>JAZDUH010000007.1:14520000-15120000 GCA_036419115.1 Scarus forsteni | reverse complement strand
TACCCATGTTTGTGCATTTTGTTGCTGTCGTCAAATTTGGCCAAATATGCAATATTTTATCAATGTTAACAATTAGTTGATTTCAGAAATTATTGCCCAGCTGCATTTCTTGGGGCAGAGAAGTGCAGAACAAAACAGGCAAAGACATGAGTCCTTGTCCACAGGGGTCAACTACGTCATTATTACAGACACTTCCTCCAAGGAGCTTTAAAGTAAATTTATTTATTTTATCAAGTCTGTAAAGACAGACAATATGTTTATGAAAATAGGACACAATCAGATTTTTAAATATATTTACACCTGTGTACAATGTAATGTAAGTGCAGCGTTAACAAATAAACAATGATTATAATGCCATCATGTGTTAAATCTGGGTTATGTGTTGAATTAAATATATATCTTGTTTATGTCCACTTTATAGTATACTATATAGTTATAGAAAACACTGTAGTATGTAAAGATGAATATTTGAACTAGCCACCATGTGGGTTGGAACATCATGACATGAAGTCACTTAGGAAATGACAGTTTTATCTTTAGATGCTTTACACTTCCTCAAAAAAGAAATTGCTTTAAAAATGCAGTGAAGACTGCCAAGATTCTCTGCTAAGAGACACAGGAAGTGTGAATAAGCTGATGTTTTGCATGATCCTTGTTAACTGGACTAAACTAACCTAAGAATATAAAATAATTAACCAAATATCACTTTTAATCTTTAAAGGCTATACGTAACCAGTCATGGGAAATCAAACACATTTGATATTACTGTAAGTCTTTTGTCTTGTCTTATATAAATTCTGCCAAAACAGTGAAGCAGGAACAAGTCCAAAAAAGTGCTTTAGTGAGTAAGCACTTAGCACTACCTGGTTCCTGAGGCTAACAGGTTAAGGCATTTTAGAATACCCTTTTTGGGTAAATACCTGAAATAAGGTTCATGATGAATACATGCAAGATTGAATGTTTAGACTTCAAATAATACCATGCATCTGATGCCTGCATTTTGAATTTTAAAGCATTGTGGATGGTTGATGATCAATTGCCAACAAACACTAGTTCACATGGATAATCTCTGTGAACAAACCTACGTTTCATGACTTTTTAAGCTTAAACATGAGAGGAAAAGCTGTTATTGAGCTACTATGGAAATACACTATAGCACTTCTACTAGAGGCAATTGTAAAGTTTCTTGTTTTTGACTTCATGATGTAACTTCTTGACAATTTCCCCTGTGTCAAGCTTGGTCCTCAAGGTTGTTGTAAATGTATATGAAGTATTGGGTGTCAAAAACTTTCAGAAATGCTCCAACAATTTTTGTTGTCCTTATTAGCAGTTTGTAATAAACCACTCACAACAGAGCTTGAAAATTTCAAAGCAGGCAATGTGCTGCTTTACTTTGCCACAAGGTCTCATTTACAAAGTATACTGCAACATTCATCTTCAAGCACCAACATTCTTGCAGTTTAATCTTGTTTTGTGTCTGAAAGCGAAGCTAAGAAGTCAGTGTCTCCCATCTCTGCTGCTCAAAAGGTCTCGCCCGTACTAGGTGTGAATCTAGTAATAGCCTGGGGTAACAAAGGCCCCTCGACAAATTTTAACTTCAGTACACCAAAAGTGAGGCGTAGAAATGGCTCAGTTGTCCATTTATTCCTCTTCATGTGGCCCTCGATGTAAAAAGTTTGGACACCCCTGTCTTAGGCAGTATCCTCCTGAGTATGTCAGCATTGGACACATGGTCCTGCAAACAACACCCAAAAATCTGTTGAAGGGAAATAGTCATGTAGAAGTCCAGCTGTCCTCTCTAGTCACATAGTAGCTTAATACTAGCTTATCATCCTCAATGATTACCTTTATGCCTAAAATATCGTGAGAAATAGGTTCATTTGTTAAGAATATCACAATGTGCAGAAGTGTAAGTTTCAGCAGTGATCCTAGGCACAGTGAAAAATCACGTAGGGTTTTAGTGGGCTTACAGTCAAGGGAAGTAGAATGATGGTGCCTCTGTGTTGGTATCAATACACACATTTGTAAACACACTCTAGCAGTCACCAAATTAAACAAGCAAACACAATTCAAAGGAAACTATGACCTCAGTAAGAACCCTGAAGGTTTAGATTATCCACATTTATACACAAACAAAACTATGAATATTAAAGTACATTCATCATTCACATTAGTTGCCTATTGATCTCTTTGTTTGCAGAACAACTGCAGCAGTTTGTCCCTGTAAATTCGGTTCAGAAAGAAATACATGACAGGATCCATGACACCGCTAACACAGGTCAGAGCAGATGTGCTCTGATTGGCTAGCCTAAGCGTTTCATTGTCTGCTGCACTCAAACCGCCATGGTTGTGGCTTTGGATGTAGATTACCCTGCACACATGATAGGGCACGAAGGCCAACAGGAAGTTCGTCAAGATGAGGATAATGAGTTTTATGGCCTTGTCTTTCATCGGCCGCTGCACATGTTGCTTGACCGTCCTCAGTTTCAGCAGGATCAGGATGTAGGAGAACAGTATGGTGATGAGGGGAAGAAAAAATGCCACAATTGTGGAAAGCAATGCTGAGTGTGATGTCTCTTTTAGGTAGAGTTTGTTGCATGTGTCAGTTGAATTATCGGATTCTTTCTTTTTAGCAAACAGTATGGGACTCATAGACACAATGACTGTCACCCAAAGTATTCCAACGACCACCTTAGCATACAAGACTTTCCTAAGTGATCTTGATTTTATGGGCATACAGACAGCCAGAAGTCTGTCCACGCTGATAAAACTCATTAAATACATGCTGCAGTACAGGTTTAAGTAAAAGAGGAAGCCTGACAGCTGACAGACGACATGCCCAAAAGGCCAGTAGTTGACAGATAGATGGTAAACTATCCTCATGGGTAAAATAAGCACATAACAGATGTCAGCCAGAGCTAGGTGCATGAGGAAGACCTTAGATGGAGACATGCTGTCTTGATGGAAGAAGGCCCACAGTGCCAGACCATTTCCAGGAATGGCAATGATGAAAATCAGGATGTAAAAGGTAGAGAATAAGATGTTTTCCGGGTTGGGGTCACTTCCATGGAGGCCTGATGTGTTACCCTCAGAGATGTTCATTGTTGTGTAGATCAGCCTGTTCAGCATTGACACAAACAACTTGTCATGAAGAGCAGCCAGCCAGGTGATGGATACAGTCAAATATTTCTTATGTAATCCAACAAACATAGTAATAACAAAACTAAGAACCTGACCAGGAGATGACTAGCATGAATATACTCCTCCACGTGCTATATCATGTGGAACGGAGGTTCATCAGAAACAGGAACCTCTTCTATTGTGGCATCAGTCATAGTCTGTGATTCATAAGATGCTTTCAGTGCTCAGCATAAATGAGTTCACCCCTCAGATCTCTCGGAAAAACTTTGGTTTAATTTAAAAATCAACATTTTCTATGGCATACCATACCACAAAATACTCCCCCAAATGTGGTCCATTGATTGGACAAACAAGATTTTCTTTTCTCAATCTAACATCAGGATGCAAAAATTAGTACACCCCAATCAAAGGGGTGGGAACACTTTATTTATATATATATATATGTATCATATTACCTTTATTTCAACTTAGGGTAAAAAAAAAAAGTTATGTTACACTCAGCTTGTCGAAACTTTGGAAATTCTTCTGTTGTTCATTTAGATACTGACAATACATGACTTTTACTAGGAGGTGTACCAATTTATGCTGGGCACTGTACACGCTTACAATAAAAACAGATATTCTAAGACTGCCCATGTGATTTTCAGATCGTTAAAGAAATCGCCTTTCGTCAAGCAACACTGAAAATATCTCTTATATTAGTCCATGTATTATCCTTAGTTGGAATATAAACAACCTTTTAACAATTTTAAAACCAATTTTAAATCATGAGAATAATGGTCTGCTCTTTTAAGATATTTTAAAGCAATGATTTACTTTAGCAAACATTTCTCTATCTCTGTATATATATTTATACACCATTAAGTGATTTCATTAGTAAGAGCCACCAAATTGGAACTAAAAAGATTTATTGGCACAAAATTATCATGGAAAAAAAAACTGTAACTCTGTTAAATGCTTTGAATGATACCCCTTATTTATGTTTTTAAACATCGATGGCTGCGTCATTGCCTGTAACCTCTTTCCCCCTCCCATCAGACATCGTTGGGGCAGCCAATCAGCACAGAGCTCATTAAGATAGCCTCCCATTACATTTTCACCCCAAGAGCCACGTTTCCAAAGGGGAGGGACAAGGAGCTGCATCTGATCCTCTATAGTGATTAAAATGTTCATTTTTTTATTGAGCTTGAATCAAATAATTGCATAATTGACACTAGAGTCATGAGGTAAACAGTTAAACAAACCAGGGCATGAGATCTGTAATAACAAAGTGACCAGACTTATATAATTTGACTTGAGATCTGCTGTCAACACAGGCTGTGACTCACTTATGACTTACGGTGTCCCTGGTGATCTTGGGTTATGACCCTGAGTTAAAAAAGTAACGCCCTGATGAAGCCATTTTTGTAAGAATATTGATTGTCACTTTTATTGTATCTCAATTTAAACATATTTCTGATTTAACGCTATTCCTGGTTAATTTCATGACAATGTTCCGTTGCAGTGTAGCCTTCGATTATGTTACCTGCACTTGTAATCTGTATTTTTCTACTTTTGAGCATTTGTACACAAGAAAACTGTCTTTGAACTGAGCCCTGATTAGCCGAAAAGTGGGTGACCCTTCCAAAATTTATAAGGGCTTTATAAATAGCAAGGAGAGGGCACTGATGTCTAATAATCTTTCATGTGGCTTCAGTAAAAAGATGTTGACATCTTCTTTCTCTATGGGCTGGTGACACAAAACATAAATTACATACTGCAGCTTTAAATGCATTCCAGTTAAAAGCTGGATCTGCCTAATTCAATATCTGTATTTGGGCAGACTGTGAGCAGTCAAAGCAGCACAGCACATTCGGAGTCCTTTAGAGCAGGTAGAGGTTGGAGCTAAAAGTGCGACAACTGCTGGAAGTGACTGCTCATACACGGATCAGCATTTATTCTCATAGTGCCAGTAGCAGTTGTAGCAGATCTTGACCGTTTTTCTGTAGTAAGTGAACAAAAATGACATTAAAAGACAAGGATATTTTTCCCATAATTCTGATGTGTTTTGATCAAAGTTTATTTGGCAAAGGGCTCTTTTTGTAGCAAATTAGTGCCTACATATAAAATGACCTGATTGTCCAATCACCTGCCAGATACACCATTGAAAATTCCGCCCTCACATTCTATGGACTCTCTCCCTGATGGGCTAGTAAAATATATTCAACAGTCCATCTGTAAGGCATTCCCAGTGATGCGTGTGTTTTGTAACATGGAAAATCTGACTTCGGAGATCAACTGGAACGCACCATGAGATATGACTGTTGAAAAGTCTACAGAGTAAAGTGAGAATATCACAGTGAGTGGAGGAACTTGTAATTCAAGGTTACTTGCACAAAAAAACATCTAAAAATCAGCATCCAAAAAATGATTGAAAAGAGAATGTAAAAAATTAAAGACGCAATATTTCAGTTTTCAGCATGACTATTATTACTTACAAAGGGTTAGTTTGAGGGTTTTGAAGTGGGGTTACCAGACGGCCATCTTTGCTAGAGTGAAAATTAGACATATTCAGTTGTTAGTGTTTCTTGTTTCTGCTGACTACCTGATCAGCTGACAACAGGACACATAATCCCCTACATCCCAGCGCACAATGGTTCTAAACACAGGTGCCATCAAGAATGTAAATGTAATGTCAACCACATAAGATTTTATGAATTTTAGCCTACACTTTGGTTAATTCCAAGGCTTTTGTTGGCACCATGTACTGTTATGTACTGACTATTGTCTGCTCCCAAAATCTCCACCGATGACCGAAGCTTTCAAGTTCCTTGATTTACTCGTGCAATGGGCCTCGAGCAACCCAACTTCAACTATTTTAACTTACCCTGTAATAAAGGTATAGAATAGTTCTAAAAGAAGAGGATAAAGAACAAGGCATTTACCTCTAAAAGAAATATTAACACTGAAAAAAAACCATAAAATGCTGCATCAATCTCTCTCAACAGCACTCTCTCAGACCCTTCACACACCCTGTGAACTAGAGAAAAAGAAGTGAAATTGACCTTAAATGTAAAGACAAAAATCAGTGCTATAATGATATTTATATAACTTACCAGCAGTTGTTGAGATGCCGAGTTCTAAAATATGTCCAACCAGTGAGGAGAATACAGGTGAAGTGAAACTGAGAACTGCTCTGTTGTGTTGTACCTCTTCTCTTGTATTTATAGACACACTCAAACACAACTACACACACACATACACACATTAACCAATCAGACAGGAAGTCAAAGAAGCACAAATGAAAAGACTGGACCTTGCTGCGTTACAAGCATGCAAGTCTTTATTTTTGCTACTCCAACACAGTTTTGTCTTTTAGCACACTGCTCCTTTATAGCATGATTTTTTTTTAAAGCTTTACAAAAATGAGAGAAAACCAGATATTTACAAAAGAATCTATCTGTGCAAACATCATTCTTCTTTTACACCACTCTCCTAAAGTATCTGAAAGGCATGCATACAAATAAACTTTGGTATGTTAAAAAACTACTTATTTACTTAGTAGGAGCTTCTATGTACAGGTTGTGGATCTGGTTCATCACTTTTTTTAGTACAGTTTACAGTTAGACAACAATACATGTTAAATGGAGAACAGCAGTACAAACACTGCTGCCACACTTCAGCCAAGAGAGTGCATGTTAATTCCCCTTTAGTATCTTGTGACTGGATTAGGCCTGAAGTGAGACATTTTACAACAACTTTGGCAAATAGGCACACAAAAAAGAAAATTTATTACTCATGATACCAGTTTACACATCTGTAAAATAAATTGGCAGTTTGTATATGGTGGAAAAATGAGAAAGTACTCTTAGAAAACAGAAGTTAATAATGAGTTCAACTCTAAAATGTCTGTATACATCATGTATACAATCATAAAAGGCATTTACAAGGGCTGTATTTAATGACTGGCAACATAAGAAATATAGAAGATTAAATAGACTATGGTTATTCAATCTCTGCTTTGAAAAATAAAACAAACTTTTTACAAGGTATGTCGGGATTGTACATCAACTCTATATTCTCTTTTCATAGTTACAGCAAGAAAAATAGATTTTCAACACCATTAGAGCCTTCCACTTAGACTACAAAGTGGCAAAACTATATTTTTTTAGTTTTATTATAAAATATTTTTATGAGAAACATCTGGGACACCTTCAAGAAAGAAGCAGAATCCAAGTTTCAAAATAAGAAAAATGCAACTTAAAGGGAAAAAAAAGCATTGATGTGAGAATGCCAGTGTCAAATAAAACATGAAAAAGGAGTGCATTACATAATACTTACAAAAACAGAAAAAAAACATCAAACCAAACTCATAAAATGAACATGGCCCAGTCTACCTGCTATGCGGTAAGGCCAAGAGCGGCCATTTTGGAGCTAGGTAGTGTCCTTAGCTGCTGTGGCTGTTGGGATGCAGGATTTCCCGCCGCTGCCGTTGTGGGACCTGTAGCTGGTGAAGCTGGGGGTGTGTATGGTGCGGATGCTCTTTCCGCCCGGGCCCAAAGGTGTGGGCGACAGAGGGGAGGGGGAGGAGGAGGAGAATGGAGAGTTGGAGGAGGAAGAGGAGGAGGAGGAGGAGTGCACTCGACCATTCTGAGTCTGCGAGGAGAACGAGAGAGCTTTACCCATGTGCTGTGAGGGTGCGGGGAGTTTGAGGGATCCGTTAGACAGGGAGGGGATGTGGGAGGAGGGGAGGGAGCCGGAACGAGGGCTGTGAGAGGACAGGGTGGAGGACTTTGTCAAAGAGGAGGAGGAGGAAGAGGAGGAGGAGGAGGAAGGGTTAATAGGATTAGTAGCATCTGGTGCACACTGGGAGCTGCCTTTAGTAGAGCTAGGATAAAAAGCAGGGATTTTAGAGATGGGTACAGTAGGGGAAGTAGTTTTATGATCCCCTCCCACTCTTTTAGCACTTCCGTTAGCCTGCAAACAGAGATGCCAAAACAGAAACTGGTTGTCAAAAAGAAATCTGGTCAAATAAAACATGAGACGATGTTAAAAGAACTACACACATAGAGGCACACTATGACTACACAAACATTAATATAACTAAGACACAACTAAAAGACACTAAAACAACATGTATAGAAGCTCTGTTTGTACTTAGTGACATGAAAAGTAAGACAAATGAGACAAAGGAACTGAACACTGAGTGGGTTAGACAGTGCAATGGCAGGCAGGAGGGGCATCTCCATATTCGGTTGTTAGATCGAGATGTTAGGCCTCTGGATGAGATTGAGGGGGGGTTGGGGTTGGAGGGTTTATTAGGCAGAGATGCATTCGAAGGCTGGAGAGCATAAAGACCACTTCAGACCAATTATTTGCAACAAGATGAGGTAAAATCTGCAACTGCAACAACTCTTTGCGATACAGTTTCCACTTCAACTTTTATGCCTGTATTGCAGCTACATGTGACTATTAGCAAACAGTATGAATGAGTTAATAGGGTGTTACTTGCTACTGTTACAACTCTGCTGCCACCAATAAAGTGCAAAAATCCGTTTGAATTAAATATGACCTAAAATAATGTAGACTGAGGTGCTGCTAGCCCAGAGCAGTGGCTTTAAATGGGTGTTAACAGGTACACTGGTGCACCTTCAAGTTTAGGTGTGACCTGGGATTTTTTTAACCACTTGTACTTGCACACATCTCCTCACTGGTCTCTGAGGTGCCTCACTAGGACAGAAAAATATGGCAGTGCAGACGTGGAAAAAAGCTGCACTTCCACAAGTGTCCACTAGAGGCTAGCTAAAATGCAGAGTGATATAGAGTACATGGTAAAATACCAATTTTTACTGTAAGTAAAACATATTTACAGCTTTTGGTATATTTTTTGGGGGGTTGGAGTAGCTCATGTCTTTCTGTCACACTAAATTTGTATTTGATTTGTCGGTTTTGATTGTATTATTATCATTAACTATTTTCTTTAGTACAGTTATGCATATCTAGAGGCATGGTGACCAAGTGCCTAGTTTGGAATTGCTTTTTTTTTTACCCCTCTCCTTTCCTCTTGTTTTCTTTTCTGCAGGCACTTTGAGTTACATATGTTGTAGGAAAAGTACTATATAAATAAAGTTTGATTGATTGATTGAAGCCTTAGACCAACAGCTGGAGTATCTGACAGGGCCAACACTAATGATTGGACTCTAAAATCCCACATAGTAAGCTAGGGTTGCTCAGGCTTCGTCTAGCTTCAAAACACAACATCCTTTACATTTCAAGAATATTTTATGGCAACTTTACAAACTTAAACAGGCAACACATTAAGTCTGATTCCACATGTAGCTCCAACAGCTGCTACTGTCACCACATCTTACTATAACAGTCCACAAATCTTTGGTCTGAATTGGTCTTTAGGTTTGAAGGATATGAGTTTAAAGAGTGTGAGCAGACAGGAAAAACCGTGGGGCAGTAATCCATTGAAACGGATGTTGCAAGGTAGTGAGCTGTGGCGAGGTCTTTGGAGGGTAAGGAAGTATATCACCGTGAGGTTAAGAAGCAGTCATGTTGGGGTTTGAGCAGAGGTGCATTGTGAGAAAGGAAGAGCCGAGCCCAAATGTTGGTTAGCTTTGTGTTTGAACATAGCCATAAGCATCCTGGGAGTTTTGGCGACACTGTTTAGGAGCTCAGCTGTGATGGGATCTGGAGATGTGATGGCAACTCAGATGATGACAGGAAAGGATTCCACTTTTCTTTGTCATTTTATCCTTTTTTTTTGTTTGTTAAGTCACCAACACAGTGAAACCATGAGCAGTGTGGACATGCAGAAGCATACAGTACAGTGATGTTATGGGTAACAGTCAAGAGTCAAGCATGCCTTCTCTTCAGAGCAGACTCGAGAGAAACATTAACAGATCCACAGTCGCCACAGGAGTGACTTTATTTTCTCAAACACTTGAAAATTCACAGCTTTGGTAGGGTCTTTCCCCCACCTATAAACACATGCCTCATGTTTTCCATCCCTACATGCTTGTTTCCTCTAGTCTCTGTTAAGGCCCTACAGTAAAACTACCTGTCGGAATTGCCTCTGAGCGTCCTGCAGTTTTTGCTGTTTTCCTGTTTTGTCTGTAGTACCCGGCGACTGCCTGGACTTCGTAGACAAAGGGACGGGCATCCGACTAGTGGGAGAAGCGACACTGGTGTTCTGCAAGGGGATCCAAACGAAAAACAAAAAACAAGAAATAAAACAAAAGAAAGAAAAAACACACCACATAGGAAGTATGAAAATCAAGGCACTTACAGAGGTAAAAGAACAACCTCAACATTAACACCAGTGAAAGATCATGCACCCAGTGAGACCATAAACCTCTTGGTTATTACACAGTAGTACATGCATTCACAGAGATTTCAGTTAAGACATCATGAGTGTGTCTTTGATGGTGAGTTTTCCACTTGCTGAAAACCTTGGTTTTAGCAATGAACTGAAGGAGAAACATGGTAGCCCGGAACCCAATCAAAATGCCACCCCCAATCATGACACCATGATTTCACAGAGGGAGAGAGCCACGGGGGACATTTCGGACATTTCCAAGCACCTGTGGAGTGGATTAATGATTTTGTAATTTGAGGGGTTAGGACTGAGGTGAAGGTAGACTGAAAAAAAAAGAAGGACCCAAAGCCTCCAAGAGCGACAAGAGCTAGAGAGAGACCTGTTGTACGGTGCTGGGGGCACTGGGGACAGTGGTGGTTGTGGTGGTGGCTGCAGTAGTAGGGGTGACTACAGGGCGAGGGAGGAGCTGGGGTTTAGTCTTCTTCAGCAAGGAATTTTTGCTTGGTACCTTAGGGCCTGACCCTCGAGATGTAGGGAGAGAGGATGACCTCTTCAGTCCCACTCCTTCTGAAGTTTTTCCATTCCCTGTTTTAGGTTCCTCCAAACTTGTTGGCTCTGTTGGAGAGCATGGTCCCATCTCGCTGATGGTGGTCTCCAACTGCTTGATGGTCTGTTCCAGGCTGTCCAGAGTCTTGTAAGTGTTTTTCCGGATTTCGCTTGTCCTGCCAGTGGTGTCCAAGTTGTGCCTCTTTGCTGTGGTTGAGTTTGTTTCCTTGGGAGATTCTACTAAGGATTTTGATCTTGCAATCTCAAATCTCTTCGCTTCCTTGTGCTGCCTGATAGTACCGTCACTTTCTTCCTCGTCTTCGTACACAACCACCTGCAGAGTCTTCTTGCCTGACTTGGTGCCAGTGCGGATTGCCTGGGTCAGTGCTGCCAACTGCTTCTTCGGGAACTTAAACTTGAATTTCTTCTTACCGTCCTGCTTGGCATCGCCGTTTGAATCCAAAGCCCCACTGTCAGAGATTGAGGATGAAGATGACGATGACAAGCTAGCCTGGTCTGTGTTTGCCTGTGAGGAGCTGCCCTTTTTGCCATCAACAACCTCAGACCCTCCAGCTGTGTCCGACTCTTCGCTCTCCTCTTCGATACACTCTGCCGCAAGCATCCTGTCCAGTTCCTCCTCACATTCGAAGATGGTAGACAGGCGCTTGTAGGCAGATCGGATGTCCATGGGCTCATCAAAAATTATGATGACGGGCTTTTTGTTGAAGCCATTGTCCTGTGGTTCAGTGGAATTCTCTGGGGTGTTTCCATGATTTGCAGCATTACCCACAGTAACAGTTTGAACACTTCCCTTTTTAGCATTGACCAGTTCCTGGTACTCACCACAGGACAAGGCCTGAACTTTAGTGTTTGTGATCATAAATGCTATGTTGTCAGGGGGTGGAGGAGCCTCTTCCCCTGGTAGGTCAGGACTAAGACTTGCCTCTTCACTGAACACATCGTTGTTAGTTTTAGCTGGATCGCTGTCCTCTTTAGGTGCTGGATTTGTGGAGGAAACTAAATTCCTGGGAGCTTCTTTAACTGTGCTGGTAACTGTTGTTGTAACTGGTTCAGGAATAATGCTCTTACCAGAAGAGACATTTTTAGGCTCAACTTTAGTTTTCTTTTCACTGTTGATTTTGTTCAGGATTTTGCCCTTCTCCATTTCAGTACTGGTCTTCAAGGACTCGGAGCGTTTAACTTGCTTCTTTGGGAGTTTGAATCCCTTTAGTCCCACAGGCTTGGGTGAAATAGGTGGTGGTGTTACAGGAGATTTGGGTGGTGGAGACTTTGGCGGCTGCTGCTGCTGCTGCTGGCTTGAAGAATTGTCATTAACATTGACATTTGACACCTGTGATGGAGGCTGAGCAGGTTCTCTGTGTTCAGAGGTTTCCTCTGTTCCCGATGATGGTGGTGGAGGCTCTTTTGGAATCTGTCCAGTCACATAATAAATGACCTACGAAATGAAGATGTAGCCGATTAGGACCATGTTCATTGGTGTATATACAGTACTGTGCCAACACATGTAGACATCACAAATAACTGAGAATTATACATACCCCCTGGCTCTGTCTGAGAGTAGTATTCCCATTTTCATCGGTGTCAGGGTCTTTATCCTCACGACTGGACTCTGAGCTCTGCTAGAACAGTGTGTTAAGGGAATAATATTACTGCGCGACCGCTATGTCACGTGTCTTTGGTTTAACTATGAATCTACCCACACTGCATACACTACAGCGATCTACTCAAACTCTTCTGTTTCAATCCAAACTGAAGAACTTTAACATCCATCAGCCAAAACAACAAGATACCCTCTTGTGACTTACTGCAATCCAACAAAGCAGCCCTCTCAAAACTTTTACTTTTACAAAACATTTTATTATCATCTGAGAATGAATTGCCACCATTAATAGCTCAAAAAATAAGGATTATTTACTTCTATTATCTATTACATCATATAGCCTAAATAACACTCAAGTGCAAGTCCCCAAGGGCACGTGATGTGGCACCTGATGACTTTGTGTGGAAGTCATGCCCCGAGTATGGAGGCCACAGTACTCCAAACTGGGGGCCCAGGTTCAAGTCAACCTGTGACTTCTTCCTAGCATGTAATTCCCCACTCTGCATTTCTAATTTATGCTCAAATCTCCAATAAAATTGATAAAGATATGTAAATCATGTCTGAAAACAATATTTTATGCATAAACATTACTTACCTCAACATAATGTGGGTCTGAGTTTTTATTAATGTGGTCAGAAAGGCAATATTTCTGCACATTAATTAGAGAAGTTATGGTTGGTAGTAATGATGAACTGTAGAGCATTACAACAAAAGATGTTTATAATATTATGCCCACTCCATATCCTATTGCCCAATTGTAGCTTTGTATTCACAAAGCTTGGGAATAAGCATACATGACATGATACAGTGAATATTTTAATGCATGTTGATACTAAAAGCAGGGCAATATATCACACTTTATTTTGCGCTATACTCTAGCTTATAGAAGATATGTCACATTAAAGGATAAGTTCGGTTTCTACAGCTTTCACATTGTTTATAGAATGAAGTAGAACAATATCCTCACCCAGAAGGCTTTCCTGATCCAAACAGTGCTTCAGGAGATATTTAGATCCAAAATCGAGCGGCAGACATCCGTATAATGGTAGCACATGGGGCATACAGCGCCGCTCCTAAAACTGCATTAATCATCCAAAAACTCATTAGTTTCACCAATATTTCATCATGGTCCACTTGGGCTACTCCTTCATTACAGTCTGTGTCGCCCCAGACATGTTTTTGTAACTGTGCCGACCTCTGAACTGAAGAAGAAGAGCGCTTGCCTCCGCACATGTGCAGTACTCTCTGGAGCGCTGCCTCCGCGTCCTCCTTTCTATGAGCTCCTCATCTGTATACTCTGGCTCGAAACTGTAAAGACACCCATCATATTCAAAGTTCTCCTCCACAACATCTTCATCCGATAAATATTTGTCCATTTTGCACAAAACTGGAGAAAGAAGGAAGTCGTTGTGTAGCCGGCTGTCTTCCCCTGAAACAATGAGTCACACTGCACATGTGCAGAGGCAAGCGCTCTTCTTCAGTTCAGAGATCAGCACAGTCACACAACATGTCTGGAGTGACACAGACTGTAATGGAGGAGTAGCCTGAGCGGACCATGATGGAATATTGGTGAAACTAATGAGTTTTGGATGATTAAAGCAGTTTTAGGAGCTGCGCTGTATGCCCTATGTGCTACCATTATACCGATGTCCGCTGCTCGATTTTGGATCTAAATATCTCCTGAAGCACTGTTTGGATCAGGAAAGCCGTCTGGGTGAGTATATTGTTCTACTTCATTCTATAAACAATGTGAAAGCTGCAGAAACCGAACTTATCCTTTAAGAACCAGCTATTTGGTACACAGTAAAGAATACAGTCGCTAATCATGTTATCCATATAAAGCTTGGTGCATGCAACAACGATTAAACTTTACTGTCCGTCCCAGTGACAGAAATGGTAACAACTAGAAGGGCCAGCTCCCATTTTGGTATTTCCAAAATTTTCTAGTGAGTTATTGTCAGTAAGTTTGGAAAACTGCCCTAACTCACACTGTAAACAAATTTTGGGAAAAATCATGGATCCTTATCTGAATTAGAACCACAAATATGTAATAGTGTGTCCAGTGTGCCGTAAACAACATTCCCACAAAACATAATCTAAATCTGTGAAGAACTCCCAGAATTATTAGTGAAAATATGGAAAAACGCCACACAACCTCACAATGCTTACAAATCTTTAAAAACAAATCATGTATCTGCATCCACATTCATAACAAATACCAATATCACATCACTTCAAAATACTGATATTGGGTTGTAAACATTGATTCTGTCTCACGACACAAAATTTGCAAGTATACTGATACTTTCTCATGCTACTACATATCACCAGTATAAATGTGAAGGGGCAAAATATTAGGAACACTTTTGGTTGAAATGCAGTCCAATAAACCACCACCACACACTTTTACAGCAACAGTAAGTTCTTTTTTTTTTTTTTTTTTTTTTTTAAACTTTTCTGTCCATGTCAACAAAATAAAAAATAGAATCTTTGTAAAAGCAGAATTTTAAGAAGAGCTGTTGTACTGGGTTGCACAGTATGGTATAATGTTAAGGATAATTGGTGTATTAAGTGTTCTGGTATTTCAAATACTGTCATTTAAATGCATGCAGGGGGAAATTATTAATATTTAATACTGAAGACCACAGCCTTAATGCTAGCCAAATCAGCTGTTAAGTGGTAAAGGTGACTTTTTGTTAGCTGTCTGTTTTGGCACTTTCAATGTCACAACACGTTTTATGCTTGAGGAATCTTCCTGGTTTGCATACTTCTTTTTTAGCTCTATTTTTATGCTCTGTTTCCTGTCTCATTCACACAGGATATTCTGCTTATTATATGTCAACACATTTTCCATTGCTGCAAGCACTTTTTTTCACTTTATTACTAAATTTTGACTTTCTATCTTTGCAGCATAACTCAAAGTGCAATGAACTCTTACCTCTAAAATATCAATACACTGATCCCTCACTTATTAATCTAACTTCCCTTTACCTTTAATACATTGATACTTAGCTTACAACATACCTATTCATTTGGTCACATTGACTGAAATTACAAATGCAAACACTGATTAGATTAATAGTGAGAAATAACTACGGGATTGTGGTGGTTATATGGGTGTAAAGCTGGGGAAGCAAACTCAGGTAAAGTTGTGCAAAAATCAAGGGAAACAGAAAAGTGATTCTTCAGAAAGGTATAGGTTGGAGAGTGGCATGCAAAGTGGCCAGACTGACCTCTAGTGAACCAAGTCTGCAAAAACAGGTGTCTATGGAATAGTTTTTAATGTGTTGTCTCTTAATTATTGATAATTTAGGAAATACGTCAGCTGATTTTGTAAAAAAAGTGTTAATAAAGAAAGACAGAAGACGACTGAATTGCCTGTAGAGTACAATGCTCAGGTCTTTATTGGTTTGGAGAAAAGGACAAGGAGAAAATTAAACCAGTGGCAAAACACATCAATGCCCGGTCTAGACACGCAAAAAAAGACACAGCATCTTTTCAGAGGCTTCATTTTATGCAGACTTAATCCTGAAATACTCAAGTTGTGATACCCAGCAGAATCACAAGAGGGAAGGAAACTGAGGCAGCAAGGAAAGGAGATTTTTGGAGGCAGCTGTTACAGGTTTCTCTTGAGCCAAAGCAAGGGTGCAGAGGTTTTTTAAGGGTTAAGAGGACGCAGCCATTGATTGATTCAGACAGTTGGCAGAGGCAGGCAGTTAGCTGGGTAGCCACACAGCGATGCATATTTTACCTTTTTCTCTTTGAGGGGCATTAACGCCCCAGGTCTTAGTTCTCTGATTTGTGGCTCAATTCGAGAGGTTGGTTCAATCACATTTTTCACCCCTACATCCTTAACTGTGCACTTCTGGAAAACCTGAATAGTGGGAAAAAGTGAAGGAGGAATAGGGACGGGGGTTTTGAGGAGGAAAGAAGTTTGAGTGTCTTTACCTTAAGCAAAGCTGAAAACCCAAAAGTTAGATTCAAAATCACAGTTAAAGCCAACGATCATATATCAGAAAGCCAGTCACCAAAGGAAGAACAGAGGTCACCCACTCCAGAAATGAGGAAATAAGAAAAACCCAGCACATTACACCGCTTAATTGCTCTTCAGAAGGATATTATGTATTGTGTGGGTGTGTGTATGTGTCTTACCTGAAGCTCTGCCATAATCTTGTCCCCTTCATCTTCCTCTTCCCTGTTAGCAGAGGCAGTGACAGGTGGAGGGGTGGCTGGCTTCGGCTTGGTCTCTGGCGGAACCTTGGCAGGCTTAGGTTGGGGAGAGGGAGGTGGAGCTTCCTCTTCACCCTCCTGTTGGAATTTATGGGTTAAATTACTAAGGTGCTATTTTTTTCTATGAATCCAGCATCAGCTAAAATTCAACTATAAGTATCATCGGACATGCGAAAAAAGAGAGGGACAAGTCTTCACAATAGCCGCAGCTGCTATGTGAGAGCACACAACCTTTTGATCAAACCAACCTGAGCCGATACAGACTCCCTCCTGTTCGTGTACACCACCTCACCGGAGCGAGTGGTGGTCATGCCTGAGCTCGAGCTGTGGAAGGTCTTTCGTGGAGGAGGAGGTGGTGGAGACTTGCTGGCCTTCTCTGACCCCTGCCTGTTTAAACCCTCAGTTGGAGCTGGCTTTGCGGCAGTCTTGGGGGGTCTTTCCGGTGCAGGTTTAGCTGGTTTCTCCAACGCCGGCTTTGGGAGTTTCTCAGGCCCCTTCTTGACAGATTTATCAGGTGGGGGCTCAGGCTGGTCCTCTTCTGTTTAACATAAAATACATGTGGTTATATGGAAGGCAAATGATGAAAAAGTAGTTATTGTGCTGTATTTCCCCTTTTTATTTATTTTTTAATTTAAATTTGCATCAGATTTGCACCTGTTGGTGACTCCACGGGGCTGCTTTTGATGTCAGGCTGCTCTCCAGTGGCCACAGCGGGTGAGGCTGGGTTTTCTTCCACCTCCAGGCTGGGGATACCCTTCATCATGTTTGCCTGGGCCTCCTGCAGAATCTTTTCAAACTCCTTTCCATCATAATGACCCATATTCTGCCTTCTCTCCTCCCATTCCTTTTCTGCAGCCTAAATTAAAAAAAAAAAAGATTTATGATTTTTCTTTAATTCTGTCAAAGATGCCTCTGCAGGTTTGTGACCAAACTTACCTCTATCGACATAGCCCTGTTTTTGCTCTTGTCCTTGCCGTTCTGGAGCTCCTCTATGACCTGGTTGGCAGTGCCATTTCCATTGCTCACCAGGTTCCCATGCATCTTCTTAAGCCTAGCAGGACTCTGTGGATCTGAGACCCCGTCTTTCGGTGATTCCCGGCCTTGACTTTTTCCTGGGATAGGACTTGGAGTGAGAGGAGGACTGGGCTGAGCTGTCAAGGCTGCAGACTGCTGAGACTGCTGCATTTGGACCGGGGAGCTCTGGACGTGATGGATGACCACTGGAGAGGAAGGCATCACCTCAGATTTGATGGTGGAGCTCTGAGGCTCCAGTGGGGCTGATGTGGCGGCAGGCTGAATGGATGTTGTGGGGGCTTCAGAAGGGGGAGCTGCTGCTGCTGCTGCTGCTACTGAAGGGCTGTTTTCCACTGGGACATTGGCAGATAGATCAGGTCCTTTCTGTGAGTTCTCAGAAGCACTTCTGAAAAGAGGAAGGGAGTGAGGTTAGCAAAAATACATTGACAAGTCTCTGGTAAGAAATAAATCAAACTAGTTTCTTTTGCCAATGATGCCAATGATTTAGAGGTTATGTCTCATTCTCTCTATTTCCAGTGTTTCATTCATGGGACTGTCCTACGCAACTCTTTAGATCAGATCAGGTTGGATTAGATATTCCTTTATTAGTCCCACAGTAGGAAATTCCAGATTTACAGATGCTGCAGGATCCAAAAAGAAATATGAGACAGAAATTCATTCATTCATTCATTTCTATACCCGGCTATCCCTTTTCGGGGTTGAGGGGGCTGGAGCCTATCCCAGCTATCAGCAGGCGAGAGTACACCCTGAACCAGTCGCCAGTCGATTGCAGGGCAACATAGAGAGACAGACAACCATTCACGCTCACACTCATACCTAAGAGCAATTTAGAGTCTCCAAGTGACCTAAAGAGCATGTTTTTGGTCTGTGGGAGGAAGCCGCAGTGCCCGGAGAGAACCCACGCATGCACGGGAAGAACATGCAAACTTCACACAGAAAGGCCCTCCAGACCCGGGAATCAAACCAGGAACCTTCTTGCCGTGAGGCACGTGCTCTACCGACTGCGCCATGGTGCAGCCCATGAGATAGAAATTTAAAAACGAAAATAAAATCAAATTAAATCAAAAACATATAGCATATGGTAAGTTGTACACTTACAGAGGTTATGTACATGTTTGATATTTTACAAGTGGAATTTTTTTTTTTATGTATTTTTTGGGCATTTTGCACCTTTTATTGACAGGAGAGAGACAGTGGATAGGCTTGTGAAAGGGGGTGAGAAAGTAGGGGAAGACACTTTGCAAACTGGTCACATGCAGGATTCGAACCTGGACCGGCAGAAGCAAGTACATGGGGTGCCTGGTTGCTAACCACTCTGCCAAACCAGCACCCCACAAGTGGAAAATTTGACATATTATAAATGTGGTAGTAAATTTAATGGTTATCGTTCCAGGCACAGGATCACTGAGATGATCAGGTGTAAAATACTGGTAGAATGTGGACATTGTGTTAATGATGATGACATAAAAAGGCTTTTTTTTACTGTTCACTTCACCCATACAATAGATTACCTGCACTGGCTTCCATTTCTGGTCAAGTAAAAGATTTTTTTTGCCTTTTTTTTTGTCATATCTGAACGTCTCTACAGTGATGAGTTTTGACATGAGACGTGAGAGCACCATCAAAAACAAGAATTCCGTCTCATTGGTTTGCATGAAAGAGAGAGAGAAACTCAAGCGAGACTCTGGTATCTGTGACATATTAAAATGGAAATGAGGCGCTGCAGTGTCCACCAAATTAATTCACTCATCGGTTCAGTGAAGCCCATGGAAGTACATCAACACACCCCTCAGTCCACACAGAATGACCTTGTTGATGGGATGAAGGCCAGCCTGCTGTAGAATCAAACGGTACAATCTCCCTCATCATAGACCCCTGTGAGAAGCTCTCCACAGCACTTTTATTTTCGTCACCCACCCCCCTCCTCTCGAACCCTGCACTCCTACACCTCTTCTCTTGATTTATTCTTTTATCTCCAGTGACATTTTTCATCCATCTTTTCCCACACCTTCTCAGGCTGCTGAGTGTGTCTGTCAGGCTCTTGACCCTTTTCAGCATGCTGTCCAGTTTGTGAGGCTCCTCCTTCAAAAACTTGACCGCCTCCACCTCCACCCTGAGCACCGCCCGCATTCTGGTTTGAAGGGCTGGGAACTCTCCTGGAAAAAAATCACAAATGTTATTCCTCATTAATCCTTGATTTCCACTCAGATTAAACTATTTATTAAAGGCTTTCTGCACACTTTTAAAATTCAAATGATCAACTTTTTGAGACAAACACTTGCAAAATGAATCACATTTCAAGGTTATTTCTGGCTCAGAATAAAATGTTTTTGCTCAACTTCCGACATGTTTTGAGGAAAGTTTGTTCTATGAATTGGCTCACATATTGAACTTTACACCGTGGCAGTAGCACTACCCTAAAGCATTAACTGATAGCCTCACAATGAATGTCACTGATGGGCCAATCATCCAATCACTTCCTAGACATTTCCTTTCAAAACACTTTTAATGAGATGTTATTCAGATAGACAAGTGAAATCTATTTTGTATCTGTTGTGTCAGATTAGATAAAAACACCATTTAAAAATCTTCAAAGCCAAATATTTACTTTGAGTTACAAGATGTTAATAAAAAAGACCACATATTGGTGGTCAACACAAAGACTCCTCACAGGAGCTTTAAATTAGTCCGTTTACAGGACGTTTCTTTATTACAGATGTAATCTCCTGCACCTAACACATATGCTTTAAAATTGTATACATTTATAAAAAACTAAAGAATAATGTATCATTTTAAGTGGTAATACACATTTATAAAGGGATTTCACAAAAGAGGAAAAATGGATCAAACATATCAGACAGGCCAAGCAACCAACTGACAAGGCAAGAAAATTAATTAGATTCTATCTTTTCTTGTCTTTATCAACTGCACAGCAGTGTGATAGGATCTACCTGTGTAACAGTTTAATTAAAAACTATCAAAACTGGATTTTAATGTCAGGAAGTTTGGTGCTTTCAACACAAGTTCTAACAGTTTAACTTTTGAGTCTTTACTGTTAATTAACTTTGAGAAAAACAGTTTATTGATACAGGAAGGGCAAAACACATTAACCTGAGAAGTTTTTCTGAGGTGTTTTTCTCCCTAAAAACAAGATATATATTTATTAGTGCTGTCAGACGATTAAAAAAAATAAACTAATTAATTACCGGATTTATAATTAATGAATCTAATTAATTGCATTTTAATCTCACATCTGCTTAAAGTATCCAAATAAGGAATTTGAATTCTAGGATATTATAAAATTGTAGTGCATGACTAATCAAATGAATACACTAAGAAGTGAAGATTTGTAAATCCACATTTTTATTGGTGACTAAATAAAACCAAAGTCAGGGCAACTTGTCCAGAAAATTCTAAGATCAATCAGGCAACTCAAATTACACTTTAAGTGTGTTTCATAAATCAAATTCAAAATAAGAAAAAGGTCGAGGACATCCAGCAAACCAATTAGGCCTGATGCATTATTAAAGGATGTAGTACAAACATAGATAAATAAATTCAAAAATAAAATAAGACTAAGTCTTATATATGCCATTCCTGTTGTCACCTGGGCTTTGTTTGGTTTGACTAGAGACGCATGTGTGAAGTGACGTGCCACTGCCATGTACGGGTCCTCCAGCTGGACAATATCAAAATGTTTGTGTGCTATGATTAATCTTGCGATTCATTAATTTGCGGTGTAATTAATTAATCTAATTAATGCACTAAAGTCACAGCCCTAATATTTATATGAAAAAAAAATTTGATAGAACTCTGTCACTTGTTTGCTACTTTTAAACATTTCTATCTCAATGGAGGGAGAAATGTGTAGGTTTTCTCACCTTTGAGCCCTGCGAGAGATTCTCCAACCTTCCTCAGAGTCACGGCTCCCTCCTCAACGTCCTTCAGGGTCACGACTCTGTGTGTTGCTGCTGAGTCTTTCTGCAGAGAGCCCACATACTGCTCCAGCTCACTGCAAAGACCAACAAAAGAGAACAGAGGTTATCAATGTGCATGGAAAAACACACATTTCTATAGAACAAATTAATTTATCATTTCATCCTTTTTTATCAACTTCAGGCACCTAAGTCATTAACACATAACAAACAGCAGGGGGCAGGGCACAATCATTTTTTTAAGAGCACACAGCAATACTGATTGGAAAAGTGAGACCACTCTCAGAGTTTCTACATTAAAAATTCACTCTTTATGCACAACTCATTCTTCTGTCCTTACTGTGTTCTCGTGCTTCATTGAATTTGATCTTATCCTGTAAAGAGTGTTTGCACACATGCTACGCTCTTCCTCTTAAAAATTCTCGTCAAAGTGCTGAAGATTACCCCATCCATGGGGAAATGTGCCAAATGATAACATTGTGTTCAGTGCTGAATTGCATTAAAGGGAGTAAGATGGAGTTTCATTGTGGCCAGGTACCCTTGAGAAACACTCCCCTGGAAAACTCCCCTAAAGGGAGAGGGGGGCAATAAGGAGACAGTTTGTTTAATGCCCAGCGATGCCAAGGAATGTAGGAAAATCAGGCTGATGACATGAAAGTCCAGGTGAGGACACAGGAAACAGAATTGTTGTTTGATGACGCCTCTTCAAGAAAAAAAGTTTGCCATATACATCAATGTGTGTAAAAGATGCCACCTTTCTGAAAAAACGAAGGCAAAAATTTGTCTGAGGTTGCATCACATACACCATTTCTTGTCTTTTGTGAACTGTAACTTACTTGTAACTTCAGCTGAACAAACACAAGCTGATGGTATATCAGTCAGAGCAGGGGCTGGACCCATGTCTCAGAGTATCTGCACAATTTAGTCTTAATTTAATGTCTTTAAGGCTTCTTAAGTTTTTTAAAAGAAATGTATACTACTGCACAACAAACTTTACAAACTGTATGATTAACTCCACAAAGAGTTATTGCTGTCTCAATGCTGATGATAAAAAGGTCATGTTGGCCAAATTTGTCCCTGGTTTTACTTGTTAAAAAATGTAGTAAAAATAACCTGACAATCCATGTGGGTGTAAACAAATGCTGTAGTTGTTTTTCTTTCCCTGACGTAGACTTCAAATCAGGTGCTGGTAGGCAACCTTTCCTTCTGGTTCCTAATGAGGATCAATGACAGCATGCTGGATATCAGGGAGTAATTGTGTTTAATAACTTTCAATTAAAATAATTGGGATCATGATTATTGCCATAATCAAGCTGCCCAAACATTTTTAAAACTGTTGACCCGCGTTTTCTACAAAAAAGGCCTTGATTTTATTAATATCTATTTGTATTGGACTTACTAAATTTAACTTTTGGGTCAGTGATGCTGAAGTGCATAGCCATGCTAATACCTGAATAAGAGCTTCTTAGGCAGTTCCAAAGCTGATTGGAGACAGGCCCAGAGAGCAAATCAGTGCTTTTACTACTGATCCAGTGAGTGTGCAATGATATTACTGACTGACATTTTCAGAACCTATTCAGATAGCCTTTTGAGGGCCAAACCATCTATCTGGACAGGCAAGACAAGGGGCTCTTAAACAGTTTTAAATATCTTATATGGAAATATATTTAAATAATATGACTCCTGATTCGTAACTACTGACTAGCTTCCTCCCACTGGTCAAAAAATGCTCATTAGGTCAGTTGGTGACTTGTGGAGTGTGTGAATGGCTGTCTGTCTCTCTATGGCTGACGACCAGTTCAGGGTGTACCCTGCCTCTTGCCAAAGTCACCTGGGATAGATGTAAGTATGGTTGGCAGCTGCAATGCATGCTTTAAACTCTAAAATGTGATGGCAATAGAGGTTGAAGTAGGGGTGGGCGATATGGCAAAAATATCATATCACGATTTTTTTAAAAATAAAATCACGATTCTTTTTTACGTTGATTTTTCCAGACTAATTTGCATGTTTGACCATTTTTTCCCTATGTTTAACATATAAAACATGTAAAACCCTAAAAAAAAGACAATTAAAGCCAAAGGAACTTTCTGAGCAGGTTTTAATTTAAATAGTGCAGTTTTTATAAAAATGTGCAATAAATGTAAACATAAAAGTTAATGAACAACAACATCAACATATTCGCTTAAAGTGCAACAATTTAGAACAAATGTTATTTAACTGCAATGTCTATAACCTGAGTGAATAATACAGCTGCTTTAGAACAGATTTGTGTTCAGACATCTTCAAGCTTTTATCTCCTTTTCTCTTTCCGCCATGGCTTCACGCTACATAACCAAACAGGAGATCCCACCATGCACTGCGCGTAATGTGCTCCGATTGGCTAGTCAGGTGCGCGTCAAAGTCTCTGTGCCCACACAGACGATCTGACGATCTTTCTGCTTTATGAGATCATCCCCACGTTATAATCCTTAACGATTTAATATCGCCATATCGCACACCCCTAGGTTGAAGATAGTTTGCTGCATATTTTTTTAACCAATGCTACACTTTGCTTATGTTTCTCTGTGGAAGCCACCATGAGTAGTCCCTGATTGTGTTTTTGCTTTTACAGTGCTGCAGTCCTTGGATTACAAACTACTACATATAGTCCCACAGTCATAGTATAAAGAACAGAGCCTCTCTTTCTGCAACAGTTACACAATCTTACAAAATCTGCACTAATAGGCGATGATAGATTTAGCCCTCCTGAGAGGGCGGTGGTTTTCACACCACATTCTCCCACTAGTCTTAAAGCCAAACAACCCTCATTACAAAGCCTTATTTAAAGAGCCGGCAGCCGTGTTTTGCTGACTCACAACTGGCTGGAAACCAAGGCTAACAGAGAGCTAAATCCACTGACTTCCTCCTGTTCATTATCCAGACTCCAGGAGCTGCTACAGTTGTGTTTATTAAGACAACGCTGATTGACCTTGCCTGTAAACATCCAAATAAAAGGACCCAATTACTGCTCCCTGTTAGAAGTAGGAGCAGGGGGAATTAAAATAAGAGCATGGTAGTGAGAAGTTGAGTTAGGTCTATTGTTCTTTTCTGGTGTCTGTGAGCGACAGGCGCTGCATGCCTGTATAAACCTGTGAGCTGTAATTTGAAGGGCGTTGGCTTGTCAGAGTGAAGAGAACAGGTGAGCTGATAAAAATTAGGCCTTTTGGGGATTTTGTGTAAAAAGGAAGACTGTGGTTTCATGGGTGTGTGCTAAATCATGTTTAATTGTGAAAAACACTTACAAAAGGAATCAACAACCCCCCAGAAACTTCTAGAAATGAATATAAACAACCAAACTGTTTGCAAAAACTTGAATATTCCAACTATTAGCCTTCCTCTGGTCCGACCATAAAGAAACTTGTTAACACATATTCCTGTATACATGGTAGATACTTCTTTCTGAAGACACCATCTTAATAGTGTAAGGTGTAATGTTTGTTTTTCACATCAGTCAGTCAGTAGCCAACAGAAACACAGAAAATGCACCACAGTATCTTGTTTTTTTTTTGAGTTATCACATATAAAGCTGCTTCTGAAAATTGAGACAAGGGTTTGTACCGGGTCTGAATCTGAATATGATGTCCACATGCCCAAAAATACAAAAAGATACTGAAAAAATAATACTAAAACCAGAATGATCATGTGGACACATTCATTGTGCTGTGAGTTAAAAAATGAAGCTTCGTGTTAGTTTTGGCGGGACACAGAGTCAAGATTGCAAACATGCCAACATTTCATTTTTAAACAGCTGATCCAAAGCTAACCCATCACTGCTGACAGGCACTAACTGCTTCTAAGCTGCCATTGGCTAAATGCATTGGACCATCTTGCTTAAGCTGCTCTAGCCTGCCCACTCTTCACTGCTCCTACTGCAACCTTCTTTGTAACCCTCCTCTCCTCCAGATCCTCCTTTAAACTATTCTCTGACTTGATCAGTGTCAGCTGACATTGATGCTTCCTCTGGTGGGATTATTTTTCATTTATTTATTTAACCTTTATTTAACCAGGAAGTCCCATTGAGATTAAAAAAATCCAAAATAGCAGCAGTAAAAAGTCACGGTACATAGAAAATGACACAACACAATCAACAGGTTTAAAATAAATAAGCATATACACATTTGGCTTTCAAGAAAAACAACCACATGCCTCTGTCACCACATTCTTAATGATGCTCTTAAATTCATTAAGAGATATCACTGAATCCAGTTTTAGCTCTTTTTGAAGATTATTCCATGACCAAGGTGCATTAAAAGAAAAAGCAATTTTCCCCAGGACTGTAAAAACTCTGGGTACAGAGAAGAGCAGCAAATTATACTGCTTCTCTCCTAGCCTCATACTTTCCTTTAGGGCAGGAGCAGGTGCTGTTCCTGCTTAGGGCTTCCACTACTGGTGAGTGGAAAGGCAAGGAGAGCCTCCAGAGCCACACCGCCAAATTCAAAATATGCTTATAGGAGGCTGGAGCCAATCCCAGCTGAGATAGGGTGAGAGGCAGGGAACACCCTGAACTGATTGCCCGCCAATCACAGGGCAACATAGAGAGACAGGTAACCAGTCACTCTCACTACCCTACCAAAGGGCAATTGATACCCTTTTCCCACCAAGCTGGTTCCAGGGCTGGTTCGGAGCTAGAGCCAGTTTAGCACCAGTTCTTTGGTTTTCCACAGACTAAGCACCGGTTGCTGGCTCTCAAAACCGGTGCTTGGCAAGCACCAACTCTTTGCTGGGCCAGCAGAAAGAACCACTTTATGTCAAGGGCCACGGTCTTACGTCAGGGGGTGGGGGCGGGTAAAAACACGGAAGCACCAAAGCAGAGTAAAAACACGGAAGCACTCCCCGTCTTCTCAAGCGTGATCGCTGTTCGTTGCATAGTCGTCGAGCAACATTAACTTGCTGGATCGCCAACTTTTGCTCTACAAAGGAAGGCTCAAAAAGCCAACAGCAGCACTTGAGCCGCAACGTAGTCCTCCATCTTTGTAGTGGCAATTGAATTCGGCGCTAGTTGTTATGGGAAACTAGCGTGACGTATACAGACGTATACATCGATGTGATGACGTAGCCCTCTGGCCGCACCCGTTTGCGGAAAAGAAAATGGTTCTTAACCGGTTCGCAGTTAAACCAACTGTGAACCGGCTCTAGCACCAGCCCTGGAACCAGCTTGGTGGAAAAGGGGTATTAGAGTCACCACTCAACTGGGTAGAATGTGCAGACTTCTCACAGAGGGGCTCTTCACTGTGCCACTTATAAAGGCAGATAAAGTTAATTCAATAACAACCCTTGTGTCTTTTCTTGACAAAGTGGTCCTGACTGAAGTGAATATCTGGAAATCCTTACCCGAGCTGCGTGAGAACCCGCTCCTCCAGACCCAGGTACTTGTGCCTATCTTCTTCGACCAAAGCTCTCTGCCTCTGGACAGGGTCCTCCAAACCACGCATGGCCTCTGCAAGTTTGACACTGATTTCCTGCTCGGCCCGCTTCAGCTGGACTCGAAGTGCATCCTGGTTCTGGAGCTACACACAAGTGAAATGAGATATTATAGGACCTGAACCACAGGTCATGCAAAGCTGTGTATACTAAGAAATGATCAATTAATTCAGCAGAAAAAGAGGTCTTGCCTGTTGTTGTCTCATCTGATGGAGCTGCAACCTGAGGTCGGAAACATTCTTCCTGAACTGCAGGAGGTTTACCTTGAGAGGAGCTGCGCCCTTGTCCGAGGGAGTTGCATTTCTCTTGGGAGCCATCACAGGGGAACCACCTAAATATCAGGAGAAAGTAAATAGCTTCTATAAAAAAAAGTGTCTACATGCCAAAAAATTCTGGAGTTTTGACTTGAGCCTGTCTAAATTTACTTGAAAAATTTCCACTTGGATTGTACAGTAATTTGAGACAGAAACTGGTTTGCCAATACTGAACTAGTGCAGTACAATTTTTGCATCACTAGAGCCAAATACTGCTCTTTTGATTTGAACAAAACAGCACTGGTACCAATTTCTTCTTATGACATTAGCAACGTTGTGATCCACTGATTGTTACAACGCTGAATGCATAGGGGCCTTCAATTATGACCTGCTTTTATTGACCAAAAATGTAGTAACACCAGCTTAATAAGAGGGTCTTTGCCTTAAATTGGGGTGGGGTTTTATTTAGGGTTGAGAGTAAATGCAAACACATTTTGTCCACAATTGTCTGGCTTTATAATGCTTATGTCTGTTAGCGTCTGCCTTAAATTTGTGGCTGTCACTTCGCCTGCACAAAAAGCCCAAATAGCACTTATATTAGCTGCACTTCTAAAATGTCTGTGAAATGTCTGTCAACTGATTTTAGCATTTTAGTCACCGCTGCAGACAGAAAAGGGCTTGCAACCATGGCAACCAAGAGAGGTTTTATTTGTTGTTTGGGTGAGAGTGCCTATGTGGTTGAAAGCACTAATAATCAAATTCAGCCATTCCAACATTTTGGCTCAACTTTGTGACTTCGGAGACCCTTTTATTTAATCTAAACTGGCATATTAAAAACAGGGAATGAAGAACTGTGGTAACCCTTAGGTCATCTAATATTTATTGGCAAATCAGTAAAATATACGGTTCTTTAAGGTGGGTAAAAACGAATGCTTTAATTCTTGATCTTGTTTTCAAGGCTGTGGGTACCTCAAAATTACCAAAGTATAGGAGAATAAAGCAAAACAATCGGGTTTGCTGGGAACCACAAGAGATATAATGTGACTTCGAAAGGCCTAAAATGACACCTTTGTCTCTTCATCAGTTTCTCCTTGCCCCCTTCAAAAAAGACATCACAGGATCAAATTCATCAAAATCTGTAAGATCTTAAATGGATTTCAAAATTTAGGGGGGCATATATTGCCCAAACTCAAAGTCAAACATCTGATTTAAATAAATGCTTTACAATGTTTAAAACCACTGTTGTAAATTAACTTTCATTTTTAACATACTGATTATCCCTGATCCACCTCTATTCTTAGTCTGTCTGAGACACGCTTTTGGAGCTTTTTTCAGCTTAAGATCCGCTTCCTCATGTCAGCCCAGTTTTTGACCAGTCGGCTCAGCATTAATGGTTCTGCTAAGCTGTTTATCAACAACTCTGCATTCTTTCTTGGTCAATGCTCTGCACTGGTCTTGCTACCCTGTGCCAAGTGGCTTGAACTACAGACGAAACAATAGCCCATTTCATAGTGCCTTTATGCAAAGTGCAGCAACATGGTCACTATATTTACACCTACAGACATTTGCATTAACTCTGTGACTCTAATCTCTGTCCACTCTCTGTCCACTATGCTGCAATTCGACATGGATGAACGCAACATGGTGCATGCCCCAACAAACACAGGAAGGCAGGGAACAGGCAGAGGAACCAAGAGAAGGCAAACCCGTTCCCCAAATTCTGTCTTTACAATATTCACAGTGGAGGTGAAATATCACAGAGGGGTAAATATTACACCTTGAACAACAGCATGGATTGGGTTAACTGTTGTGACATCACAGTGGTAGGTCTATTCTTGGGGGAAGGAAAATGAGGCATTTCAATCAGCTACTGATGCAGCTCACAGAAGGAGAGGGTGAAGACCTATTGCCACAGAATTGTCTTACTAGATATGTAAAACACACTAAAGAACTTCAGAACTGTAAAAATCATAACATGGGATAAAAGAGGAACAAACAAAGCTGATAATCTACAAATATACAGGCCATTTTACGTATTTTCCATGTGTTTCCCACACCACAAGTTGAATAGCAATTCATGATAGTATCAGGATCACTATTTGCTTGGGCAGTACTCAATATTTAAATATTAGTTTGAGCGCTGGGGTAAAAATCCATACTCTAAATCAGCTGTGATCAGCCCGTTCCAACAGATTCAGCACAACCTGACCATCCTTTGCTCCCTTGACCTCAACAACAGTAACAACACAACAACCAAAGCCACTCAGAGTGGACAATAACACTGACATATCTAAGGAGGACAAATCTGCAGGCCCATTTGCAGGCTTTCCACACTGTGTCTTTCACAACAGGTAGAGTTTTGGGGCAGAAATGATATTAAAGCAGGTAATATTCTGATCAAGTCAACCTAATAATGTAAATCAGGATTAGAAGAAGCCTGATTGTTGCTACTGTTAGACATGGTGAAGCATATAAAGCATTAATCTGCTCGACGTTCCTTATGGGTTTTCTCTCTCAAATGGGGCTCTGTGGAAGAATAATCTGGGCCTGTCTACACATTGGCTAGTCCATTCAATGGAAAGATAACTGTTTTTAATACAAATCTAAAAGTAAGTACATGTCAACATGTAGTTGGTAATCAAGGCCGTCGACTTCTCCATAGGTTTAAGCAGAAGGAAGTCACACTTGCCTACAAGAGGTGCATAAATAAGGTGTGTGATGTTACACAAAAAGGTATTAATACAAGCTACCATTAAATGCTAACAGAGTTGTTTGCATTCTATTTACCTCATATAAGTTTGGCACCTTATGAAAAGTAATCTCTAAATATTTGTCCCACAATAGGTCAAGGAATGCTCTATTCTAAGCTCTCTTTCTACACAGACTTACCTTCTGTTAAGGCACTAAAAAAACCAAACTTTTGTCTCCATAATCTCAAAATTCTTATCCTAACACACTACCTGACAGCTGCCTGGACCTGAACTACAGGTTACAATGTACACTGCTGCAAGTGTTTCTGGCCTCTGGGAAGTTGTCCATCAGAAGAAGTGTTGGCTTTATGGTGACAGTGAAGGAGCACTTCAGGGGTGGAGGAATAATTCTTATGGTTGATGTAGCTGTAACATTTCTGATGTTTTGAGGGTTCATTGGAGCATAACATGACAAGTAAATCCCTCTGAAAGCTAAACATAAAATCTGTAATAAAACAAGATTAGCTCTCGAGACGGATGAACTGCATTGTTTTTACTTTCTTTTTGCAACTGCTGAGGTAGCAGTTATTTATATCACATCAAGATCTGGCCACAACACAGAGATTAAATTGCTCAATAGTCTTGGCAAGCTTGAAAAGTAAAGGCACCGTTTTTGTTCTGAAGCAGTGCTGCTTCTGTTAGCTCTGCTGGACCATGTCTCTTATCTCAGATTAAACTGGTTGTATGAGGGAAGAAAGCATTTAGAAATATGATCCGATGACCAGCAAAGAAGCCTGACATTGTTTCCCCTGGAGCTCTGCTCATTGCAGACTGTTGACTGACAATGATGTGTGGGCTTGTCTACACAGGACATTATGGAGCTAAAACTCTTGTCTAGAAAAAAAAAGAGGAAAAGTAATGAAATGGCACAGGATTATAGTCCTACTTACTTGAGCTGTGTGCACTGTGGGCTGGAGATGACGTCTTCGGTGGTCTCTCGCTGCAGCCAGACAAAAATAATCTTTAGGGCAGGATTTTGATTGGGGCAAAACAGTATTTAAGAACACTTGAGATCTAAAGGTTAGTATTAGTATCAACAAACATGTTACAACCAAGTATGATGGGAAAGACTGACAAACCAAGAGGTTAAGATGATGTTAATGAAGTTAAAAGTTTCACCAGTGCTCATTACAGCATGGAAATGTACAAATTCACTGCACAAACAGACATTTTAGTTTAACTGACAGGCAAACATTAACATTAAGTTGTCACATAGATGCTCAAGGTGCAAAAGGGTTAAATGCAGCCAGGTAAACTGTACACAATGGCTACCATTCAAGAAAGCTTAAACATCAGGTTTACACTTCTTGTGCTGCTTAACCTGCTTGATACAGCCATTATAGAGGAGATATTAAATCTTTTCCGCTTGTTTTCTAGGCTTCCATCTGTTATCCCTGATGCCTAACTCTGTCCTCGTCTGTAATTGCTTACCTTGAAGGCTCCTTGGTGCCACTAGAGTTTGGCCCCTTTAAAAGTGCATGCTGAACAAGACCAGTCAAGCTGGCAATCTGTTGCTCCATAGCCTTCATTCGCTCTCTGCAGAAACATCAGAAAATTCTACTATCAACACCGAGGCCTGACGCATATATTACAACTCCAACAAGACCTTCTCAAGGAGTCAGTCAATCTGGGTTGCTGCATTTTGACTGGACCAACCTACAAAAGGGCTCAGTTAGAGGGCTGATACACAATTTAACTAGAGTGTTTTTTTACATCATGGCAACTGAATGAGAATAAGGGCTTAACAATGTCCAAAATGTCCATCCAAAATAACTCTATTCACTTGATAGTGCAATATAGTGAAGACACAACGGTGTCCAATACCTGAGTGGGAATGCACTGTGAAACATAGTTGAACAACCACTGGTCACTCAAACCCGCAAAACATCATGAACCGTCGATCAAAACTTTGAGGGGTAAAAATTGACATCTGGATGCTCTTACACAGAGGAGAGGCACCCATTGACAAAAACGATGTGATGTCAGCCATTTAATTATTAAAGGAGCTTTTTGGTGGACACAGCCCTTCTGTAAATGTCCTTCAGAACCTAACTATGGATCAACCCACTGACAGACAGAGAGGATGAGTTGAGGAGGAACCTTCTGACCAATAGTAACTCCATACAAGCTCTTAGCACTGTCGCTCATGACCTTCATTATCATAAAAAAATCCATGATTAGTAATAATAACAAAAACAAGCAAGCCAGCAGTATGTTTATTTTGGCTGAACACATTAATCTGTTCTGTTCACACAATCATGTAACTGAAGCTTTAGTCACTTCCAAAATGACTTAAGGAGCATGAGAACACATGGCATTGTTTTTCTTATCGCTATTGAAATGTACCCCTGTGTCTCATCTGAATGTCTATCACCTGTTTTCCTTATGTCTATACTCTGTAAAGCAACTGAAACAACCAAAATTCCCCCTGGGGATTAATGAAGTATTTTTGATTCTCATTTTGAAGTTCGATTTAAACAATGCAACAGCACTTTACAATGTCTGTATGAGGAGAGAATATTCAATTCCCATTGGAGGACACGAGAGAACAACTCAGGACAAGAAAAGACTCCTAAGGTCATCCAGTCATATTGTTTTGTTGCTCCAACTTAGGCGTGCCACTGCTGAGAAGAGAATAAAAGGACAATTCTTAAATTACACAGCCCAAAGACAGCCAAACACCACACGGCTAAAAGTGGACTTTAACTCTGTGATTGCTCGGTGGGCCTGGAGGTTGGAAAAGAGAGCGACTTTTGTTCTCAGATGTCATCAATTATTTTGAGGAAAGATGGGGGGCCAGCTGAGGACACTCCATGGTCTAACTGTGCTATATGGACAATGGACCGACACAACAAACAACAATGTCTAACCACAGAGAAGCATGTTTTAAATGAATACATTCATTGACAGCCAGAGAGTGCTGAGAAAAAGTTCATTTTGTGAGTTAAGTGCAGCACTTTTGTATTGTTCAATTCTTGCACTCTTCTCCTTGGCACTTCAAATTTGAGAGAAGGGGGGCTACCAAGGTGGGCTGACCTGATCAGACGACTGATTGGTTCATTTCAAATTCTTGTTCAACCTGGTCAATATTTGCTTTAGTGTTTCTTGGCCACTTTAACCACATTTGAATAAAAGGCTTGGTGGTAGACATCTCATCAGTTCTGTCTTTATGATCCTCTGCTCTCAGTCAGAGGGGGTAAACATCAACCTTATATCTGATGGATTACCCAAACTGAATAGACTCCACAGATGGGACTGTTTTTCAAAACACTGTCACAGACTAATGGAAAAATATACAAAAGGATAACATGGTTTACAAGTATTAGCATGTTCTATTTGCCAGGGTCTGACCATACAACAATAACTAACAGTGTAAGCTCCAAAGTTTGGACAAGGTCTGTGAAAATAAAGGTCAAATAACAGGACTGGCTGCACAAACAAACAAACCAAACAGATGCAAACTCATTATTCTGCTGTGTGCAGCTCTTGATGCTCAAGACAGCTAAGAGGGGGGTTATTTCTTGCCTTCATTCATGGATGATGACACAGAATCAGAGCCAGGGATCGGAAACCAACAGTTCATGGTTAGGGTGAAACTGGGATGCAGAGTTAGTTCATGCTCCCATGCAAAACCCTTATTTGAATAATCCCACCAGACCTTTCCATATAACAATCTCCTGGTCGTTATCTTACCGTGTTTGATGGTCTCCAGCAGGAGGGATGGGCCCCTGGAGGGGACCCTGGAGGTCTGCAACTACAGGTGATCCCATGTTGCTCCGAGGCTTGGTACCTGTCACGTCCTCCTTTCTAAAGGACTGGCGCACAGGCGAGCCTCTCTCCATGGGGACACCATGAGGAGGAATGCCATGAGGAGGCCCGCCATGGATGTCAATCATGCGTACTTCAGCCATCCTGTGAGGCGAAGGGGGTGGAGTCTTGGAGCCTAAAGTAGGTAGCTGGCTGTTTCTGGACTTCTGTCTGTACAAAGAAGGGTGATCCATAGTGTCTGTGGGGCTTGGGCCTCCATAAGAGCTTGTAGAGCGAATGGAGGCACGATGAAATCCTCCTATGTGCTCAGGACCGTCCATGCCAGGGTTGGGGTGTGGCCCGTGGGCTGACACCATATTCATTCTTCCCTCTTGGAGCAAATATGGGTCTGCATATATGCCCTCATTCCCTCTGGATAGGCTGTGGCTTTTACCCCCCATATCCTCATCCGGTTTGACGTCCCGCCTCTCCAGGATCGCACTGGGACAAGGCGAGATGGAGCGAGCAGGGGGGTTGGCATTTGCCAGTCGTTCCCGTGGGATGGTGGAGTTTCCAGGTATGGATCCCTGCCGTGGGCCAAATGGTATTCTGGAGGGTGATGGGGGCATGGAGTGTGGGTTTGGGGGAAGTGCTCCCTGCATAGGGTGAGGTGGGGGACCCATGGGGGCCTGTCTCAGAGGGTGGGGTCCATCACGAGCAGCATGCACCATCTCGCTGTGCATCTGTAAAAGCACAAAAATATCATCAGAAATGTGAGTAGCTTCCGACCACATGTTAAGACTTTAAAAAATAAGTTTGGACTTGTCAATAAATCTGTCTGAAAATTCTACCCGCCTGAGAGCTCCAGCCACTGTTTATTTTCAATATATCCTTTATGTCTGGACTGAAGCTGCCCTTGAAACAAAAACATCCATCTCACTCAGTTTACACCGTTGTTTTTCCAAGTCAGAAGAAAATACAGTCAGCAGTTTTCCAGAAGCAGAAAAATATTCCTTGCAAGGCTACTACACTCAGAGAAGCATTTCACTCCGACTCCTCAGTGTTACAGCTCTCTAAAAAGAATGACAAGTTTACCTCGAGGGTTAGAAAGGAGTTGGTTAATTTGGAACAAGATCTATTTAACAAGACAGCCAATCTGGGTTACTGTGCTTTGACCGGACCACCAGTAAAAGGACCATTGAGGGCTAATGTACAAACAGCTTGAACTGATTAAAAAAAGGGTGGCTTTATAAACCATGACAACTTAATTTGGGCTTGAAGTCGTAAATCTACAAGCTAGAGGGTAAACGTGTTACAAATACACAGAAGAAGTCAAAAGGAATGCTGTGAGTCATATATTGCTTTTGGTTCTGCTATACTTTTAACATGTTTTCTCTTGCCATAGCCTTGCATAATAATTGCATTAATTCCTAGCTAGTTCATCCTTTTGACTTAAGACAGTTCACTACATAAGAAAAAAAAACTGTTCTCTGTGTCAAGTAAAAATTAAATAAGTAAGCAGCAAAACAAATTTGGATTAGGAAACCACTAATGTTAGTACCACAGATGACTGTGGTGGCTAACAGTGACTAGCATAAGTAAATATTAGCTAAGCACATTTATCTTTGTGATAGATGCATTCTGAAGTTATGTGAGAACTTCTTGCAGCACAGAGTTAGTTAAAGTACATGGTACACTTTCAAGCCCATTGTTAGGCCACGATTTGGGAACCCTTGTTACCTCCGCCAGGAGGTTATGTTTTCAGGCGAGTTTGTCTGTCTGTGAACAAAATAACTCAAAAAGTTATGCATCGATTTTGATGAAAATTTCAGGAAATGTTCAGCATGGGAAAAGGAAGAAGTGATTCAATTTTGGTGTTGATCTGGATCACCGTCTGGATCCGCCATGACATAAAATGCGATTTTCGTGAATAACCACTGAACTAAAATAGATATCATTATGAAACCAATTGCTAATGGTATGTTTTCATGGTCAAGCACTCTAAATATATACATGAAATAAAGGTAGGACTAATATTTACGGTAAAAATCACAATATGGGAGAGGACTGTGGTGCTGGCGGAGATCTGCGCTCTCCGAGTGCTTTTCTAGTCTTAGAAATGTTTTTTTACTTCACTTAAATGTCCTCAAGCTAAGCTACATCAGCATGGTGTAAGTGGTTATCTATGACTTGGCTAGCTTAAGTCAATTGCTGTTTTTTCCCAAAAAACTATTTCTATCATCACTTTAGTAAGGAGTAGCAGTAGTAGTAGTGGTAGGAGTAGTAGTTGTAGAATTAGTAATGGTATTAAAAGATAAACCTGACACAGACTGAAAGATGAGGACTGTCAAAGAAACTCAGTTACCTAGTAAGTTAAGAGTGTTTGGGCCGACATATTTTTGCATTTGCAGCAAGGTAGGTGGTGAGTCATCACAGTTTCGATAGACAAACAAATGTTGGCATGTACAATAGAATTTTGTTTAACCGTATTAACAGTAGGCTACGTTTGGTTACAAACAAATCTACAACTGCTCCTCATCAATCCATCTTTGTCATAAAGGTCACCTAAGCCCCTAACCCCATTTTAACTGAAGAAAATACTTTTAAGCCCCCTTCCCTCCACTATTCACAATACACATCAATGCATAATTCTATATCGGAAAACACAAATTAGTAGCACCTTTGTTGAACATATTCTTATATTTGTCCTAGTCCTCTCCAAAATTTTAAGAAAAAAAAAAGCACAGAATATAGGGCTGCTTGACTGTGGCAAAATCATCATGATCTCGATTTTTTGGCTGATGTTGATATCATGAAAATAAACCATGGTTACTAATTGATACTCTAGATTTAATCATTTTAAACATTAAAGACTCAGCAAAAAAACACAACTAAATCTACACACACAAGCACTGAAAATAATAGATACAACAAAACAAAAGAAGTGCGACAGCTCATGTGACATTGTAATATTCAAATCTTGTTTACTCTGTTTTTTATTACTGTGACAGACAGTGATTGTAAAAGAGATTATTACTCAATAATCTACCCAGCTCTAACAGACAAATGTTGCTGGTGTTTTCGCCCTTACTTTCCGTCACACAGAGAGAACTGCAGTTGTGGTGCTAGCTCACGAGGCCCGTTTGACTTCTTCTTTTTCCTGTCAACCTGATTATTTCCTTGATTCCTTTGTTTTGTAGTTGCTGACTCATCTCATAAGAGCATGATGTCATTACCCTGGAAGGCTTACTGAAAGTGGAAGTTGTAATTCTTCTAGAGTTAGAGCCGGTTCTCAATAACACTGCAATGCAGATGGGTCCACCTGATTCGATGTCTTTAATTAGACAGATATGGGGCGTCGGTGGTGCAGTTGGATAGTGCGCTTGGTTAGTGATCGGGAGGTTGCAGGTTCAGCCCAGCTCTGGGCGACACATGGCGATGTGTCCTTGGGCAAGACACTTAACCCCAAGTTGCTCCCACTGCTGCGTCAGTGGCGTGTAAATGGGCATGAAAGGGCGTGAATGTGTTAGAGATACTGATGGATAACTAACATAGAAACTCTGAACCATCAGTGAGTGAATGTGAGAGCGAATGGGTGTGAATGGGTAGGTGTGACCTGCGGTGTAAAGCAGCTTTGAGTAGTCCAAGACTAGAAAAGCGCTATATAAGCTCAAGTCCATTTACCATTTGCCATTTACCATTTAGATACATCATTCCAAGCTCCAATACACAACAATTGTGAGCGGCCCAAAATGGGACAGCCCAGACTCCTTTAAGGCAGTAAGAGGTGGGATCTACAAGTGAGAAGGCAGCAGGGAGCGACTGCTTGCATGGAAATTAGCATAGATTTTAACAGATCTGAACCTTATTTCTTTTTAAATAGAAAAAAAATTACATCACCACAAAAGTACTTCTGACATATATTGAGTTATGTTTTAAGAAGTGGCCCACGTTCTGTCCTCGACATCATGGCAGTAGCACCCGTCTACTAAATTATCTGATCGGTCCTTAACTAATGTGACTGACAAAATGATCGTCCAATCACTTAACAGATACACTTCTGAAAGGTTCTACCCATTCTCAAACACGTTCTCTGGGCTCTTTGTCAGACTGACTACAGAAATATACTGAACCTGGTAGATCAGGTTAAGTTCTTGATTCCAATCCCTGCAGTCATCATGGGTTTCAAACAAACCAAGGCATGAATTTATGGCCCTGTGGTCATTTACAATGACAAAACAAAAAACACAACTGAAATCCTTAACATAACTCAAAACTTGTAGATTCACAACACCTGTTGAAACTTTGCTAGATCATTCTACTCTACCTTTGCTTTTTTATTACTTTCAAGAGCAAACATACTTTAAGTGCTTTTACAATCCCAAGCGTGAGTTCAATATAGGCTAAGCAAACAATTCCCTGTGCTAACAAGTACTGCCAGTACACTGTGTCAAAATGGCAATATGACCTATGATATGTTATGTGATGTGCTGAGGAGCGTCACACGCAGGGCTGAATCCAATTTATCTTTCTTCCTGTCTGACTCTCTGTTCCTGCCAGACAAACAACCTATTGTTCCTCCAAGGTGTGACTCATAGGTTACGCCTACATGAGAAGACGAGTCAAAACCTCAAGCAAAGTTACCTAAAAAAACTTCAGGTGCAGATTTCTGACACTGTTTTTTAAACCTTATCTTTATTTATATTTTCTTTAGCACAGATGTGGATTTTCATACAGAGTACACCAAGGTGTGTGTCTGTGTGTATATATAAAATAGGTGTGTGTGTGCGCTGGAAAACAACAACAGCTCAGAGTGTACAGTAACAAAGAACTGAGGCTTGGCTGTGGTAACAAAGGGAAAAGAAAGAAGGGTTTCTGGCAGTGAAAGCAAACAGAGCCCATAAATATGGCAGCAACAGGTCTTACCAAGCAACAAAAACACATAATAGGAAATCTCAGACGCACAGAGCCACTGTGGACTCTCATCAAACTCTAATGACTTTCTCTTTTAAAGGTGCCTGCACATATAAAAAGCAAAGCTGCCTTCTCTTTCAGTGCTTTGTCAGTTCCAACACAGCCTTATAAGGAGAACTTGGGCAAACTTGTCAATCCAAAACAGATGTCAGACCTCTGTTAAACTAGACATTCTTAAAATACCCCCAAAAAGTGTTCGCACTGTAAAGAGAGCCTGAGCTTTTACTGTACAACGTGATGATAAACTGCAGCCTTGAGACGAAACAGAGGAGCAGAGGTCTGAAAAGTAAGCACAGGAGCGTGCAAGTAAACTAACTGGTGGCCGAATTAAGAAACATTTGGTTTGAATTTGACGGGTGGACTCGGTCTTTGTGCTCCCAATCTTCCAGTAATGAGGGTTACATCATGTCTAGTTGGAACTTAAAAAGTCAGGTAAATCTCTTGTCATGTAGGGGATGGCGTTAAAAACTACATAACTGTTTGCAAATGAGTGAATGTTGTAAATTCTAAATATTATCCACAAAAAATTCACAAATGCAAACATGCAAACACACACAGCCTTTTAAAATCTAGACTGAAAACACATTCATTTGGGATGGCTTTTAATACCCAGTAGTGTAGTGACACTTTATTTAACTTTATTTTATTGTTTTTTATTGCTGTTATATGTTTCATTGCTTTATTGCTTTTAATTGTTCTTGTTTTGTTTTGTTTTTTTACCTCAGTTCTATCCCCCTGAATCTTTTTGATAAAGTGCTCTAACATTTTTCGCCTGATCATACATTCTACCCAAGACTGTTTCTTGTTGTTGCAGTAAGCTGTGAGTTCCTTCAGCTGCTTCTGCTACAGTGTAGTGTCACCAAGCAAGGCAGAAGCTTTTACTTTTGTGGGTCAAGGATGATTTTCGAACTTTCCTGAGTTTTACAGCATCCATGAAGGAGACAAAAATGACCCCCTTTCCATAACTTTAACCAGGATTATGTAAACATGTCCTTTTTCATTTAATTATCTGTCTAAAGCTCAGCTGTTTTCAGATGAAGTACCCCAGGCACACCTATTGGACCTATGCTTCTTTAACATAGTGGCCGTTTCCAAACAAAGTGGATTAATTGCTTGAATGGAACAACTAGCAACCAAATCTTTTCTAAAACCAAATGGTAAAGGGACTTGAGGTTAGAAAGCAATGTTCTAGACTTTCTGACTGATCAGAGCACTTTTAGTCTAAAGGTCACTTACACCCATTCACTCTCTCATTCACTACCTGATTGTTTTAGTTTCTTTCTAAGTTGTCCATCTGTATGAGTGAACACACCCACATCCTTTTATAACCATTTACATGCCACTGATACAGCAGTGGCAGTGACTTGGGATTAAGTGTCCTGCCCAAGGACACATCTACATGTGACAGCCAGAGTAAGGTTGAACCCTTGACCTTACCCTTCACATAAAATCACTTGTCCAGGTCTAATATTTCTCCTCTGCCCAGTCTAACATTGCAGCAAGTGATGCCTACAGCAGCTAACCTTATTTGAGCCAACCTTTATTGAAGTAACTAGCATTATTATTTTATCTTTACCAACAACCCCTGCTGATGAGAGAGGTCCTGATGCTAAAGCAGAAAAAAGACTGCACAGAGGATGCCAAAAAACAAGGAGCAGGAGGAAAATGAGACAAAAGCTATTTTTTAACTGTTCTAATATATCTTAGTTTATTGGTGAATACATCAAACAGCAGCCAGTCGATTAGTTGATGTTGTCTAATACATTTGTGAGGGGTATTGACATTTTTATACCTGATTTATTTTGTAGATAATGGTACCACAGCATAAATGAAAGCTACAGCCAACAATAATACACAGTAAAATACAACTATATCCCTTGACTACTTTTGGATGAATTCCAACCTAAGTGGATTGCACTGAAGACAGAACCAAGATTACACGACTGAACTTCCCTTTACTGAATATCTCCGCCGGCAATGTGTTCACAACACTTCTGACAGCTGTTACCAACTCCTCTATAAATACAGAGCGCTGCTTTGCACTTGATCCCTCTTACAAGGACAGATTAATATTCGAAAATGTTTTGGCTGCTTTTTCATTTGATAAGACGAGATTACTAAAAAGGGTATTTCAATTCAGGGAAATTCCTCTTTATTCAAACAGTCAGCTGCTCTTTTTTTCCTGATCAAGTCACGCATGAGCACATTTTTAGATTTGACATGAAAAAGATTGATGTTTTCATAACTGCAAATATCTCCATTAGGCCAGAAAGCTTTCATCAATAATAGAAGTAGCAGCAGATCCTGTTTTGCATCTAATCTGAGGCCTGGAATTCTGTCAAGACAGAAGGATACTCAATAGCCCGAACAGATGTTGAGAATCCCCTGCTTTGTTAGTGTTTAAACAGGTGTACAGCTCATTGGGTAGTGTTTGACTTTTTAGTGTCAGTGCCAGTGTTTCCATGTCCTTTATTAAAAAAAGACTGCCAAGACAGAACAGCAAATACTTTTTTTGTCAATCCTAGGAGGGGAAACCAAGCAAACTTAGGAGTTCTACAGGAGGCAAAAAAGGCAAACAACAGAGGTGAATATTTGTTTTTTGGGTGTTAAGACTCAGGATTTTCTCACGCATATAATTTCAAATATAAATACAGACGAAAACTAAGGTCTAAAGTTAATGGAGCACTCAGATAATTTTCCAAATTGGACAGGGTTTATTCAGCACAAGATAACAGTATCACTTGGTTGTAAGGATGCAACAATTCACTAAGCCCACAGTTACTTTAAGTAGATACCTAAGGTTTGGTCACAGCTTTTAGTTTAGTTTGGTTTTGACAAACCATCAGTGGATGGCTGTTCAACGCGAGTATAGTTCTGAATAAGATTTCTTGCTGCTAAATACAGGTTTACCTTGCTGTAAGCCACCTATTGTGGATCAGGGCTGTACTTATGGTGGATTTTTGTTGGGTTTGGATGCATGCATGTGTTATTGTGTGTGTATATTTTACATGTATATAAAATTAAAAGTACTACTTACGTCTACTCTACTGAAAAATGTTTCGAGATCATTTTTTAAATAATTTGAAGCTTAACAAATAAAGAATAATTGATTGGTAGTTTGACAAAGTGGTTTTAATGGAACTCCATTTTAAGGTGTTAAAGACAAATTTTGGGTTTGTCAGGTTGAGGGGTGATTTGGCAGCAAAAGCTATTATTTTTATTACTCAACAACTCTTTTATACTTTTAAGGTATTTTTTGGGCATTTTGGGCCTTTATTAATAGGAGAGATATTGAGAAACAGACATTGAGATAGAGACACAGTGGATAGGCTTGTGAAAGGGGGTGAGAGAGTAAGGGAAGACACTCTGCAAACCGTCTACAGGCTGGACTCGAACCCAGACTGGCAGAAGCATGTACATGGGAAATGCATGGCTGCTAACCACTCCACCAAACCAGCATCTCAACTCTTAAATACTTTTAAGGAAAATAAATCCATAAAGATGTTTAATGGAGTTTTAAAACAACAAAAGAAGAAAAACATATCAAGAAAACTAGAAGAGTCCCAAGAACACTAACTTCCATCAAGGCATTTCCAATATTGGCAGGCAAGTATAATGTCAAAAATGAGACAAAAATGCCATTTCTCACACTGTTCACAGAATCTTAAAAAGATCTTGGATCCACAACTGGACTAAGATCACCTTTAAATCTAATCACTTTTTCCTTGTGCTAAAACCAACATTCCCTGAAAATGTCATCAACTGGTTCATCAGTATTTGATCTATCTTATTCACAAACCAACTAACTTACAAAAAAATATGCCAGTGCAAAAAATGACGGGGCCTACTAAAAGTGTTTATTGAAGGATTTTTGTCCTCAAGAATTGTCACAACTTATAAGAAGAGAAGAGCAAGGGAAAAAATCTTTGATCTTTTTTTTTATATCTTCTGCATAACATAATATATCACCCAGCCCTAGAAAAGAAAAACAACTGAGTGGTGTTCTCAAAATCAAAAGTTCTGCAACTACAATGTGCTCATTGAGCAATGGACGTTTACCCAAAATGTTCAATCTTTAGTTTAGAATTGTTGAATCACAAGTGGGTAGACAATGTCATGCAAGATTGCATTGCGCATGGAGGCCAATAGGAATGTAAGCAGTACTACTCGTGCTAGTCATTGCATTTGCTACATTCAACTATTTGGCCTGTGCACCTTACACCAACCTTGTCTCTGTCTATCTTGATCAATATCTGCCTGGTTAAACAATAACAGACGTTTGAATGACAACAATCTTTCACAGCATATCTCCACTCCATGCCTATCTTCCACAATGTTTGCACAAGAAACCTCATAAAGTCACCTCGGTCAAAGTGGCCTTTTCCACTCAGCAAGGGTTATATTTTTCTATTCTAGAAAGTCAGCAGGTGTAACAGTTGTAAACTTGGTCAAAAAAATATTACTACACTAGTAATGTTCTTCCGCTTTCTCGCTTTTAAACTATCTGCACGATTAAACACCCATTTCATTTTTTCTGTTGTATCTTTTTCTTCCATCTTTCCTCTAAAATGTCTTTTGTGCACTTCCCCTTGAAGGACCCGTCACAGCGAGGCACCACAGTGACTCGTCTGTCAGCCGCAGAGAATAAAACATGAATTTCTGCAGTGCCAAGACCTCTTTAAACCATCTCATGTCTGCCTCATCATTCCTTTAAACTTTATCAATTTCACTTGACACATACGGTATACGAAAATGGGATTATAACTGAGGTTAATGTAAGATTTTTGCAGTATCAAAACGGTGCAGCAGCAGGGAGACAGGAGCAGGGGGTTTGATAAAGGGTCAGACAGATTAGAGCGGAGGATTTAAGGAGGGACGTTTGAGGAAACAGCTCTTTGGGGGGGGTTTAGTGTTGTTACATCAGAGGGGAACAAACATGCTGAGATTCAGAACAAGGGAGGGAGATTAGAGCTCAGATTGGGGAAGGCTGAACAAGGAAACTCGTGCAAAGATTTGCTCCTCGGGATTGTTCCTTGAGGAAGCTGCAGCAGAGTGTGCATAGAGGTTCCTAAGAGAACAATACGAGACCCCCTTGAACAGATTAGGGGAAGGCAGGGGGACATTCCTTCACTTATAGTGCGTACAGGGATGAATGGAGGTAGCATGGTGAATGGAGACTGTCAATGTACAATAAAACTAATTATAAAGGAATACAAGTAAATATCCTTCCAAAAATAGGGTAGGACAAAATAATTTATATCAAACTAGTTAATTTTTTTAACAACATGTTCATTCTTCCATCATCTGGCTGTTGGTGAATGCATGTTGAATAAATTTATCAGACTCAAAATGTAAAGATCATTAAAAGATTTGTTATCATTCAAATCCATGTACAGTTAAAATGCGTATTGACCTTGAGATCATGTTTTTGAAATGCTTTATTTAAATATAAAATGTTCATGGAATCTTTTGAAAAGACATTTTCAGTAAAACTCCAACAATAATGATTCCTGTTTGATAACATAGCAACAAAATCAGGGGTGTTAGACATCCAACACTTTGTCATTCAATATCATAGAAAACTGCAAATTCCTTCATGCTGTTTAAAGGTACGTTCACACCGGACGCTACTTGTACTACCTCGGCGATCACTCTCCATTCGTGGTCAAAGTACAGCCGCGATGGGGCGGGGCTAACCCTCCCACAATGCGACAGCCACGTACAAGACGATCACTTCACTCGTCGTGCGATGTCAATGTTAAAAAAAGTTGATCTATTCAGGCGATGTCGTGTGTGGCTATGCGGCAACAGCCAATCACAGGTGTGTGTACGTGTAACGGTACCCGAGACAGACAGTTATTCATCCGGACTACAGGGCGGATGAGTTCCGTCTAGGCGGACCGCGGTAAACTCACAGATAATGCTGCTGCAGGGCATCAGTTGCAGTGTTTTGTGTTTGATAAGTGAATGAAAAGGATACAGCTGGAATAATGTCCGCTTATTCATCCTATTATGTGATATATGAAAAGATCGCTGTGAAACTCGAGCGAACATGACGTCACCGAGCAACGGCCGATGGCAGCGGTTACCAAACTGAGGTATTTATGGACCCGTGACGCTACGTCAGTGGGCGACGCGACTTTGGTAGCTGGGTCGCTTGTGGTGTGAACGCAGCATAAGGCTTGCTTTGCAGTAGATAATTTAACATTAATTTGATCCTCTCAACAATCAGAGCCCAATTCTAGAACTGTTGCAACTTTTAACTGTTTAAAATATTGTCTCTGTTTGTGTTCTAATTCATCCCGGTCACAGGTTTCCATAGAGTCACGTGGCAAATTCACTAGTTTATGCTCCTCAATACTTATCTCCAAAAGGCTTCCTCGGTTCAGAGATTTGATTATAGGAGAGCTTTAAATATAAGCCTCTCTCAACTATTGATATGGTAATGATCTGGGTGATTGCCTGAGAGGTATCGACAGGCTCATTCATCTAACTTCCCCCTGGAGGTGTGGCTGATCAGGACTCCAAGAGTGTTTGGGTCATAAAAAGTTGTTGACAAAGTCCACAGAGCCACATGTTTGAGAGAAGTGTAAGGGCGGCTAGTTGATGATCTGATTATATTTGTAAAAGGCAGTGCGTAGAAGTTTGTCAACGATATCTGAAATATATATATATATATATATATATATATATATATGGAGCAAATTATATATATATATACAAGGAGTCAAGATTGCCAACATTTCACTGACAAACAGCTGTTCCAAAGCCTGCCCGCCACTGCTTATGGCTAGTTGATGATCTGATTATATTTGTAAAGGCAGTGCGTAGAAGTTTGTCAATGATATCTGAAATATCTATATATATATATATATCTATATATATATATCTATATATATATATCTATATATATATATATCTATATATATATATCTATATACATATATATATATATATATATATATATATATATATATATATATATATATATATATATATATATATACTAAAAAGTTCAAATCGGATGTGTAGGGCTTGAATTCTGTACCACATTAAAAACATGGCTTGACGTTTTTCTTCAATTCAATAAAACTGTTCTGTGAAAACCAGCTGTCATTTCTTCAAATATCATGATATTACATTCACCAGACCATTGAGGTCATAACAGACATAATTTTTGCTCTGTACTTTCCAGCTCTATTTGAGTATTTGGTTTAGTAATTACTCACCCTTGTATCCCCATTCGTTGGTCTTGGTCCATGGCTGAACGCTTGTGCGGGGTCTTTGTGGTAGACCTTCAGGCAGGAGTGATCTGTGATGCTCCTGTAGCGGAAAGAGGTGTCTTGAGGTAAAAAAGCAGCCCAAATATCACCATCTGACAGCGGCCTATCCCGACTGAGCCTGGATCTTCTGAGTGGCCCTGCCAAGGGCACGTACCCTGACAGAGGCTCTATGTGTTCTGTGCTATATGACATTTCTTCTAAATCTCTTAAGTCTATAAAAATATCCACTAATACTGTGCTGAAACGTGGCTCGGCTACATAAACTCAGAATAGATCCTTCTTGCTCTTGCTGCTGTCACTCTCTCACTTTCAGTGTTGCACCCTGGTTACCTGTCCCAACCTTAAAAGATCACGAGACACTTTTTTACAGCTCAGATAAAGTATTAGTCACAAAGTACACATTGCACTCAGGTAGGAACACAAGAGACACCAGGGCAAAGTAGCTTTAAAAATGTTGTTATTCTATCTCTGCTTGAAGACTCTGCTGTATTTTGATAAGATATCCAGGTGAATACTGAATCAGAGGAGTGCAAAGAATAAGAATTTGCAGCAACCCAGCATATGCATGTTTCTATGCTTGCAAATGGGCTCAAAGCACGGCACACAACTCTAAAGGAGCTATACTTAAAAGCATGAAAGGACCACGAAGAGTGCAAGAAGTCAGGGCTCACATCGCTGAAACTTTCTGCAAAGGAGGCAGGGCAGCAGGCAGAAGAGCCTTCAAAGCCTGCGCTGTGCTGTGTTTGGGTACATCAGCGAGAAAGCCTAATCTTCAAACAAGTTTCTGTAACTAAGTTTTAGCATAAGGTTAAAGGAAGAGAGAGGGTTTCCTGGTTTGAATCACTTTCCATGCTGAGGGAGATATGACAGGAAGTGCTCAGGGAATGGAAAGGAAGTCTGTCATTGTAGGCTGAAAATAAGTTGTTTTTAGTTCAGCTGTGATGTGTGTGTGCTCCAAAGGTAAATCTGAGGATATGCAGTGATCGTCACATGGTTGGGATAACATCATGCTTTCTATTGTGTTGTTTGGAGAAATGGAAAATCATTAATTTATTTTTCATTATTATATTCCTTGTCTAATATACAATGAAAGTCATTTTTAATGTAACCATTGGGAGTGAGAAAACTGAAAACTGAGGATGCAGAGTCTGTGTATCCTCCACACACATCTGCAAAGGCTGCAGACATCACTGCTGCTGCAGGTACAGTGAAGCAACAGTTCAAAAAATGATTATGTTAATGGAGCATTTTCAGACACATTTTTTAGGTTATTGTTTTGACAACCAATATTACTGATAGTCATAAAATAAGAAAGCAACCATCGTTTTGGGCAGCGTTCTGAAATCTATTCACTCTGGGACCCAAAAATGTTGCTGCTTTCAGGCTTTTAAAACGACAATTTTGTGTGGACATAACGTCCATACCATAAAGAAATGTTGCAGTTTTAGTCAAACTCGTCTTTGTGTGGACAGTTTCTTAAAGCTAGACCTTAAAATGACAATCAAACCATTACATTTCAGCAAAACAGTTAAAATTAAAAGACAAAGATGATGCCTAGATGACAAGGCATCAAAAGGAATCAAATTATGTTTATCATCTTATAGGCACAAATCCACGCACAGAAGATTTTAAATAGCTGGTTTAACATCATGACTTTGGTTTGGGCAAAAACTGATACTATTTTCTAGATTTTTTAATCAAATGGAAGGAGCATTTGTTGATACCATTGAAACTGTGAGAGGATGTCACCTTAAAAATGAACAAGAGGCAACAGAAATTTCAAGAGTGTGAAAATTGAGTTAGATTACACACAAACTATTCTGCTTCATCTGATGACTTAATGAATGTAACTATGCAACTTTGTGTCATTTATTGATTTATTTCAACTAGGTCTGTTTTCAATAGGCCATACATGGATTAGATGCAACTTGCATCATCAAAACCAGAGATGGTTAGATGTGATGTGAGTCACTTGTAGCTCAACACAGTGAGCTCTAGTCTCATTAAAAGTTAAAAAAGAGCTGATCATTCAGTTGTTAACAACGTAAATGATGGCTGAGAAACGGGAAAATATAAAGCAACTAGGCAAAAGAGGCAGTTTGGATTTTAAGAATAAGTCAAAGATCGGAATTACAAAAGCATAAATGTTTAAATGCAGTTTTCATTGATGTATACAAAATCAAACTGCATTGATCTGACGTACTTTCTGTACATAACTGCCTTCTCTATCATGAGGGGGGTGCCTTATCATTTGTGTCCTTACCACTGCAGTCATTTCACACACAAACATATACGGTAAACAGCATTTACCTGACATCAGTGAGCTCGTAGTACATATTCCTCATATCGTCTTTGACGTAGACGGCGACACTGGGCGACTCCAGCATCTTCATGGTGAGCAGCTGCGGGAAGGCACTAACAAACAGAGCTCTGACAGTGTCGATGCTGGTGATCTCATTAGGCATGCGGATCTGTTTGGTCTCGTCTCCGTACTGCAGGTACAGCACACCTACGGGCAGACAGCCGAAGAGAAGGGATTAGTTTGGTATAATCTCATTTTAATCCATGAAATAACTCCCATGGATGGGAGCATAAGAAAAGAGCAGCAGAACATCATTCTGTGTCTACAAAGTATGAGCTGAAAGTTTCCTTCAAGTGCGAAAAAAACTTATTTTTTCTCTAGTTTTGTGGTTCTGCTGATACTAAAACTTTAGTTCAGGTTCTGACAGTGTATCCATTATGGGAAAAGCAGCTGGCCCACTCCTCATCTATGACAAATCTCTGGGCCCAACTGATGGCTTTCCGTCCAACGCAGCCCAGACTGCTAAAAAAACTTATTTTTTCTCTAGTTTTGTGGTTCTGTTGATACTAAAACTTTCGTTCAGGTTCTGACAGTGTATCCATTATGGGAATAGCAGCTGGCCCACTCCTCATCTATGACAAACAGCCTTCCATCCAGCCCAGATTGCGACAACATCCTTCTCGGCAGGCCTCCCACAAGAGGAGCAAAAAAAGGCCATCACAAACAAGACTGCCAAACATGTGGTCCACTGTAATAAGAACAAACTAATTAAAACAGTTAATAAGGCTATCCTTATTCAAATATTTCACAAGTGTAATTTTGTGTGGGGTCTTGCACTAGTGGCTTTACAGGGATATAATGCCCTGACATCCCAATCACAGTCCATCCCCTTCCCCATGGACACATTTTTTTGCTAGTCGTTTCCATTCAGAATGCCTTCTGATAAATTATCACCTCATAACATCTTTCTGGGGATAGTGGCTCATTGTTTGATCCCTTCTGCATCAAAATGAACCACAGTATTTGTTTTTATATGGTTATTTTCCAATACGTACTGATATAAAAACTTTATCTTCCATCAAAAGTTTTTAGAAAACTATGGTGGAGCTAAGAGCAAGAGAGAAGTTATTTTTGTTTTAGTTGAAAAATAAAGCAATGGAAAGTCTTTCACATGTTCAGCTGCTGTAAAGGTCATGCTGAAGTGCTATGTTTTTATATTTTTTGGCTTGAGAATGAATTATTTTGCACCCTGCATAGAAACTGACTATGTCTTGTTGGTTCTTTCCTGGTTTCAGAAGATTTCTGGTGACATGTTTTTAAAATACACATGATATTGTATCAACCTGCCAATCAATCTGTTCTTGTCACACATGCCTTAGAACAACACGCTGCATGCTCATAACTTGGTGTAGAGAAAGTGAGTTGGAGCAGGAATACTGCCAATAGCATGGTGGTTTAGTGCCCTGAGGTGGAGCAACAAGTTGTGTATCAAACAGACTGGAGGCTGAACCTCTGAACCCTGGGAGTGGTTTCTGGACTGTGCTTTAGAAAAACAGATGTCTCCCACACAACATTTATGGACACGCCCACACAGCACTTGAATAAACAATGCCAGTGGAAAGAAAAAGCAGATTTCTATTTCTGGTCATGATTTATTGCTTTTACCCGCACAGATATTTTCAAAGGGGTTAGATGTTGCAACAACAGAGATTTAATTAACAAGACAATGACTTTAAAAGTTAGGGTTTGGAAATGTCATATGTCATTTGACTTTAATAAGAGTTTCATATTTAATTGTTGCAATGTTCCCCAATCTATCATGTCACAGTTGCTTAAAATCGGTGCACTAGTATTTTAGAAAGAGGCATGGCTTTAGTCAAAGTAACCTCATAAAAGGGCTGAGTATAGCAGTAAAAGCTACCAGATGTTGCTGAAATAGTATACAAGATCCTACGTGCTCCACAGGACCAAGTGAGACGGGCAGAGGGCAAATCCAGGAAATAAAAAATGCCGTGTCATCATAGCTCACTGCTCTGTCTGGCTTTCTAGGTAGTAATAACTTAACAAAGTGCCCATTCGCAGAGTAACTTCATGTTCCCCCAGAGAGTCATTGGCTTCACAGTCTGCTAGTTCGCATGCAGATGTTTGTGATTAAAGTGGTGACAAAAGCCCTATTGATTAAGCATGCATTAAGTAGACGTGAATTTTTTAGCATCACTTCTATTCCCTGCTGTATAACTGTGTCAAACAAAGAGCCGAGTTACAGTCCTGAGCTCTCACTCCGGATTGGGAGCAAATGGCCGGTGAGCTTCCTGACCAAATGGGCTGCAGACTGTGAGCTGCAAAAGTTTTCCACATTCCTCCAGCGAAACATAAAAGTTTAAATGCTCTTATTGCATTCATAAAAATCCAACAGAGATTTAAAATGCAACAGAATATGCAGAACAATTCTATGCTGAAACCACACTGACACATGATACTCTTCATCTGGCACTCTAGATTAAATCTGGTACTCACTTTTGAGGTTTTAGGGATTTCCTGTTTTCTGATGGGTCTTTCAAGGCTCTGGGGAAGAAGACGCGACAACTCCTGCAGAACACACGCAGAAACTAAGCCCCACAAAGAAGCCCCAATATGTCCGTTGGGACCAAGTGAACTGTGTGTCCTGATGTTTGTGTGAGAGACTGTGGGAGGGACACTGTAGTTAAGAGGTGCCCCTTTTTTTCTCTCCTCCCCCCTCATCACGCCATAACCCCCCACTGTCACACTTTGTCCTGATGTTTTGGCAAAGGAAGAAAAGAGGGACAGAGTGAGAGTTTGTGTGAATGTATGTGTGGGGAAGCACGTTTTTTTAAGGACAGAGATGTGGGGCTCTACAGTCTGAAAGAAGCACACCTCTGTGTTATTCATCTCTACTTTGGTCTCGAGTTCCACCACTAAGATCCTGTTCATTTGCATAGACAACAAAACTCAGCATTTTGAAACCAAACAGAAGTTTTTAACATTTGGTTTGAACTAACCAGACCAATCTTCCTAAGGTGGTTCATACACAGACAGCATATGTAGGAAGCTGGGATGCTTTGACCATGATTGAGTAGTAATATAGACCAAATACTACTTGGCATGAAAGCCAAACTGTGAGCTATCTAAGACCCTGTCCACGAAAATGTGTGTCTGTCCACATGGAAACACTTTAAAGGCTGTAGTATATATGCCAAGCCTGTAAGTGGTGCTATAACACTGTCACAAGTATACACCAAAACCAGAGAAGAAATGGAGCACGCTCATAAAATATGAGCTATGCCCAACATTTGCTCATGGTGGTAGCAGCAGAAGTTTTTGCTGTAAAGGCCATAACAAGCTTGGTAGCTTGCAGCACAAAAGCAACACCATTTCTTCTTTTGTTGACAGGGTTCGTGCATTCAGATTAAGAGAGGGATGGGGCTTTGAGATCACTGTTTCTAAAAATATGCACACTGTTGCACACACAAAATTGTATCCACCCTGGGATCGATTTTCTAAAAAATTGCACTTTCAAGGCTCCTAAGATGTCAGATCGTTGTGAACAAAACGCCAGCATGTACACCTAAACTTGTCTTTAAGTGAACTGCCCCATAACGTGCAGTGGTCAAAAGGCTAGGGCTAGCTAGTAAACAGGTAGTAATGCTGCCTATTATGTATTAGTCTGTGTTATGTATTTTCTGTGACACCATTATTACTGTGTACATGCAAGATATGGCATAAAGTAATGAAAATGTAAGGACATGCCAAAAACAATATCTACGTTGATTTTCAAGCATATAACTTTTCAGGGTAAGGGTACATCTGGCAAAGCAGCTGGATTTGCAATATTCCACATCTGTCAAACCTGATGTGACAAGCTTCAAGCTGTTCCTTTTCAGATAATTACTGGGCTTATTAGAGTCTTTTTAAGGACTTAGGCAAAGCTTTGAGTGTGGTGAAGTCATTCTGAAAGCAAGTGGTGACTGCAAGACTCTGTTTGACCTGTAATGAATGTGGCAGACAGAGCATTTGTTCAATTTATCCCACTTTGTCTTGAAAGGCTCTGCCCTTCCCAATCACTTTCTATACCCGATAGACTTGAAATATATTAAATTATATTATAGAGAACTCTATTAATCCCTTGAGATGACATCTCCAGGGAAATAAGGATATCAGACGGATATGCCAAGAAGTCCAACTGAGTTATCAGGTCAGACTCAAAAGAAAGAAAGTGAACTAATTTGTTTTCATCTCGAAAAGTTTCCATAAGAATGGCATTGTTTCAAGAAATGTCTCTGTCCAAACTAAAACACTGATGATGCAGCAGTATATATGCCAGGCCTGTAAGTGGCGCTGTGACGCTGCCAAAGTCTTTAAAACCAGGAAACAACACTGGTGCATGCTGTTCAGGTGTGTGTTGATCAGGTTGGTAGTAGAGGTTTTGTTGTAAAGCCATAACAAGCTCAGTGGCTTCTGCAGCACGAATGCAACACTGTTTTACGCCATTGTTTCTACTGTTGTTGGTTTTGGCAAGTGGGGTTTAAGGGAAAGCTGGGGCTTTAAGATCATCCTTTCTGAAAGGATGATCTCTTTGACTAGTCTCCCCTTATTGAAGTCCCTCTCCATCACAGAGGGTCCAGGGATGTTGCCCAGCTCCTGTTGTCACTAATCAATGTCCTTGGGAAACTTTACATGACACTTTACACGAAAATTGGTCCCAATGCTGCATCAGTGGGGTGTAAATGGGTGTAAAAAAAGTATGAATGTGATTAATTAATCCTGGTGGACAACTTAAACAAAAAATTTAACCATCAGTGACTGTACGAACTGCAGTGTACAAACGCTTTTTTGTCAGCAGACTAAAATGTGATATACAAGCTTAAGTTCAAAGTACAATCTGGAAGGTTGCTTGCTTCTCAGGGTGCATTTGTCGGTCTGTCAAGGGCTCTGACACAGTCTAGAAAATTTTGTTCAATCCAGCAGAAGTGTGCTTGTTCTAATTCAAAAATGGTTGGAAGAAATGGGCTAAGGCTTAAGCTGTCCTCAAAGAATGGACGAAAAACACATCAACCCAATAACCAACGTAACTCACTAAGACATTTTGTCACAACATAAGTATTAGGCCTGTCGTGATAATCAAAAAATCAATTAACCGAACGATAAATAAAAATGTCCTTGGTAAGTCTGCCGGGCTCGATAAACTGATGTGCATGCGTGTTTGTTTCCCTCCTCTCTTTTGACCAAACAGGCTGAATGAGAAGATGGCTCACTACGTCCATCTTTCTCAACGCCTGGGCGCGTTGGTTCTATTGCGGAATGAGCAGGGTTAGGGTTAGTGATGCATCTGTCTTTCATTCAATCTTTGAGGGGGAGGCGGGGCCACTTGCGATTACACACAGAGTGAGCTGAAGCGAGCGTTGTGAGGAGCAATGAGGTAACAAACACTAATATGAATGATAGCACAAAAGCGATGGTTTCTAAGCCGAATGCCAAAGCCAAAGTAAGGAGAATTTTGGTTTGAAACAGAATAAACAAGATTTGAGCCCATGAACACAGACGAGCCAATGTGTCGTATTTGTCTGAAAGTAGTGACAACGAAGAAGAAGCGAGGTGCAGTGGAGCTTTCTTCCCGACAGTAAGTGCTTACTGTGGCGTTTGGTCGGCAAAGGAAATACAAATAAAACAACGCAAAAGGATGCACGCTCAAGGACAGAGTTGTTTGCTACATTGCAAAAGAAATGCAGCCCCTCAATATGGTTGAAAAGCCAGAAATGTTACACACATTTGACAGAGTACGAATGGAGTGGGAGAAAGTAAATGTCACAAACAATTCAGGAACTGTGTAAACTACATTTTATTTACTGTTTTTATTGTTGTGTGTTTTTTAATTGGAGTTTAGTTTTTTTTCTTCACAGAGACAGGGTCTATTGTTTTGCTGTTTTTGATTATTATAATGATTTTGTTTACATGCATTTTTCCCTAAAGAGAGTACATTTCATTTTCCTTCAGTTTTTTCCCCTCGTTTTATGTTTGTTTAATCTATTATATTGTTGTTTTTTTATTTAAAAGCTCTTGACCTTCCAATTACAGTTAAATATTCTTAAGAAATTAAAGGATTAAAGGCCATTGCTTTTGATATGGTGTTCTCACTTTATTACAACATATAATTACATTAATTTTAAAAAATGATGTTTCAAAATAACATTAACAATAATACTGTTTATCAGCAATAATTTTTGGACAATTATCGTCCAGCAAAATTTGCAATCGTGACAGGCCTAATAAGTATTCAATTTTAGTTAAGGTCCATTGGAATTATATCTAACAGAAAAACTAGGATATTCCATGTTTGCCATTGCAGCTTCATACAATTTAGAAGAAAAACAACCACACCTTCAGTTACAGCCACACCAACAAGAAATGTGCACACATAGACTTATAAAAGCATCTCACTGTTGTTCTATGAAATGATACGAGTTGAATATAACATCAGGTCTTTCCTGAGGAAGAAAGAGGGGTTTGTAGTACTTATTTAGCATTTGAATGCATGATTTGCTTTTATTTTGCTTAACAAAACAAATCATTTCTGCAAAGAGAAAACAAAAAATCACCACACTGCCAAGTCGTACTGGATAGGCAAGGCTAAAATAAATCAAGGCTGTAATCATGAACAGGATGCAATTTGTTTAAAAAGTGGGCTGGTAGTTTAGACCCTATTTGTTGCTGAAGATGGAGATACTTAAGTGTCATCAATACAATGTTTGAAAGACCAAATTGGCTGTTAAAGCAATGTGTAAACAGAGTCTCAAATACTCAACTACACTCAAGCAGCAGCACCTTCCTGCAATCCAACATTGAAGACTATACTCCAGACAAATGACACAATATATTTTTTCTTCCGAAAGTTCTTCGACTCTCTCCACCACTCGCAGCTGAATTCTGCACAACTTTCTGCATGTGTGCCTACAAATGCAAATGAAGAACCATGTGTGTTTGATAAGACGACCCACTTCTAATCCTGTCAATAACACGATGGCATATAGTGGATGGATTTCCTAATCTTTCACTTCAGAGGGAACGAATTCTAATTAAAGCAGAGCAGTGAGCTGAGGTGGAGAGAGGAAGAGAGGAGGAGACAGACTGAGCGAGAGAGAAAGACTTAGTCAAGGTGAAACGGTGAGATCGTGGTCTGGTTTGGAGTCATTTCAGAAGGTTTTACAGGTATGGAGAGATTTAACAAAAAGAGCTGGGGAATGTGGGCTATGGGAGAGGATAAATGTCAAATCCTTTCACTTTAGTTTATTCCTGATGTCAATTGAAGATAAAGGATATGCCCTCTCTCAATATCGTCTCAATCAAGCAGACGAGTAAGGCCGATATAGACTACTGATGAATGGCCATCAATATCATGGAAATGATTTGGATGAGACTTTTTCTTCATTAGATATACTCCTCAAAAATGTTTGGAAATACATCTTCAGTTGATTATTTCTTCCCCTCGGTAATACCAATTGGTATCGTATCTGATATCATTGGAAAGCCTGGTCACTCACATTTACAACAAGGTATAGCTTTTAAGGATTGCACATTCATGGAATGGGCAACACAGCTAAAAGTGTGAGTAGCAGCCAAAAGAAATGTGCCAAAATCCACTGCAAGTGTTTGCTGGTATTTTGGTTTGCAGAGTGGCAGCAGTATTTGGTGTTGGCCCTGGAACCATTTCCAAACTTAGGACCAAGTTCTGTGAGACTTTTGAAGTCAAAGACAGAGCCAAGTGAAAGACAACACCCCAAGAAAACCAGTTCCTCACCCTTAGTCTTTCTTTCAGGGGAAGAGAGCACTTTGGCCCACTTTTTGGGGTCCCTATCCACACGTTTAGCTGTGTTATGCTGCGTTCACACCGCACGCTACTTGTACTACCTCGGCGATCACTCTCCATGCAAAGTCAATGTACAGCCGCGATGGGGCGGGGCTAACCCTCCCACGACGCGACAGCTGCTTGTCACACTACCACATAGCTTGTCGCGCGATATCAAAGTAAAAAAAAGTTAATCTATTCAGGCGATGTCGTGCGTGGCTGTGCAGCAACAGCCAATCAGCGGTGTGTGTATGTGTGACGGTACCCGAGACAGACAGCTATTCATCCAGACTACAGGGCGGATGAGTTGTGTCTAGGCGGAACTAATCTCAGTGAGGACATTAGTTCCGCCTAGACGGACTGCGGTAAACTCACAGATAATGCTGCTGCAGGACATCAGCTGCAGTGTTTTGTGTTTGATAAGTGAGTGAAAAGGATACAGCTGTAATAATGTCCGCTTATACATCCTATTATGTGATATATGATATGATCGCGGTGAAACTTGAGCAGGCGTGATGTCACCGAGCCGACTGCAACGGTGACCAATAGAGCTATTTATGGACGTGCGACGCTACGTCAGAGGGCGACGCGATTTTGGTAGCTGGGTCACTTGCGGTGTGAACGCAGCATAACTCACTAATTGTACAAATGTATGAGCCTTACAAGTTGAACCTTACTGTAAAGGTGACTGATCTGGCTTTCCAACGACACACAGTCATAGATAATACCAATTAGTATCATTAACAGGGAGAGATAATCCACTGAAATCACATTTAAAAACTGTTTTTATGGTGAATATAATACACTTAACATAAACTTTACCGAGGGAGCGGTCCTTTGTCTGATTGGTCGATCGCACCACAGGCAGGCTAGCACGAATCCGGCTGCCGCGGGTGAACGCCGTGGGTGCGTCAGCCTCAGACATGGTGTCCAGCGACTCCAGGGAGGCGAGGGAGAGGTGGTCAACCTGGTCGCCGACGCTGGGCTGCAGGCTGGGGCCGTGCTTTGGGCTTCTGCTCTGGAGGGGGAGACACATGGAGACAGAAACGCAGTACGGGTGAGACCATGGAAACACTGGAAATGTAAGATATAGTAACTGAGTCTGTGTAAGGTGTTCAAAGACTTTAAAGCATCAGTACATTCCAGTACAGTCCCTTAGTGTTTACAGTGATTAGCCTGGGTGTCTGATTATTGGTATCGACAGATAAGGAAGGTTTTGCCAATATTTGCAGACAAATGAGAAAACAGCACCATGACAGGCACAATTCCAGAGCAGAGCAATTTAGGACGGGGTGCTAATTTAAGCTCATCTTGTTTCTAGCTGATCTGTTTGAGATTAGCAATATTTATGATGATGTCTTCTTTACATAAGTTTCACTTATTAGTTCATTAAAAATAGTATTGATGTGCCTATTTTATTAAGGCACTGCGTTCAACAATCACCTTCATAGGTGCACCTATTTGAGGACTAAACATGCAAGCACATCAAACACAGATAGTTCATTACCACAAGCACATTCACTGCTTAAAGTCTTTTAGTATTAGGAAGCTTCTGTCATCTTACAGAGGTCACAACTTATAAAATTCAAGTGCAGGCCCTAGAACAAGATGTTATTGATACCAATCGCTTCCACCTATCTTACTCTTCCCTCATAGATTCCTGAGGATCTTCTGTGTGGAAAATTGTTGACCTACATTGATTTCCAGTGGCAACAATGTCAAACACATCACATCTGATAGTCAATGCTGTGCTGCATAGATAAATGCTTCCACAAGGCGGTGCTGTTTACACACACTTAACATTTTCTATCCAAAACCAAGCCACAATTTTGACCATTGTGTGCCTTGTCTACATTATTACATTTTGACCTCTTGATCATTTCTGTTAATGTCCTTAACTTACAAGGTGCAGAAAATGTGCAAGGAATTGATAAAGGAACTGAAAAGCAAAACAGATCAAACAACACTGATTCCTTGAGGAGATTTTATCAATTCTCAACTGAAATAGGATTTCAATTCCCATTCTTGCAAGAAAGACATACAACTGTACTCAAAGTATCTATTTGACTTGTTTCTTTATACTGAAAATGCAACATAAATATATCTTGGCTTTATGTCTTTTAATAAACACCTTTTAGTGGAAAATTGACCCACAATTGTGACCACTTCTGACCACTCGAAGTGGAATTAATTGATAAGCAAAAGGACTGATAATATATCTTTTTCTTAAAGAAGTTAGTATCAATTCTCAACTGGAGCTGATTGTCGATTGCCATCCCAAGCTACAACAAGGGTCAAATAAATAATTGAAAAAAACGCTCAAGTTGAGAAAATTTGTTGCATAAAGTCCTTAAATCTTTCCAGATTAACATCTGTTTCAGTGTCATTGTCAATCCCTCGCACTGACAGGTATCCTCCGTGCAAAACCTCCATGAGGACAATCTGAAAGATCAAAAACTGAAGCTGGACTTTGTTGGTGCCACAGAAGAGGAAACTCCTTTTTAAGCAGTGATAATGGATCAGGACTTGTGTCATCAAAACTTGAACATCAGTGAGCCCATCTGTAATCTAACCTGCATGACGTGTCATCCACAAGCCACAGCTACAATAAGACAATGTGTGAGAAGACTACAGGGCCCATTGAGCTACTGTGCAGTGCTGTAAACCGATCTGTTCCACGGGGACAACGGAGGGGTCAGCGAACACTGGGCTCTTTATGAAGAACCCTTCTTCTCTGGCAGACGAGTTATGTGCTGTGGAGGTAACGCAGCTGGAGACACAAGGTCAAGTCCACCAGGTTATCATGACATGCACACACAGGACTTTCCTCTTGAATTCCCACATCTTTGGAGAAATAGACCTTCAGCTCTTGACACTGAGTGCAGTTGACTTTTAAGAGAGCCTCCATGGTTAAACTTAGCCTTGCAACCAACAGTTCTTGGCAGGCACCAACAGGGCAGATGCTAACAGAAGCAGGGGTGCTAGGGCTGTGAATACGGTCACACAGCAGATGTTAGTGAGGATGCAAACATAGCTACACACTCTGACACACAAACACACACTGGCATGATGCAGATAAGATAAAAAAGGCCGACTAACTCTGTGGGGCAATTGGATTTTCATCAAGTACCTCTGAATGTCAAGTTCAGAGTGGAGGGAGGAGAGCATGTCCTGCAAAGACTGATGGGAGAAAAAGGACAAGAAAAGGAACAAAAAAGCACAGAAATAAGAGAGAGAAAAATGGAAAAAGAAAATGATCACGACAGTAAAATAAAGGAGATGGAGACAAAGACATCTGAACAGAAAAGAGGCTTAAAGAAGACCTGCAAAAGGGTGAAGAGTCAATGCTTGCTGACATGTTTTTAAGAGTTTAAGAAATGTATTTTAATCCCAAAATTTGGTGGTTTGAATAATTATGACAGTTGCTTAATTAAATCAAATTAGCACTGGGTAACATTTACAGGTTTTCTGAAACACTGATTTATTTCTACAGAAGCATGGGATGAGACCATGTTGTTTGTGTTGATATGAGTTACTGGTATCTTGTTGTGGGTAAGAAAAGACAAGCTAAAGATTGCCTACACGGGGATAATATAATTTTGACCACAAGATTGAGATGTTTTGTTAAATCTGGGACTTATAAGTAGGGACGCCCAAATCAGGCTTTTCTTGGCTGATGCCGATCACCTATTTGTGAGATTGGCTGATACCAATATGATTATTTTTTAACAACTGGTTAAAAGGTTTGCTCAACAAAGTAAGACAAAAAAATTCAAGGAGAACTGCAACAAGTGTCCTATAGGAATGACATATGAAATACACAATAAAGGGACTTACCTATCATGTATTTTTATGTGAATAAACAATATTATTGAAACTACTACTCAAATCCAACACGAAAAACAGTGCAAACCGTTTAAAAAATACAAGTCAATACACCTAAAAATGCTAACTCATTAACATAATGTAACTGATGCGACTGTTTCACATTGGCAAGAAAAATGTAACCCTCACTCAACAACTCAACAACACCCAAGGTTAAGCAAAAGTCTAAATCTCTATCTTCGTAAAATACATTTAAAAACATCATGTTCTAAGGATTTTTAAATACTCCTTTTACTGAGCCAACCCGAATGTTTCTGACTGGAGCTCAAATGCATCACATAACATGATGTGCATTAGTTTTGGGGCAACACGTGGCTCCTTTAGCTTAGCCCTGTTGCTGTCTGCATGAATTGCAAGACAGGCAAGAATAATACTGGACTTAATGGAGGAGGACTGAATAGTCCATGAGTATACATGAGGTTTACTCACAGGTCAGTAATGGTAGATATATGTGTTTACAGGCATTAATTCCAATCAATCAACCATGTTTTTTTTTATTTCAATAAAAATTGATCAATACTGACTAGTAATGGTGAAACTGGGGCACCTTTACTGCTTGATAGTAACAGTGCAGCACTTTGGTAAACTTTGTTTTTCTAATGGGTTATGTAAAGAAAGTGGATTGGATTAAATGTTGTCATTTTACTATTTTAATGGTCTCAACAGCCACAATGTGTAGCACACTAAGAGCTCACAACCTTAGTTTCAGTGTTTCTCATCAGAGTTTGATTCTGCTGATCTAGTCAAATCACTAGTTCATTTACTTCCTGTTGAGCTCCCTGTCAATACTAATATTTTTCAGTGCCCCAATTATTTATAAACATCATTGTCTGCCCTTGTTAAATCCAACCGTTGATAAATTTTCTTATCTAACCCCCAGTATATTTTAAAAATAACTCACTGTTTGAAGACTCACAGAAAATATTTAAGTCCATTTAGAGCTCTTACCATTTTTGTCAGATTAATCAACATTCACCAAAAAAGCCAACATGGGCCTATTAATGCAGTTAACATTGATTTTGACATAAATCCCACCTCTGACATGGTAAAGCTCATTCTCAGTTTAGATTTCTGGGAGGAAGTTAAGTTTTTTCAAGATTTTAGACACCAAAATGTGATATTTACTGGAGCTCAAAAAGACATGGTACTAAAGCCTTCATCAGCAGTTTTCAAACTTTTTTTCTTTGCAAAAGTCACACCAAAGGTCATGCTAATATCTCAAGGTAATCCTATAATTCTATAAACTACAGAGTCTATTAAAATCTTTGGTAAAACATACTTTATAGCTGTTTAAATTATAGTGGACAAAACAGTTATGGATTACATGTAAAACTCAAGCTTTAGTCTTACAGTTGTAAGTTATGCTAACACAGATTTCCAGATCACACCTTGACCCGCACCCAAGTGTGCCTTGCCACACCATTCGAGACCCACTGGTCTACACGACGCACCCTCACAGCAAGTCAAATACTGAGTCATCTCTCACCTCTTGAAATTCCATTAAAATTCACTCAGCATGCAGCACCTGGCCGCAGATTAAAAATACATGAATAGAAATATGCTCCTCTACTGTTAATACATAATGATAGTTGCCTTTTAACACTGGAGGGTCACATGGAGTTGACATGTCACCTGAAACCAGACATGTGTTGGGTAATGTAACCAGAACACTGAAAGATTTATGAGCATATTCAGTGGTGGGTCCGAACAGGCCTCCTACGCCGCCGTTCTTCGTCTCATATGCTACCGTGTGTCTCCCTTGGGAATGCTGAATCATATTGGCTTTCTCCATCACCTGCACATAATAATTAAGCCACAGCGGTGTGACAGCGAAATCTAATATATTTTCTAAAATATCAAAGAGGAGGAAGGAGGAACTGCCAACAAACGCTTGAATAAAAGTATGTTTAGTCATCATTTCTTCAGGGTCTTTTTGCATGAAACAACACAGTGAAGACATTTGAAACTAAAGCTTTAAGACATTACTAATACCCATAAGGAGATAAACAAAAGTCAGAGTCAAGTAGGGTTTTTAGCAACAAATATCTGGAGGATAATTTTACACATTTTAATTCAGGCCAGAACACTATAATTAAATGTAGTATCCCCCAAGCAGATACAGTCATTGTAAAAAGGGGGTTTAGTGCTTGTTACACTGGAACAACTTTTAAGTGTTAAACATAACTCTGGCATAACATGAGAGCTTCTTTCTTCATGAAAAGTTCACTTCTGCTTGATTAGTGACAGTGACCATGCCCATGAAAAGCACCTTTTACCAGCATTTATTGTTGCAAGGTTACAAAATTAACTTCCTCAATCAGAGTATTACACCTATAAAACCTGAACAGTCAGTTTGTGAGTCGCTCATCAGTCATTTAAACATAATTTTGCAAGTTCTAGTAGTGACAGTAAATGTACCATTTCCAATACTTGGTATGATCTAATTCTGTGATTTAGTTGTATGTTATATATCTTCATTATTACTGTTATTTTTTGTCTTTTAAAGATATGTACATGTTGGAACTTAATTCTAGATGCTAAAAACATCTAGAAAGGGAGCTACAGTAAAAAAAATGCTTCTGTCTCACTCAACTAATCTTCCATTTGTCTATACATTGATTAATGTACATAAGTAATAAATGCATATCACCAGTAAAGGTTTGGTCTGTCTCAATCAGAGCAAGATTAGTTATTTCTTTACTTCTGTTGTTGACAAAGCTGTCATCAAGAGTAATGTCCAGCCTTGATCTCTCTGACATTTAGGGAATAATGTAGGGCTGTAAAGTCCAAGTCGACTGGTCGACTAATTGGTCGATGCGTCCTCAGTCGACCAAAATTCTGATTGGTCGACCAAATGTGTTAATTTTTTTTTTTCCCCTGCAGTTCATTTCATCAGGAGGAACGTATCAAGTGAAATGGGGGTATTTTCTGAGCACCCCCATCATGTCTCAGAACACCATTTTAATGTATTTATCGTTTATTTCAATATTTTTATTTAAGAAAATTTCAATATTCTAGTCTAATAATCGTTTATTTGTTTTATAGCTGCATGCGCTCTGCTCGCTGCCCGCTGCAACAGCGGCATCCCTCACCCAGTCCGCGCTGGATTTTATGCCTCATATAAACACCCAAAGCATAAACGACATCACAGAACGAATTAACAGTTTTATTTCTGAGGGTATGAGGCCCATCGGTGTCATGGAAGGCCAAGAAAAACATTGAAACCTGAATATTCATTGCCGGCGCGCCAGACAATTACACACGCGCTCACGGCAAAATACGAGGGAGTAAAAAGAGAAAGCTTCCGAGTTAATAGATAAAGATAACAGGTGTGTACGTCTCTTAGAATGGAGTCCTATATGAAAGTGACTGCCCATTTCATTGATGAAGACTGGAAAGCAAAGAGTCTTGTGTTGAGAGGAAGAAAGGAGGGAAAGAGGCGCACACAAGGGAGAAACACAGTCGATTTTTGGTCAACAATTGCTGTGTTTTAGTCGACCAACAATTTCTTTGGTTAATTACAGCCCTAGAATAATGTTCTGCTGTTCTTGTTGTCTTAACTTTTGATAAAACCATACATTATGCTTTAAACAGTACAACATTAATACATGCTAGAAAACTCTTAAAGCTAGCTTACTAACCACATCATGTACACAGCTATCTTAATTTTGCTGATATTAGCTGTTATAAGCAAGGCTACATATGAGCTTAATATTGGAAATGTTTTGCCAATAGGCAATACTTGACTCCAAAGAAACAAATACATTGTCTTTCTACATGACAAGTTCAACAAGTTCAATACCTGCTTTCTTTAATAGTCACACCCACTTATTTTCTGATGCAATATGAGCTAACAATACTCATAAAAATACTCATATGTGACATGCTAGCATATGTTGTAAAATAAAAATCAGTAAAGTACACAAAAATAGCTATGTGCAGTCATACAGTGACCCAGATTTTCCAAAGTTTGCCAGCATCACGTCACGTCAGCGTTGCAGCTTTGCTAAGACTAATGGCACATATCCTCACAGAGGGGAGCAAATTTGAATTGTGGCATAGCAGACTGGCTTGAAAATATTTTGAAAATCAGGATCTAAAGATCACAAGAGAACCACACCTTCACAAGGTAATTGTGAGTTTGCAAGATAACAGGAAGAACAACATGTAAACAGCAGGTTTTATTTCCCGCCTGATGTTGAAGGTCATTTCTGCTGTATTTTGAAATGACAAGGAAACTGAGCACTCATGTTACTTTGTTGGATCAGTCTGCTTGGTGGAGACTGATGTGGAGTTAAAGCAGCTCCCACCTAAAACAGGCATGCTGCGTATTTCCAGCGAACCAGCGTGGAGGTGGGCTGCTGGCACGCTCAATGGTAGATTAAGGCACAGGCTGTGGAAACAGACTGATTGACTGCAGAGTGTGTGGTGGGTATGGAATGTTACGCAGACAGACAATGTGGAAAATTGGGGTTAAAAGCTATCATGACATTAGCTACCGCAGGACTCAAACCATAAAATTGTAGGAGCAGAATTACTTAAACAAAAGTGTGATCACAGGCCTGTTTTGTGGCTTACATAGCATACATGTTCAAACTAAAAGCAGGACTATCATCTCTAAAAGATGAGGTAAGCTTATCAAAATCTTTGGTTTCTGCTGATACCGCATTTTAGGAAGCTGTTTAAATAAATACAATGTGACAGCTTGACAAAGAATCACCCAGCAGAAAAAAGATAGATAGGGAGAGGAAGCAGTCACATATAAAAGGAAAGGAAATTGCAAATGAGACCTTCTGCCTCCCTGTGGAAAGGGGTGATTAAGTTTAAGCACTCGCTTGCATCTGACAAATGAGGTGTCTCATCCAAAGGTCGAAAGTTAGTTTGCTAAGATGAACTCCACACTCTGTGCCTGCGTGCAAAGATCATAATTTTGTCTATGTGATGTTGCTGAAATGCCTCACATCAAAGCCACTTCCTGTCCTACGTAGCCACTTCCTGCTGCCTGATCCAGATGTAAAACCACAAGCTAACCGCTGATTATCACAGTGAAAACCTGCACTAACCCGCTCACACCTACAGTACATTCCTCTGCAATGATTTCCCTCAGCTTCAGTCAAAACCGCACAGTCTGTGATTCTGCCTTTTCAGCAGCGTCTCCCTGTGAATGCCACATTTGCTCTGACAGCCATGATGAATGTGAAAGTGAGACACTGACATTAGCTTATACACAGAAAAATGACAAGTTATAAAGACTTGAGGGGAGCAGCTGTGTGAGGGATTCTGAGTCAAGAAAATAGTTTTTGAAAGTGTCAAAGAACTCAGAAAATCAATTTGTCACCAAGATTTTTGGGTGTTGCAGCCAGTGTCAGTGGATTGTTTTCTTGGGCAAGTTTCAAATACCAAAAATGATTTCAAAATATTGAGGTGGCTGAGAAATAGCTGAGTGGAATTTGCCTCATCCAAGTACTCATTTTGTTTAGCTTTGAAGAGAAACTAGCTTATTTGTAGAACACTACGACATTAGGTAGGCCTGGGCAATATGTTTAATCAATCAATTCAAATGTCTTGGTTGAAGATTTATAAAACAATATGTAAGACTTTTTTCCATGGCTTTCTTATCCGTTTTTTTTTTTTTCTTGCGGTAACACATTCTCCAGTGTCTCCACTCTACAGAGGCACAACAGCGACTGCCTGCTAGTTCTGGCACTATTTGAAACAGAAATGCTGACATCTCTTTATGCTGTTTGTTAGGTTAAGGCCTGTCACAGGCTTGTATTTTTTTGAAAGATTAAACAAAGCTTAGGATTTCTTTTTAAAGCTGTACTATTTTTAATTTTGTACAAGTAGTGCGGTAATAGTGTTAAAGTAGTGCTTCTGATAAAAAAATTACAGCATGAACTTTGATTCAAAGGCAGAGATTTAGTTTACTTTAAGACAGATTTTGACAGTAGACACTGATTTTCTTTAAAAATTTCTTTGATTTGTAGTTGTTGATTTCTAAAGGAAAAAATGTTCCATTTAAAATAGCAAAGACAATGTGAAAATAACTGTTCTCATCAACAGCAGTGTGTCTTACTGGTAGTCTGAGCTTGTTCTTCTTAAAGGTACAGTCCTCCTGGGAGCCCTTTCAGGCACTTCACTGACTATTGTCAAGTATCTGATACAACCCAACATCAAAAATACTAAAATATTCTTTGACTTTGTGTCCCGAAAGTGTGATGATACCTCAGTTAAGGGGAAGTTACTTTTATAATTTAAGAAAGTTCATCAGTATAGAGTGGTACAGGGAGGATGATGCTCTGTTCTTTTTGATAATCTTAACAAACAAACCCACTTTTTGGGTTTTTTTAAGCTTCAACACAATCAGCGAGGATGAAAAGCTATTCGTTAGCTACTATCAAACAATTCCTGATACCAAAGCGCATAGAAATAGCATAAAGAAAACGTAAACAGTAAAATAATTGATATCAGGGGGTGAAAATAACTTTTCACCTACTGAGTTGTAGAGACAAAATCAGACATTCAAATGAGTAGCAGGATCCCCAGTTTACGCCACAGTGAAAAAGATATTGCAGTTAGAAACATCCACCAGATGCACCTTGAAGTCGACTTAACTATTAAGGGCTTATTAAACAGCACAGAGGCCTCTCATCTCATCATGATTAACAATTTTGCACAGAAAAGACTGTATTTTATTTGCCTTGTAACGGCTTAACATATCAGCTCCAAGTGTACTGAAATACTTAGAGAAATAAAAATGAATTTGATGCTGTGTGTTTGTTTGAAAGAGAGAGAGAGAGTGATACAAAGAGAGACACAAGTGTGTGCATGAGCGAGTCGGGCCATTGTTCCAGAAAATCTGACCCCAACGCAGGACATCCTGAAAAACGTTTATGCAACAGTGGTCTGACACTCAGTATGTAAAAGCAGAAATCAGAACAGAAAGCTCAGGTCTTTGTTTGTTTGTGCCCCAAATACATGTGCAATTTCATTTTTTATTGTTATGATGTGTTTTCTGGTGCTTTGTGCACTCTTAACAAATCACTCCTGAGTGTGCATGTGCAGTGCGGGTGACTGAATATTATAGGGCGGGTTAATAGTGCAGAACAGCAGAACAGTTCATGCTGTATCATTTTGGCTCGGGTCTTAGCGTCTGACTGACAGGCTGACATGCAGAGCGGAGATGGGGAGATTAAAGTAATTCACAATTGTTAAGAATAATGGCAGCTCAACCCAGAAGCCTGCTGTGTCACTCAGTAGGATTTAAATATAGACACAGCCACAAAAAGGAGCAGGAGTGTAAAAAACAACACCTGCTACCTGTCTGCACAAAGCAAGCTGATTGGTGCTTATGTTGTTGTAAAATCAGAGCACTTATGGTCAAAGAATATGGTCAGTCATCCAACAACCATGCAATCAGGTCATCTTTAGCACATGTTGGCAGTATAAGTTTAGAGATCTGCAAGAAGAGATTTAATATAAGTTTCAAAAGGCAAGCCAGGAAGTCAAAGATAACCTTTTTGCATTTTTTCTTCAACAAAAATGGGTAATTTGGTCCCTAATAGAGACATGTATCACAGCTTTCCTCGAATTGATTGTTTCAGTAATAGCTCACAAAAATATTTTCTGGGGGTTATTACTATTATATTTAATGAAATCAATAAACATTATTTTTTTATATTATTATTATTAATGTTATTTATTATAATGACAAAAAATAAGAATCGAACAAGATAAAAAGTGGAATATGGCACTGGCCTGCTGTCTAGTGCAGCATCTTGAGATAACATTTGCAATTACTTCACACTCCACAGTTAAAGATGTATTGATTGATTAAATTGAAATAAACCAAATGAGTTGGACATTGTGCAAAACTCAAATACTTTGATCTGCACATTTTTTAACCTATGTTTCATTATATACAGCACAATGCAAGATATTGAATGTTTAAACTGGTTGACTTTATTATTCAAAGACACAAACATTCTACAGCATTTCATGCTTTACAGACTCTCCGTGTGGCTTTCAGCCCAGAAAAAAACTGCATTAACCCAAAAGTCCCATGTCATAAACCTTATTCACTTTTGCATAAGTCTGAAATTATCCAGACTTAATGCAGGTGAGCTGTATGTGTGACCGTAAACAGCGGAAATCACTTTACCCAGGTAACCGATGAAAAAGTTCATTAGTTAAAACACTAAATATCTTGCACTGTGTTTATGTTATTGCATATTTGTTAAAAAGGATTTTATCAAAGTATTTGATTTTTAGATGATGTTTCAACTGATTTTGATTACAGCTGATTCGCGTTAGCCCAATCAGTCAATCACTGAATCTTTATTTGACACCAAATCAAAACAAATTTCATCTCAAGATGCTTCACAAAAGAGTAGGACAATGCCATACTGCCCTTTTTATTGTAAATTTATTTTAATTCTTATTTAATTAAAATTTAATGTGTTTAATTTGCCTTTACAAATTGAGTTTTACAGAAACAAGTCAAGCTGGACATGTATTTATTTCTCAACAACAATATATCAGTAAATAAAGATAACTATGGAACTATGTCGCCTTTACACACTTTTATTTTAATTTTATTTTTATAAAAGAGGTTTGTCACTACTCAGGTGTAATCCCCCTATGAAGATTTGTCACTTTTTTTAATGTTAACATTTTTCTTATTCACTCTGAGGTCATATTAACCAAGGAGCACATATAGTCCTTGGCCTGCCAAGTTGAGCACCCCTGATCAACAATAACATCTGGACTACAATAACCTGCAGTCAACCATGGACTCTTGTGTACACAGAGATAACCCACACATGAGTAACCTGAGGAACAAGTTTCATTGACTCCTTCTTTGTGTCTTGGTAAAAGTATGTAAACAGCAGAATGGAGCCTGAGGATTGTGTGGTGTCTAACACAGGCTCTGCTGTTCTGAGCACATCTTTCCACTTAGGATGCTAATTTGGCCGCGGCTCTAGCAGGCCAGCGGAAATAAAGCAAAGGGTAATTACCTGGCCCAATCTGCACAGCAAACACAAACAAACAGTGCCTCTGCAAATGGTTAACCCTTCACTCAACTTGTCTTCTTCTGATATGGTCTTCCATTTAGAGCATTAAGCCTGACAGGTTGATGCTATACATTTAGAATTTCAGTTGAATTTCAGTGTAGTGTTTTTGACATAAACAAAGCCTCCTGTGAAAGATGTTTGACCAACACTGCCACTAACAGCCAGTAGGGGGCAACTGCAATGGTTTCTATCCCACACCAACAAACATGGACCTCATCCCAGTAATGTCACTCTCTGATGTGATGAAGAGACATTTTGAATCCAGATGAGAGCAAACAGCAAATTAAAATATGATCTAAACCTGACTTTCAATCAGTCTAGCACGAGGACCTACAATATCACTGCAATATGAAGACAAAGAAGAGTCTGACTAAGCTAACAGACTAAGCTGTATGTGTGAGCACAAGTAGCAGGTTTTTAGTGTCAGGAATTACCCTGAAATTTACCTACTGCTCCTCTACTATTATTACTTTCCTCAAGTCCTTCATTAACTGATTTACAAACTGCAGAGAAACTGTGCGGGGCCACATGTGAAATAAAATTAGGAAACAATCTGGGGTTACCCCTGATATCTTCAGTGAAAAATCAGGAGTGCATGTGTGAAGGGAGATTTTTCTGGTATCTTCAATTCAGTTAGTATTTCTTAAATTCTTCTTTCTCTTATTTTCATCTTGCATCCTTATCCCCCATCTCCAAAAACTTTAACTTTGAACATGTTAAGGGACAGGAAGTTCTCTAATCTTCAAGAATTTTTTAGGAGTACAAGTGTTATAATAGCTGTCTAAAGCTTAAAAAGCTGATCACTTGGATTTCTTAAAATTTCCAGAACTTTTGGGTTAAAACTGAGAGTCTTAAACGCAAGTGGACACATTTTTCATCTCGTCATTGATCCAGACTTTCAAGGCTGTCCTGAAAATGTCCAGATACATTTACTAAGTTATGTGTGAAACAGCTATCAACTGCTAAAAGCTACACAAAAAACATTTCTGGAAATTCTCAGCAGTGCATGCGTAAAAAAAACAAATGAAGATAGAGAAGCTGTCCTTAAATTTTACAGACTGTTTTTAACAGGACATGTGTTAAAACAGTCAACCATAGCAAAAAATAAAAGTTTACAAAAAGCTAATTGGTGGGGTTTGTAGTTAAGGGGTCCTATAAAACCATAACATGAATTTAAAAAATTCCGAAAGTTTTTATATTTTACTGCACATGTGAATGAATATGGATAACTTTTTACCCTGACATTGACCCAGACTTTTTCAATGAGTCCTGAAAACTTTAAGAAAGTCATGTGTGAAAGCAACTCAACTGCTGGAAGCTATTCCCTTTCATAAATGTTCCTGTAAATTCAGAGCAGATGTGTAAAAAATATAAATAGGCAGAAAAACTGTCCTTACATTTTTTAGAATTTTTTGTAGAACATGTGTAAAAAAGCTAACCATAGCCTGAGAGACGAAAACTTTTATCAGCAACATAAAGGGATTAGAGGGCAAAAAGTCCAACATAAATAAAAAAATGTGTGAGGTGTATAACTTTTAAAGACTTGATATAGACCTTTCCAGATTGATTTAAATTAGCAATCAAAATTTTGGAATACATGTGTGAAAGCAGTCCCCAACTGCACGACAGCAAAACATTACAGCAGCACAGTTCTCTAAAAACACTTGTTTGAGGCTAAAACTCTTTGCCACAGCAGTTCTGCTCACCGTTGGGAGAATAAAGCCCCCCATCAATCAAGCAGCCAGCGCTCGGTCCGTATGCTGTCCGCGAACCCACCATCAGCCTTTGTCTCCCCCAGCCTTTAATGACATTATACCAAAATCCCCCTAGTCATCCATTCCCATTCATTGCTACCACATCCCTCTCTGCCTCCCTCCTCTGATGCATTCCTCTTTTAATCCCTTCATCCAAATCCCCAGATGACCTTTCAGAGATGGGCCCGCTTTGTTAATTGGTGTGTTAAAAGTGGATGACTTTACAGCATCCACACAGCTCGAGCTGACAGGAAAGGTGAAACTCTGAGTACAAGTTAGAGCACGTTCTGTGATCAGATTATAACAGTACAATAATAACCCAAACTGTTCTTGTCTCATTAATAAAACATGACATTGGCAAGTAAAATATAATCAAACTTAACCGTCATTCAGATCGCAATTGAAGTGCAGAGCACAAAAGACACAATGCAGCGCCTGTTGACCGGTGCACACAGAAGGCGAGATGACTATCTCTTCCGCCACTTGTGACATTTCCAACAAATGAGCTCCGCCGTCCGATTGATTTCACCCACTCACGCATACATGAACTGGTCATGGTTATCACCAGCAGACATCAAACTCTGCTCTGAATGAGATTACTAAAGTCTACTTTGCATAACTTTCAGATAAATCAGCCAATGTGAGTTTGTGATTTTGTGCAGAAGTGCAAAAGTCATGTCTAAAATGACAAAAAGCAGTATTTACCATTTCACACGAGAGGTGACTGTCTTCAGGAGAGACTTCCATGTGAGATTGGAAACTCCCTTCTCTAAAGGAAACGATCTTTTCCTCTGTTGTTGTTTCAGCTCTGCACAACTGCACTGTCCACCTCTCCTTCCTTTCTGCTCTAACTCACAGCCTTTCCATCCAGTGCAATATACACCGCCCCACATCCAAAACTATCCAAGAGCACAATACAGACACACAAACACACAAACGCTCCACACCCAGGGAAACTCATTGTCTGATATGTGTGCTTTTCGTATCATGCACCATTGTGCGAGACAGAGATTGTGTGGAGTGAGAGAATGTCTGAACAGCCAATGATTTCTTTAATATCTCTTGGCATTCCAGCAGCATAGAAAAAGAAAATTTGATCTTTCAAATGACTTTCATACTTAATAAAGTTTCCAAACTTATGCTTAAATCTTGAAAAGTCAGCCTCAACTAATCACTGTTTAAAATCTCATCTGCCATCACATCCTGCTGAAAACAACATGTGTGTCTCAAGGAGATAAGGCCAAGCTCTTATTCATCATATTGAATACCCCTATTCCAACCTGTTAAGTCTTCATTTTGATGTACACCTCTTATTCATCTCTCAACAGTCACAAGGGGGTAGGCAGCTCTATCACTTTTGTTTTCTCCCTTGTTTTTGTTTGCCAGCATAGTTTCATACAGCCACGCCATAACGGTTACGCCAACCTTAAAGAGGAAGTGACACAATGTACTTTGTGATGGAAAACAGAGCAGGTGGAATCCAAATTGGGCGATGAAGACAAGTTGAGAGAACAACACGAATAAAAAAGCAGCATAAATACTGTACATGCTGTTTGTAGCTTACATACTCACTGTTAAGTTCTTCTCTGTTTACATGTCCACTATTGGTCCTTTTCCACGAGCATGCTTTGGCTCTACTCTACTCGGCCCTACTTGATTTGCAGCGTGTTTCCACTAGCCTGGTACCTCCTAAAACAAGCTAGTTTTAGTACCTACTCCGCTCTGGTTCCAAGTGAACTGAGTCGATACTTAAAGGTGACATCACCGACTGCCGGCTACTGATTGGTCAGACAATGTCGTCATCGATGAGTCATGAGCGCATGACCTAGCATGCTGGCGGTAGCTACCATTAGCTTACCCTCATACGTCTTTTCTTTGCAGCTCTATTGCTCTTGTCCTCGGCTTCATTCTGTTGTATAGCTTCCAAAACTCTCCTGTGCTTCTCAAGGGGTATTTCTTCTTGCCACCTGCAGCCTTCTTCTGCTTTCTTTTTTACTCAGTTTGTGACAAAAAGCCACAGATTGTTGTGTCAAGCTCAAAATCGCAGTGCCGCTCAGCTGTTTACAGCTACACTGCACCCCGTTGGGCAGGCAACTGGGGCTAACGGAAAAGCAGCACAAGGCGAGTAGAGTTGAGCTGGGTAGAGTCGAGTAAAGTAGAGTAGGGCTAATGGAAAAGGGCCATATATGTTGCATCTGTAGAAGCAGATTGTTGTGAATAAATTATCTCAGAAACTCTTCAAATGATTTCTTTACAATTCTGACAAACAGCCATCTGGAAATTAAGCAGTTAGCATCTTTTTGTGCAAAACTGGTGAAGGTGTGGGCAAAGGAAATGATGACTTATGACTTGCTATGCCAGAAAAAACACAATCTATTTGATACGGCATTGCAGCACCAGGAGGTGCATGGTGTGAACTTGGTTCCTGAATGGAGTGTGGCAGCCTTTGCTCCTCATTACAGGTTAACAAGCTTTAATTGTTAGGCCAGATAATCACGCACATCCCTAATTGTAATTACAGGGAGATTAATCTGTCTTGCCAGGAATACCAAGTCTTCCTTTCGGGGCATTTCTAGGTGGTTTAGGTTATGCCTTCAAATCAACAGGTTACATAATATTAAAGGCTTAGACTTGACCAAGACTGGCAGATCATTTACCAGTCATGCATTCAATGATTTGCACACACCCTTCAGTCTGAGCACACATAAAGCCTCCCACCCAATCCTCTCTCACTGTCTCTCTTCCCAAACAAATACATGTAAAGTATTTGCTGACGGGGCTGCAGTGCTATGACCTGCCCAGACTTGCCCTTTAGTGTCACATCATCCAAAGCATTTTGAAGCTTGGAATACTTTCAGAATCCCACAATAACTCAATACATGTTTCATCAAACAACACAAACACAGGATCCCGAGAAACTTTAACACAAAGAAAGCGTCCATCAATGAGGCGTCAGTGGATAAAGCCATACTCAGATTTCAGAACGCCCATTTCATCTGATGCGTCCTCACATGAACCGTTTCTTTACTCCTGAGAAAGTCTCTCCTGAGGTAAAATTAATGGCCTTACGGGTCTAATTTGATCCTTTTGGGGTGTATAGATAAAGATGTGCGGATGTGTGCATTGTCCGTGTGGTCACCAGGACAAAGACGGCTTCCTTCTCTTCTGAGAATTGGAGTCATGCATCCTCTGAACATGCTGTACTTTTATTTGGTTTGGACAATAAACTCAGTTTTAAAGATATACAAACATATTTTAAAGCAGGTAAAGAGTAGGACATCAGAATTTATGTCAATATTGTTATGCAGATGTGGGTTTTAAAAATGAAGCTACTCCAAATTCTTGATAAAAAAGGCTATTTACAATAAAGACATGCAAACATTAAAATGCTTATTTATCCAGGATAATTGATTCCAAGCATTAAGTCTCAAAAGGGGATATTTATTTGATAGATTTTAATTCAATTTAGGAACTTCCATATTAATTTAAAAATAAAATAGTAATGCTGACTACTTGATACCACATGATAAAAATGTACTGAACTCTCCTCTTGTGGAATTTCCCCCTGTGGGACTGACAAAGGAATATATTATCTAACTCGTGATATTGTGCAATGTATTGCTTTTACTGGCAAAATGTGAAAGACCATTCTTGCACATTGCCTAGACTCCAAGAACGTGTTAAGAGTATAAATTAGAAATAGTGGTCAGAGCTGATGTAGTGCAAAGACTTCCCTTATAGTTTGTAGGTTTACATGAACAATGGTGTGAAGCTAAGATAATAGCTTATAGGCAAGTTGAGTGAAGTACTTTCGTTGTTCCTGTGCATACAGGCAAGAGCACTAAGCATAGCACTAATGCTGGCAGGATACAGACTCAAGATTGCTAACATGCAAGCATGGTACGTTTTTGCTAAACATTAATTTAGATGACATTAAACACTCATAGCTGTTATTTCAATAAATTATCAACAAGTCTTTGTACAGGATTTGCTAAGAATTTACTTATATTTTACTTATGACGTTCTACTCCATTCACATCAACAACTTTTTTCAAAAATATGTAGCCTATACCTTTTTTACAATGATCAAGTATTTGTTAAACATTTATTAATCCTGTACTAATCCTTCCTAATGCTTAATTGTATATTGTTACTACAAATTGTTACAAAATATTCCCGTAATTGTAGTCCTTTCTCATCAATATTGGTTTCAGTACTCTCTATATATATTATATTACTTTTAATATAATTATACAGAACAAATTATTGGTGTTTTGTTACTGTTGTAATGCTATTCTTACTTATGTACTTACTTATTCTTACTTACATTTATCTGTAATGTATAATTTTGATAGTTAACTTGAGGGGACTGTGATGTGCATCATAAAAGTGGGAACGGATTTAGATGTACTTCTTTTTTATCCCAATATTGTTATATACTGTATATTGTTACACATATAACTCACGTTGGTATGGACCTCAACCAGATGTGCCTAAATGTGATGTGGCCTGTACATTCATGTGTTAAATCAAAATCATATTTTTTTATTATTTCCCAGCCCTAACATTTTTGGTGTCACATACAATTAATGCCATGACAGGGCACAGTTTGGTACCTCTAAAGCTGTACTGTACTTGTTAACAAAAAGCTTTCAAATCTCTGTACTCCATCATGTGTCAGTTTTCTGTTTACTTGATAATGTCTGTCCTACTCATGCCTAATTATCAAACCACAGAGGACCACAAAAACTGCTCCATTGAGCCTATGACAGATCATATCCACTATCCCAGAGGACAGTCTCTGGGGGCCAGTGAGTCTGAAAAAATCTATAATCACAAATAAACAGATGTTTTAATGAAGCATTTCCTGATCTGCTACACATCAGGTCATGTAAACAATGTCAGGCGCAGTTTATTCTGAACTTGACTTATTTCCTAATCAGTCAAGCTTGTTTTTCTCACATTGTTTTTTTTCCTCTCTCACTTCCTAGTAGTCCATGCTTTTCACTTATCAACTCTTGACCACAGTGACCTGATTTTGACCTCTTAGAGACACAATAAGAAACAGAGCCTGGCCTGCACCAGATGACTCAGTCGACCACATGTGATAAGTCAGGGAACTTCACTGGCTCTCCCTGTCCACCAGAAACTGCATCCACTGGCATTAAAGTAGGGCTGGAAATCAGCTGAGTTCAAAGATACATTAAATCACATTCAAATAAGAAACAATGTAGACACAAAGTTAAGAGAGAATGTACTTTTAAATTCACAAACAAACTACACAACAGTTATACACATCTGTGTCCTGATACTGCAAGTGTTAACAGTAAGATACAATGCAACTACATTACCCAAGATGCATTAAGTTTGTTTATCACTATGGAAGTTTTTAGCAATATCATTCAGTCCTGCTGGAGCCAGCATCAAAAGTTCAGAGTCTCCCATGTCTATGTGAAAAACCCAACTGTTTGTGTCTAATTACAGCTAAAATGGTTCAGTTCAGGAATTTTCAGGGATTTTGTGCATGTGTGAATTGCTGTCGCCTTGTATTTTCGCCTTCTCCATCCTTCATTGACTGACATGGAAACTGCATGGTAACTTCCTGTGCGGGACACATAAACAAGCGAGTCATAAAGTTTTCAAAGCTGGTAGCCCTGAATTTATAGCCATGTGTGAAAGGGCTTATCACTTCTGTTTTTGTAGCAGTGGTAAGAAACAAGTATGAACATAATTCCACTTACGCAAGAAACAAAACAAAGTTTGTTCATCTGGCATTTCTAGAAACATGTTGAGATGTATTTTGTGAATCACTTAAAAATATTAGTCAATTTTAGGTTTCAACAGCCCCTTTCTTTGCTCAAGGTGCTAAAAGACACCAATATTTAGCCAGCCCAGGCTCCATGCTGATGTCAACTATGTTAACACAAACTATGATGTGTAAGATCCCAAAACTAAATAAAAAAGAGCTGAGATTTACAGTAAAATACAGTAAAGAACTTTAAGCTTTGGTTGAGGCGGATACTTATGTCAACCACTGGAGGAGGTGTGATGATAAACTGTGGCTCATGCTCCTATTCTGTCAAATCAACAAATTTATGACCAATTCCATTAGCTGCTGATGCCAGATATTACACTTTCCCACTCCATGCTTACTCACACTCCAGGTGTTCCCCATCATATATGTCATGTTATTTACTTTGGAAAATCGCGGCTTTCCCAACTATCTATGCTGTAAATTATAAAAACCCGTTTCTGCTGACTTTCATCCAAGTTGCTGCCATGCTTTTTCCTGCCCTGACCCACTCTCCTCCCCCTTTCTCCTCACTAAAAAGGGCCAAATGGAAGTAAAGCCTGGCAGATCAAAATCAGGTTTGATCCAGATGTTTGGAGCTGCTTGTGTCAGTGGTAAGATCACCTCAGTGCGTGCCTCTGTCTCTGCCTTTTGAAGTGAGCTTCATACCTTTGGCTCAAGGTGGAGTCCAGATGTTGTGCTTCATGCAAAGACTTGCAGCGCAAAGGTACAGATAGATCAGGAAGAAGAACACTTGCTTGCTCATTATTTTGGTTTGCTGGTCATAAAACTAAGAATGCCTTTACCACCATGTGGATTAAATATAAAATCATCCATATAAGGTGAGGATTTACTCACTTCAACCTGGTTATGATGACATAAAGTAAAGGATTAAACATGAAAAACAGAAGCAACCGAACAATATCTCTTAAAACAGTGGATTTCCATAATTGTGTCAAAACAAAGCTCTGCCATCATTACATCTTAAGCACTTAACATGGATTACACAACTGCATCATATGTGTCCATCAGTCAGCTCACATTGCATTAGTGTGAGAGATCATGCCACAGTGGGAGATTCACATACGCATATTTAGCATAAACAGCTCGGCATTAGGCCTCTGCAAAAAAAAAAAAAAAAAAATCAAAATGGCAACACATTGTCACACACTACCTACAGAAAGGCACATTGATTTGATTTTCTTGAGTATATCATAATATTACAACAGCAGCTTCAAATACACCATTGCTAATATCGCCCATAATGCAGGTAACAGTAAATACACAATCTGGCAGTAGGAGTCAAACCACATAAATCAGCACACATTTCAAATGAAATAAATTACTGCTAAGTTTTCAAATTTTAATGTCTTGTGTTGTAGGATCTTCTAAGCCTTGTCTTTGCTGTTCTTTTTCGTTTGTCCAAAAAAGAAAATATCAGGAATTCTGTAGGAGGGGGAGTCAATGTCCAAAATGAATACACAGATCATAATACATATTATATCCAACCCTCTGTATCAGGATTTACATCATAGTTTAAGGCTTCTGGAAATACCCAGCCTGATCCCCCAATTTATGATATCAATAAGAAAAAAATTAAATAAAAAAAATAATCTCTCAAGTGTATTCTTACCCCTAGAATAACAGCTTTTTAACTTATTTTATAATGTTGGAAAAACGGATATATTTGACGTCCAAAGACCTGTTATAATTTAAGTTTTTGGACAAAACAAAATTTTCTGTTTCTTGAAATTCCATTTGAACAAATCTTAATGTCCTTTTATTTAATTATCTATTTGCAATTTTTGAGCTGTTATTGAATATATCATTATATAACCATTGACATCTGCTCAATTAGTGTGTTTCAAACCATCTTCCTGGATATGATGGAATGCAGTTTTAACCTACTAAACTTAAAAAAATGTGCTTTTTGAGGCCATTTTAGGCAAATATTAAGGATTCTCCTAGTGCAAAAGCCAGAGTTAGTAGAGCTCTTTTCCCAGGCCAGAGCAATAAGGTTTGACATTTATTGTTTTATGATGCACTGAGCTGATGCGCTTGGAGTTGTTTCCCCTCTTCAAAAGATTAGATGAACAAGGGTCCCTAATATTGCATGTGGATGCATATTGCTGCCCATCCTCTCACAACAGTAGTGTGGTATTATGGTCCAACTTTAGCACATGGTTGTTTGTGGCAGGAGTTTACACACCTCTGTGCACCGACTCCCAAGCACAAATACAGAAAGATAAAGATAAAGCTATAATGTAAACTGTTGGTGCTTAAAACTAAAAATAGTGCAGTTCATACACACAATATACTGTGGACATCATACTGAATAATTCATTTATGTACTGAGGATAGTTGCATCTCTACAACATAGTATGTAGAGGTCAGTTTGAAAAAAGCATGACTTTTTCTTAGAATGGGGTCAATATCACACAAATGTGTATCTTCTTCAGGAGCATATACTATTGTTTTACTTGGGTAGCTTGCAGTAAGAGCCTTGTGTGTTTATGTTTGTGAGTGTTTGTGTTGTATCAACTGCATGACGTTTCAGCTGATACTGATGGCATGAGGGAGTGAGCACATGCATCTTTTCACCCATAACTGTCCAAATTCATGAATATAAAATCGATATAAAAGGACATTTTTCTCGAAAAACTAGATGGAAGAGATACATCGCCCGAAGAGATGGGTCTTTCTAAGTTTTATTCATCAGCAAAAATCATTGGAATGAGAATGATGATTCAGTCACATGCCAGTTTGATCACTACATCAAGCGTATCTAGACACTTCATTTGTACATAAAAAGCTCAGTAAAGTGCTTCTGTAAAGTGCTTCATCTTAGTGAAATGCTGTGACCAAAAGTCAGGCACATAAACTTGATTAAAGAGCCTTCTTTGCCGAGAGATTCTCGGGCTGGAACCACTGCAATGAAAAATGCTCTTAATAGTCCCCAGAGGAATGTAAGGGTGTAAGGGTTAAGGTGTCCTGATACATTTTAACTCCATTTGTCATAGAACTGACAAGAAAATGTGAATGTTTTAGCTCTCATAACAAATACCTGTCTGTTCAACCGGTACAGCAGCAATTAACTGGAGGCCAGCTCCTGTTGTTAACTTAAGCTGAGGCTAATACAGCTCTGTTATGATGCTGAGGGATACACTGAAGGAGCTCAGACCTGATTAGCTGCTCTGATTAACGCTCTGCTCCCGCACTCGAGACAGGAGTGTAAAGTTCTGTCTGGCTTGACTCATTATCAGCAATGATCACAGGCAGGTCCATCAGAGCCTTCTGTCAGAGAGGCTTAACCACTCCCCGACAAACTCCCAGCCCCCTCTGCACAACAGTCTGGATTAGACCAGCCTTGGCGCCACTCCTCCAGCCACTTGTTGCTTCTGTAGGGGAGCTGAACCCCAAAAACAAACCCCTCCAACCCACCCCCTGCACGTGACCCCTTATTAAATGGCAGGTCAGCGCATGCCCGACATTAACCTTGTGTGTCTTGTTTGTGTTCACGCAGGGGTGGCAGATGCTATTAAAAGCAGCACACAGCTCCTGACAGTCAGTGGAGGAGGTGCCATGATTGAAGACAGATGTTTTTTCCGGGCAGACCTGCTGCGTACACTGTCTCATTGTGTGATTTCACACACAAGGTGCAATAAAGGATCCGACAAAGGGGTGTTGTGGAAAACTCCCATGTGTACAAATGTATGTGAGCACAACGGATCATCTCTTATCAAGGTCCATTCACACATTGACATATGCTAGCTGGTAATGACTAATGTTTGGAAATCATCAGAATTTTGGTGAAAGCATGTTCCAGGGGTCAATTTTTCTGTGTTCATCGCTGGTTGATGTATCTAAAGTAGCAAGAAATGTTGCGCTGGTGGAGTCTGACATTTTTAAATGGCTCCCTTTCTAACTGTAGACTGATTTCAGGAATTTGTTAACATAGATGTAACACATGAGTTGTAGGAGTGGGAATCACCAGTGGCCCAACAACACAATAATCACAATACTTGAGCTACAATTGGATTTCGTTGCGAGTCTTTACATTTTGCGTTATGCTAAATATTGCCATTCTGAACGTTGTGGTAAATTGGGATTTTTGATCTTTTACTGTCTGCATTGATATCCTACAGGAAAAGAATGACAAAATTTTATAGAACTGAACAATAAGCATACCTCAGGTTGTTCACCCACCTCCTCGGGGTGCTGACGAAAAGCCGGATTGAGGAAAAACTACTGACTTCCTTTTGCTGCTCCACCATCGAAAAGTGTGCTGGTGTTCGACAAAACTGTGTGGTACATTGGCTTCACGGCCGCAGACAAAAAAACTCTGCAGTGGGTGGCCAAGACAGTGCAAAAAATCACTAATGGTGTTCTGGTCTATCACCCTTTGATTCAACACGTGTAAAAGTATCGTACTAGCGTTCCTGTGGTTTGATTAAAACTGATAGCTAACAAGTTAACACAAGCAAACTTTAGTATTAAGTAGGGCTGTAATCAACCAAAGAAATTGTTGGTCGACTAAAACACAGCAATTGTCGACCAAAAACTGACCAATACCGCCCCAATGTTTTTCTTGGCCTTCCACAACACCAATGGGCCTCACACCCTCAGAAATAAAACTGTCAATTCCTTTTGTGATGTAATTTTTGCATTTGGGTGTTTATATGAGGCATAAAATCCAGCGCGGACTGGGTGAGGGATGCCGCTGTTGCAGCGGGCAGCGGGCAGGTGCGCATGCAGCTATAAAACAAATAAACGATTATTAGACTAGAATATTGAAATTTTCTTCAATAAAAATATTGAAATAAATGATAAATACATTAAAATGGTGTTCTGAGACATGATGGGGGTGCTCAGAAAATACCCCCATTTCACTTGATACGTTTCTCTTGATGAAATGAACTGCAGGGGGAAAAAAAAAATGTATACATTTGGTCGACCAATCAGAATTTTGGTCGACTGAGCACGCATCGACCAATTAGTCGACCAGTCAACTAGGACTTTACAGCCCTAGTATTAAGAAACAATATTGCATGCTACTGATAGCTTGATATGGTGGCTATGGTGGAACATGAATGTGTTATTTTATATTGGGGGCGCCCTTGACTTAGTCTGTTTTGATTGAGAGCCCCCTAGTGGCAGAAATAACACACTAGAATAATACTTCACATCATCTCCTTTTTTGCACTCTGTCTTCCTTGGTTATACTCAGATTTCTTGCAGGGAGTTGATGAACACTCTGTGCCAGTGTTATCTTGTTGACCTTGGTCCTGAGGAGCAGCAGTGTAGTGAGGCCAGAAGCCCACAGGGAGAAGAATGTGGGAGCTTGGCAAGGATAGCAATGCCTCAAAAAGACAGAGGAAGAGTTCACAGTACATTTACTACCTATTATGACGATAAGTGCTATTTATATGGCTTTGAATAAAATGGGTGTGAGGACAAAGAAATTGTATAACCCAGAGTCTTACTGATGTTGATGTTGTAACGTGCATCTGTTGCATGCTTCATTAATATCCCCTATCTGCTTCTGACTTGCCAAACCACTTAATCTGAGGAAGGATCTCCAATTGTGTAACCATTTTCCAAGGGGATTTATACAATGAGTCAAGTCATGACAGGTCATTTTGTATCATTCATTAAAAATGTATGTGGTAAAGGACTTAAATGTAAAAATGTGTTTACAGACGTCATACATCCTTTGCCTTTAAGGCTCTCTGCTATGTGAATCCAGCCTTACAAGCAGGAGCATGTTTCTGAAGTTTGACTTTCATGGATAAAGCAACAAAGGTAATCCCCATCGCTCTAAAGTGGCTTTCTGTTCTTCTAATAACATCAGCTGAAATAAATATTTTCTGCAAACTATAAAACACTCAAACAAGAAGGGATATAAAATAAATGTCAGTACACATAGTAGCTTATTATCAGAATCAACAGAGTTGCAGTATGCTAAAACATTTTGATATATCATGACCCACTGATAAATGACAGTACAAGATGGATGCACTCTGGACCTACAAAAAAAAAATCATTACAAATCATCATAGTCAAATATATGGGGCTAACACCCTAGCAGTATTTTGCGCCTCTTATGTGTGGAGGTTGTTGTCTTTGGAGTAGGTGCCCAGTTTGGGGAATGGCATGTAGCTCCTTTCCTGCATGTCATTCCCTACTCTCTTTTTCTAATAATGACTCTATCCAATATATACATTATCTAATAATATCTCAGTTTTTTTTTCAAATGACTGTGAAGGGATACAAGCTAAACACTTTTTAAACGATCAACTGTTGACTAAAAATGGCTGGAAACTGTGGTTTCTTTGTTTCCTCTTTTGTCTTTTATGCACACTTCTGCTGACGCTGTAGTGCAGATGGATCAGCCTGATTGAATGTCAGCAACCTCTCCAGGAAAAGGTGGTGGCTACGAGCAAGGAAACAGTGGGAAGTTACTGTTCCTACACAGATTTGCATAGATGCTAACAGCTTTAGTAGCAGTTTAATCAGCTCTGAACCACATTTCTTTATAAAAGGAAAAACAAACTATAGCACTACAAACCTCTAAAGCGAAAGAATATTTTAATGTCACGTTCAACATGTTTTAGAAACAGTTTGTTTAACAAAATGGCTCACATTCTGTCCTTCAAAATGCGACAGTAGAACCCGCCGACTACATTGTCTGGTTGATAAAATGATTGATGATCATCCAATCAACTGCTAATTATGCTCCAAAAGGTTCTTTCCATTCCCAAACACTTTCTATGAGCTCTTTCCCAGATGAAAAATACTGAATAGTCCTTCTGGCTTATCAGGTTACAATCTTTAAAATCTTTTAGGACAACCTGCCCCTAAGCATTTCCAAAGTTTGCATAAGATTTTGTTCTAAATATGACATTGTTGGTCATGGCTGGGTGTACAGTATCTGGTGAATGACTGTGGTCTAAAATAGCATTGCATTACTGATGGTCACCATCAGAATAATACTAGTCTATCTACCCAAAGATGGCCAGCAAAGCAGAGTGTGACACCACGATGACTGTCTCTAATTTCTTCTCAATGCAACCTGTCAGTGGATGATGTAAGATCAAGCCAAAGAAAGGAAGAAAAAAGTAGAGTTAGTGAGGTAACTTTCTTTACACCAAACCCATTTACACAACAGTCACTCCAGTATACAGTCAAAATTTTACCTGCTCTTACCATGGGACCATCAAACAAAAAGTTGTTGCTGATGACAGCATGAAGAGACAGCATTTACAGGATTAGCATAAACACTAGCCACTTCAGTGTGTGCAAAGGACACAGAAAAGTGGTAAAAAAGAGCACAATAAGGGACAATCAAGCTATGTTTACAGGGACACTTTCTGACATACAACGCAAAGAATTTCCTTAGTGTATTCAAAGTCGATCCATGTTCAGACGGAGATGCTGGAGACAACTGAAACCACTGTAGTGCGCATGCCGGTTCAGTAGATGGCGGCGTGGGTTTGCAGAGAGGCAACGCTGCTACAATACACGTAAGTAGACGCACGCAGGAGTTTCTTTTCTGAACAACAAATCAGTTCTGACAACAGATCTGTCTGGATAGTTTTGGTTGGATGACAAACCGAGTACGCTAAGTAGCACACACGTTACTCAGTAGACCGCCAAAGCTGTTGTTGTTCCTGGTGCGTGCACAGCCTTCATGTAAAAGAGTACTGCACATGCTGTGACGTCAGCATTTCAACCTGAAATGCTCTGATTCAGGTTTACACGGAGCTGCACGGAGAGCATATTGAAAACTCTCCACTCTGGAGCCTGGTTTCAAAAGTTTGCAGATTTAAGCACTCCAGGAACCGTTCCCATGTAAACAGGAGGTCGAAACGCATTGAAAACGTAGCAGATTTGACCGTTTTAGGCCTTGTGCTGTCTTAGACAACCCTCCAAATACAGGAACAAACTTGACAGGCAAAAGAGGCATTACTACATGGGCTGTCACAAATCTACACTATTAAAGCTTGTTTTCTCTATAAAGTTTCAGTTTAAGAATAGTTCAGGCATCAGTACAATTCTAAAAGAATTTAGCCCGTCTTTGGGAAAAGTGATTACCAACCCTGGTTATCTTACAACAAAAGTCTTTAAAAGAGGTAGTCATGCTTTGGACAGGCGTGACATGGAGTAGTGAGTGCAGGCAAGCAACAATCATACTTTGGAACCGTAGATGTCAACTGGGTCCAGTGTGAGTGCAATCAGAGAACTGAATGAAACGTCATCTAAAACTTGATTGACTTCAGAGGTTTATCCCCTGTCATCCAAAACCCATTCCTTTTGTTCAGTTCTGACACACTCAACAGCACACACTCAACAGCTTTCCAGCACAGCCAACAGCCTCCTAAACTTCGACTTGTAGTTACATAACTCTGTGAGCACCACCGAAAAAAAATCACATAACTAGAAACTTTTTTGACCTTCAAACCACAATTTGTGCACTCAACAGCAGAGAGGGGGTGATGGACCTGTCTCTCTCTTTCTCTATATATTTCTGCCTGTCTGTCTGTCCACAGCTGCAGACAGCTGTCCCAACATGGCCACACCACCTCCCCCTCTCTGCGGGGAAACCGTTAGCCTTGTGATTCACAGCTCATCACACACAGACTGACACACAAACCAAAAGAAGGAGCTGTCTGTGTGTGTATGTGTGTTTCTGTGATCGGTCAAGCAGTTCAGTTTGTGCTGGTGAAAGGCCCCCCGGGCAGAGATACAGGGGTGAGAGGATGGGTGGCGGTCACACCAATGGGATATTATCTCATCTCCCTTGGGTGGGATTGCAGGGCCTGATGAGCAGAGGAGGAAATTAAACCTCTTGCTTTTATCTGGGATTTAAGGATCACAGGAGGAAGCACTGAGGGGTACCTTATATAAGAAGAATACATATGCAGGAGTTTAGGACCTTGACTGAGGCAGTGGTGGTACTTTTCTGCAAGTGAACTGGTTCAGCCAAGCACTTCTACCAGCAATGATGGGAATTTTAATAAGTCTAATTAAAGGCATTTTAATTATAAAAAGGATCAGTGCAAACCTAAATACACAACACTATAAAAGGCACAATGGGCCCTCCCCCAGGAAACTGACAGGATCAAATGCTTTACTTTCTGGTACATTGTTGAAGTTACAGGTGTGTTCTCTTTGACATGGCATGCTGTCCTGCAATTTGATGGATTTCTTTCACAGAAACATTTTTTGGATGTTTCTCATTCACATGGACAACTCTGGATTATCATCTCTGTCAGTGGGTTTATGTTTCTGCCAGTGTTCATCTGTTTGTAACAAGTTAGGACCGAATTTTGACTAATGTTGGTCATGGCACATATAGGAAATCATACGATTTTGGTGGTGATCTGGATAATTTTCAAAAGGTTTTTGAAACAGTGTGGGATCTGGCAGTTTTCCACATATTTCACAATAACTTGCCAAACAATGTGGAAAATATCTTGGTTGAGGTTTGTGCTCCCTTTGCACTTCTAGTTTAATCTCATCTCTCTTATGAATTCTGCTTGTCAACCCAATTCTTTAACAATTCCCTTAGCAAATCCTGTGGGCATTATTAATGGACAAAAATGGACCTACATACATAAGCTTTCAGTGGCAACTAAGGCTGTCACTTTTCCTAAAAATAATCAAACTCAAACAGTTTTCGAACATGCACCCAAATAATCAAAGATTTTCGATAATCCCACCACCGTATTAAGGGACAGATACTCTATTATCCGCCCCTTCGGTAAAGACTCTGTCGAAAAAACCCCAGTCACACGGGGTTAAACTCTTGACAAAGCTCCGCTGCACTCGGCCGTATAACTTGAATGTAAAGCTGACGGCTAAGCCCGCAAATTTGATGTGGAGCGTGAGTGAATAAACTGCATTTCACATAACACAGAGCCTGTTCTTTGATTTTAAGTTTGCCATCAGCGGTGTAGAAACAAAACTACTTTCACACAGCTCTCCTCAGATGTCCGCTCAGAGTAGAAACTCCTTGTTTACTGAAGTAGAGTGATCAGTGGATGTGACTGAAGGTCAAGCTGCACTCAGAGCGCCCTCTGTTGGACGAACGGTCCACTGCTCCAGGCGCCCTGATGTGCCACGACACTCAATATTTTACATTTGAATATTTATTTACTATTCGGTTACGGACATTTATCCCCATATTTGATCGGTAATTTGAATGTTGAATATAAAGTGACGGCCATAGTGGTAACAATGTCAAACATGCCGTTCCTAAATGTTAATACCTTGCTACAAACTTGACCATTCATGTCTACTGTCTGCCATGATTATATTTTTAATTTCTATCATCACTTTTGCTGACCTCCTGTGATTTTCACACAGGAAGTTTTCTCGATTTACAAGGCATGGAGAACAAAGTGGATAGAATTGATCATGGAATTGTTCAGCAAAAGGGAGTTGTTATCGATTCTAAGCTGATTTTTTTTTCCCATTCCAAATTGGCTTTTTGTGTGAAGTTCATATTTTGCCATAACGTCATTTAAAAATTCCAGTTCCTTAACAGTGTAGTGTTTTTTACTGAAATCACTTACAGTTCTATAGATTTCTGGTAGCAGTGTGACCACCTGTCCAGCTTTGAGCTTTTTTATCACTCTCCCAGCTTTCTTCAAATTACTCCAATATCTTGCATTATTTTGGCTCTGACTTTGGGAAGATCAGTACAGTGGCCCTCCAGATGTGTAGACAGCAAGAGGAGGCTGTCACCAGTGGTTGTGCCAGTTGTCTATCCATCAGTTCACCCGGGGTCAAGAGTTCATCAACCTGTCACCATGCTCTTTCCTACATTGCACATTACCAGCATTGAACAAACACACAAGCAAACAGGATGCATTTTTGGTTGAGTATGATGGGAATGAAGACAAGAATAGCGTGAAGCAACAAAGTCTGGGAAAATACTTTCTTAATGAGTGAAGCCATAGCAGGGCAAACCCCAAAAGGTTTGTATCTTCCAGTGGTGCATGGAAGAAAATATGAGTTGCAACAGACTGTATCCACGACTCACATGAAACACCTGGATCATAAAAAAAAGGATTTCTGGTTTTCCCACTAAAACCAAAAAGATGAACAGATAATGTAACAGCAGCTGAAAAAACAGACATGTTTCACAGAGCAGCATCCTGGATTTTACAGGTGAGCAACCAAGAACTGGAGAAAAAAAAACACTTAAAAAAATTGCACTAGGATACTGTACGAAAGAAATGAGGAAACTTTGACTGACTCTCAAAAAAGCATTGATTTCAATGAAAGTTGAGATCCTCAAGAGATCTTGGACTTATGTGTATTCATCTGACTTTTTGGTGCTTGATATCTTCCCACCACGATGCAAAGCCTGCATAGTGTGCATTTTTAAGTGTCAGCAATTCACTTGTTTTTATTTCCATGTGGATTCAGAGCAGGCCACATTCACATACTCATCTGACATACAACCAACCACTAAATACTACAACAACCACTAACCATCCCTCACACAGCAGTTGGTTATTATTATATTAACCACATACTGGCCAGCACTGGAATATGACAACATGTAGGAAGAAAGCAGACAGTTTATGTCATGAAGCTAAAGCCCTTAGCTCAGGTTTGCTTTGTTCCTATTCATAAGACAAAAAAACTACAAATTTGCATATTTCCCATGAATGTTTTATGTTCACTCAGTAGCATATTGAAAAGGGTTGGGTCCAGACTGAGTTGCAGTAGCGCCTTCCTGAGTCACGCAAAACGCCACAGCCAGCGTTGCTATGAATGCAAATTGCACTGTGTATAATGGGAAGAAAGTCAGGAGGCTATTCTACCCACATGATTATAATACATAGAATAATGGAAATGTATCATGTAAGATTATACAGACGAGGATATTTATCAAAGTGTGTCACACCTACCAATTTAAGTGTAAACAGATTCAGATCCCAAAGAAAAGGGGCTTTTACTGCTCATCAGTGTCTACAACTGACTGTAGAGGACACAAAACATCATGAAAACTTATTTCAATGTGACACCTGTAGCAGTGTTCCTGTCTAAACTGTCAGAGATGCAGAGAGCAGTTTTAAAAAAGGTTTAGATTCTGCTGCTTTAGCCAGTTATTGAGTCTTACTTTAATCTGCAGTAGAGACAGAAAATTATGTAAACCTGTTAATAAATTCATGTGTTGAGCATGAGCACTGAAGGGGACTCTATGGGATCATAAACATGATTATTAAATAGTACTTTGTCATCAAGCTGGTAGCTGCAATATTACTACTACTGCTGCTTATACTGCTATAACAGTGTGACAAGTTATTTCGTCACTTGTTTGTGTCAACTGCTGGGTTGATGGTGCTCCCACTGCAAACAATCTATTCCAAGGACGGATGGAAGCAAGCCAAGACCAACTTTTTTTGGTGAGCTTGGCATGGTTGTTTGTGCAGGAACAGGGACTGATTGTAGTGTTCATAAATATGCAAACAAACTGTGCAAAGCATGTAATTCCCACTTGTATTGGAACAACCCTTCCTTACTATGTTGGTGCATCAGCGACCTAAGTTTCGACCTTTAATATTCTTCATACAGTGATGCTGAGGTACAAGTGGGTGACTGTGGTGTTGTGACTTTTTCTCTTTTTTCTCAATATGATTCATATTTTCCACACAGTGTAGCATTTAATGTGCTAGTCAATAATCAATAACTGCTAAGAACAGACACTTAAAAACTTTAATACAATGTTACAAAATACAGATAAAACCCACAAATTATCCTAAAGGTATTGCAACACTTGAGCTTCCTTTGATAATGACAGTTTTATTAGATTACTATCATACTCTACACAAACATATGGATCTGTAAGAACAGTGCATCCCTAGTTTCAACAGAAATGTTTATTTTCCGGGGTTAAAAGGACATTTTATTGAAATCTACCTCTCTGCTGTAGGATAACAGGCCCACAATGGGACAGAAACAACAGTAAGTAGCTGTTGCCACCAACAAATTTTGAATGCAGGAAAAACCGTGTGCATGTCCAGTAGGTGGAGTGGGGTCATCCACTCATCAAACTAAAGCCGTATCATCTTCCCGACCTACACCTGACCTTGATTAATCTCCGCCTTTGTAACTCAAACCTCCGGAGATGAGTGTTTGTCACCTCTGAAGCACGCACTGCTGCCGCTGTTGTTGCCTTTCCTGTAAGGTCAACGAATCATAAGTGTGTGAAAGTTTTTCATCACACCGTATATTTAACAGCCGCTCGACTTGTTCCCTGGCTGTTTATCCTCACGGCGGAATAATAAAATCCCCACCATGGGACACCAGACTGACAAACGCTTCAATAATCTTGTCAATTTTGTTTTGTTTTGCTTATTCTCCACAGCTTAAATAAGCAATAAATTATTGCAAATGTCATCCTACATTAGACTTGACAAGAGGAGCTCTCAATCATCCTTTTTCCCTTCTCAGAGATTCAATTATTCTCCAAAAATTCATGCTCAGACCCGTCTGTTCTGTGACAGTATCTTCTATCTTCTTCCCTCAACATGATATATTCAAATGGAGCAGTCACCGCTCAAATCTCAGTTCACAAATCTGAATAACATATGAGGAGTGTCGCTCCAGAATTAATTTGAGTGTCATCTCTTAAAAACTGACAATCAGTACCAACAGATCAGATTTGCATTTGCTTATTTCAGCACCAAAGGAGGAGCTTCAAAGAGCTGTAGAAGAGGCCAATTTGGAATAGAAGGATTCATGTTTTTATAGTTACTCCACCATAAGTTGCACGGTCTGAAAATCTTCTGTTAATAAGGACAGTAAGTTCTAAACTGAATTCTTCAAAACCTTGGACTTGATCCAGTGCACCAAGCAAAAAAAAAAAAACATGGCATGAAACAGCAGGCACAGATTTAAGCGTAACATCTGCACAATACTTTTATCAAGACTAACTCAGTAACTGTGACAGGGTCAATCTACACACGAATGCTTCAAAGTTTGTATCAAAAATGTCATTTTATGGAAGTATCATTTTTCAAATGTTGAAGAAAAAACTTCAACAAATAGTATAGAAAAGAACAAATCAGTAAACACAACACATAAAAACACAAAAATAATACATTCCAATTTAGGTTTAATTCCTTTTTTCAGAGCCAATGGTTAATAAACTATTATTGTGCAGTCACATTTTTGCTGTTTTAATGATAATTGTGGCACTTATTGTTGTGTTTAATTTGTTTCATCTTTTTGCTTTGTATTTTAATCTGTTTTTATTCCCCGTATACTTTTTTATTTGTTGTGTTTGCACTTCAAGGCTTCCACTAAAAAGCTTTGAGTAAAAACTAAAGCTTTTCAGTCATAGTTTTCAGACAAAAGATAAAGCACTTCTGAACATGTTGGCAACTGAGTTTACTACACTTTTGGTTGAAAAAATAGGAAATTAGACCTTTAGGAGTTCATATGAGAGAACATACATCCAAGTTAACATGTTGAAGTTTGGCAATTAATCAAAAAAAAAAAATCTGCTTTTTTAGAGTGGTGGAACAGGACATCTATCTGTAATTAACCTGTATGTCTTTCCACTTTTGTATTTGTTTTTGTTTTAAATGATGTTTACAGTTTAATGTTTACAGCTCTAAATTTGTTTATGTTCACATAGAGCAAAAATGTTAAAAGTATCATAAACTCTATTGACAGCTGAGGCTGTTCCCAGCAAAGCTAACAAAACCATGATGGGTGTCATTAACTCAATTAGCAATCTGATTTAACGTGTGAACTCTGATATCACGCATAAATCAAAAGTGTCCCTTAAATATGTATGAACTACAGTAAAACTTGTGCATCATGATGGAAAATAGATGTTTGGTGCAACAGGAAGAGACAATGAATGCAGCTACAGTGCTGCGTCACTGTTTTCTCTATTTTTATCATCCTTTCTTGAGTAGTATTAAATCAATACGTGGAGTTCAAGCTCCTCTTCATACATCAAAAACCTGTCTTATCCTCCTTGTGTTGTCAGTTCAGGTTGACATCCTTTCATCAGCCGCTTGAATATTATACATTTTCACTCATAAAGCGCTTTACATTGACCATCCATGGTCAAAAGTGGGCATGCATCAAGGTAGAGTCATAAGGCTACTTAGGCCCACATGTGGACTTTGATTTATAAAAAGAAAACTGTGTGAAGGTTTGTATTTGCATGTTTTTATAAATCTGTATTATGTTTGTTGCACACCAAATTCTGATTATTCATATTATTGGTGCATTTCACTTTTAGTATGGATTGTACACACAGTTTAAAAATGAGACCCTGGTCTTTATGGTCCCAAGATCCCAACAAAATATAGACCTGTGTGTGGTCTGTATAACAACTGAAAGAAAGGTTATGACATTTAATTATATTACCAATCGGATCATACACATAAAACATTTTAATGGACTTAAAACTGTGCCCTGTGGTACACCAACAAAAAAGCACTGCTGTATAGTATTTCTAGGGATGTCCCGATCCGATATTGATATCGGTCAAAAAAACAAATATCGGATTATATCGGCCTGCATCCAAAATCTCCGATATCAGCACTCCGATACAAGCAGTCCATTCTAATATATTTATTTTTTATTTTATTCAGTTGTAGAATATGCTTATGTTTAAGTTCAACACAGTGGTTATTTTGCAATTGGTGAAATATGTTTTTGTTTGATTTATTGAGGTCACTTTTCAGGGTCTTCTAATATTTTTTATTCATGTTGTTTTAATTGTAGTATATTCTTATGTTTAAGGTTGAAATTTATTTAACCTATTGGTTAATAACAAATGGGGCAGTTTTTCTCATACCTACTATTGCTGACTACTGTTCTCTGTTTGAGTAATCTGACCTGATCAAGCCTTTTCTTACAGTCCATATTACAAAATAGGTAATAAAAGTCTGTATGATTCCTGCTGATATCGTATCGGATTGATATCGGTATCGGCCAATACTCAAGGCTGCAATATCGGTATCGTATCGGAGGTGAAATAGTTGTATCGGGACACCCCTAAGTATTTCTATAAAGTGATAACAAAAAGTACATCAGTATAAAGTCAAAACTATGCACACTAAATGTCACACTTTTATAAACAGCTCCTTGCAGAAAAAAAATAAAAAGAACCTCTCAGTGGGCTAAAATAAGACAAAAACATTTATAATTATTCCCTGTTCAAATTTAACATTTCAAACTGATTATTTTATTGACATTCAACATTGGCAGTAATGTTTTCACCCATGTCTGTTGGCTAGACTATGAACAGGATAACTCAAAACAATACGATAAGATTTTAATATCATTTTCAAGGAAAAAGTGATTCAATTTTGTTAGTGATCTAGAAATTATTTTAAGGGCTTGAGAACAGTGCAAGATAGGGCAGTTTTCCACTCAACAGGTTCTCAGCATATATTTTTTTTAATTTTCATGTTCAAAATAATAGTATCAAAAGTTCTGCATTCAACGAAAGCATGTAGTGTGAGTTTCGTAATCGTGATGTCAATAACATACGATGATATATATTATATACAAAAAAAAATCAGGATTACTTATGCTATAATCGGGCAGCCCTCCTACATGAAACAAAGTTTATTGATCTACTTTAGGCTTTCTTGTTTTGCCCAATTTCTTGTGTGAAACTGGAGGCTATATTAACTTCACAAGCTGCCCAGCCCTATGCTGTGTATCGAAACACGATTAAAATCGTATGTTGTTCTAAAATCGTACACGAGTTTTACATTTGGATGTATTGGCAACTGTAATTGTGACTCTACACAACAGTATGTCGTTGTTAACCACAACTTACAGTTTAACTACCATTCATCTTCATCATCCTCAGCCTTCCGTGCAAGACAGAGCACGTTTTCAAAACACCTCAGGTGCCACTGGTGTCATGATAGAACATTTGCTTTGCCATAACCATCATTCAACGCGGTTTTTACACGATGGCAGATTTACAGCCTCAGGTCTGAACCTCGGTAAACTGAAGAGTCGCGCTTGAATAGTTTAAGCTCGACTTTTTTTCAGCCAAACTTTGCAGCACCTTGCAGCCCGCTCGCGTGCACACTTGTCGTCTACACCATACATCTTAGGGCGCACTACTTTCGACAAATTCCAAGCATCTGTAGTCGTTTAATGTAGTTTTAAAAGTCATGCATTGCATCGACTTCCAAGTCGAAGAACACATTTTCGATTATTCCTACCTTTTATCCTTTCCTCCCAGGCTTGAAACGCCGACACGACAAGTTTATTCCGTGCGTTTTTAAGAAAAAGTTAGTTTCTATTCCTCCGCGGACTCCTGGTACAGACAGCCATGTCTGCAGACTGTGTTCAGATCCATCGTGCTCAGCAGAGCCGCTTCTCTGCGCTCTCTCCCAACACTGTCCGCTCCAGCAGGCACCTACACGTAAACTGAGCCCCCTCCAGCCAGCGGTGACATCATCAGTCACCATGGAAACACTGACTCCACCCCAAATCCAGAGCTGAACTTACCTGTCTGACTACCTGTACTTCACAACAAACTCCTCGGCTCCTGCCTTCTCTTCAGACAAAAATAACTGGAACAGTATTTGATACAGGCAAAAGGAAAACAAAAGGGTGGAGTAACTTTCGTTTAACATGCAGAAATGCCCAGATAATGGCAAAATGTCAAAAATATAAGAGTAAAAATTTATAAGAATTCAGGAATAAAGTGGAAATGTTGAGGGGAGTGGGGGGTCAACAATAACAACATGAAAAAAACTGAAATTCAGTTACTTGGGAAGTAAATCAAGATATAAAATAAAAGCTGCATTTGCAAGACTAAAGTTGATGTACAATTCTCTGCCAAAAGCCAAACCCCCCCCCCCCCAAAAAAGTTGAAGTTTTGGTGTGGAGTCGATCCCACTGACACAGTCATAAACTAGAAAAGCACTCGGAGAGCACAGACCTCCGCCAGCACCACAGTCCTCACCCATACTGTGATTTTCACCATAAATATTCGTCCTACCTTTATTTCTTTTAAATATTTAGAATCCTTGACCATGAAAACATACCATTAGCAATTGGTTTCATAATGATATCTACAAGTATTTTACTTCAGTAGTTATTCACCAAAATCACATTTTTCGTCATGGCGGATCCAGTCCGGATCAACACCAAAATTGAATCACTTCTTCCTTTTCCCATGCTGAACATTTCCTGAAAATTTCATCAAAATCCATCCATAACTTTTTGAGTTATTTTGTTCACAGACAGACAGACAGACAGACTCTACCAAAAACATAACCTCCTTGGCGGAGGTAACAATGCATGAATTTGCCCTTAAAAATTCCTTCAACCCCAGAACTCTATTCACACATGACCCCAACACCTAGCGATAACCTATATGTACCAGATTCTCACGGACTGTTTCACACATGCACCCCTGATATTTTTCCTTGAAAATTCCCTTACAGGTATGTTCACACTTGCTCCTCACAGCAGGTAGTTAACTGTAGTTTGCCTAACATGCAGTGGGGTTGCAGAGACACTAGGGTGCAGCAGGAAATATTTAATTTGAAGTTTGGGCAAAAAAGCACACATTCATTCAAAGCAGATTAACTTGGATCATTTCAAGGTGTTTGTATGAGTACAACTTTCTGTTCTGATGGACATGTGTAAACAGGGACTTTAAGAAATATCGCCTCAGACTTTAACAGAAATTTTCCTGCTAGCTCCCTGCTATTTCTACTTTTCCCTAAAATACTTGAGGCTTCTTTAACACTGCAAAAATCCAGGGCAACCTACCCTGAAAATTTCGCACTTGCTTGTTCACACTTGTCTCTCACTGCAGTGAGTTTTACTGCAGCTTGCCAGCCAGAGAGGGGGTAGTTAGGGGGCTAACACTGAAAATTTCTGCCAAAGTTTAGATCAAAAAACAACCACCCAGCTTAGAGAATTATTCAGGAAATTTTTAGGGGGGTTAGTGCATGTTGCTTTGGCAGACTGCAGCAAAAATTTCCCTCTGTGTGGGTCAAATGTTTAAATAAAGGGCAATCAATTTATTCAGAGCCCTTAACCTGGATGTATCTTTTAAACTTTCGAGTGTTTTTTCCTTATCCTTTCATTCCTTAAAACAGCATTCACACATGCACACCCTAAATCTCCCCTGAAATTCACTGACCTGCTTGTCCACACTAGCCCTTCACTGCTAAAGGTTTTACTACAGTTTACCTGACAGGCAAAAGAGGAGAGAGGGGATAAGTGGGAGCGAGCAGGGAAAAATAAGGTTAGGATCTTGATTGAGCAACTTATGTAGCTCAAACAAGGGAATTCAAGAAAAATAAGGATTTGTGCATGTGTGAATGGGGTTCTAGGCAAACTGAAGAGAATTTCTTGCAGTGAAAGACGTGCAAACAAACAAGACAGCTACATTTTTCACTCAGACATTCCCGCAAGGATTTAATTTTTCCCCATTACTCCATTAACTGAAGCCATTTTCACACATGCACTCAAAATTTAAGATTTCCTGACTTCCATTTTAAAGGAAAAGTTCGGTTCCTGCAGCTTTTACATTGTTTATAGAATGAAGAACAACAATATACTCACCCAGAAGGCTTTCCTGATGCAAACGGTGCTTCGGGAGATATTTAGATCCAAAATCGAACAGCGGACACCGATATAATGGTAGCCTGTAGGGCATAGATCGCCGCTCCTAAAAACTGCATTAATTGTCCAAAAACTCATGTTTTTCACTGATATTCCATCATGATTTGCTCCGAAAGGACCGCCATTGCAGCCTGTGTCTCTCCACACAGCGCTGTGTGGCTGAACTAACCTCTGAACTGACGAGCTGTTTACATGCCCTTTGCACATGCGCAGTACTCTCTGGAGCGTTGCGATCGCTTCCTTATCTGTATATCTGTATACTGTGGCTCCAAACTGTAAGGACGTCCATCATATTCAAAGTCCTCCTCCACAACATCTTCATCCCATAGACATTCGTCCATTTTGCACAAAACTGGAAGAAGAAAGTTGATTTGTAGCTGCCGATCTTCCCCTGAAACAGTGAGCCGCACTGCGCATGTGCAAAGGGCATGTAAAAAGCTCGTCAGTTCAGAGGTTAGTTCAGCCACACAGCGCTGTGTGGAGAGACACAGGCTGCAATGGCGGTCCTTTCGGAGCAAATCATGATGGAATATCAGTGAAAAACATGAGTTTTTGGACGATTAATGCAGTTTTTAGGAGCGGCGATCTATGCCCTACAGGCTACCATTATATCGGTGTCCGCTGTTCGATTTTGGATCTAAATATCTCCCGAAGCACCGTTTGCATCAGGAAAGCCTTCTGGGTGAGTATATTGTTGTTCTTCATTCTATAAACAATGTAAAAGCTGCAGGAACCGAACTTTTCCTTTAAGTCTGCATGAAAAATGGCAAACACAGCTCAAAACCGAACTCAAGAAAATTTTGGGGGCTTGTGCATGTGTAATAGGGGTTCCTGGCAAACTGCAGGAAAACTTAGTGCTAAGTTGGACCAGTTCCACCATCAGGTCAAAAAAATGTCTTCATGGAAAGATGTTGGTGTGAAAAATGCTAGAGAAATGCCTCTTCTTTTAGTTAACACATCGTAGTGGCCGATATTCAAACTGTAACTAGCCAAGAACTGCACATTTTTTGAAAGATTGTCAAAAAAGGTTAGACAGAATTGACATTACAAAAATGTCCATTGAATTTTTACTTCTTTGTGGAATTTCAGCGTTCTTCTCAAAACTGTGCATCAATGCTTTTGGAACATTTTGGCTATTTTGCAGCATTTGTTCCTCTTCCTCCACAGATTAATTCAACCTCCTCCCTGGCTCTAGGTTTGTTTAATAAAAGCTTACAGCACATCAGCATGTTATTTTTTCTTATATAGGTTAAGACTTGTTGAACACTTAGAAGCCTACAGCAGTCACTCAAACGCACACAGTCGCTGTGACACAGTGCACTGTCAGCCTTGTTGACTGAGATTACTGATGTAAATTCCCAGAGTTCACGATCAGCTTCCTGGATCCAAACAAACCTCAGAAAAAGGGTTAACTTTGCATGCAGGTAGAGCTGTGTGGGTTGGTCTGTATAAAAGCACACAAAATCCCTCTTGCACAATGCCTAGAGCTCCCCTGTGGCTCGGTGCCAGTCTCACCATTATATCAATTGTTTTGGCTACAAAGCCAGCTTTGCCCCTCCCTTTCGTCTCCTCTGACCCGGGGCAAACAAACACACAATGACCAGGTGAGCCACTGTCCATCTACTGACTCCCTCTGGGTCACCCTCCCCCGACAATCTCCTCACCTTGAAATGGCTGACATTTGAGGACACTTTGCAATCAGCACAACTCACAAACAAGACTGAGACATATTCTATATACAGTTTAGAGTACACAAACCAATCTGAAACTGTATGCAAGTGCAATTGTGGTGATCGAGCCGCAGACTGTATGCACAATTTAAAGCAGTTCGTGGTTCCTGTGTTTTCTTCTACCTACTCACAAGAACCCTCAGTGTGTTCACAGCCGCAGTGGGAGGGAAACCTGACAGGCAGATTTATAGGATAGACTTCGCATTTAACCCGCGGCAAACAAAAGAAGAAAAAAAAAAACAGGAGGAAATTGTTTTGGTGTTGCCTCAGTCTGCAAGGGACAATAAAAATACCTGAAACTCCAAGGGTAGACACGGGACCTGAGAAGTTCACCTCTGGTTCAGCTTAATTATTCATTGAAGGCTGTCAACCATGTTTTATATTTGTGTTTTATTAAGAATAAATACACATTTCTAGAAAATATGTGCACTTGTTGCATTTTACAGTGAATTTGGCAGGAAGCTTGGCACCACCTAGTAAAATGTAGGTATGCATTCCATTTTTCTCACTGTTATATTATCATAAGATAAAAGTTCAAACCGTTGATTATCAGTGAAAACAGATTGAACTTTCCTGCAGATATTAACAGTTTCCAATCTTCTATTTTCCAGTTCTGGTTAGCCCATGCAAATTGTAGCCTTACTATGCCGCTCTTAGTTGTAAATGGCACTAAGGGAGGTCTTCTGTTGACAGCGCTTACTTGATGATAATAATATTGATACTTATTTTGTTACTGTAACTCTCAGAATTACTGCCAAACTTGCAGTGTACTCCTGACAAACGAGGTAGTTAAATACAGCCTGAGGTCTTTTGCTCCCTCTGGAGGTGTCCTCTACTAACACAGGTCACATACAGGCAAGTATTGAAACAAAAACGCTTGTGACGCCAACAGATGCTAATGCTAACACAGGGACAACTGCAAGTATATCTCCAGCTTTACCCCTATTTTGCATGACTTGTATCCTTCTTAAAAAATCCAGAACCCATATGGGTAATACGACAGTCACCCTCTGTGAAGTGCCTGCTTTGGAAACATAAACAACTTGAATCTTTTTTTTTTTAATCCAAGATGTAAACGTGTTTATTTCTGCTGCAGTAATGGGCATTTTAACATGGAGTGTATATGTGACATTTGGTGATGTTGCAGTCAGCCTCAAGAGGACACTGAAGGAACTGCAGTTTCTGTCACTTTCACATTGGCACACTTATGCCACTTTCACACTAACATTAGCGGGTCAACGCAGGTTTTTTCAAAGCAGGTTAACCTGCTTACAATTGGCAAGTGATTCATTTCCCAGTGCCAGTAGACTCGGGTCTAACTGGCAGCAGACAAGCTGTGGCTGTTTTTGTCCTCTGGCCTATCACACCGATGTCATCCCGTTGATGATGTCATCAGCGCAACGAAACACGGCCATGTAAACAATGGAAAGGACCATTTCTTTATTTTTCTTAAATTTTTACTTTTGTTCCTCTATAAAAATATACAAACTCTGTGCTGATGATTCAAAGACAGATGGAATTTGTTACTGAGACAGCAAAGCATCACAAAAGTTCCTGACAGAGGGGGTGGGCGTGATGTTATGCCGTGGGAACATTATGTCAACATCATTTGTAAATTAGTGGGTTGATCTGGTTATGATGTTCCCACTAAAGCTGATTGGAGGCAAGCCAATAAAAAACGGTGTTGCTTGCAAGGTCAGTCGACACCGGTTGAAATGCCGATGAAACCATTTCCAACTGCCAACAGGAGTCGATTGTTACACAGCTTTTTTGGCCAGTCCAAAAGGGGTATTATTTTCACATGGTGGGGGTTACACTTAATCAGCAGTCATGAAATGCCTGTTATCCAATACTGATTCCCAGTCCTTTAATTATATCAAATAATTTGCAATAAAAATGTTTAAAATAATGTGAATCCAGATCATGCTCATGAAATAAATCCAGACAAACAGCAACCTTGCACACCAGGGACTCTTTAAACCCACTGACCTGCTCCCGCAGTCGCTCCTGGTGGCCCATAATCGCTGATGCATGATGGGGGTATTTCTGCTTCAGATGCTCCAAGAAGGCCTCCCTCTTCTTGTCCATATCTGACGGCTGCATAGCCAGTATCTCTCGGGAGCCCCGGGCCCCTCCTAACGTGTGCCTCCGCGGGACGGTTCTGCTGCCTTTGGCGTCCCCTCTGGAAGGTGGCGTCCCATTTGGGGAGGCCTGTCTGCGGCCTACGTGCTCGGCGTCCTCCGGGGAGGTTACCTTCAGGTTGCTTTTTGTTTGTTCTGAGGGGACAGAGGGGACACAGAGACAAGGGGTCAACATGTGCAGCGGTGATTGTTTTGACATCAACAACAAGTGCGTGTGTGTATGTTATTCTTCTATAGTTCAGGCTGAGGGCATGTCAGGGTAGATTCAACCATCTGAGACCCTCATTCCTCACCAGAATGGAAAAAAATCTGTCTCAGTGTGAGGAAGCAAAGGAGAAGAGAAAACTGGCTGACTTCATATGCAAAAGCATGTTAATATTCTCTTCACAAGCACGCAGAAATAAACATTGTCTGATTTGCAGTCGCCTCGGTTCATCTCATACTTATACATTTCAGCAATAAAAGCAGGATTTAATATGACAGGCACAGTGTTGCTGATGAAAACACTGAAGTGAAGCAGCTGTTTTGGCATCTTGCTTTTAATGAAAGGCAAAAGATACCCATCAATTTAAACACAGACACCTGGAAACTGTATCTGGAGCATATGTTTATGAATCATGAGCCTTGCAGACATATCAATTTCTCCAAAAACGTTGGGAATAAATGTCTTTTTTTGTCTGTTCTATTTAAGATGACTGTGTGAAACAGTTGGGCTCCAACTGGGAACTTATCATCAAATAGAAAATCCTTTTTTTAAAACACAAAAAATGATGCTAGAGCTGATTTAAGATGAATAAATGATGCCTTCTCATGCTATCTGTTAGCATGAGGAGTGTGGTTAGTGCCTGTCAATCTAATGTCAGACCACAAAATCCCAAAGTAGAGAGGCAAGGAGAGGGGATAGAGAAGAGACTAAGGAAGAGAGCAGCTGGAGTGTGAAAACTCAGGGTGAAAAAGCAATAAAGTGAGCTGATCTGCTGCCTTGTTTTCAGACAGGCAGACAGGTAGAGGTTTAATGTGTGGCTTTCAGAGGGTAATGGCAGAAAATAAAAGGCCTCTTAAGAAGTTCAGCTCCTCAATAGTTCAAGGAGGATATTTCGAGTGATTTTCCATTATTTGGTGGGCGGTATAATACGGTTCTTCCTTTTTTCCTTTTTCTTTGAAATCCTGAAAGTTTGCTATGAGCCACAGATGAAAAAGGTGTGTTTTCCTCTCAAAGACATGTTGGCACTGGAGCAGAGGGAGCTTCAACAATTTCAGCTGGGATAATTGAAGAAAGAAATTGTTCAACTTTAGTAAGATTTTTGTTGTACTTTTCAAAATGTCGATTATTGTGTTCTCAAGGGTCTGACTGGTTTAAGATAGTCTAATATGATAAATGACAAAAACACTTGAGCTTGTTCAGCATTTTTCTAGTCATCTGACTATTCTAAGAGCTTTTACAGCAGATCACAATTACAGTAACACCTCTGCAAAACATATTCACAAAGCGAGGACAGCTGTCATGTAAGATTTCAGTCATTATTAGACAATTCAGTTCATCACCACTTATTCAAATCCAATAAAGGTATTTAAAGGATAAGCCCTCATTTTCAATGGTGTACATGTTTACAACAGAGCAGGCACAGAGGTCAGACAGGTGTCAAAATAACAAGCAAAATCTGATAGAACCTGAGAATAATAACACAACCATCAAAACAATTTAACAATGAAGACATTAATACTAAACGGACACACCTGTTGAACCATTCAGTATATTTCTAAAGTCCAACTGGGTAGCAGCCCATAGAAAGTGTTTGGGAATGGGCAGAACAATGGCATATTTAGGAAGTGACTGAATGATTGTTTCATTAATCACATTCAGTACTGGCTAATCAGGTAATGCAGGAAGCAGGCGCCATCACCATGGTAATAAAACGAAATGTAAAACAGACTTTCACGTTTGAAATGGAGAAAAATATCTTCTCTGTAGAAAAGTCTGCAGTGTTATTATTGTTTTTCATTTAATTAAGACATTCGGTTCATATCTGATAATTGTGACTAAAGCTGTTAGCATCTATGCTAATGACTAGTGGCAACAATCCACTCTACTCCTGGAAAAAAGTCTATGGTTCCTACATGAAACAAGGGTTAGGAACTGGTCCTCTTGGGGGGTTGTACTCCTGGAACAACACCTCAAGAGGACGTTAGGTTCTTACTTTGACTTCTGCCGTATATTTCACTCCTACATGAACCTAACAGGTTGGAAGATTTGTAACAAAATGCAACATAATAGCAATGTAATGACTCGAAATGAGAACTGTAAATGTCAAAAAGGTGCTTGAGTTCTGCAGGTCGATGGGTTAAAATGCCATTAACATAATTTTATGTAAAAAGTATTTGTTCGTCAAGAAAGGTAGAGCGGTAAAAAGTCACCAGTAACCAAGGCTGACCCTGTACTAGAGGTCAGTGGGTTGAGCAGCAGTTGGTTCTGCTCATGGACAATAAAATAGATACAAATCAGCTAAATGGTTCAAGAAAACACTTTTTATTGTGGGCAGGCAGCCTGCCACTTGATGAACAAAACAAACATGGAAATGGAAGAGTTACTACAACTTTTGGCAAAACTATGTACTCTTGGGAGAATGACAGCCCTGGGTGTTTACTAAAGAGTGTCAGTTCAGACAAGACAACAAGAGTGCAGTATTTTCTGTTTGTCATCTCTTCCTCCCTGAATCTGTTTGAAGTCAAGCTATCAGAGAGCCAACATGTTCATATGTAGGAGGAAGCTGAATTGTCCTTAAAATAACCTGAAAATAATCTTTGCACTGACAAAAATTTCACACATTCCCCCTAATGTGATTTTTTAAAACAAATTAATTATTTTGTAAGGCTCTTTATGATGCTTTTTCCAAGTAACAGCATCTTTGGCTCTCTTTAAAAACACGTTTTCCTCACTGTCATTATGTGTCCTCCTTTTAAATTCTACTTCCTGTCTACTGTTCTTGCCCATTTGTCCATACCTTAGTACAAAAAATAAATAATGTCTCTCATGGTGACCACAAAAAAGCAGCCATTAATGTTGAAAAATGATCATGCGTCATGCTCAAGCTCCGTCACCAGCCCCAAACCCCCACTCCGCTCAAGTTGAGCTCCGCAGCAGTCTCATGTACTTCCAATCCTATTTTTAACTCTAAACAGTTTCCCCCACTGCTAACCAAATTACACTCAGCAGACAGAACATAGACGCAAAAGGTCTGAATACATTTGCGTGTGGCATGAAGCTCATTACCTTCCCCCGGTGAGCAATCTTTGTCTTCATCTGCTATTTCTTCCTCCATTGCACTCTGGGATATACACACACAAACGGTAACAGCAACAGAGTGAGGCCGCCGTGAGTCTGCTCGCTTGCCTGCTTCGCTTAGAGATTCCAGACGTAGTTCACGTGGAAAAAAAAAAGGGGGCTTGAGATAGGCCCGGCCCCACTGCCCCAGGATAGACTGGTGGGGATTTAGAAAGTCAACTGCATTCCAGGACACAGAGCGGCTGTAGCCCCCTCACCCTGGGGCTAGAAGCTCTGCTGCTAGCATGGAGGGGTCTGACACTGAATGTAAATATGAGAGAGGAAGATAGATAGCATAAAAGAAGCAACTCTCCTCACAAAATTGGACCCAGAGACAAAGTCTGATGTAAACATACATTCAAATTGGTTGTTTATGAGGACATGTCTCTTGTTAGGCAGGTCCCCACAGAGAGGCCCACCACACGCTTGCATGCACCCAAATCTGTCATAACCTACTTCTGAGCCACATCCAAACACACTCTGGGAGTCACGCTAATATGTGATCGAGTTATCTGATCAACACTACACACCAAGACAAGCACCAGTCCTGCAGGCGGAGTGTTGTTTCCAATTAAGAGCCTCTGAGGGGACACCACAGCCTTTGTGTTTGCTTCCTCTCAAGGGTATACAGAAAGCAACACTGTCCTATTTGCCTGACAGACGGCAAACACGCTCACTGGCTTCATATACTGTGCAAACATGTCAGAAAGTACACATCTGAAGCGGATATACATCTGTGTATATAAAGGCTGAGAGAAGGGGGATGGGATCATTCTGCTTTAGATCTCTCTTATTTGCAGCTGCTGATGTAAGTGACCGGATCCAAATGTGCGAGAAAAAGGCACAAATCGACATCCCTTTACAGGAAAACGTGAGAGGATCAATGGCCTAGTTTGTGGGCCATGTAATTGAAAGTGATGGTGGTGTGTGCGCATGAACAAACACAATGCAGCAGCTGACAGATAATGTCTAACATATGGGAGACATGTCTGCTCCCACCCACTTTCTGTCTGCTCATGCTGGCTCACATGCTCAGGCACTTAGTCATGATGGGTAAACAGTGGACTGGTCAAAACATAGGGTTGTGTATTTCACCAAATCTGACAGGCTGAGTTAGCTTAGCTTCACGCTGTGGTATTTATCAAAAAAAGTTAGCGCTAAAGTTCAAACATTATGATACATGGCTTAGTCCAAAATTTGTGTCCATGGCCCGTCTTTGTGCCTGCAACCATAGAAAAACTCTGTTTGAAAAGTCAAACAATCTATTGAACGTTTTCCCTGAATGATGTAATTCTGGGATATGCCACCTACCTCAGATGGGAGACACCCTGTTATCAGGCTTTCGTTCAACCCACATCATATCCAAGCATGGATGTGTGCCACAGTAAACAGTGGAGCACTACACTGAGAAGCCAAGGTCACATCCACTTCTTTAATGTTACCATGAGAGATTTGTTTTCAGACTTAAAGGATTTCATGCTAAAACAGTTTGTTCTTAGCAGGACTGAAACAGAAGGGTTTAAAGTCTGCAGTAATCCAATATCTGAGTGTAATTTTTGAAAAGAAAATGTAAAAATCTGGTTATACCTGTTAAGCTTGAGTAAGGTATGGAACACTTCATGTTTTTCAAATAAAATAATTTCTGATTCAGCACCCCCATTCAGCCTCTGCTGCTTACCATCCCTACATCACGCCTCAGTACCATGGGTGACCGAGCCTTCAGCTGCTCAGCACCCAGACTCCGGAACTCCCTCCCTCCACAAATAAGACAGTCAGACTCCATCACATCATTCAAATCCCAACTCAGAACTCACCTGTTCAAACCGGCATATTCCCTGTGATTGGACATTGTGCACTTCACATGTTTTATGTAGGTTTTTTGTTTTACGCTTTTATGCATTTACTTTCGGTAAGGTGACCTTGGGTGACTTGAAAGGCACCTCCAAATAAAATGTATTATTATTCTTCTAAAAAAATAAGTTATGATTTACCACAATGCAATACAATGAAATGCGATACAATATGAAATGTTGTAAAAATCTGAAATGTTGTATCTTACACAATATGGTAGAGAAAAATTTCTCAAGTTGTATTTAATAATACCATAAAAATATTACAATTATAGAAGGCATGACGAATCAGTTTATTGAAAAAGTCTTTTAAACCAACACAACCATATCTGCAGTGGCAATACTTATGAAGTATTGCTTATACTGTATTTCTTAAGTAAAATCTGAAAATGTGGAAAACTGTGGAAGGCAGTTGTTTTGAATGTAATCAAATCTTGACTAGTTTTCCAGCTCTTTTCCAGCTCTAGCTGTTACTTTGCTTTTCACTGCATTTAAGTATCCCAGCAGTGTTTACATCACACGATATCATTTTGCATCATATAGTATCTTTTAATATCACAGTGATTTCCTAAATCGGACCCATGGGTCCTAGTTGGTGGGAGGTAGCAAAATCTGGTGTCACAGTTAAGCTTAAGAAATATGATGCATATTATTTGCACTGCCAACAAAGCATGAATGCCTTTGAGTTTTTCTGTGGATGGAGCTCCAGTTAAATGCAAGGTTACTAAATAGACTGCATCATTACTACTGCGTATAACAAGAAAAAAGCTTTACTCCACCTTACCAGGTCTCTGTGGGGGGTTCTGAAGAGAGCTTAACCCCTTCCTTTTTGCTACATCCTTCCTGTGTGGGACAGGTTCTTTAGCAGCTGCATCATTTGTCACAACATAGTGATCAGTACTGACCACCTAACACTTAACGGGTTGGTCTCACAGCTGCAACCAAGACTTAGGATGATCTGTGGCCCAAACTAAGCCAAGACTGGATACTGAAACCGTTGTGAGGTTTATGTGTCTTAAATGTTTTTCATCATCTGTCCACACTTCTCTTTACATAAGCAGAGCTGAGCAGAATCATTGTGACTAATGTCGTTACTCTTGACATGTGCCTCATACTTTGAATGGCTGAACCATCCCTTTATAGCAAATAAAGAAATGCTGTAATTTTCCTACTATTAAGTTTGCAAATTTTCTACCCCTGCATAAAAACTGATTTCCTAAGTGTCTCGGGACTTTATGCAATAACCCCATAAGAACAGGATGGAGCATGATGTGTATAGCTTAATGAACAGATGGCGAGAGGAACATTTATGGCTTCAATAAAATTATGTTTCATCATCTTCTGATAGATTTTCGCCCTTATAAGAGAAGGAAGTAAGTTAGATTGAATGCAAGAATTCTACTTTGTAAGATGCTGAATCAACTTTTATGAGCAATAAACTATGCTGCTTTGGCAATAACACCAATTACAGTTGAATTTCAGTACTTTGTCATTTGGTCGACATATAACAGCTCCTAAATATTTGATCTGTTACAGTGAACACTAGATCTAAAAAAGGGGGGCTATCACCTGAATATTTGCATCAAATAAAAATACCAGAGAGTGTTGACTGTGGCGTTCACTTTTAGACTCAAAGTAATCCCTCTGAAATTCTTTCCGCAGCAGGTACTGTCAGTGTCAAATTCCTCTGTCCTGACGGTGACTCACCCACATCACCACAACCAGGTCAGTTTAAGCAAACTTATAATTAAAGCAGCTCCTCCAAACCAACAATTACATCCTGCGGCCTGAACAACCTGCGCAGCTTCACTTTTCCTGTCAACGTTCCAGGCCAAAAAATGACCTCCTTCCTTGCAAAGTGTCACAAGGGATCTGCAAGTAAATTGTGTCTCACTCCAATAGCTCAAGAATGTCGCTCTCTCTTTCACAGCTGCCAGTGTTGTTGAGTAAATGATGGTCCTCGCGGCTGAACGACATGAAACAAGTGCCCTGCGAACACCCAGGGTCTTACAAGGAGCACGGCTCTCCTGCTGTGTGCAGTTACTCACTTATTTATGGAGGAATGTATCCCTGAGCGCACTCCCACTCGCCTCTACTATTACTGTCCCATAAGCATGTAGTTAGACACAAAGCTCTGTTGTGTGCAGTAAAAGCAGGGGCTCACAGGAAGCCATGCATAATGTGAACACATAACTGCACTGGTCCACCACTGAGATTGTGACAGTTTTTTTATTATGTAGAACTTATCAGAGTCTGGGTATCAGATGATCCGGTCAAGTGGAACTGAGCCGGGTGAACAGATGACATCTTATTTAAATACCATCAGTATCTGGTATGCTGCAATAGTATCCATTTAAAAAGAGTGAAATTGCTTAAAAATGCCATCAGACGGCTGAAATAGTAGAAAAGCGTTACAAGATTCTACGCTTTTAGCTTGGATCAAAAGTTGTCAGCTGGTATTTGCCACTTTGGTTGGAAATAAACACAAACACATCTTTACAAATATTGGACGGCTGTAAAATCATATTTTTCTTTACACTCAATAACTTTGATTTCCTCTGAATGTCACAGAAGAAACACCACATGGCCAAGATTTGTAATTTTCATTGAAGTGTCCAACATGATATTTATATTTAAATTGCCTTTATTAGGACACTATTCCATTACTGTCCATAAGGGCCATCAAAAGGTTAACATTTATATCGTAATTAATCTCTAACTTTTATAATTAGATCCCCTTTTTCTTGCCATACTCCTTATCCTTGTCATGGTTGCAGGAGGCTAAAACCCACACTAGCTGACATGGGTGAGAGGCGGGGTACACCCTAAGCCAGGGGTGTCCAAATTATGGCACGGGGGCCAAATGCGGCCCGCCTCCCATTTATAATTGGCCCTTGAAACTGTTGAATGAATAAGACATTTTGATTACAGCAGCAAATACCATCAATCAAGCACATTTTCTGCCATATTTACTCTGTCACCAAGTCTTATTTCCAAAGTGTATTTCAATATTCATCTTCAAGCACCAACTTTCTTGCTGTTAACTCTTGTTTTGTGTCTGACAGTGAAGATAAGCCGTCAGTGTTTCCCATCTCTGCTGCTGTCATCCACCCCTAAAACTTTAACTTAAATCCACTAAGTGAGGTGCAGCAAATGGCTCATTCGTCCATGTTTTTCTCTTTCTGCATCCCTCAATGTAGAAAGATTGGACACCCCTGCCCTAAGCTAACCACTGGCCAGTCACAGGGCCACATAGAGAGACAGACAAGCCTTCACACATTCAGTCACACCTAATGGCAGCTTAGAGTCACCATTCAACCAAACGCGCATGTTTTCTTGTTAATTTTCTTATTATTGTTATTTAACATTTATGTTACAGGAGGAATTCCCATTGAGTTACAAGGGAGTCCTGGCCGAAAGAAGTTTCACACATAAAAAACAAGGATGACAAAAAAAGGAAATGGCGATTTCAGCAAATTGTTCAACTTCTAGCTCCATATTTAGTACACTCTGCACCCCTTTTGCCAAAAAGTGGGAGGGCATGGATTGGTTTATTTGGGAAACTTTTCTCTTTATCTGACAGTGGAAACAGCTGTATTTGCATATTGTACCAAGGTGAACTGAGTGGGCAGAAACCCAGTTTTAGTAATCCGGTCCAAATTGACTTTTATGATTTTTTTTTTATACTTTTACTTTTCATTTTTCAATGGCTCAAGAGGTAGTAGTATTCTGATATGTAGTGACAAACATCACTACTCATCGAGTCATGAGTGCAACCACGTATTCACGTACACATACATTGATAAACACTTGCATGTCACTGGAGAAATTTAGGATTTAAGTGTCCTGCCCAAGGAAACATCGACATGTGAGCTGGGGATCAAACCCTGAACCCATCAACTGAGAAATGATCAGTCCTACCTGAGAAAGTAGTGCCTTCTTGCTAGTGTGGTGCTCAGGACCTCACTATCCGAGGCCAGAATGTACCGAGACCAAGACAAGGCCAAGTCTTTTAGGAGTCGAGATCGGGACAAGACCAAGACCATCAAAATCTATTTTTAAAACCATGACAAGGTTGAACAGTTAGGGGGGGTGTCCCGCAGTCACAACACTGGGAAGGTTGCAGTCATCACAGGGGGAAGTAACACATGTATTGAAGCTTTTTGTTGTTTTACCAAGTGCTCCTCTTTGTTAACATTAATGATGTTGAAGAACAGTTGAACAGTGCTTGTTTCGATCAGTCTTGACGGAAAATCCAGAGTCCGTCCAGTTCAAGACCGAGAAAAGACCAAGTAAAAATGCTCTTGAGACCGAGACAAGACCAAGACCTTTAAAATGTGGTCTCCAGACCGGTCTTGAGTAACACAACACTACTTCTTGCTGCACATGCTGACGGTAAAAACATACAACATTTTAAATGTAGGAAAATAGATTAAAAAGGTGTGTTTTGGTGTCAAACTTTAAGCCCCTAAACTGAAATGTTTGCTTGTGAAGAATGTTTCAAACCTCAGACTGTGTTTTCCCACTCTCCTGCATCTTGAGCCTGAGGAAACTTTATTTTCCCACCAGTCAGACCTCCTGTGTCATGCTGACCACCACCTGATTTCCATGCCCCTTCACTTATCACGTTACTTTCTTCCTTTCACTGCAGCCAGTGCTGAACACTGACCCTGCCAGGCTGCTGCAGAAGGCTAATGTGCGACTTTCTGTGAATGTGACCTGGTTACATCCCAAAGAAAGAGGCACAGATTCTAACACGGACTTGTCACTGACTGGAGAACTGACAGATGAGCCGTCTCATGCAGGTAACAATGCAGCACAGCCACATTGTTGACACAAATACACACAATCTTACATCTTACAACACCCACAAGCGTGAAGTATCAGACTTCCGATCTGGGTTTTGTTTCCCTCTTTGCATGTTCAGGTCGTAAAAACTCACATTTCCAGGCATGTCAACACTTTTGAATGTTGCACACAATGGGAAAATCACAGGCCTTGTGCGAGCGATTTCCTGAAAAGAGAAGGGAAAATAGAAGCCCTTTCTTAAACAGGAGGGATTTCAGTTGTAGTTTAGCCTGAAGCCGGATGACAGGAAAAATTATCCACATATGAAATCTACCGTTCAGAGGGGCCATTGTGAAGGAGCAACCTTTAGCCTGAAGTCCTTTCTCCAATTGGCTGTTCGTCAGTACTGCTTTGTTTGAATATAGGGATTAATAACACAAAGGTCAGAATGTCAGGATTCTTACACAATTGCTAACAATATGATTCTTTGTTGCACAGATAATACATTTAAAGATTTCAGCGAACTCAGAAATCCCTATAGTTAGTCTCTATGCTCTTTAGAGAATTACTTTTGTCAATCGTTAAGACAATAACACCAAGTTTTCTATTATTCTTGTATATAAAGGCCCAAGTGTGTTTCGTGAGAGCTGCTGACAAGTCCACAATGCTCATTTGTAGAGAATGAGGAGAGAGAATGCACGGTCAATTCAATACACTGGTACCACCACACTGTAAATAAGTCCAGTACAGTACAGTCAACAGACACTATTGTTCCTTAATTGTCTGCATTCTTCTTCTCTCTCCATTTAATCATTCAGCTGCCCACTTGAACAGCACTAAAACACCATAAAATTAAGCACAATATTAACTTCAAGACATAAATATTAGCTGCTTTTCAGGTCTGATCTTGAAAATTTAAAACTTTCAGCATATGGCTGATGGTACAAATCTACAAATACATTGTTGTTGCTGGTTTTTTTTAATGTATTTTTTGGGGCATTTTTGTGCCTTTATTGATAGGAGAGAGACAGTGGATAGGCTTGTGAAGGGGGAGAGAGGGCAGGGAAAGACACTTTGCAAACTGGTCACAGGCGGGATTCGAACCTGGACCGGCAGAAGCAAGTACATGGGGTGCCTGGTTGCTAACCACCCCGCCAAACCAGCACCCCACATTGTTGTTTTTATAGTATCAAATAAAAACTCTTTTCTAGACTTTACTTCATTGTCATGCCACTATGAAAGCAGCTGGACAGGTTAACAAGAAAACAAGTTAAAGCAACAATATGGACCTTTCTCTTTTTCAGATTGTGGTTTTAAAGTCAGTCTAATAATGAATGGGAAACTTTGGTCCCCCTGAGGAACACAGTAATATTTTTCTTTCTCACTTTATGAGGGTCAAAGTAATGAAACTTGAATTTACTAAGACGGTTATACTACTGCACAAGTAATCCAATCGAAAGACTAAATAAAAAACTCATATCAGAATTTATGCTGAAATTATCTGGGTTTAATTTAAAAGCTGTGTAAATAGCTTTAAAGTTGAAGGTAGTATAAAGAACTAGAATTTAAATTTGTTCTTTTGACTTATTTTTGTCAAGAGTAACAGTCATGATTCACTAAGGATCTTTATTGAGCCATTAATACTAACATATTATTAATTCAGAACTGCTAATTTTAAGCAGAACAAAACATAAAGCTGCTTTCAAAGACTGTCATAGAAATACTTCGGTTTTCATGCTGTAATCCATTTTGTTTTCAAGACGTTTTAGTAGCAAATTCACTTGGGCCACTTTATGTCTTTGAAATCTTTATGTCCACAGTTATTAGAAATTCAAAGCTGATTTGCAGGCATCAACGAGTGAGTGGGTATCCACATGTAGCCCAGGTGCCACCATTAGCCCATCACTAAACCGACAGTAGGAGGACTCTCATGACAGAGAATGACATCTTTCCCATGCTCTCAGTGTCTCAGTAACCCACACATAGCACTATGCCAGTCTGGAGTACGTTGCCCATCTCTGCACAAAAGAGGACGGGGACAGAGAAGATGGAGAAGGCCAAATATAGCAAATATGGCTAGACTGAGCAAGATGTTGGACTGGAGGAGTGAATATTGAACAGGCTTTTGTTAGCAAGAGCTTTAAGAAACAACAAGCAGCTGTTGGAAAGGACTGTTGGTCATCATTTCAAGTTTCCTGTCCTTTTTGTTGAGTACGCTATCATGCTTTCAAATCATTATTCTTTTTTAATCAACTCATTCAATCTATCTCAACTAGAACATCATAAAATAGCCTCTTCAAAGTGGCCTTTTATTCATAGAGTGTAATGTTTATTCTTGTAACAGCTGCATATACTTATGACATGTCTGCGCAGCCACAGCAAACATTAGAGCAAAACTGGTGAGCTAAAGCCATATCCTCTTCTTGATAAAGGATTGATCTAATACTTCTGCAGCCTGTTCTGAGCAGGGCTGAAACAGAGGGGTTTAGGGGCATGACAATATCTAATATCTGAGATAATTTTTTACATTTTTTAAAAAACAAAACCATGTTCTGAGGAATTAAGGACCAGTTTAAACTTGTCAAAAGGGAGTCAGATATGTGACCTTTAAGTCATAAAGCTAGCTGCCTCAGGGTCATCATCAATCCATGATGAGCATGCACCTGATGGCAGCAGTAAATAAGTCTGTCAACATGCAGAAACCTTCAACAAAACCAGACTTAATGGTGAAAAGTAGACTCCCATGACCAGCTTTTTCCCTAGCTCGTTTCTATTCCTTTATTGTCTCGTCGTTTTTCCTGTAGTAGGTTTACTAAGGTAAGCTTTTGTGGCTACCTTGTCTTTTTTAACTTAATCAGTTGGACCTGCTTCTTAAGAGTCAAAAAACTATAGTCTTACATAATACTGCCTGAAGGAGCAATGTCCAATTATTAGGGCATTCAATAAAACCTCTTGAGATAAGCAACAAGCTCTAACTTAATTCACCATAAGAAAGCATTTTTCAGCATCGGTAATAAAAGGCTTCCTGTCATCACCAGATTTGTTTAGCACCAACCGGTCATATCTGCTTGACCTAACATTTATCTGTATTTTCCCTTCTTCTCTATCTGTCTGCCTTTTTTCAAATCTATTCTTACCTAATGAGGCATCTCCCAGCTGCCATGCCACCATTAACGACCCTGGGACTCCACCCTGTTAGCTTAGACCACCACAACATCTGCCTCTGCTCAGACTCACAGCCCCCCAGAGCTCTGTGCTGCACACACTGATTACAATGTTTCTCTCAATTAGGATGTGTGTACCAGGGCTAAGTACAGTACAAACTTGTGTATGCATGTGAGGATATATCAACAGGTCTGTCCAAACCCCCCGCTCGAGTGAAAACCTTATAAACACACAGTGTTGCCAACCTGACAGGCAGCTGGCCAAAAGATATGAGTTACAGACATGTGGTCTGCTGTGTGAGTGCGGCTGTCAGTGCTGGGAATAGAAGCAAAGACGGGGCGAGCGGATGTGATATCAAAACAGCTATGTAGCAGCAGATCATTCGAAGGCTCAACATTGCTAAATAAAAGGTTAAATGCCATACGTTAGTATCACACAGAAGACTGAGGAGTACAAATCTTTACCGGAGCAGCACTCAATGAAGTGTGGCAAATTGATTTTACTGCTGCTTTACCTCCAAGTGGAATGGCTTACTCTGAGTGGGTCTGACTTGTAGATCTTTAACTAAAGTGAAAAGTTAATATCCCTCCTACTACAAGGTCTTAGACTTTAACAAAGTTTAGCAGAGTCCTTGGAATAAGCACAGCCTTAAATAAGACAATCTCTGAGTTCTTCAAACCTCTGCAAGCATTTATATTTTATAACTGCATATCAGTCACTCAAATCACCCTTAATCATTTAGTTACTGATCATATATCTCCACGGAAGCCTCTCCGTTGTCTCATAGGTTCATCTGAATTTTTATTGTGATCACAACTATAAAATCAGCTGTTGGATTATCATTCCCTTAATCATTTAATTTTTTTGTAACTAATGTTGATGAAATGACTAGAATTACAGCATTTATTACATGCTACCATTATTACTTGCTTTGCTGGCCTGCTGCTGTGGAACCACCTGACTCCAATTGCAACAGCTATAAATACCAGTTTCTCTAAATTTCCTGTTATGATTATATTTTTTAATGAAAAGTTTAATAGCAGAGAGTGTTGCTGTTCCTGAAAGTATCACACAAACTGTAGGCATGACCAGCCTGCTGCTGTGGACCAATCTGACTGCAACTGATACAACTTTTAATATCATCCTCTCAAAAATGTCCCTTCCATCATTTACCATTTTAGTTGCTACTGACAAAATTACAATAGCAAGTTAATACACTTTTACCACTTGCATGTTGGCCCTACTGCTAGTAACCCATCTGAATCCAACTGCTCCAAACTATAAACAAAGCCCGTTTAAATTATTGTTTGTATCAACAATTTAGTTGCATAACAATGTTAGAAAGAACAGTTGTTCCAAAAAATTGCACATGCTATAACCATTAACACTTGCATGACTTGCCTGCTGCTGTGGACCCACGTGACACGAATCTCCAACAATCAGCATTTTTCACCCTATTCATTATCACCCAAGTTGTTGATGTTTTGTTAGACCATGTACTTTTAGTAAATATCCTTCAAACAGTTGCTATTTTGTGGCACAGTTCTCAAACAAGAACATTTTGCCTTCCTTTTTTATCAGAAAGTGAGAACAACACGGAGGAGAACTACTTGTTATATGCTTAAAAAAAGAAACTGTCCTCACATTATAAAGTGAACACAGAATATAAAAATACATTTTTTGCCTGCTGCCATTGGCCTGCCTTCTTTAGTCAATTATTAATATAATCCAGAAAAGGCTTAGTTGCTAATGTTGTGTTACTCACCTGCCTCTCATACAATTTCAAATAAGAAAATCAGCCTTTAGAAATGCACTATACTTTATGTTGCTTGTATTAAAATTACAATGGGAAGCAGATGAGAAAATACAAAACATTGTATCACCTTTTCTACTTGCTTAGTCAGTCTGTTGCTGCCCACAAACATAAAATCTGTGGTTACATCTGAATATTTCTTGAAATAACATTGTTATCTGCACTTTATACATTAAGATTGACTGGGTAAGGTTAGGGCGGCACGTGGGCGCAGCAGGTAGTGCACGTGCCTCACAGCAAGAAGGTACCCGGTTCAATCCCCGGGTCATCAGGGGCCTTTCTGTGTGAAATTTGCATGTTCTTCCTGTACATGCATGGGCTCTCTCCATGTTTTTGGTCCTCCCTCAGACCAAAAACATGGCCAGTAGGTCAATTGGTGACTCTAAAGTGCCCTTAGGTATGAGCGTGATTGTGAATGGTTGTTTGTCTCTCTATGTGGTCCTGCGATTGACTGCCAACTGGTTCAGGGTGTACCCCTCTTCTCGCCCAATGACAGCTGAGATAGGCTCCAGCCGAAAAGGATAAAGGGGTATAGAAAATGAATGGATAAGTTTAAAAAAATCTACTTAAAATCTACTTTAAACCATATTTATGGTCACAAATTAGTATCCTTTCCCACCTCTACTTCCCTCATCCCAAACAAACACATGGAGTTCTGTGGAAAGCGGAGCCTTGTTACTTCTGAGACTCCCCCCCCAGGACAGCCTGAGGACAACTCAAACAAACAGCTCTGTTTATTGGCTGTCTGCACCCATCAGCACAAACACGGCGTCTATCTGCTCCTCTCCTCCGACACACATCAGCACCAGATCAATCCAGAGAGCACATCAGCTCCCATCACTGGCTGCACTAAACAAGTGGTTGCTCCTTTGGAGGCGCACTGCATTTATATCACACCAGGGGGTGCTGTTGAACATGCTCCAGCATGTTGTGCACTGATCAGAAGGTTAATATGTAGTGAGAGAGGGTGCTAAAGAAAATAAAAAGAAGAAAAGTTTGTGCGTTCCTCTTTAATCATGCACGAGGAATTAAGCTGGCGAATATCTCCCTTGTCATTTATTAACAGAGACACTAAGTGCTGCTTAATGAACCGCTGTGTTTGTTAGTGTCTCTCTGTGCGCAATTATGGGCATGTGTGTTCACCAGTAAACCCCAGACGTGTGTACATTTTATTAACCCAGACCAGTGTAGGTGTAATCTAACATAGCCACTGGCTCACATGTCTGCTGGTCTCCTGTGACAACCGTGTCTGGGCTTTCGGAGAGGGCCAGAGGAGTCCTGAGGGGGAAGGGAGGGTGGGGGAGCAATACCGTGAATGTACAGCTGCAGATGGGCGGAGGACATACACTCAAGAGCCACAGAGAAGGAGCCGCTCCATATTCTCCCCCATGGAAGATAAACTTTGTAATCACTGCTGCAGCCTCCTGACAATGTCCAGCCTGAACTTTCTCCCAGGATAAAACCGAGCAGGGGCGAGAAAATGTTTAATTGCTGTGGATTTAATTACACCGCATCCCCAGAGTGAGTGATTCATATGTTTAACAGGCAACTGCAGCAGCAAATCCTTTTTTCAAGCTTCTGCCAATTCAGTGTGTTTTTCTATAATACTCAGTCTCACAAACCGCTGGCTATCATCTCACAATCTTAATGCCTCTCAGGGCAGTGGCCAAATTTTTGGGGCTTCACTTATTTATAAAGAAGCCAAGACTTTTTCGTCCAAGTTCTGATCATTGTTTATGGTCCAGCAAGCCACAGGACAATAAGGGATAGAGATTAGGATGAGGGTTGAACTCTGTGACCAGGCTGAATGCTGCACTTGTATTGTTCAGTTGTTTATATCAATTGAATACAGCTTGATCAATATGAGATAACAGCTGGTTTTCTGTGTTTGGGAAGCCAAAGGTGAAGAGCTGATTCAAAACCAGAGACCCTTAATCAAGGGATAGAGGTTCTGCTTTGGCCCTAAGAATGAGTTTGATGAGATTTTATTAATATTAATACCAAATTCTTGATTCTGCTTATTTGTCTAAGGGGCTGTTTACATGGCTCTATTTTCGGCCTAATCTGGAGAGTTTTCATCAATTTTGGCCTCCTGTTTACATGAGAACGGTGCCTGGAGTGCCTGAATCCGCAAGCTTTTGAAATTAGAGTCCAGAGGGGAAACTTTTGAAAATGGAGTAGTTTCAGCTCCATGTAGACGAGAAACAGAGCGTTTCAGGGTGAAATGCTGATGTCACCGCATGCACAGTACTCTTTCAAATGAAGGCTGCGCACACATACCAGGAACAACAACAGCTTTGGCCGTCTACTGCGTAAAATGTGTGCTGCTTACTGTGCGCAGTTTGTTATCCAGACAAAACTATCCAGACACATTTGTTGTCCAGAAAATAAACTCCTGCATCTTTGTGCGTCCGCTTGCCATCGTAGCTTGTGAAAAATTTTTCTTCATATGAGTGTTGTAACAGCTCTGTTTCTCTGCAAATCTGCATCGCCATCTACTGGACTGGCATGCACACTACAGCGATTTCAGTCGTCCTTGTGTTTCCATGTGAACATAGATTGCTTATGAAAATGCAAAGGAAAAATTGCTCTGTTTCTGATGAAAACGTCTCCCTGTAAACAGGACCTAGTAGATCCCCTTAGGTAGAAAAAGTTGATTTTTTTTGCATCAGCATGTAAAAGGTAAAGCACCCCTGATATCTGATGCCATGCGGTGTTACCAATGACACATACTGTATGTTGCCTGTTAAGCTTTTGGTGTAATTTTTTGCAAATTAAACTGCACTTTTGACTGCTTTTATCTCTAGTCTGCCAAGATCAATACCTCTATACATAGTTGTTCTTGCTGACTGCCTCTACTAAAAGTATGATGTCACTGTTTTGTAGGGCATGATCAACTAGGTGGAAGGCATTGTTTAGTCTAAAGGCAAATATTCAGATCCTTATTTGGCACCCACCAGGATCTCTGAATAATAGTAATAATATTATTAATGATAATGATTGTTAATTCGAGGTCCACAACAGCAGCTTGGCAATGAAATCAGAAAATGAAAACATTTGTGTGATATTTGCAAACACCATATATTCTTTAAAAAAACATGACATACTTGTATGCTAATGAAAATAGAGAAAAATGGAAAGCCTCTTACTTGTAGTGACAGAAGTTTTTTTCAGGTGGGTCCACAGCAGCAGGCCAGTCATGCAAGTGATAATGGTAACAGTATGTGTAACATTTCTTAAGAAATCGCCATGAAATCAACATTAGCAACCAAATTGATAATTGAAAAGGAAAAATAATTAAGAGGCCGATACAGTTTGTGCTTGAGTAGTATGTAAAACAACTGGATAACTGCGGCATCATTGAAAACACAAAGGGCTGTCATGCCTATTTGTGTTTAATCCAAGCAGTCTAAGTTCAAGGGAAGCATTTTCAATATTGTTGGGTGAGTTATTGTCAAAAATGGTCAAAACTGTCCAATCATGCACAGTTAGGAAATCCTTGATGAAAAATTTCTGGATTAGCGTCCAGATGGAGATCACCTCCTCCTTGTGCCATGACCAACAATTCCCGGAAAATGTGATGAAAGTCCATTTAGAACTTATTGAGTTACTGGCTAAAATGTGGAAAACTGTCCTATCTTACAATGTAAACAAATCCTTTAAAAAATACCTTTATCCACATCCAGATCTGGATCACCACCAAAATCGAAGGATTTCTTTAGTGTGTCATTCCTTGAAAATGTGAATTTGTTCATGACTCTTAGTTGTCAACTTCCCTATCTATCAAACATACTAAAAATGCAATCAAATACACAACATTTTTAGCAGAAGTAATAAAATGTATTTGTCAGATAATTTGGCTTACAGTAAGTCTAATGACATTTTTAGCTTAAAACTGATCTTTTTTTTTAGATTTTAAATTTTACAGTGCTGAGAATATTAGCTCGTATTGTCAGCTTTATCTGTCAGTCAAGTAATAATGATGTCAAAAAAATAGGTGTCAGTTGTTAATAGGTGTGCATAACTGTTAATTGTTGGGGCTCATGGCAGCCTTAGCTTTTTAAAGTGAAAGTAAGAAATAGCCATCGGTAAGAGTTGGGGGCCACTGTCCCGAAGAATGGCACAACACATGAAAGAAACCTTTTAACAAATAAAAACTAAATAAATAAAAAAAAAAAACTCAGAGCCTAACAACATATCAAACTTAGACCTTTGACCAAAGAAAAAACATCTGTTGGTTTATTTTATTCACACTACCCTCACTGATAAAATAGATAATAATATGAATAAAATATAAGAACATCTAGTAAACTTTATCAGCACCACAAACCTCTGCCTCCAGGTTACAAGGCTGTATCAACTTCTCTCTATAACAGTTTACTAAAATGTCAACATTCACCTTCATGAAGAGTCCTGCTGTCAAATACTCTATTCTTTCACAGGTCAGAACTGATGTCTCAAGCCTGTAAATATCCAGACTATCATCTCTTTGCTCTGCCCTCGTCCCTCAGTGATAACTTCACTGTGCGCAGCTGTTCTGCAGCAGACTGTCCATCAGCCTGTGGGACGTTGCTTGAGTATTGCAACAGGAGATTCAGGGAAAAGGAACAATCTCAGGCCTCTTCTAGATAGTTGATAAGACCTTTACTTATCTGTTTGCCATGTTCTCTGCATCAACTACATCTAGGAAAGTGCACAGAGCAGAAATGCACTCTGGGATCAAAAATAAAACACAAGGAACAAACTATGGGTGCAGAGTACAGCAGCAGGAAACTGGTGAAATGACTTACCCAAGGACAAAGCAAAACATGACTAAAGGAGATGGAAATCAAACCCCAATCCTGTCAGTTAAAAGACAACCTGATTCATCCACTGATCCCTCATCATCCCTACATGCCTGATATTGCATCTAGAACTCAGATAAACAGTCTTCATGGCACAAGGATTCTTGATCCAGTTTTACAATTTATAGATATTTGGAGATTGGCTCTGACCCAAATCAGTGAGGAGGTGGGCTGCATGAGTTCACTGAGCTGTAAGCAGCTGGACCGTTGGCACAGATCAAGGATGGGCAACTCTGGTCATGAGCAAGGCCACGTTTATGCTTTTATTACTGCTTAAGGCAACATTTTTTAAACTAGGAAAAGTTCACCATTGAATATGTCCATCTCTTAAGACATAATCAATCATTATTTTTAATTTCAAAGACAAGCACACACATTATGTTGAATTAAAAAGCTAAGTAGAAATAAAGCTCCTTTCTCAGTGCAATGAAGAAACCATTCTTCAGTTACACTTCTAAAACTTAAAATACATATTAAAAGCCTTATTTCATATGCATTCAAGACTTTTCTAGAAATAACTACAGGCACAGTTTAAGATAAATCAACTGCAAACAATTGTAATACATAAATTATAGTAATATAAAAGTGTTTTTCAAATGATCATAAAAACAGGAGGAAATGCCAGAAATGAGGAAAGCTCTTGAATTACAGTGTTTAATGCATTTGTATTTAATGCACTTTTGGGCATGGTGAGGAAGTGAAAAACCATCAAAATCCCTCACAGCAGGTTTCCACATTTCTCTTCACATTTATGTTTTGGAATATAACTTAAACTGGGAGAGGTGAATGTCTGCCAGTCCCCCTTCCGTGATATAGCAGACAAATTAAAGCAACTTTAGAGCCACAGCGGGATAACTATGCTTTGAGCATGAACATGCCCTCCATTTAAACGTGTCTTTGACTATGCATTCTCCCTCACAAGTTTATTAAAAAGTGATTGCTTTGCAATTGACTCACTTCATAACGATAAGCAGCTTATGACTGTGGACTTTTCTGCCAACCAGTCAATCACGAGTTCCTCACTAGCCCCTCTGCACTGTGCATCTCTTTTTGCTTTCTCTTCCTCTCTATGCAAGCATGGTGCAGCCACAGCTAACTTAAGCTTATTAATACCTAACAGCTCAGGCATGCAGGGAAATTGGAATGAATGGGGCTAAATCAAAAATGACCAAATCAGCATTCTTCATAGAGTAAACCAGCATAGAGAGAGACCCCTACTCATAGCAACTGTTGCTCTTCTGTTCCAGTGTGGTTAAAAGATCTGCTTATGTTGTGTGTGAGAGCACTTAGCACTGAGATAAACTTATTGTGATAAAGGAGCATCTTCAACCAATTTTTAAAGCTGAAGATATTGGATAAGACTTTTTCAACAGCCACACGAGTAACTCAAACAACACAGCAACAAAGAACACTTCAGACGGTGAGGGAAACACTTCTGATACAGACATGATGTGATGGTAAGAGCTTTAAAATGCTTAAAGGTCACAATATAAAAATGTCCTTTTGACAATTCTGTATTAAAATATGTGTCAGTGACCCCAGAAGTGAGAAAAATCCCTCCTCTTCATCTATTACTTGTACCACCTTGCAGAAAAAAAGTGTGCTCAAACAGTTTGTCTGAAAAAATTCCCCAAATGATGTCATTAGGGGATCTGCCCAGTAGGGACCTGGTCCCTTCTGTCCCAAAACACAATAATGACCTCTCCAGCCTAAAAATCTATTCAGACACTGACTTTTGCATTCCTATAACCCATCCTGTATCAGTCCTGTTCAGTACACTCTCATTAGCTGTCTGACCACATCCCTAAAAGTAGCTGTAGCTTCAGCCAGGGCTGTCCTCTAATGTCTACTGTCATCATAAGGACATGCATTGATATGTTTCTTCCATTGGTGCCAGCTGTGGGGTCAAACAAAGTCCTGACTCAGTGCCAGTGTTTCTCATCTGGTGAAGTTAGTGTATATCATCTTAAGAATATGTTTTTCAAATACATTGGGAATTTTTTTTCAAGTGGAAGCAGCAGAGGAAGAGGAGGGGTTTGTTTAATTTGCATGTTGATATGAAAACACTAAAAATGTTTTTTTTTGCAATTTATAAGTCCTTTGATGTTTATGCTACTCGCAGACATAAGTTTACCACATGGCCATCCAGTAACTTATGTTCACTGCTTAAACAGACACTGGGTGCATGAGGTACAAGTTACTAAGCATGCAAGTTAATGTATGTAAAGATAGAACTCAAACCTTGCAGCCTGTCTCACAAATCACTTTGCTATACTACAAATGTTCACCTGCCATCCGGGCTGCGAGTTGGGGGAAAGTAAACAGTGTGGCTTTGCTAATCTCTCAGAAGTACAACACAGCAAAAGTGCTTGGCCTGTGGTGACAGTGTCACAAAAAAAACATTTTTTGCAAAAATAATACCAGTGGCAGTTTTAACAGGGGTTTACTGCCAAGTACGATTAATTAGGGATGCAATGTATGGATTTTTCAGCGGACATGCTGATAATTCTGAACTCATAACTGTCAATACAAATATTGCTTTTTAAAATGATTCCTTACCAATCCTAAAACCAGCACTTGGGTCCCTCTTTTTTTCCCCCAGAGCAGAAAATCTTAATATCATGCAAATTGACCTGTTCCATTTATTTTACAGTATATGAATAAACAACATTTAATTTGTTAATACATTGCGCTTTTGATTTATAGAAGTGGACATCAAACATTCAACAAGACATTCAACAATGATGAGCTGAACCATTATGGAGCACTTGTACATGCTGAAAATATTACAGCCAATACACGGGAAACGGACAATTTGTGTGGCTAAAATAACAGCTGTGAATATTAGCAAAAATTTTCATAGCTGCTGATACCAGTTTATAGCTTTACCGATACTTTTCTGGTAATATTGTGCATCTCTATTAATATTATATCTTCAGTGATGTTGAATAAGGTTAGGGTTAGGTTTATTTGACTGGTTGTTGGCGAGACACTTTAAAGTTATGTTCATGTGACTTTTAAAACCAATAAAAATGTGTCAGAACTAAAACATGTGACCTTTGTTAAACTGGACTAGTCTCTATTTTTTCCACTAATGCCAAGTTTATAAAACAATCTAATCAATCAGACTTAACTTAGGTGGGGTATTAATCTTTTTAGTAGTAACTTAGTCAGGCTAGCTTGACAAAGGGTATACTCCCCCCCAAAAAAAGAAATATAAGTCCAAAATGTAGCACTCAAGCTCTTAAAAATTCCCATCTGTCTGTAAGTGAGCTGACAAAGATTCAGCTTTGAGGGATGATAAGTGATGCAGGTGGTGGAGGGATGTGAAACGGGCCTCCTTGAGTAAGGGGAGCTGAACACTAGTGCCTCTGTCCTGGTCTTAATCTGCGAAACGAGTGTGTGCGAGTGTGTGCTGTCTTTGTACCTAGGGATGTGTGTGTTTCTGTGGGTCAGTGTGTCTGAGCAGGAACGAGAGCTGAAAGGATTGTGAGTGCTGCAGCGCTCGGACAGACTGACTCTGAGCGAGGAATGAGAAAGCTTTAATGCAAAATTGTACATCAAGTGTGACAGTTCAGGAATAGCGTATCCTTCTCCCCTCTGGCTCTTGAGTTTTAATAGTTTGAGGTCACGTAAAGACAAGTTTACGTCAATATTTTCGAGAACTGTAAAAGATCTGAATCACAAGAACTCAGGTGATCAACCAAAGGGGAGGGTGTAAAGAGAGAAAACAACACTGGCTGTATCATATTGTGGTTACACTGATGCAAATGTTGTAGCTTTCCCATGGGAGAGGAAGGAGAAAAAGTGAGAGCCTGCAAAGTTTAATAGTTTCACCACAGAAGCGCTGTAATGGGCAGTCAGGCAGGGATCAGGTCACAGGGTGTTTGGACGACAGAGGAGTTTGTGGTGAGGACAAATTTCAACTGCACAATAAGAGCCAGTGATTGATTCTGCTTTGTGTATGAGCAGCGGCCTGGTATCATATTGTCCCTAGTGTTATTGGCCTCTGCTCTGTAATTTCACAGACTGTATTATAAAGATTTAAGAGGGGATGCAACAAGCAGCGACCCCTTATTACAGAGATATCTAAAGACAGAACTTACAAGCTGCTGGAATCAATATTTTAATGTCCACAATGAATCAAGAGGACATATGTAATGTTACTGAGGTGACCTGTAGTGACCTCTGTTACTGTGGACACTCAGAGCTGATAGGAACAGCATACAGTCATCCAGCTGATTTTTATTTGTTCCTGCTCTGGAACATTCCTTCAACTTGTGGTTATTTACAGGAACAGCTGTTTGATGTAAAAATGCTTTGTGCAGACTTAGCAGTGCTCAAAGATAGGCCTGATGTGTGTGATTGCACGCGATCAGCTGGAATGTCGGTTCAGAGTGACTGGGTGAAAAGTTCACGAACCACAACCAAAGGTGAAAACTTATGTTATAGTCCAAAAAGGCAGGACACAAAGGGGAAAGAACTAAGGGTTCTAAGGGCACCTAAACATATTGTAGTATGGCTGGATGATATTACCTAATCTCAGTATCAAGATTAATTGAAGTTCTTACCTCAATTGTGATTACTGATGGATTATTTTTTGCTATGCTGGAACAAATCGGTGGTGTTACCGACAGTCGTCAACACTGTCTTCCTGCAGTATTTACACTTAACTTATTTCTTCTTAATGTCCTCTGCACAGAATCTAAAATGTGCCCAAACAATAGAGACGGCATTTTTCTTGGCTACGAGGCTCTCTGATAGATAGATTGGTGCTTGTCTCCTCCTTCGCGCTTGGCAAAAGTGAATGCAGACTGTATGGAGGGGGCGCGGTCATGTGATTTACACAAGAAAAATAATCAAAATAATCAACATGAGTAAAATTACTTCGATTAGAGGGTCTAAATGTCATTTTCTATTATTTTTAGATTAATTGCCAAGCCCTATATTGTAGTATCAGCAACATTTTGCCATTGATTAGAATGTTCAGTGGAGGATATTCCTTTCGTCGATGCATTTTGCTTCTATCCAAAACACTTCTGAATGCTTAAAATGGTCCAAATGCTGACAGGTTCTAATAGAACATGAATTGATTTATCCATGGGTTTTAGTTGAAGAGTATTTTCCCACTATTTGAAGCTTATTTGTATCCCTAAACATAACAACATGGTTATAATTATTGTAAGCTGTCGATTTTGTCCATATTAATTCATATGCTTGACAGATGCTTTGTGTAGAGTTCATTTTGAGATTGGGCCCAATGTGATATCTTTTCATGGGGCCTAAAATATCTGCAGTCTTGAGTTCAAAAGTCAAGTACCATCTCAATGCTCGTACTGTATGTTAAACAGTACAGAGCACTGACACTTGACAAGGAAGTTTTATTTGAAAGCTCCCACAGACAGAAGTTAAAGTATAATGTGTTTTAGTTATTATCTAATTCAAAATACAAGTTTCTGGCAGCTCTGGAGCTCAACAGATGTTTTCTTTCACTGTTTCTTATTCTCATCTTGGGGGAGAAGACAAATTTAACAATCAGTCCTGCTGTTGCCATGGGGCTTTCAGATGCTGTCTGCCAGTTTGCGCAGCTGGAAACAGGGAATAGAAAGTCAAAGAAAAAAATAAGTTGGCAAATCAGCTCCTGGCTCTGCTATAAGAGTACACAGTTGGCCAAATAGGGTTGCACAATACTGTGAGAAAACTGACATCACAGTGTTTTTCCTTTGGTGACATACACCAATCAGGCATGACATTAAGACCACCTGCCACCCTTACTGCTCTGCAGCTATGCAGAAAACTGTGATGCACAATGTATCCTTACACTTTTCTTTCAGAACCAGCAGTAACTTCTTCAGCAATTTCAACAACAGCAAATCATCTGCTGGACCAGATTAAAGGGGCCAGCCAACATCAAATTCTAATCACTGCTCCCTCACGCCATAGATGATCAAGCTAAGTTATGTTTAACTAATGGGATCCCCCCGTGATTACATTGTTCTGTTGACACCAGTGCCCACTTAAATGGCTTTTAAGTCAACAATCATCAGTCCAAGTCCCAGTGCCTTCACATAAAAGGACTGCAACGAGGTTCCACTACTTTTGAGTCTAGAGACATTCACATATACTCTGCAAGGTGATCACATACAATTGGGCTAAAGTGATATGTCCATGTTTTTAATACATTGCATCTTTGATGATGATGACTAGGCTCTGCTGGTAGCAGGAAAACACTCTGCTAACATGTACATTGCAGTCATGGTGATAAAACAAACAATACAGCCTCAAGGAAGATTCATCTTTTTGAACTTGTCAGACCGCCAAACTGGTCTGGAACAGCTCTTCACCTCTCAAGCCTTCACTGTACCCACACAGCAAACAACATGCAGTTGAGCTGGCATTACACCTGCCTTCAAATCTGAAAAATTGAAACAACAGGAAATGACCCCTGCAACTGCTTGCTCTGCAATGTTCTGGCAGTCTGTAAGTTCACATTATTTAAACTCGGGTAATCCTTGTATGGTTTCCAAAGGAACAAGTCTCTATAATTTTTGTTTTCATGTCTTTCCTGTAGCTGCAAGTAACGTATTGTATATGAAATGAATGAGCATCGCGATAGTCAGTCATATGCTGTGTTTGCAATTCTGCTTTTGTTATATAACAAAAAAATCTGTATTGAAGAAAACTGAAGAGACAATCTACATTCAGGCTTTGGTAGAGGCCAAAACAGACCATAAAGTAAAAGGAAACATTCTCAAATGAGCATATTATAACTGTTTGCACTAGCTTCATTAACTTTGAGACTTACACTGAGTTAAAGTAGACTAGAAAGTAGGTCTGGGCACTTAATCGAGTTTAAATTGCAATTAAAATGATCACTTCCAACAATTATCAACACAAGACAATCATGAAAAGGGGAATTACTGAAAAGTTCAAAAGCCAGTGATGTAAGGAAATGTTAGTGCCATTGGCATGGGTAACTTGCATAACTGTTTGGGCACCACCAAGCTGAAATGTGCATACAGACTTTGGAGCAAAATACAGTATATTGCTATCCATGTGGCATCATTTTCAGAGAGATTCCTGCTTATTTCAGCAAGACAGTACTCATTCTACAACAGAGCAGCTTTGTTGTAACAGAGCATGGGTACTAGACTGCCCTGCTTGCAGTCTAGGCCTGTGATTATACTTGGACAATGGAGACAGTTGAGGACTGAAGTCATAAATCAAGCAAGACTGGGAAAGAATTCCACCTACAAAGCATCAACAGTTAGTGACCTCAGCTCCTAAATGATTATTAAAATGAAATGCAATGTAGACAGTAGTAAGGATGCCACCATGCCAGCTTTTTTGGGATGTGCTGTATTCATTAAATCAAAATGACTGACTATTTACAAAAAAAACAATTAGGTCTATTAGTTTGAACTGTAGCATCTTGCCTGTTTGTTTTATTAAATAGTTAAGGTGATGATGTGTGGTTCAGCACTGTGCTGGCAATGTGAAGTGCTAGAACATACAAATGTACATGTCCTTTACGATGAGTGAAAAAGTAAATATAACATGACCAGCAGGCGTGCCTCTCTGCTTTAATGGATTTTAAGGTCTCCCATGAGTCATATCAAACATCTGAAAGAGAATTCATTGAATAGAGCTGATCCCTCACATGCTATTAAGTTATATTTACATAGCCAGGCTTATATTCTTTAGTGTGTATCAGAGGCAGGAGCAGGTCTGAATAATATTTGTTTTAGCACCAGTCTAAAAATAACCACAGGGAAAAAGGCACACAAGACACAAAGGCTCCATGACTTGAGAGGAGGGAAGGATTTCTTTTGAGACCCTACTATTACAGCCCAAGGAGCTGGCTGGTTAGACTGTACCGGCCAGGAGGCGTCTGATTGGTTATTAATGACATCATCCCCAGGGCCGGCCCCCCTCCCAACCCAATGTCATCAGTGCTGAAGCATCTCAATGATGTAATGCAGGGTGGGCTGTGACAGATACTCAAGTAGTGCCCCCACCCACCCACCCACCATTTTTGCTTCCTCAAGCCTCCCTCTCTTTCCTCCTCTTGCATCTTTTCATCAGGCCCATTTTCCAGCTCATCAGCAGCATCCTGATAAAAATCCTTCCACACCTGTTTATTAGCAGATTTCTGAGTTAAGCCCACAGCTATACAGAGCTTTTGAGTGAATCCCTGAAAGAAAGAATGAGAGTTTTTATATTTGCTAATCCGCTCTGTGTCCTGAAGCTGTAATTAAAATAAAAATTAGAGATCAGAAGGTTTTTTTCCCAAAAGCTGTGAAGGTGGGCATTACGTCATGCGGTTTTCATTATAAGGGGAGAGAAACTGTTATTTGAAGTGTGATATTTAAATCTAAAGGTGATTTCTGATTAAGAGTACAAGAATATTCAGTTACAGGAACTTATCTTTAACATGTCCCAGATGTTGGATTTTGGCATGCATATGAACCCCTCTGTTTCATCCCTGCTCAGATTAGGCTGATTTGGGGCAACTAAATGAATTGTGTTTGCCCATGCCTCTTTTAAGAAGTGAATGTTACTTTGGCTTTTCAGCACTTTGGACATTTAGCTGCACAGATATGCCTGGGCATGTTCTCTTTACTGGAGCTGACTTGGAAAGGAGCAAACATCTGGCTTGGGGAATGTCTCCTATCTAAGGTAGGGGGCATATCTCCTTGAGGCAAAAGGGGGGAAAGTTTTCTAACATAAGGTTGAAGCAAACTCAATAAAAGGGGGGAGTTACAGTGGATGGATTTACTAATGTTGAAGGTGTTTGAGGGAGAAAAGCTGTCAAAATGGGTCTGCTAGCAGGCAGAGCTGTGACTGGTTAGTATCTATTCATTTATTCTGCATGTAGTTTTTCTACACATAACTGGAATTGATCGCAAGCCAGAAGCTAAATTGAGTTCAATAGCTTTTCCCACATTTCATAATAAACATTCATCTGAAGAAAAGAGAGAAAAAGTATCCAATCCAATGGCTAATCAGAAATGTTCAGCACAAAAGTAAAACTAAACTTCCCAGGCCATGACAAAACATTAACAGCCTGTGGGGACTTAAAGGGTAGATGAATGACTCACAACTAAAGTTAGAGCCTGGGATCAAAACACAAAACCCTAAAAGGTTTTAAGTTCTTGGGAAATGTTTTTGCTGTATGAAAGCACCCACTGTAAGTTTAATTTCAGAGCTAGCCTGAAAATCACAGATTTGTAGTCCTGCATCAGAGTGTTATGTCAGTGTGTTCCCATTTGATTTATTCAGACCATTTCATCTTTCTGGCTCCATTTTTACAGCTGTTTTTTAATCACAATTTGTGGGACAGATTGTGTGTGAGTGTGTGTGTGTTTGTGAGTGTGTACATACATGTCCTGGGCAAACATCCAGAGCTCAAGCGGATTAGTGAGGGGGACTCTACCCTGATCAAAGCGTCACAGAATCCAGCTTACTGCAACGTACTGTGTGACACATTACCCCCAATGGAAATGATACTGTAAAAAATGTGTACATGCTGCGAGCACACAAGCCAACAACCGCAATGCAGCAAAGACCCCAAAAAGGGAGCACTTTATGGAATCTTGGACTTCTTTACGCCTTTTAGAAATATCAGAGAAACCGACACTCAAAGTAGAGAGCCGTCACAGAGTGCGAAGTGTGCAGCTGCTTCATAGAAAATCGTCTTCTAGAGGAGCAAAGAGAATCTTTTAGTCGACTTTGGAAGACAACCAAGAACAGATTTTACCCCTTGGTGATAGATGCAAGTTTTGTTGCTCTTTTTTTACGACAATCAAAAAACAAATTAAGGCCAGCACTGTAAAATGCAAAAAAAAAATCAGAAATACTCAGAGTCCTAAAAGCCTAAAAAAGTACCTCTCTATTTTCTCTGATAAAACATTCTCAAGCATTTTTGAATAACTTTTTCTCAGGTTTTTTGTCTTAGCTAGAACTGCATAGGCATTCAGCAGGCTATTTTAAAGGGGAAAAATGAAGCAGCGGTATCTGTACATCAGGTTATTTTCTTTTATCTAAATTGATAAGCTGATGAATTTCTTCCCTCATCATGCTCCTTGTGCAGCTCCATGTCTTATGTAATGTCCAGAGGAAGAGAGAGTGGCTGCTACATCTAATACAGGCCAAAGACAGAGTTTTAAAGTTTCTACAACACAATCACTGATTTTCACACAAATACAGAGCACCAGTACATTTGACTATGCACAAACCTACACAGACATATCCCTCCAACAGGTTGAAACCCACAACTTTCACAAAACGCACTCTTTTAATTCATTTTCCTCTCTGTCAGAGCTTCCTCTGAATGTAGCTAAATGCTGCTCAGTTTCTCCTCAGGCTGTCAGATCCCAGCCATGGTTGAGGAGGCGTTTTATTATTAGACTCAGACACATCCCATTTGGTCTCTCAGTCAGGCTCAGACAGTTTGATGGAGGATTCTCCGTGGAGCAGGAGAATGACTTAATTACAGTCACTATCTCAGTCTGAATTTACTGCCAGTGCATTCATAATGTATGTCTTACTTAGCATCAGCATGCCCCAATTACAGTGAAGCAGTTGTCGTGACAGAGCTACGAGGTTGAGTTTGTAAAGATATGCAGCTTCCTGAAGGCTTTAAAAGAACCATTTGAAAACTGAGTTGGAGTTAAAGGGACTGTGAGGAGAATCTGTTTCCGCCGACATTAAGACTCTGCTACCCATGAGCACGCGCGGTGACTGTCGTAATGCTGCGTTCCAGTAACCTCGGAACTGGGAGTGACATCATCTCCGACTTATCGGCGTTCCAGTTGAAGTCGGAAAAAAACATGCCGATCTACCAGGCTATTGTTAGCTGTTGTTAGCTGTTGTTAGCACACCCTGTGTTTTTGTATGAAGAATGTGATTATCACTATGGCAGCATTTTTGTTAATGTAAGTCTAACAATACTATGTATACAGCTGATCTAGAGCGACACATCCCAGTCAGAAGTGCTAATGGATTATTACAGGAGCTAAATAACTGTTCACACTGGGGGCATCCATCTTCGATTGTAAATTCGGGGTGGCGAGGTTTCACCGAGTTCCCAGTAGGAAATTCTGACCTCGGGAGACGTTCCAGCTTTAGTTTCCTACTGGGAACCCAGAAATTCCTACTTCAGACTAAAACTGGAACGCACCAAAAGCCAAAGCGTTTGTTGTGATGCTAATGAATGCAGCTCGGACCTTACTGAGAACTCTGCATTGCTTTACAACTTCTTTTTTTAACAACTTACAGGATGCAAAGTATCGAGGTAATGTATCTCTTTCTAGTTACGTAGTGGTAGTTTTTGATGTGTGACAACAAGCAGTTTTTGGAAAACTTAGCATCGTAGTTTTGTAGCAGGCTATATATCATGACTTACAGTCCGGTGCTCTAAGACGTGTCCGAATAATTTAAATTTGCTCTCGGTTTAATTGTCTTGTTCCCAAAGTTGAGTATCCAGGCCAGTCCAGCCCTGTCTGACCCGACCCGACTGGAAGGCTAAGGAATAGCATTTCTAGATAACCTATTTAGATGCTATAAAACTCATCTTAAAGTGTGTATTTCGATCAGGCATATATCTAAAAGTGAGACTTTTTTGTAATTACTTAGAAACTCCTCACAGTCCCTTTAAGATTGGTGTTGTTCAAAATTCTTTAAAGCCCAAAATCAACACATGAAGTTATATTATGACTTTTAGAGCACATATTGCAAAACTTCAGGTTTGTTAAATCACATTTTCTTGACAATGTGTCTGCATGTTTGCTCTTAATCAATCCGAGGAACTATCCATTGATTAGATTCAAAATAAAAAATAGGAGTGACTTGGGGTTTATTTTTGTGTGTTACGAGGTAAACAGGGGTAGGGTAAAATATCAATGTGACAGCATGTCAATGTTAGGGGTAACAGGATACCCACACTAAACACAAAATAAACTGAAGCATTTTTCTTTATGCTGAACAGAATGTGAATTCCCTGTAAAAAACAGTAATAAAAACAGCACAAGTTTTCTTTAAGTCAGTTTGGCCTCTTTAGCGTGCTTTTGTTTTAAGGCAAAACATATGCTTGACATTTCATGTCAATGTAACATGTTAATGTCTACATACAACTCTGAAAAATGAGCATCACTGGGATGACCTTGAATCTTGGAGGTGTCTTGGTCTGCTGCTGGCTCAAACATATACAACTGTTTTCTCTTGTGTATTCATCCTTACTATCTTCCTCATATGTTTACTAACAGCTAGCTAACACCAGCATGAAAGTAGGTAGGCCTGTGCTCAAAATATCGATACGGCAAAATATCGTATCGCACTCCTTTGGGATACGTGTATCGATACGGATTCTACAGAATCGATACGGCCTAAATATTTTGACAGTTGTTGTAAATACACTTTGGGTAATGTTAACAGTGGCACAGTTCAAGGTAGAAGACGAGCTACATAATGAAGCATATGTTCTAAATTTGAACTTAGGTCTACCATCTTTGAGGATCTGAATTTATGTCTCTCAAGTTGTAGAACCACTTAAAACTCATCCTTGTTCTTTTTCTTCTTATAAGAAAAAACTAAACTTGTCAAGAATTTTGCTTAAAGCATAGTCAATGTTCACAATTTACGTGTATCAGGATACGTATCATATCACAGCCTTAGTATCGGGATACGTATCGTATTGTGAAGTTGCTGGAAATACCCAGCCCTAGAAGTAGGTGGAATGCTCTCTTTCCAATGGCTGCCATGAAGCACAAGTCAAAATCTGCATCAAATACCCCCCTCTGTTTCTTTTCTCACAGAAAGTTTGTCAATATGTACATGTACATTTGATCAACTATTGACAATGTGTGATGCTGTATAAGTGTGCTGACGTGACCGAAATAAATACATCAATTCAAATCTATATTTATGGAATCATACTGAAGACTTTTTAGGAAGCTACCAGCTGTGTCATTCCATCTTTAAGAGCACTTAATATGCTTTTTGAGTTTTATAAGCCCTTTAACGGGTTTAACATGTCTCCTCCATGTGGTAAAGCACTTCCATGCAAAAAACAAAAAGTCAGGACTTCTCTCTCTCCCTCCCTTTACAGGACCAGAAGCTGCCTAAAATAGCTCATTACCCCAACTGACCTCTCAATGTGACATCATACCATTGTTTCATTGGTAGTTTAAGCCCACTGGCTCGAGCTTGCAGAGCACAGACCCTTGAATGAAAGCAGTCACTGTGTTTTTTTCACACAGATTATTCAGGGGAGTTGATCCAGTATAAGTGGGTTTTCCATGCTAGGCACAGTTTATTTGAATATACATATATATGAACAAAAGAATCGATTTGTGTGTTTTTATTCTGATTACAGATGTTTGTTTTATGTGTTGACACCAACATGCTACTGGGACTGGAAATCAGCCACCTGACTATAATCCACTGTATTTACATGTCAATGTTCATTAATGCATACTGTTCCAAATTAAAAACAAACAAACAAAAAAAAAAAACGCAAATCTCAAATCAGCATCATTAGTTTATCTTTCTGTCTGGGGTCCCCTATGGTTCATTGTAGACAACAGCAAGTGTTCAAGGCCCCCTCTTACATTACTGTTTTGTGAGTGGTGTAACATGCTGGCCTTCTTCCCAGCAGTAGTTAATTCCAGTTAAACTGACACTGGCTGTGACATAATGATGCGAGGTGGCCTTCTGTGCTACTCAGAGTGTATGGTATGGTATGACTGCTGCTTAAACATGAAACAATCCGAAGGAAATACACAAATCTGTGGGACCTTTTTTTACTACTCAAAGGGATTGGAGCAACTGAGCTGAAGGGGGCTTTCAAGCACAAGCTCCAACAGAGCATCTCAGGCAGACTAAAAATATGGCTGGATCAGGGGTACATTCATCCTTTAGAGGGTCGTACTTAATGATTTGCAGTCCACTGGTTGGACCGGAGAAGCCCACATTAATACACGCACCCACACACATACACATACGTAAGCCCTCATTCCTTCCCTCGGCTTCATTATGTACGCAGTGAGATGGTTATTTTGTGATGCCTCTGCGGCTAACCACCGTCCTCCACCACCTAATGGCTTTAGCATGTGCTGAGCGGCCCATTGGCTCCAGTGGTCTCAGATCTTGGGAGAGCCGAAATGAAGCAGGGCATTGTTGTTGTGCTGCCGGGGAGGACACATGCACATGTGAAAGGAAAACCTGTCGGGAAGGAAACTTCGAAACAAAGTGCTAAGAAAAAGTGATAAAGGGGCACAGGAGACGGATCTGAGCCGGTGTGCGGGTGAATGAGAAGGGGCTGTTTCCCCTCTTCCTGCTATTAGAAGAAATCCTGGAAATGTTCAGAACCTTGTGGAATGTCCTGTGGCCTTAAATATTGAGAGGAGAAGCAGAGTGGGATCTTCAGAGGAATGGAAACTTGAAGCAAAGCAATTACCAGCCAGTTTTCTCCCATTTCTGGAACATGTAATGATAGACTGCTAAACCATATGACTGCCTCATAATACAGATATGATCTGTAAGGACAAGCTTTAAAATATAAAGTTTCTTTGCCTGTGTTATAGGGGAGATTTTGAGCTTTGACTGAGAAAAGAACCCATTCACTACTAGGCTGAGTAATATGGAAAATACCCTAAAGCTGTTATGATTTTCTGCCATTCAAGCTGCTCAAATATTTTCACACTTGGAACACTTTAAGCTTTTATGAACACTGGCAGCACCATCATACCATTCATGGTGCTGAAGTTAGGAAGAATTGTAAAAAAGACTTATTTCATGATCAGAAATGTCAGATTTTACAAGATGGTTTTCATTACAATGAGAAGAGCTGGAGGCAGAGTAACACAATGGCACAGGAGTGAAGTCTGGGCCAGAAGATTGAGCAGCAAAAACTAAAATAGTTTCTTTTCCCATCAAGCTGAGTAGGAATATCATGCCAAAGTATAAGTCATATTGTACAGTTTTCCAATGTATTGTTACTGAATTGTTTTATGCAATGACAGTGTAGGTTATCCATTTACAGGTTATTTGGGAAAAGAAGCATTAGGGGAATTCCATAAAGAGTATAAACTTCACTCAGTACATTTGGATAAATGGGGGAAAACACAGGGATTTCACCTGAGATTAGTGTTTTTGTGAAACTAATTTATACATAATGCAAAATACACTACCTGTGTTTTCATATAAACATATGTGTCCATGCTCCATCTACTCCACTCCTTCCCTCTAAACAGAGTGGAAATCCCTCCTGTCCTGCTGTGGCATGTTCCACATATTTGTGTCCTCAAATGGTTCACTTGAAAGTTTTCCCTAATGATGGCATAATGGGATATGCCGTCAGATACAGATCTTTCTGACTCATGCAGCTAAGTAGAAAAAATAATTCAAGGAATGTCTGTCCATGAACAGTAAACATTAGAGCACAGTGTCTGAAACATTTTTTGACAGAAATACGGCATGATGCAGGGTTTACTCTGAACCAGCCCATTCTGAGCAAGGCTAAAACAGATGGGTTGTCAGCATGCCAAAATCCAACATCTGAGTGCAATTTTAGTGAAGAAACTTCAAGAGTTGCTTTGGAGACATCTAGGACCAATGTGAACTCGATGAAAAAGAGTCAAACGTGGGACTTTGAGAAAAGGGCAGCGTCTTTTGTGGGGGTTACTAATGTGTGATACAGTATGCACTCCATGGCCCCTGTGAGTGGTAATAGCTTTGTACAAAGATTCATAAAAGATTGGATAGGTTGAAGCTTCTGGAAATACAGAACTTTATGAAGGTAAATAAGCCAGTGACAATTCTAAAATGCAAGAGGTGGTACAACCCTCCACATCAGATAGACTTACAACATATTTCACCAGTCCATCTAGGAGAAGAGAATATAGAGATTATTTGGAAATGGGGGAACCTTTTAAAGGCAACCAGCAGGTGATTGGCCGATCATTCCGTCAATCACATTCACTGTAACATGACATCAGATATTATAAAGACATTTGAGGCCTGGCTGCACAAAAATGAACAGACCACACCAAACAGTGATGGCTAAAAACAGATTATAAAAGGACAGGGAAATCTACTTCCTCATTTAGACCTATGAAGGAAGTGGCTTTGAGAGTATATATCCAAAATGCTTCACGTTGTAAGAGACGTTTGAGTCTGTCACCTCCTCTCAAGGATCTAGGGATTATATCAATTGCCATAAATTTGAGTTGGCATATCCTGCAGAGCTGTAATGTTTTGCAATTGGGTAGTTTGGGTTGAGAGCTTTTATGGCATACTTGTGTTCTGCCAGTCTTGCAAGCAGTTCTCCTTTTTGTTTGACCAATGTTAAAACAACCACATTCACATTCTATTCTCTACACTACAAAAGCTGACAATAATACGTTCTGTTTTTTTTTTTTTTTTTTTTTAAGTAAACAAATTCATCATCTCTCTTGATGTTATGGCAATGATTGCAGTTTTCACATCTGAAAATGCCTTTGGGTTTTGTAAGCCATGAGGTGTAGGTAGCCAAAACATGTTGGAAGTGGAGTGAAAATATCCCTTCAACAGAAAAGTTTGTAGCATTGATGCTTGCCTTTCATTTAACAAAGAAATGGTAACCAAGTCCGATTCAACGGCTACAGAAGCTGTTAGCATCTATGCTAAACTCTGTACATTAACAACCTGCTGTTGCCTTGCACGTAGCTCCACCTTCATCCTGCTTTAAAAGAATCTGATTGGTTTGTCCTACCTGTGGATGAATGCAATCATTACAGATTGGAGCTTCACAAGATGAATTAACCAGATTATAGACACTGAATTAGGCTGATCCAACTGCACTGCAATGTTCGAGGTGCTTTCTGCCAGGTTGTTCGTATCAGTTTTAACATGTAAGAGGTGTCAGAAAACGTCAGGTTTGACCTTTTTCTTTTCACAAAATACGTCCCAATCTTACTTTTCTTGAGAAATGCATGTTAAGTTTACTGCTGTGATGTTTCAGACCATTTGTCTTTAAAGTGTTGATTTACGGAGGACTTCGGGAATTTTAGGACAAGGAATAGCTTGGTGACAGCTACAGACAGGCAGAGGATTTTGTCAGAAAGTTGTTCTGCATCCATTAAAATTCCTTGCAACCAAATGCTGTTTCCTATGATGCGTGAGAAAATCTGTCATCAGCCTGAGCACAGACTTTAAATAAAGAGGCGCCACACTTGTTTAATCCCACTGCTACTTACATAAAGTCTTAAAAGTAAACCTGAGTCACACAGCCATACAGAGTACAAAAATAGCCTCTCTCCGTCTTTACATTAAGCCTGTTATGGTTTTTATTTGATGTTTATTTGAATGTCCTGCTGGGCCTCTCTTTAGTATTTACACGCTAGGGTCCAGTTATCAGCCAGAGCAGGAAGGACTTCTTTAAACAGGCCTATACAGAGCATGGAGAAGTCCAAGACAGGTTTCCGCAAAAAAAGAAAAAAAAAGGAAAAAAAAACTTCAGGTAGAGCTGCAGTTCCTAGAATAGCTCGGCTTAAGCAAAACATCCTGTGTCACCAGTCCTGCAGAATATTCTCAGAAATAAGGCTTTCTAAGTCCCCCTGCTGTCAGTGCACACGGCCTGAGGCATTATGATTTAAGGATATCTGTCCAACCGTCAGTGACATATGAGCCCAATATCTCAGGAATTCTTCAAGAGATATTCTTCAAACTTTGCACAAATGTCCGCCATGACTCAAGGATGAAGTGATTAGATTTTCAAGCTCTATGGAGTCTAGGTTTTTCGGTTTCATGTTTATATTTTGCTCAAAAACACACTGTTTCACCAGTACTCTGAAGGTTTTAAATTTTACTTTGCACTTATGTCTCACCTAGCACTACTGTCCAAATGACTCGATAAGGAAACTTACTGAATTAAAGTGGGCGTAGGTTGAAGTTTACGGTGATTAAGTCTCATGTTGATCCCTCACTCTAGGATATCTAATTTATCGAGAGGAATTAACTTTTAACTGACACAAGGATGACATCCTAAAGTAAAGTATCAATGCTGTCAGGCCACATGTTTTCTTATCATTGTGAGCATGTCTCATCAACACTTTGAGGGATTTTCTTCAAAGTTTTCACATATGCTTTTCCTAATTCAGGAAAGGAGGACTGGATTTAAGAGATCATAGGTCAAAGGTCAACATGAATGGGCCTCTTGTACAACCCCTTTTTTATCTACACAACAAATCTCAAAAACAGTGAATTTATTGGTCTTTTAACCATTCATATATCAAGGTCAGAGGTGGGCAACTGGCAATTTTGGCCCCACATAGACCCTCCTACTCAGTTAATGAATCTCACAGGTCAGTTAAAGAAATCAGAAAAATGTTAGTTTAAGAAAGCCTGAAAAAAAATACCAATGTTGCCAAGAAATAGAACTAATGGACTTGTTTTCTCTGTTTTTGTCAAAATAAGAATAAAAATATCTTCTGTGATAACCAGTAAATGCCCTGTTGCTTGCAATAAAACGTAGCTTAAACTGCTTGGATTCTGTGTTCAGTTTTATTTCTGATTAGACCTGAATTTTAAGCTTTACAAATATTAATGAGGTCAAGTTAAGTCAAAATGTATTTATACAGCACTTTTAAAAACAGGATATGTTGACCAAAGTGCTGTGCAACCACAAAGAGACAAACATGTTAGGAAAACAGCAATGAGAACTGCCACGCTGCCTAAACAAACTAAAACGTCCAAATAGGACAAGAAAGCACAAAGGCTGAGAGTAAACAAGATTAAACTAAAATCCTTAAAACCAACATTATAAGTAAAAAAATCTAGAAAGAAGGGTTATTCATACTACAAACTAATGTTCAATCTGACTAAAAAATGGATGTCTCCGTTTTATAACACTTGAACTTCTAATACCAAGATCAAGAGGCCTTTTTTATTTGGCACAAATCCAACTATTTTGAATGGAATATCTAAGAGAGGCTTTCTTGAGGATTTTCCTCATACGTGCACAAATCTACACTTGTTACAAGAGTGGTGATAAGATTCTAGAGGTCATGGGTCTAAGGTCAATGGGCCTCACATAAACCCCATGTGTGTAAACAAAACATCTTGCTAACTCTTAAAGAGATTTCTTTAAATTTGCACCTTGACTCAAAGATGAACTCGTGACATTTTGAGCTCACAGTTTAAATGTCATTGTGCCACATGTTTATTTAATGCTTGTAAAAGCTTAGAAATATTTTTTTATCCAACTTGGAGCAACATCTACTGACTTCCTGACTGATAAGCTCCAGAGGATCTTGATACTTTTTGAAGCTCATGGATCGAGGAGATAATGACTTTAAATCTTGTGAGCGTGATATTTTAAGAATGTACTGAGGGATTTTTGTCAAATGTGGCACAAAATTACATCTGAACATGCAGGTGAACAGATCAGGGGTGTTTCTCAATTCACAGTACACAGGTGCGAACTTGTAACCTCAGGAAGTTTGGACTTGGCAAGTTCGTCCCAGAGTTTGGATTTTAGGTGTACGTGAGTTTGTAGAATGATCTTACCACCATTGGAATGGCAGCGTACTTTGCTAGCACCCACAGCTCTGCTAGCATCCCCTTCCACGTACCTACATGTCACATCCAGTTGTCTGCCGGTGCACATCATCTATTTGAAATTATCAATGACCAGGTTTCAAACACAACTCTATCACAAGTATCTTATTCATAACTTACTGGGCAACAACAGTTACTTATGTGACTTCTCTGCTATGCTGGAGTTTCCTGCTCTAACGGTGCAAATTGCATCACTTGTTTCGATGTGGACTTTGAATTGGCGCAGAACTTCGGCTGTGATTGATGTCGTATCATGAGTCCGCAAGTCCAGAAGTAAGCTGAGTACACATATTGAGAAACAGCTCAGGTCTTAGTGGTCAAATGTCACTGTGACCTCACACTGACACAAAACCATCCCAACCCCTCCCCTGACTAACCTCTGTACTGTCTCTGTGTGTTCACTGTCTCATGGGGGTATATAACTAGGTTATACCTATGTGGCTTGATAAGAGTGAACTGAGTTTTTTCAGGCAGAGGGGACATTATGAAATCATGCCGCCTTAATGACTCATTAGCACGTGGTCAGCCAGGTCGATAAAGAGCGTTAAAAGAAGGTAACATCCTGGAAGAAAGGCCATGACACAGCAAGTTGTTAAATACGACTCAGGGCAGCTCTCTCATCCATATTTATTGGGATTAAAGGGCTTTAATTCTTAAATTCAGACTTTTCTTAATTAACAGCGCTTAACAGGGACCGAGTAGCTTGAGTGCTTTACACAGGAGCGTGAGTTACATCAGCAAATACAGCTCCTCAGGCCTGAACATGAGGTCTTCTAGATAAATCATTGCATTTAACTCCCCACTGACCTTCTTTTTGTTCGCCTCGCTGATCAATTTGCTCACACCACAGAGACACATATACAACTGCTCTTTGTGGGAGCACAAAGCATGTCGGTCACAGCACAAAAACAGCCCTGGTATGTCCTTGAGTGAGTTTTAAGGAGGCACCATGTCAAAAAGAAAGCCCTAAGGAGTGGACGGACGGGTGCGGCAGTGGGGAATGTTTACATTGAGAGCACAAAGCCAGGGGAGGGACGGGGTTAGAAGCAACAGAGAGGTGTCAGAGCAGTGTCTGTTTGAGCCTCCTGCAGACTGAGACTGTGTGGGGAACATTTGTCTAACCCCTTCTTCTTATTACTGCCAGACAAAGACGACATGGTCAAATAAATGACTTCACTGAGAGGGTGGAGTCAATGAAGTCTGTCAAAGTTACAGACGTCAAGAGGGAGAAACCAGTGAGGAAATCAGCCCTTTCGCGTTACATTTATCTCTTCTAAGTAGGACAAGTCTTTAAACAAGAGCAGAGACAACTTTATTGATTAAAAGAGGCTTTTTATGACCTGCTCTGTTGTCCTTTTACCCTACGTCTGCTCATTTTAGGTTAACCTTACATGACTTTTACGATTTGTGTTCTCTGAAGCACAACGAACTTTAAATGTCAGTTCATGTCTTGGCAAACAGTCCCATATCTCCAAAAGAGTTGGACATCACAACAGGAAGATGGAGTTCCCTCTGTGGACTATTCTTGTTATAGAGAAGCCAAAAACAACAACTCAAGCAAACTCTACAGTCTGAAAAAAAAGTCCTGAGCATGGAAAGGTCCCTTTCTACAACTTTTCAACAAGGATACACTGGTCCAGGATGTCCCCAGGGTGTCTCTGGAACTTAGATATTGGACTTTGGCATATAAACCTGTATTGCATAACCCTGTTTTCTGTTTGGGTCAGGGTCTTAGCCTAAAAAAAAAAGATGTTCTTGGTTTGCTTTGCTTCTTTTAAATCATTTGAGAATAAACTCTCTAAGCTTAGGCCTGCTGTGGCAAAAAGTAAGCTGGAGATACTTGTCCATCCTTTTGTGTTATCAAGACTTGACTATTGTGACTCCTTATTTACATGACTGAGTAGCTCTTCTCCAAACCCCCTACAAGTGGTCTAAAATGCTGCTGCAAGGCTCTTCACTAGGTCCTCTCGAGGGTCACATGTTAGACCTAGTCCTCTGTTCTTGAATTGGAAATGCCAGAAGACAATAGTAATTCAAGTTAAAATCAGTTTGAAATGCTTGTGACTGTGTATAGTGCTTTGCATGGTCAGATACCTACTTATATCTAGGAACTTTTAAAACCATAAAATAGCCACAAGAACCTGCCGACTGTCCCTCCTACAATACCTAAAACCAAAGGAGACTGCATTTGAGTGTCTGTCCTTCACTCTGGAACTGTCTCCTTCCTGAGCTAATAACTGGGTTCTGTGGACATTTAAAAAAGTAGCTGCAGACGCATTTGTTAATTAACCCTGTCTCCTGTTGTTATACTATCGTCCTTTAGTTTATAATATGTAACTGTTTGTCTTCATTTAGAATTGTTTGTTCAATTGTCAAGCACTTTGTGTAGAAATAAACTTAACTCTCTTATGCCCCAGTCACACATTTCCATTTCTCATGGCAACTGTGCACGACTGTACATGGCTGGCAAGGCTGGTATGATTGGCATGATATGGGAAAAAATGACTGTCTCTCAGCCGGATACACCCCATAAAAACACCATCAGTAACGCCTCCACAGCACTTCGCTTCTGTTAGGTCATTACGACGATGATCCCATGAATTTCCATCCTGCTGACATGACATCAGCCCCGTTCAAGCCCAGTTTGCTACATGTAAGCCCCAATTAAGCCCTGTCCGTTAAATCCTCTTGAAAGGGACACAGTTGGGGCACAAACAGACACATCCTTGTCAATCATCTTCAGAAAGGATTCAGGATTTAACAACAATCATGCCACGCTAATTCTGTTCGCTTTAGGACTGCAGTAGGCAGCTATACTGAGAGCAGCGATTCTCCACAACAGCTATGAACAGTTCAAAACAATCGGGACCCTTCCCTGTTCCCTAGCGTTCATCCACAGCTATACAACACTAATCCAGATCAAGTAGCGCCTGCACCAGGACCAAATCAGGTATCATCATGATATCGACAATCGCGCACAATTGCCATAACAAACAGGAATGTGTGACTGGGTCTTCACTAGATTCATTTCTGCTCAGAAAGTTATGTTTAAGTTCAAGTCGTTGAAGGTCATATTTAATCACATCCTTATAATGACGTGGACATGGCATCAGTTTTCCTCTGTGCTTTAACGTGCAGACATGTCAGCATCAGTCCTTTCTATTTCATTATCATTATAGCAGTTCATGTTACTTTTAGAATGAATTTGCTATCCATGGTTGTTATTGATTATACCTCCATAACTCAATACTTAATTTAGTACTGTTGTTTGTCTATATCCCTTCAAACCTTCATCGGATGGCTGTTCAACACTAGTCTGAGACAAGTTATGAAAATCTTTACCTTTGCGGTAAGTTTCCTAATGTGACCAACAGCGCTTATGTGTGAACTACATGAAAAGATGCTTTTTAAAACATACCCATCTATTTGTGGTTTCAGTGGCAGTACTCTCTAAACAGTGCTCCACCTGGTCCAATCTGTTTCAATCAGTAAGTCGAGTTTTCTTTGTGCTGAAATCATTCTTTATTTATGATTACAGGTCCTATCTCCTTGCAGAGGCAAACAGCCTCAAGCAAAACTGTTTCAAAGACAGGTAGGACTGTGTTTTCACTGTTACCATCTATCACTTCATCAAGTACGGCACGTATGTTTTTTTTAAACCCATTTCTAGTGAATCTACACAAAGACTTTTGGCACCTCTACCTTCTTTCAAAACTTCTTTCAGCCATGTGTTATCAAACTTGAGTTAAAGTATTGAGTTTTCTGAGAGTTTTTCAGACTTAGACTATCAGAGGCTCTGATGATGAACATCCTTCACTGTAGTGTATGGGGAAGTTCATAAAAATGAAGGAATACGTAGATACAGAGAAATGTGGGTATGTGGATGCAATTTCTTATCTCCTGCTTCGCTAAAGGAAGGTTTCCATTAAGTGATGTGTACAGCTCTTTCATACTTTATAGCTGAAGACAGTGCTCCAAAGTAGACTTATTTTCCATGCAAAGAGGTCAATTTACAACACGAAAAAGGCAATTAACCTGATAAAGATTTCGCGTGATTGTAGCTTGCAATCGTCCTCACCTCTATTAGAATCAAGCTGTTCCAGCCAAAAGGCCAGCTCCAACTCATCTAAGCTGCTGAAATCTTCCTAGAGGACAAGATCAGTCGACTAATTGAGAACATAATTAGGCAAAATCTGAAAGCTTTTTGAACTGGACTACTGAAGCTATACAAACAGTGGATGTAATACTGAGCTCTGAAGATGTGAGGTGACCCTGAGATCAAAGTTAGGTTTACATCGACTTTGAAACAAGAACTCGTTTTTGAAGCACTTCAAAACAGAACTTAGTTTACTTCAAAGTTACTGATGAAAATAAATAAAAAAAAACTTTGACCTTGTTGGCTGATGATGACTTTGACATTTAATGAGAAGTTCTTTGTATAGTCAGACTAACTGGATACTTTGTATTATTGTTAGCTATAGTCTGTCTTTCTGATTTATCAGAGACATAACACACTAGGGCATTGACTCGCTGAGAGCTGGTCCAGTGTGCACCCCGTCTCTCTTCAACATCAGCTAGGGTAGACTCTTGCCCCCCACCAACCCCTGAAGTATAAAGCAGCATAGAAATGGATGGATGGATTACATATGGCCAAATTTAAATTCTGACCTGTGTCTGTTTTATTCTGGTGGACAAGAAATGTTTGACTGTCAAACCTCAGTATACTTTTTTTTAACATGTAACATGTACTTAGTGTCACAGAACATCCTGACCAAATCATCCAATTCAGGTTATTGAGTGGTGAATATTTGGAGAATTTAACTCTGTGTGATAGCAACTTCAATCAAGACATTTGATAAGTCAAAATAATGGTGACAAACTAGGGCAATTCAATTACGGCAAAAAAAAAAAAAATTCAACTATTTTAATAGATATTGAGATCACTCACTGATTACCACATGCTTACTTTGACAATTTGTCATTATGAACATTGAGTAATATGTACTGTGTTTTGATGTTTATGATTCCAGGTTTGGCTGCCTATGATGTAATACCCATAACACGCTAAAGGTGCGTTCATACTGCAAGCGACCCAGCTACCAAAATCGCGTCGCCCACTGACATAGCGTCGCGCGTCCATAAATACCTCATTTTGGTCGTCGGCCGTCACTCGGTGACGTCACGTCCGTTCGAGTTTCACCTGGGGTCCTTGGTTTGCACTGGTCATACAGGAGCTTGTGATTGTGTTTCAAATGGTCGAACAGGTTTGACGTATTACCATGTGTTGAGGCAACCACAGCGACGCACTGTTGGCACTGTTTTTTGTTCCCTATCATCTTTTTTATAGCCGAAAAACTTCCAAATTTCGGATGTTGACTTTCTTTTGGGGACTAAATCCTCTGTCGCTTCCTCCTGCAGGTCGCCTGTTTACAGAGTGTATTATATTATAAAATATTGCACGTCCTGCGATGTGACTATTGCGTATGTGCACACCGCGATGGCGATGTTCAAACGATATATTGTGCAGGCCTACTATGGACAGTGTCTTTATGACTGCAGTCTTGCACTACATTAAAGTAAATGACAATCTGAAACCTTTTAGCCAGAAACTACTTACCTTACTGCCAGGCCATCACTGACCCCAAATCTTTTAAGACACATGTAAATACCTCAGCTTGACTAAAAAAATCATTTAGTTTTTTTGAAGTTCAGTTCTTCAGTGCATACACCTCACTCTGTCCAAATTGGCCAAGGAGTTGCAAGCATGCTGCACAGCTTGTATACTGAGACAAGGACATCAATTCAATTAAATAGCTTTATCAAGCTGTAACCTTGGCTCTTCTTTGGGTTGTATATTAACAGGCCAATTATCACGAAAAGTAGAACCAGAATATCCTTCAGAAAAAAGCAAAAGCACATAGATGCTAGACTTTTTCCACACAATTTGGGTGAACTGACCCTTTAATAAAACCAAATGTGCTTTTTCTCTCTTTTAATGTAAATCTGCCTCCTTCTCTTTTAATAATAAAAATAAATGAATCCAAGGTGCCGATTCACCCAGTGAAGCTTCACTCAGAGGGGAATGTTTTATCATCTCCATAACTCAGCCACAAATAGGAGCTGAAATGAGAAGCTCAGTAATGAGGTTTGATCAAAACCCTGAAGCCCAATGAGACGTGGCGCAAGTTGGCTCGGGGCCTGATGAAGGATGACAGCGGAGACAGCTTGCAGGAAAAACACACCTGGTCAGATCTCCCCAATACCCCCTCTTCCCCTCTCCTGGCCTCAGTGCTGCTCGGCCACATGCCACGAGTCCAGGTGTGTTTCCACTGAGGTTTAATGTCCCGTGGCAGCCATAATGACCCACTGCAGCAGCTAATACATGTGACCGAGGTTAGCTTTATATCTGGGTCTGATACATCTGGATGCAAGATAGAGGTCCATTCAGGTGATCAAACAGTCAAAATGTTGGTTTAGCATCTTATTATGATACCAGACAAATGGAGGCACATACTCAGGAGCTACTGTGTGTCAAAACACTGCCAGGGCCCCATATGCTAGCACTTAGACAAAGAGCCCGACTGAATTGAACTGGCAGTCAAAGCTCGGCCGAACACTTAATAACAGTTTTCTTTGGTGTAGTGACAAATTGACAGCCTGCTACATCAGCAGAGCACAGTGCAAATGTGTGAGACAGACTAAAGCTGTCAGAGAGCTGAAAACGAGTGATGAAGGATGAGGTTCAGGGGCTCTGGATGGGGTGTGAGGGGGCAACATCATTTGTCTTTCTGACGAGGAGGCCCCCCCCAACTCCAACCCTTAAAACTCTTTACCCTCCCTCTCAACAGGAGGGGGAAAAGAAGTTTATGTCCTCAGTGCTGTAGGACACTGAACAAATCACAGCCATCAAAAACACCAGATAAGTGAAAAGTAGGACTATGGGAAAATGCTGTTTCAGGAATTTGCAATGATTTTCAAATATAAACTACAATAGAGATATAACTAAATAATTGTCTCCATTTCATATTGTATTTTTTTGTAAATGATAACTTTTACGATCCAACTAACTGGTTTTGTTGAGGTGAACAGGCTGTTTCCAAAGATTAATGCAAAGTAGGGCAAGTAACTGAAAACGTATTGTTATCACATCATAAGCCCATACAATGAACACATTGTGACAGTCTGCATCTTTCACATTCATTACAGACAACTTTCTTAAATAGGTCAAGCAACATTTTGTGCTATAACTGCTGAGCTGTGACACCTTCTGATGCAGTCAGATGAGACCTAATCTGGCTAAAAACTACCTTCAATTTTAATGGTGCCTTTACTGTATATCTTGAGAAAAAGTTTCTTCAAATTCTTCTTGATTCAGAAAAATCATGTTCCTGCTACAAGTGCTAAACAGAGTGAATAGTGTAATACAGGATAATAGGTTACAGTTTAAATGTACTTGTCTGTTAACTTACCACAAACCAAATTGTGTAATGTTATTGCAAATAGTATTTTTTTTTTTAATGTAGGCTTCGCACAAACAAATGCTACACATGTTAGCCTATCATTAGTAATTTCCATTATGTGTTCATTTCTTGGACTACTTCAATTTTCTCTTAAACAATTCCCAACAGTTATTGAAGAGTACTTTCCTTGAAATGCAGCACCCCTACTACAAGATTAACTCAATTAAAGACACTTAACAGAGTTTAAATGGACTCTCAGTCTTGTAGTGTTGCTTTTCCATAATCTGAAATTAGATTGTTGGTGAAAAATTACATTTTTTATTTGTTTACCATTGTAATATCTTTTCACTGGAAAAATGAACAACAGTGCAAATGTGGCCTGTTAATACAGTCCCATTTCTCTACATGTAAGATACATTAATTATGTTCCATATATACCATAATATAAAGCAAGACACGAACCATCAGTACAGCAAGTGCAGCCACCACCAACACTCTCCGAATTAATCTAATGCTGTTGAATCTTTACTCAGTTTATTTTGCATTGTTGCCTTTTACTTATCAGCCTCCCTCCTTTGTTAGGTCACAGTCCTGCATCTTCAATAAAATCGCAGTGAACTGTCAAGTATATAAAGCAAATGGAGTGCTGGTTGGATCAAAAAGATTTTAAGACGACATGTGGCCCGTGGACAACAACAGCACAACTTGTGAGCTGTGGACTTTACGATTATCACTATTAACCAAAAAGTCAACTTCTTTCTCCACCAAGGTCGCTCACATGTTACATCTATAGGCAATAGTTCTATGATAAAGTTACCATCATGACATGATTCTTTGAAAACATGCTCATTACGTCGACTGCATACTCTAAATTGCCCTTAGGTATGAGTGTGAGCGTGAGGGCTCGTCTGTCTCTCTGGATGGTCCTGCGATCAGCAGGTGACCACTTCAGGGTGAACCCTGCCTATTGCTCAATGTCAGCTGGGATAGGTTTCAGCCCCCCAGGACCATAAAAGGTTTAAGTGGAACAGAAAATGGATGTTGGGATTGATTTCTTAAACTGGAATGTAGGGTAATTTCCACATTTTTGCTTGCAACTCAAAAAGTCCCGAAGAGATTCTGAAGAAGTTTTCAGTGAATATGTGTAATGGTGCATAGAGAAGGGGGTTTGATTTGGGTGGTGAATCTAAATCCAGATCTAGATCCAGGATTTTTTAAAGTGTAATAACCCTTTTAACAATGCCAAGGATGCTTAAGGGAGGTTTGTCCTCTTGGAGTACTTTTAGTTTTTCTTTGAGAAACTGATTTTTTTCTTGATTGAATACTAATGCTAATACTGAAGCAGAATTGGATTAGAGGACAAAACAAAAGACACAGAAACAAAGGCCAGGCCAGACAGGACAGTGATGAAGTACCACTAAACAGGGGTCAGCCTTAATCCGTGCTCTGACAATGCAGCTGTCTTATGGACATTATGTCCCCTAATGAGGTAAATAATTAAGATATAACAAGTTAATGAATCTGTGTAATTTCTGAATTTGTGTGTATTTTTGTTCGTGTGTGGGGGAACTTTATTGCAAAAAAGTTTATATTCTTTATGTTTTTGAAAAACAGATTCTTTTTCTTCTTCTTTTGATTTCTGTTGATAAAAACTCAATCATCTCTGTAAAAGCACACAGTAAACGTTTGTTTTCCAAATAAAAATGTAATTTATCAACCAAATCCAAATTCTAACAGATTTTTCTGATGGGATATTTCATTTACTTATCATTTAATTGTTTCTTTTTGCATCTTTTTTAATAAAATGATACACTGACTGCATCATAAAGAAGCTTGTCACTGCCACTTCTCATTAGTTGATACTGAGTGTTCTTTCTTTGCAATGCTTGTGACGAATTTAACTCAGAAATAACATAATAAAAGCAAATGCCTTTTAAATTCCATCATTCAAGATGTCTGTTCCTCTTGTTGACAGAACTTATCCACACTCTAAAGAGTTGTTTGAAATCTGAACTAATAAATTTAACTTTTTATTTAAATCACACACTTGTATATGTGTGGATATGAAATTATGAGTCTTTAAATCTAAATCTTCCATTCACCAGCGCTAGGTCAGGTCAGCCTTTTCCAAAATCTGTAAATCTACTCAACGGTGGAAAAGTTAAAGCAGCGGTGTTGGAGAGCTCCAGACAGATAAATGGGCTTGTTAAGAGTCTGTAGTACTTAGAAAGGAACTTGTGAGGACAAAGCAGTGACACAGTTGTCACTTAAAGGCATATATCTCTGTAACGACCGATCACTATCTCCTACAGTTTACTGCTCAGCTCCGACATGCCAGTTAATACTTGTCTTTGAAGCAGTAAAGTTACATTGATGTTCACTTGGAGCGGAGGAATGCAGCATCTTCACAGTGGAAAACTTCAAAAAGCATCACAGAAGGCACGATACTGCACACATTTAACTCAAGGCTCAGATTAATACAAGTCCGTTACCATGGTGTGCTTTTGTGAGAGTGACCGAGGTGTTTTCAAGTTCAATCCTCTCGTGGTCTGACCCCCACCACTCATCTTCTCCCCCTGCCCCATTAGCTTAATTAGGCACAGCCAAACACACATTAGATGCCCCCCCACCCCACCCCAGCCCTGCTTCTCTAACTGAATGGCTGGCTGCAGTTCAAGACACCACAAAAACACAGCTATGCAAAAACAAACCAAAGCAGGGGGAGACCATCAGCAGCCATCAAGCATCAGGAGCACTTCAGTGAATAAATAATTGGACTGAGTAAAGCCTCTGAGACTGCAATGCTGCCATAACAACAGACTGTAACTGCATATATAAACATATGATGAGCATCTTTACAATGTGACCTAAATCTTGTGCATTAGTGTCCTTAAAAAAAACTCAATCACTCACCTTTCTTCTGCCCTTTTTGTAAACACAGCAGGTCCTGATAGAGAAGTTAAACACCAGAACCACCAACTCTCTCAAAGCTGTTGCCGACACCAACGCACTCCAAAACTTTTTGCTCTCTCCCGGCTGATCCGCTCACTTTCCCCCTCCTCTGTTTCCTCCCGCCCTCCCTCCTCTCTCTTACTTCAGCACTTCCTGGGCTGCTGTTTATGCTCCAATCAGGCCGTCCAAGGAACCGCCGTGATTCCCCCCTCCCCACACCCTCGGCTCTCCCCTCAGCCAGCAGCTATTGTTTAGCTTTTGGGGGGCTTGTCACGCGTAAACGTCTGTATATGTGGACGTGTGTGCCTTCCGTTAACTTACTTCCAAGTTTTCCTTGAGTGAGAAAGGAGATGGGAGCAGAGCTGGTAGGTTCTCAGGATGTATGAAATAAAAGGGGCAGCAGCCAGCGTCGGGTAAGAGTCTGGAGGTGTGTCTAGAACTTTCTCTCCAAATGCAACAGCTTGTTGTTACAAACCGCAACGAAGGCTCAGTCCACCGAAGCCCCCAGAGAGCCTAATAAGAGCTCCGTCTCCAAAAGAATGCCGCTTTCCCATAGCCTGCCAAAGTTTTTTTTTTAACCTCAACCCCTTTTTTCCCCTCAAAGCCCCAGCCTCTAATTCTCTGCTCCACTTAAAGCCGGCCAATCTCAGGCAAAGCCAGATTTTTTTTCCTTTTCCAGGGTTTTGGGTGAAATAAAAAAGAGGGTGGAGGTGTGATAAGTGGGGGGTGCAGGCTGGCTGAGGGTGAAAGGTGACACGTGGGCGGAGACAGGTTGACGGCAGCACACTGAGCCTTTGTTTGTGTTGTTAGAGGTTCAGTCATCGCAGGATGGTGACACCTTATGGGATGTGGAATGGGACAAAGACTTGACCATGCTGTCAACAATACAGCAGGATTGGTGTTTATTCACAAGATCCTGCATCACTAGGACTCTGGAGATGAGTATCAGTGTGGTTTGATACCTACCTAACCAAATCACAAGACAGATTTTGATGCTTTATTTTGATACCATTTACATAAACGTCTTATGTTACACAAAATACACGAAGTATTGTTTTTATACAATAGTACCTTTACAGGACCTGGAATCTATTTTATAGGTACCTTTTTAGCTTTAACACCTACATCAGCAGCCAAATGTGTCTGCACATTCCTTTAGTTCTTAACTTATTTTCAACTTTTCTGTATTGAAATTTGAAGCTGTGTCCATATTCAGGGGTGGCATTCTTTAAAGGACCCAAGCTTCCAACTAATTTTACACATGACTCAAAATGAACTTATTTTTGTAACTTTTCTGGATTGAAATTTGTAGTTGTGTGCTTAGTCAGGGGCTGGCATAAGAGACCAGACTTTCCTTTCCATTTATTCTTGCTGTCTAGCTTAACAACTTAAGTTATAAATTATTTTTTCATTATTAGTAATAATAACAATTATACATTTTAATTGTATTGCACTTAAGATTTCACAATTTCAAAAGTGCTACATGAACTAAGAATCTAGCTTCCTATTCCTTTTTATTATTTTTTTTAACTTCAATTTCATCAATTTTGTGTTACAATATGTAGCTGTGTCCTAATCCAGGATTTGCATTCTTTCAGGGACCCATCACTCCCACACCTTTAATGTTTTTCACATATATATTTAAGTTTATTGTCTAAACTTGGTGGCTGAGACATAATTCAGGGCAAGCATTGACATCTTCATTCTTTGTTTGAGAACATCATCGTTCTTTGTCTTTCTTAGTGTTATTGGTGAAGGAACCATTTAGTCAGTGGTGCTACTTTAAAAGCTTCTTTTTAACTTTGGTGTTGAATCAAAACTTGCTACAGTAATGAACTCTGCTAATTTACTTTTTATTTTGTACACATTATTCAAGTCTCTGTAATAAATTGTGTGGTTGTGTGAGCATTCTTTTTGAGGACTCATGCTGTCTACACATGTTACTAATGACTAGGAAGTTTTCTGCACATGAATTTGCAGCTGTGTCCTTGTTTTGCACTTAAATGTTTGGGACAAAACATTTTATTCATGCCATAACAGAAATGTTTGTTGTTCTGAAATTTGTAGCTGTGACCTTATTTGGGGATGTATTCTTTGAGGAAATAACTTTCTTGAAGTTTTATTCTGGACATATAACTTAGGTTTTCTGAATTAAAATGTACAGTTGTGTCCAAATTCAGGGGTGTATTATGTTAGCGACCAAGAGGTCCAACACCATTCAGTCCTGACTTACAGTTTATTGTTAGTGTTTTACAATTTGCAGCTGTTTCCTTATCATTCCTACATATTTCATTTTTACTACTTTTTCACGTTTTTGCTCAAAATGCTTGGCTGTGTCCTAATTCAGGGTAAGTACTCTATAAAGGTGCACTACTCCTGTTCATTTGCAACATCTGCACCATATTACAAAATTATTCTATATCACCTGGTAAACTATTTCAGAGTTAACTGGCAGTTTTCAAGCCATTTTTATAGCTTTTGATTTGGTTTAATATAAGTAACTTACATGTTAAAGTGCACTACCCACCCACTTTATAGTCAATTAGCTTGTTTGAACTGGCTTGCAATGAATCTTGGGATACAAAGAGACAAAAAGTTGTGCCTGATCTTTAAATGTGGGACATAATCGTTAGCCACTTATGAGGAAGCCTAGAAAATATGACAGACTTTTGAGTGTCTCAGTGAAGGATGTACCCCCCTGAATTGGGGCCCCCTTCCATTCATAAAGCTGTGTATGAGACCACCCTTCTGACAGATTTAAATACTTACATCCTTCTGCTCCATTTAAGGTTAGATATAACATTTTCTGAAATGTTCTCAGGCAAAGTTGTATTTGTGCTTGGGGCAAAAGTGCTATTACTACAAAGTATAAACTTGAAATGAGCAAACTTATCATCCACTTTCTGCCATCTTAACGCTGCTCTTTTCTCCCTCTCTGAATGAGATCTATTCAGCCACTTGATCAACCCATTTAGGCAGATCGGGGAGTCTCTGTGCCAGGGTGGATTCAGGAAACATTTGTCTTCTTGTTTAGTCTGGGCACCATGTGTTGGAACAGCCGCTCTCACCTCACAGACCCCCTCCTCTTATACACACAATCGCAGAAAACCCCCCGACACCTACAGGCCCAACCTGGACGATGACTACTGTGGTTCATTGTTTTCAGGGCACAGATGCACAAAACGGCTGCACTTCAAAGCAGCAGCGACATGAAAAGAGAGAACTGGCACCGCGGTTCAGGTGTGTTAGCATGGAGGCTTTGTGCACTGGCGTCTATTTCTTCTGCCGCTTTAATCAGAAAGTAGAGAGTGAGACAGAGATGTTGACTCAGAGCAAAGAGTCTTTTATGGAGAAGGAGGCAGGTGCGATGAACTGCAAAAGGGCTCTATTTGAACGGTTGTGACCATGAGAAAACAAATGTGCATGTCTTTTTGCATGCATCTTGGACACGATACCACTTTTTCCTGAACAAACAGTATAAACAGAGCTCACTTTTCCTAATCCTTTAGTGCTAAATCCCACCACGGCTGAAAAGAGAGCCTAACAAATGGAGAATAGGCAACAAAATAAATCAAAACATTTGGGATTTAACAGTGAGCGAGCAGGTGAGGATTACACCTGATGCTTTTCGGTTCAGAGCCTCAGCTTGAGCTGCCAGGCTGCTATTGAAGAAACTCAAACAGTCAAACGGTGAATGAGCCACCTGTGTGTCTTGGAAGAGTCTGAACTCCACTGTGCATGTATTATACAACTGGAGCAAAGAGAAGGAAACGACAGGCGCTTTGCTTTCAGTGACACTGACAGCGGCAGATTCATGAGAGACTCAAGAGTGTCATGGACTCAAAGATAGCTTTGCAAAAAAGGAAAAGAAAAATCTTACCAGGGGAAAAAGTGAAGCAAGAAAAGATGAGTCATTGAATAATAACAAAGAATTGTGACTCTCTCTATTATCTAATGAAAAATGTCTATTTTCATCCAAGTTGCATTGGTGATAAAATGCTGAGGAAGAACATGAGTTCCGAGTGTCTGCTGCTGGAGTTTATAAAAATATAACCAAATATTTAGCTGTAGTTGCTTAGACAAACTGAGAAAAAGACATCTGATGAGTAATAGACATCCGCACCATGACTGGCTTTGGTCTTTTTAAATCTAAACTAAAAACTAACTTTTTTAGCTTCTAACCCCGACTAAGGCTTCTAGGTCTTATGCTCATGTTAGTTAGTTTTATTCTGTTTTATCTTTTCTGAATGGCTTTTAAGCACCTTGCTGCTGTGTCACACCTCCCGTTGCCTTTTTATATCTTTTTCTTTTATGTATTGTTCTTCTGGTATTGTTTTGTGTTGCTTGTACCCATAGTGTTCTTATTTATTTTCTGACACTGCTGTAAAGCACTTTGGGAGCCTCTTGGGTTTAGAAATAAACATTGACTGATTGATTGATTGATTAATACTTGTGTTGATTTGTTAGTCTTAAGGACATCCTTTTCCAAGCTGACACTATCACCTGGTATTAATGGGTTTGAATAACAGGTTTACTTTATATAGCATCATTGTTTAACTTAATTTGAAAGGCTGTGACAGTCATCCTTGATTTTGTGTGAAAGCAGTTATGTGTAAAAAAAAACGTTAAAACATCCCCCGATATTATATGCATTAAAAATAAATAAGACATTTATCAAACAACAGAAATAAAACCAAATATTTAGCAGTGGTTGCTCAGACAAACTGAGCAAAAGACAAATGATGAGTAATACCAGGTTTTAATGGGTTTCTGCAGTGATTTACCACAGATAATTGTGTAATAAGGCTTTTGCTGTTCATGAAGGCTAGTTTTTAAAATTAAAGTATCTCATTGTAGCATGCATTCTTAACCTGACGCACCAAATAGGCCATCCAATGTATTTTGCTAGTCCATCTCAGAAAATGGAAAAGTTTTGGCCAGAGCCTTTCAAAAGCAAATCCGGTCGCAGGTTGAGCACTATCGTTGTAGATTGGAGTTTGGCAAGATGGAACTGACTGATTACAGACATTTCATCAGGCAGATCCATCTGCACTGCAAGGCCAGTGAATACTGTTAATTCACTGGAACTTACAGGCTACTGAGCTGCTATGATTATGCAAAGGCAATGTTAAAAATGAGTGTCTATTGCCTGCACCAACCATCCTCATTCTGTCTTTTCACAATAGAATCCTGTGATTTTACAGCCATGCATGTTCAGATTATAGGAAAGAAAATGGTAAACTGTTGGTAATCTTCAGAACTTGTTGTCTTTTCACAGAATAGTAGCAATACCGAAAATGCACAGGGTAAAATCACAGCAAATTGTGAATTCACAATAATATGGAAGCATTTCACAGTGACACTTTGATGGTGTTCAATCTTTTTCTCTAAATTCTCTTGTGTTTTATGCAGATAATGTACGAAATGTTGGTAGGTAATATATTAATGAATCTGGCTTTCATTGTGAATCTCCTTCTTTGTCTGCATGTGGGTTGTTGTTTGTTTTAATTAAATCTGTGGCACAGGCTGCTAAATGTATCCAAGATTCAGTTTAATTGTCCAAAGGGACAATCAGGTTGATTATATTACAGTTTCTTGTATTTTAGCATTTCAAATCATCTCATTTAGTAACTCTCAATGCATCCTGTTGTATCAAACTGTAAGAAGTATGACTTAACACAACAAATTCATTTCCTACTATGTCTTATCTTATAATTGGCAACATATTTTATATCTAAGGATTAACTAAGTTCCTTCCCAGCTAAATGAAGTTTCATGTCATACTAGGAAAAAAATACTTCGAAAAAGAAAAATGAAAATATTTCTATGTATTTTACAATGCTAAAACAAGCTGTGCAAATACCAGTCCAAAATGTTTTCTTAAAACCTCCCTGCCACCCACACGTGAACATAAACAAAATAATCAAATGAAATCATCTGCAATATCTGACAAATCTTTGAATATCGATTGTTTTTTCAAGTGGCAAATTACTTCAAGTCTTTTATACACTACATTTCTTCTCCAAATTGAACTGACTACCCATATTGTGTAATACAAAGAAGTATGATTCATAAAAGCTTATTTGGTAATTGAATTATTAGAGTTCTGGATGTCCTAACATAGTGAGTTATTATTGTTTGCATAACAAGTTTATTTTATATAGCATCATTGTTGAAATTGGTTTGAAAGGCTGCAACAGTCATCCTTGATTATGTGTAGAAGCAGTTATCCAACATAATATGCATTTAAAATAAACACAACATTTACTGCACAGCACAAGTTTGATAGTCAAGCATACAGACGATCAGTATTGCTGAGTCAGAGTCTTGTTGGTTTCCAGTTTGGTTTTCACTAAAGTGATGCAGTATTCATAAAAAAAAAATACACCAAAAGCCTTGGCTCCCATCCACTAAGATCCTGCTGTAGCTTGTGGACAAAACTGTCTCTTACATATATTTAGCCTTGGATCATCTAAAGCCCTGGTGAGCCGCTGCTCTCTGTTTCAAAGCCACTTTCATAATCTTTAACATGGAGGCTGGAGAGTTTAGCCGATGGCTGCATGGAGTCACTGGTCCTTTGTGATCTCCGACTGAGCGTCCAACACTCAGAAATGTATGAAAAGAAATCTGGCCCAGGGTCTGATTTAATGACTTCCAGCATTTTTATGAGGACTGTCATGCAGTTATATTTACACATTGCTATTAAAAGCTGAATTTTGTAGGTAAATACAGTTTGGATTGCTTTCTCATAACAACTTATCAAGATGATAGTTATTATTTTGTCTAATTGTAAATATGTTTACTGGGATATTGACTTTGAAATGATAATAACTGTATATCATCATAAGTGCTGCATGGACTTAATGTTGGGAGACCGCTTTGCAATGCTTATTCTTTGAATTACTGCCTTTATCATTGTTACACTTTGAAATAGGCAGGACTACATGCACAAATGGCATGTAAACGTCCTGATGATGTGAAGACTTTTTCACTTTTCAGAAATTCCAGTTAAGTTGTTATCTCTTTGTTTCTTGTCACTGCAAGGTCAGCAATAAGGATGAAATTTGTTAATCAAACTGCTTGTTACACATTCTCACTTTGCTATTTGTTCTTTGATAAACCATGAATTATTCAATTCGGGCTTTGGACACAACTTGTTTAAATATTTTAAAAACCAAACACAAAACCTCTGATAGTTGGTAACACTTGCAACAACTATGAAAAAACAACTATAAATGGATCATGAAATCAGTTAAACTAGGTCATATGAACATTTTAAGTGGGAAATGTTCGATATTGCATGGGGCAAATTAGTTTTGATTAGTTTAATTTGATTCATTATGACATTCAAAGGAGTAGTGGTGTCCCTATCCATCACCCAGAAAGCAGGAAGACACTTGTGACACAACCTCATCTGAAGAAATATTCTGATTCTTGGGTTGCTGAGCCTATAACCAAGTGACTCTCCCTGTGTAAGGCATCCAATGTGACAATTAGAGTGTGTGACCTAAGCTTCCCTGCATACGTTTAAAGTTATCATGTCTCAGGGGCGTGTATGTGTCAGTGACTCACTGCCATGTTGCTCCTCTCATGTTGTGACCAGTTTGAGAGACTAAATCAGAGTCAAAGAGGTTGGGCAAACAAAAAATTTCAGCAAGTCTTTCCTAGGCGTGAAGATTTTTTTTGTGAACATACAGATTTCATATTTCAAACTGATTGGCAGGGCGGATTATGTGGGTTGGATGGCAACATGTAACCCCAAAGCATCGTTTTGATTGTGGCCAAGTTGTGATGGTAGCCTGACATGGCTGCATCTTTAATAAAAAAATAGCCCACAATCTATCCATGTTCGTAGCTCGGGTTAATCACCTGTCATTACACATTTCAACAGGGGGGAGATGATTAAATAAATGAATAACAGGCTTGAGTAATGAGCATGTGAAGTGAGAGGTGTGAGATCAAACCAAGGCCAGAGGAGTGAGCGTGGCACCATGAAGCCGGCCGCAACTTAACAGAAATAAACAAGGAGACAGAGAGCACAGAGGATGAGAAGAGGACCCCAGCGACTGCTCTTTGTGCCGCCACATGGACACACACACACACACACGTCCTAAGCATAAAGCATCCGAGAAGATGCAATTGGACAGATTACGTCATGCCTCTGCAGTGAAGGCCGGTCAGAGCTGATCACTGTTGATATCAGACAAACTCAGAATTACAGGAGCAGACATGACAGCCAGAGAAACCGGGTCAGTGAAGGTATCAGAGAAATAAAACAGAGGCTGAGAGATGGATTCAGAACCAGAGAGGCTGCAAGCAAATACAGACTCAGAGAGTCTGTTTGTTTTGAAGATCACAGGTTTGAATCTAAAACTAAGAAGAAATACCTGAATAACAAACATTTCATACAAGCAAATAAGGGAAGAGCTGCTGCTGCCTCCTGAATGTCCTTGAGTCGGTTTGTCAGTTATCACAATAATTGAAGTAAACAGAGGCAAAAGGACGTATTGAAAAAACTTCATTAGAGATTTGCACAAGTAGTAAAACTAATACAAAAACTAATATTTGTCAGTCTTGACAGTCAGCACAATACTGGGTTAAAATCATCCTCATGCAGAGAAGTTTATATTACTAAGAGGATAACACCACATGAATGTGTGTCTAGACATCTTAAGTGTTGTTACCACTGGACATCACAAACATCTGCTCTAAAACAAACTCCACCAAAACTCTTGAACGTCCAAAGAACCATCTCGCTCTGCTGTTGTATACGGAGCTCAAACTCTGATTCTTTTAGTTAAGTTTGAAAAGTTAGGAAATTAATTGTTAATTTGCTTATGTATTAAGGAGACTGAATTGCACCAAGTATGTTTGACATCATGTCTGTCCATCGGCTCGAGCGCTGAGGCTTTCATACCAGGTGGATGTGTTTGCTATGTTGTGGCTGCAGCTCCCGATATCACACATCTATAGTTAACCCACTGTAGGTTAAAACTACATAAATAACTATGTTGGCTTGACTGCACTATAGTTAGTTTACAGTTTTACAGCATTTTCAATTCCTCTATAAATCCACTGATGGAACTATTTTGTGATGCCATGTATGGACCACTTATCCCTCTGCTAGCACAAACTCCCTTAATATTATGAAGATGGGTTTCTCCCATTCATAACCCATATGTAAAAACAGGCAAAAGAAGTGGTCAAAATTCCCATTTTACTGCTTTCTGTCACATGATTTAGGCCTTTGCCAAACATTTGCTTGTTGTTTTGAATACGGGCATCAGGACTAACCCCTCCACAGCGACAGAAAGTTGGGCTAGCTGTGTCCATTTGACCGATCAGAACTACAACAAACTACAGCAAAGATGTGCTGAGAGGGCCAGGAGAGGCAGAGAGGTCTACTAAGTCTTAATCTAACAGCATCTAGTCTCCAGGTTTGTGCTCATGGGCTCACAGTTAATGCATCTGCACCAGCTAACTTGCTTGATCTGTCCTGCCCCTCAGTTTCCACAACAGTTCTTCCCACCCCTCTGTCTACCTATGACTCCATCTGGGAAACTTCTCTCTCTGTATACTTCAGGTCATAAGGCTATCCTTTCTACTAGCAAAGGAAAAATTGCTCATTTTAAGTTTGTTTTGTGAAATTAGTGTTTGTTTTTTCTTCTGCTGACTTGGCCAGCTGATGGTGTACGGATACATAAGCACCACATTGCAGCACAGAAATGGTCTAAACACAGTGGCTTTATTGAGAAAGAGTAAAATACTGTTAAGAATCTTACTGCAGCATCTAGTTGAGACAATGCTGTTTCGTGTGTAGTTTTAAGTGGGTCAATTATGATAATTTGGTGGCACCACTGACTGCTAGACATCACTTTGCATCGTCTCCAAAGCCAGGCAGGGGTTTTAGAGACTTTGATATTTACTAATGCCTTTGGCCTCCGTTTCAAAAAACCCAAACAGTCCCTTTTAGCTTTCAATTTATATGTCAGTTCTCTGAAAGTACAGCCCTGCAATCCAAACAACAATAACTGTAAATCCATGTTTTCAGTTGCCACAGAAACATGGCTATCACAAGGCATTTGGTCTAATTGTATCTGAACCATGAGTGCACTTTGGGGTCTTGTGGTGCAGTTTAAGAATTATTGGTTTTAATAAAAGTGCATTTAAAATGGGCAAGAATAATGAAGCTAAATTATTAATCAGCTGCTTTATATAATTCCATAAAAACAACAAATATGCCTTCAACATAAAAAAGTTTTATAGTTGCAGCGCTGCATCTGGTTTACAAATTATTTAATATGCAAAACATTTCTGCGAGGAATTAGGAGACAAAGCACCCCTAAAGTTAAAACAAATTTTCCCACCGATAAAAGCACCCCTTAATGCTACTCTGAGAAATGTTTCAACAGTGAATAATTGATGTTTGCTGGTTACAAGTCACATCAACTGCCAGCTGTCAGGCTTCAATCAACAACTTAGCACAGCCTCCACGACGTGATAAGAGACACGCCGCCTGTTTGACTGTCAAAGGATTTTAGAGGATCACATAACAACAAACAAATGTGCTATGAAATATGCAGCGAGAGAAAACATTTCCTCCCTATCAAGTGTCTACAGGAGAATAAAGTGAGCTGGAGAGGAGAGGGCGAAAGAGGAGGTGACTTTGGATTGTTTTAACATCTGCAGCATTTCTGTGACTTCATGTGGTCAGTGTGAAGGCATTTACTGTATACATCTGCAACACATCCAAGTCTCAAAGTCACAGAGAAGTAGGTCACACTGTTTAAGGACAATATAATGCCCACAATTTCAGCTCCACTCTTTTACGTCACAAGTTAAGACTTTTTCACCAGTTACCCCTTATTCTCCTATAAGGGGATGGATACAACTGACTTGGCATCAGTGTGAAGGGAGGGACGGGTCAAACAACCACAGACTTTTGTTCAGCTGAACCCAGTTTAGTCATTTGTTGCACTGTTGTTTAACCTACTCTATGATGCTTTTGGTCCCCTACAGTATATAGGGTGTTTTGGTTGGCTTGAACCTTACAAGACAAATGGTTCGTAGGACAAGAGACGAGGAGATAACTAATGAGACGAAATGCATCTGTAGAACACACAAAAGGACATACTCTGAGTTAAAACAAGTAGCAAAAGATGTGTGACAAAATGTTATATTTCACTTGCAGTTTCTCCACCTAGCACTGTGTTGGTACCTAAATTTCAGAACAGTCAATACCACCTGACATACCAGCAAAACCATTCAATATATTTTACTCATCCACCTGGGCAACAGCCCTAGAAAGTGTCTGGAATAGACAGAACCTTTAAACAGGTGTGAAAAAATATCGATACAGCAATATATCGCGATATTTTGACCAATGATACAATATCAATATTTCAGATCTTAATATCAATTTTTTTGTAAAAACAAAAACTCATATTTTATCAGAGTTGGAAATAAACTACAACTTATAAATACTTTCAAACAGGTTATTTTCAATGCAGTCTATTCAGTTCAGACAGTGACAAGAGAATTTTTTTTTTTTTTTTACTTGTGGTTGTGCTGTCAGTAACTAAAAGCACTTTGTTCCTCATGTATTCAATTACAGTTTTGACTGCAGGTTTGGATGCTTTTAATACATTGATAAAGGGAAAACAAGAATAATTTCTTTGCAACATTAGTTTAAGTGACTTGATGCACTCTTTGTTTCAAGTTAAGTGTATGTATGTAATACTGCATCTGACATATTTCAAAAACAATAAAATGGAAAACTTGTAGTTTTGAGTAATATTGTGTGATTTACATAAACACTATCTCTAGTTATTTCTTAGTCAACTGTAGAATATCTCATTGTGTCACAATAATGTGATATATCGTGATGTTATTGTATCGTGACCCAAGTAGCGTGATACATTTCATATCGTGAGGTTCTCGCCAATACTCACCTCTGGTATATCCCCCACATGACTGAACAATCATTCTGAGGTTCACAGTTATTACTGTTTATCAAATAATGTAGTAGGCGCAGCTGGCGTGATGTAAAATACAAAACCAAAGCCAATTTGTGCAAAAACTCACCAAAACATGTCTGAAGTAGAGCAAAAAAAAAATTTCAATCAGGAAATGCTTATGGTGCAGTTTGTTTTTCATTTAATGAAGAAACACAGTCCAGATTTGATAAAACTACTAAAAGTACTCACAAGGCAATATGTAAAAACACAAAGGGGTGAATACAACTTGCAAAAAGATACACATGATGCATCTATATAAATAGACTTTTGGGTCAAAGTCCAGCATGAATATATGGAACATCCCCTGAACGCCTGGTCTAACTAAGTTCAAGTGTTAATGGCCAAGCAATTTAACTTTGTGTGTTAGTCCACCATTTGGAATTGCAACCTGGGACTATTTTATCTGGACTTAATAGTAAACAGGTGTTTTAGAAGACAAACTTCAGTGAAAATGATAAATTGGCTTTTCCTGACTGCATGTAAACTTTCTGTTAGAAGAACTGTAGAAGAAAACAGTTCAGAGGTGTAAGGAGGGAATAAAGCGGGACAGTATGGGGTCATCAGTGTGGCAGAAGCTCAGCATCTGTTCTCTAAAAACAACAAGCCTGCAGGGACACATCCACAGTGTAAACATCATCACCCTGACAGTACAGTGTATTATCTACCCTGCTTAGTATACACCTGCAATGTGCTGATATATATTTCTGATCCTGTGTCACTGCCAAGCTGGGACACAGATGAAACATATCACATCGGAGTACTACACGGCTTTTATCCATCCCAAAAATACACATTGTCCCCGTTTTCAACAGTGATCATGTTTGATTTCTCCCGTTGTGTTTCCCCCCCTCCTGGTTGTGTAAGTCAACAGTGTGTCCTCCTGCCTGCTCTGCCTTACATTGTCTTCTTTTCCCCATCTCTGTTGTCATAAGAAATCAAACATTGCATAAGCAAAGGATGTTAGATAAGACTTTCTGATGCCTATCACCACCAATCTTCATTCCCTGCTGGGCGCCTTGTAGAGCGATTGGTTGAGAAGGATCCAGACTGAATGGTTATTTGGTTGAGTGTGATTCAAGGAGACAATGGCAGCCGAGAAATAGACGCAACAAATAATAGATGCTAACAATTGACTTTTGCGCAGCAGAAATAATCTGATTTAAAATGTATTTGCAGTGTCTCTGACTGTATCAGCAGAGAGGAAATGAAGGGATTATATCTTTTATCCTGTCACTCCAGTGAATGCTCTTTTAAATTTGCTCTTACTCAGCTCTTACAACTCCAACAGTGATAAAAGTTTGGCCTAGCTCTTACTATGAGACTGGGATTTAAAAAAAAAAAAGGCAAGTTAAATGTTCACTTATCTCTTTGTCATAAAACTCAAAGGAAGTAAATCCTGTCAACAGAGGGCCTCCAACCACATCAAATATGTCACTTAAATACTAGGTCTATCAACAAAACAAATCATGATTTTATTTCATGAATGGATTTCACAAAATAAGGAAAAAAGCTTTACAAAGTGGATTTCCTGATTTGTTCTGCAAGCTTTTTTCAAGGCACTTTGGGATCATTCACAGCACAATTCAGGAAAGCCACATTTAACTGCTTCTCTCCACATAATGTGAAAATTATATTCTTACAAAGCAGCAGAATTGCTCACATTTCATTTCATCTTGTAAAGCTTCACGTGTTTTTAATACTCCTTTAAGAGTATGTTGAGATCTGTCAGCACCTTTTGAGCAGAAACAGTTGTAATGTTGTGAAGCCAAAAGTGAGCAATGAGTGCAAAAATGTCAAAAAGCAGATTTTGAATAAATAAGCATGAGTGGCCTGATAGCTGCAGTTCATCAGAACTCGAAAACAGTTCTCTAAAATGCGTATATTTTGCTTTTACTTTGGATCATATATTCATTTTTAATGCACAGTGCTCTCCCAACTCCACACTTTGACCCTGTGATCCAACTGCTGCAGCCAAATTGCCTTGCAAACCTTGACTCCAGATCGGAGTAAGACTGCCTACAGTTCATAAGTCCTGGCAGGATGAAGAAACAGGGTGGGTTTTGTCCTTATGGGATGTCCGTGTCGCAGCCTGTCTCTGATGTCCCCTGTTAAGAGGAACTTCAGTTTGAAAATAGTACAAGGGCTCACTAAAAATTAATACCAAATAATGCAGCCACTTGGTCTAGCAAAATATCACCATGAATTTGTCCCATCGCACAGGTCTCACCCAGATCAGTCTATATGTCAATAGTCTTTTCTGTCCTGATGTTGTGGCCTTTTTGTCTTGTGCATAGAAGTACCCTATCAATTGGAAGAGACATGTTAAACACCCCGAAGAGCACACAAAACTCAAAAAAGTGTAATACAGGCTCTTCAAAAGGAATTTTTTTTAACAAAGATCATTTTTTCCTGCTTTTTAACATAGTTCTGATTACTGGGAAACAATCTACCCAGAATTCTTGCTCACTTGGGGTATCACTAAGAATCACTGAATAAATACCCACCCCTCGACAGATATTCCCACAATGCTACATTACATTTACAGTATCTGAAAAATGAATGTGATTGATGGAAAAATCATCCAATCACCTGCCAAATGTGCTTCTCAAGTTTCTGCCCAATCCCAAACACTCTGTATGGCCTGTTGCCCAGATGGACTTATGGAATATATTGAATGGTTCATTTGGTGTGTCAGGTTAGGACAAAAGTGTCCATAACGACACTAGAGGGCCACAAATTTTCATGACATTACTTAATTTCAGCATTAATCTCACTTTATCACTGTGATTTTGAATACAAAGCATTTAAGACTTTTCTTTGTTTGGACAACAAATTGGAACCCTGTTTTTAACGTCTTGCAAACCCATGAGTGGTCCTGACCTAATTTTGGGAAGCATACACTTTCAGAGTGCACATTTCAAAGCAAGTCATCAGCACAAAGGAAAATTAAACACAAGAAAACAACAGAGTTGAGTTTCCAGGTCACCTCTGGAAAACTATGGAATAACACGTTAATAGGGGTTGGCTTTGGCAGTAGATGATGAAGCAAATAGAAAACCATTACTGGAATAAACCACATAAGCTGCTACAAACATGCGTGAGAAATTAAAGATGGTTGTGTCTTGTCATGGTGTCTCTGTCAAGGCAGGTACTTTGACTGCTCAGAGTGTTAAAAAGTATAAAACGGCTGATTTGACTGTCTTTGAACTGGATTAATGTGAGGAGGGGTTACCAAAAAATAAAGTATATTTATATATCATCTCATTTTCAATTAGCTTGGTCATTTCAAAACTCTATATTTTGTGCCCTCTACTCCGCTCGCTAACATTAGTTCAACAGAAATCCCCCTCATTCTCTCCCTAAAATGCTGCGTCAGTCCCCTGATAGCTTTAGCTGCAGCTGGAAAGCTCACATGTCTTACCAGTGACTTCATCACACAGCCAAACAGCATTATTCCCCTTTGAAAAAAATCCCCCGGATTTAAAGAGGGAGAGGGAGAGAGTGAAAGAGAGAGAGAGGGTGGAGGGAGGGAGGATTTTTGATCCCTGGTTCAGTTTTTTACAGTGTATAATGCCATAAGAATGCACCAATGATGCTCAAAGCTGCAGGGCGGCTGTCAAACGTGCCTCAGTGTTTCATATTTGGACAGAAAAAACTTTCCGGTCATAGTGCAAGTGATCATTCAGGAATCACATGAATCAGCACCATAACAAACATGTAAAACTGTCTGAGAGGAGCAAGGACTGCAGCTGCATTTGGGCAAACAGAGACAAGTTCAACCTGAAGTCCTGTTTGCTGTACAGCTGGGGGCGCTACATGCTCGGAGCACCTCAACTTTCTAATATGAAATAAAGAAGACTCTTCACACTTTCTCTGAAGTCATGGGTTTAAGAGTCATGAACTGAAAAAATGGAAGGTGGGAGGAAACCTGCTCAATGTCAGCTAGGTTTGATGTCTGAAGGCTGTTTTATTTCTTCTTGATATAAAACAACAGAGCAACGCAGCAGGAATTAATGCAACTCTTTCTGTAGCCCACATGCTGTCTGATTCTCAGCTCTGCTTTTAGAAAGCAGGAGTCTCAACCTTTAGATTTTTGATTAAGAGATTAACAGGATTTCAGATGCATGGATAACTTCTGTGGTTTTGAATAACGGGCAAACAATACTTTAAAAGTCCGATTTAAAGGAAAATAAGCATTAACTGTTTCAAACAGGTATGTGATTTATACATGTGTTCCATATTTCCCAAATGCAATTTACAGGGGTCGCACTGATTTATAACTGCAGACCACAGTAAGCGTGTCATTACATTAACAAGACCCTGCTGGGTACATGACAATTATAGCACAATGTGTGTCTGTTCTGCAGAGGTACATTTAAAATTGGCTCAATTATATTTCACTTTAGCCACAGTAAGCCTGCAATCAGTTTTAAACCGGTAGCAAACGACACTGCACCTACTTAAAAGAAGCTGAACACTGTGTGCTGATTCACCGCAGATTTGGAGCACGATGATATGTACTCTGATTCTCTATCTGCTAATTGATTTAAATTTATGGGGTTGCTCTGGCTTTAGGCCGTTGATGGGGCTAAGTTAAAAATAAAACAGAACTCACTGTAGGCACTCGGGAATCAAACTGTCTTTCTGCTACTTTTAAACATTAAAAGTATATTTTCTTATTTCGTTTGATCTTTATTGAGCAATTTTTTTTCCAATGTTTGTGGCTATTCATCTCATCTATTCCTTTCCTTCTGACTTCATTTTTTCTCTAATTTAAAGCATTTTAAATACCATCTTGTTTAAATAGTGACAAAAAATTATCTTCTGACCTTAACATTATCCAACACTTTTACATAAAACACTGACATTGAAAGGATCTATTTTCTCATGACCCCTTTCCTATCACAATTTGTGCTTATCTACTGTAATTCCTAAGAATGCTCAATGTGAGTGACCATGTTGTTAACTCCAATGCTTCTTTGATTTTTCCTCCCTCCTTGACTTCTTGTAATTGGTTTCAGTGTGTAAAGGCTCATTTATGAATGAAATATTATTTATGAAAATAGATCTGTTTTTTCACTATCCAAATTCACATGTCCTGGGTAAAATTTGTAAAATAAAAAAAATGTAGGGGGGCATTTTTATAAGGAGGAATAGGTTTTATAAATTAATTTACAGTAGGGAACTTATATTAATGATGACAATACAATGTGCTGATCTGAGGCTACAGAGGTTGTATTAGCAGTTGTGATATTAAAGGAGACATATCATGCTGATGCATGATTTAATACTTACATATAATATAATAAATTTGAAAACAAGACCTTACACCCCTTTAATTTTCAAAAAATGAGATACTGTATTTTTTCTGATATCCTAGAACGAGATTTGATGCCTCTGAAAATAGGTCATTGCAAGATGTCCGCGAGATTTAAATCGTCGTGATGACATGAGGTACCTTTCTTTTTATTGGAGTAATCTGATAGAATACTTCCTCCTCTGTGATGTCCGTTAGCCCCACAACCATCAGTCAGGAACACATCCACCAAGCAGCAGTATGTAAGTCCCTAGCTCACACTCACTCATTACCAGCTCTGGCCTGTAGGGGGACTCAATATGCGGTCGCTGCTTTGAGCCTGCCAGAAAATACAGTAGAAGAAGAAGGACAGGCTGGCTCTACCCCCGATAGAACTGACCAATCAGAGCACAAAGGGCTGTGACGTTGCGAGGTTACTGTAGGTCAGCCTGAGATCCGAGCGTTTCAACGAGAGCTTGATAATGGCCTAAAATGAGGATTTTGAGAACACTATTGTGGGGCAATGAAGGAACTAAATGACTTGTACTGAGGGCAGAAATGCTTTACAGGCATCCTAGTCTGGCATAGTGAAAAGGAGAAACAAGCATGATATGTCTCCTTTAAATAGCAAAATCAAACGACATTGTCTTTAGGAGGACAATAAATGTAAACATACAAAGGGCAAAATATCAATCTATATGCCATATGCCTACCATGAAACACGGTTATTAAATGAAACTAAAATGTCTGGTTCACCTGATCACTTGCACAGCACAGTCTACTTTGGTGACTTTGTTGAACAGGGCCACACCACTTTCAAACAGCTTTTCTCCCTCAGTATGCAAACTCATCCAAAAACAACAGAAGTGATTTGCTAATAGGTAATTACACTACATGGCGTACAGCTCAAAAATGAAAAGATCTCTTTATTCATCAATACACATACTGTGCAACTACATACCTCTTATTTATATCCTAATTCTTTGTGGCTTTTGTTTTTTAAAAGATCTTTTAATATATTTTGGAATCAAGAAAAAGCTGCATTGAGTAAGGTGGAGGTGCACCAGATGCCCAAACCTGACATTAAACTTGGTGACCATAACATGCTACACACACGTATATACCTTTAGATGCTACATATAGCATGTACAGACCCTTGAGATATAAAATTGCTTGATCAAGTCAAATAATTTTGAATTATTCCAAAATCTGGTCTATGTCAAAGCCTGAGACAGACTAACACATGTGCTTAATAGTTTCGCTATTACAGACATTTAGCGAAACTAGTTTTTACAACTATGTAGTAAAAAAATCCCACAAAACACTACTGACAGTACTGGTATCAACTAAGGTCACAGCAGTAGGGAAGAAAAAAGCTCTGGGTCCTTTAAAAAAAAGAAAAAAAGATCAAATAAAAGTTACACAAAAGTGGAGAAAACGGTGCAGTTTACTTTATCAGATTAATGCATTGTGTGTAATTTTCATCCTATCATATTCTAACTGGGCATGTTCCTGTAACTGAGACGAATGCCTGGCTTATCAGCGTTATATCAAGACAAACATTGAACACCAGCTGGACTTTCTCCCGCTGTTTCTTGAGAAACTATTGCTTAACACAGACAGTGTGTCAGTTCTGCAAACCTGCAGCAGCTCAGTGCCAAAACAGATGCTGTCTCAGTATTACTTTTACTATCAATGCTGTGCAGCAGCTATAGTAAATATAATGTAGGGCTCATTATAGTTTAGAGATAAGTTGCTGCCTGGAAACAGAAACGGTGTGGAAGGTCCATAAAACATCCATAACAACCACAAGTAACTACAAGCTGTGGGTAAACATGTTTCTTCATATCACATTCCACATGCACCTTCATTAAATACACGTTGATACAGGCAGCTGTCTGAGGAGCATGCTGCTCACTCAATCCAACAACCTGTATGTTGAAAGAAAACATAGAAGGAGGTGGAAGAGCCATCTGGTGGTTTATGCCTCCAGAAGTTTACAATCGCTGGACAGTGAAAGTACATGGATGGGTCAAGAGACAGGTAGGATGGTTGTTGTGATAGAGTGGTTCCAAAGATGTTTGGCCTGCTGCCTTGAAAGTCCCACCAGTTTGTCCCTGATTAAGATCCTTGTGAAAAGTTTGGAAGAAAGTCCTTAAAGTGTTTCTATGGCTTCAACCACAGGATGAACGCGAGGACATATGTCCTTCACCACTGACCTCCAACATCAACTTATCCTTGAAAACTTATTAAGATGTCAAGAGAGCAAGAGATAAACTAGAATCTCAACAACTTTTAACTTTTGATCCAAAAACCTTTAAATTCAATCATATTATCCATAGATTTGGAAACATTTGATGAGACATTATTGTGATATCCCATCTTTAAGCTAAGGCTAAAGGATAAGACTTGATGATCTCTGTGGCTTTAGCTATTGAACATCAGAGTTGAGAATTGCACTTGGTTAAATCATAAACATCCTCCAAAACATTTTTACAATATCATATTCAATGGAGTATGGATGGACATACATACAACCTTGTGGCATCATCCGCCTCAGCTGCTGTTGGCATAGAGGCACAAGGAAAAAACAAAAGCTAAGTAAGGTAAGATGATATTTACTTTGCAGTTTTTCCTCTCCCTCATTTGTCTCCCTCTCCTCAGACACAAACAGAGAGGGAATCCTATACATCAGCGAGATTTAACGCCGTCTCATCCCACTCAGCCCTCCAATCACATGGTGAGCATCATCAATAAGCTTTACGAGACGCTGTCTTGGATAAAACACAGGGGTAATGTGTTGCTCCTGCTGGAACCACAAAATCCAGTTTCTGGCATCTTGGAGTTTGTTTCCAGTCTTTTATTTTCTGTAATTGCATCACAGCATTAAAGAAGGCCATTGAGAATTTAATAGGCAGCACTGGCTGAAAAGTGATACTCCAGCACAGGATGCTGGCTTGGAAGTCTGCCTCTTGCAGACAGAATGAAGCTTGGCAACACGGTTTTTGACATAAATTGGCCTCAAGATAAGAAACAGATATTTGCACTTATTTGTGCTTTTGTAAGTTGAGTCTGACGGAAAGATCGAGGATGACGTACATGTTTTAGCTTGTTTCAAGGATGTAATGAAACCTGCAATACACAGTTATTGGACAGCTTAAAATGGATTTTACAAACCAAAATACTGCAATACTCTTTATGTCCACTTTGAATTATAAAGTAATAAGATGTTGACATTCAGAGGTCAGGGTAAAAGAAAAAGTATCTTAACCATCAGGAGGGCCTTACATGCATCTTCAAACACTTCAACCATCAATGTGCACATGAAGACAGTTGCAGAACAGTAGTTGTTAAAAATTGTAAAAACTTATGAAAACTGGTCAGTAAAATTTTATCCACTGACCAGGTGATGATGTATGTGTGCATGTGTTTCCAGGTGGTCCTCTTTAAAAAAACATTATAATAACCTGTACTGGGGTCCATTGTTTGTGGTATTACCCTCATCTGTCATTACCTTATGACAGACAAGGGCAGTTTGTAGGGGTGTCCTGATCCAACATTGATATCAGTCCGATATCAGCAAAAAAACAAGTATCGGATTATATCGGCCTCCAAATCTCCAATATAAAAACTCCTATACAAGCAGTTCAGTCTAATTTGTAATTTAGTTATTTATTTCAGTTGTAGAATATGCTTATGTTTAAATTAAACACAGTGGTTATTACCGCTGCCAAGGAGGTTATGTTTTCGGGAGAGTTTGTTTGTTTGTCTGTCTGTCCGTCCGTCTGTGGACAAAATAACTCAAAAAGTAATGGATGGATTTTGATGAAATTTTCAGGAAATGTTCAGCATGGGAAAAGGAAAAACTGATTCGATTTTGGTGTTGATCTGGATCAGCGTCTGGCCGCCATGACGAAAAATGTGATTTCTGTGAATAACTACTGAACTAAACTAGATATCATTATGAATCCAATTGCTAATGGCATGTTTTCATGGTCAAGGGATCAAAACATTTAGATGAAATAAAGGTAGGAGTAACATTTATGGTCAAAATCACAATATGGGTGAGGACTGTGGCACTGTGGCGGAGGTCTGCGCTCTTTTCTAGTTTAACAATTTAACAATATATGTCTTTGTTTTCATTGGATTTATTGAGGTTAAATTTCAGGGTCTTCGGGGTGCTGGTTTGGCGGAGTGGTTAGCAACCATGCAAGTTCCATATACATACTTCGGCGGTTCCGGGTTTGAATCCAGCCTGTGATCAGTTTGCAGAGTGTCTTCCCCTACTCTCTCACCCCCTTTCACAAGCCTATCCACTATCACTCTCCGATCAATAAAGGCAAAAAAAAGCCCCAAAAATACATTTGAAAAAATAAATTTGGGGTCTTCTAATCCATCCCTTTGATCAAAAACAAATAGGTTAGTTTTTTCTCACCTAATATTGCTGATTACTGTTCTCTGTTTGAGTAATCTCACTTGATCAAGCCTTTTCTTACCGTCTATACTTCAAAATTAAGTTATAAAAATACGCGTGATTCCTGCTGATATCGTATCTGATTGATGTCGGCTAATACTCAAGGCTGCAATATCGGTATTGAAACTGAGGTGAAAAAGTTGTATCGGGACACCCCTAGCAGTTTGTAGGCACACAAACCTGATGTTCCAGGAAAGCACTAAACAAAGCATTGGAATAAAGTCAGAAAACCCAAACAGGCATTACCGAGCAAACATGACGTATTCATTTCCTTTTCAAAGTTCAGGGATCAACATAGAAGTAAACACACCGACTGCTTTTTCTGTCTACGACAATGAACAGAGACTGTTTTGCTTTCCCTCAAGTTTCTTCTCCTAGCCACAAACCACAGCTGAAATGTCCTTAAAAAGTCAATTTTATGCTCCGTCAGAGATTACAAAGCTCTGATAAAGCTTTTCCACACAAGTTCTCACCAAGAACGTAAAATAAAGTAGCTCTCTACTTCCTTTCAACAGACAATACAAAGAACATCAGCAGAAAGCACACGGGAACACCCAGGAAAAAGTAGTTTATCTCACATCTGCAGGCGGCTGATTGATTTCTGTTTGCTTTGTTTTCTCTAATATGATTTATACATAGACACGGAGCCTCAGAGTTTCAGTCAGAGGTCAGAAGGTTGTGAACTTCTCTAACCCTGGATTTCACAGCTTCACTTTCAAGCCTGCCGTGGCTTTAGGTTTTAAAAACAAAGTCTCAGTCTTGTCTTCTCATAGTGACAATACTAGGAAGGAAAACCAGCTGCCAGATGGAGCATCAGATATGTATTCTTGTTTAGGTATTCTTGTTTAGGCGGAAGACAAACTAACACAAATAGCAGTAAATAACAGGAGCTGATTTAGCTCTGCTTGTAGAGCAGGCGGTATACATACAATGACTGCAGTCCTTGTCATACTGGTCGACTGTTTGTCTCCAGGACCTTGTGCTCTACCCCCAACTTATTTTCTGTTTTTATCTTCCTGTCCAAACTAAGTTAAAGGCTTAAAAAATCTTAATAGCAGCAAAGTAAAAAGGCCGAAAGCAGTAATGGTATAGTTATTTCAGAGATAAAGCTTTGATATTTATGGAGATATAAAACCGCCTACAGGAAGTAAAGCCTGAACTTTAGGTGTTTGTACCTTAGTGGATTTAAGCTACCATTTCTGTGTTTGAATATTGTATTGTGCCTCTAGGTCTGTTTTATGGATAGGGTGGTAAAACAGAGCCAGAGTTGGGAGAAAGAGAGTCATTACTGTGCAATGTTGTACAATGTCATGAGGATTCGACCACCAGAGCACAACCGGTACTTAAATCACATTTAAACCCTGATTTATGTTGACATAGCAGCCTCATATGTGGTGAGTACAAACACAACTATTGGGCAGCTGGTGCTGGGAAGGTTAGAGGGTTAATACTTCTTGAATCATCTGCACAAATTGTCCTGTTTCCTTGAGACCCCCCTCGCAGCCAAATTCTACAAACTGCGCCTATAAGATTTCCTCAAACAACTCTGATTGTCAACTTTGTGTTCTCAACTACTTGATAACAGCTAGCCTGTGGCATGCCCAGTACAGGCAATTGTTAACATTCAAAAATCCACTGAGTACCCCTGATCCACCCCGTTCTCATTCTGACAAAACACTGTTAAAATGGCTGTAACTCAATGGTTTTCATCTCCACATGGGCCCTGTCTGTTCTGATTGGTTCAGCATTCGACTCTGTGTTAATTGGTCAGTATAGCATGGTTCTGTGTCATGTTTTCAACAGCTCTGTATTGTTTCCACAAAGTATATTCCGCAGTTGGCTTAATATTCCAAGCAAATGGTCTTGAGATACAGAAGAACTAGGGGTAGGACGTTCCAGTGGTTTTGGTCTAGTGCATAGAAGTACTTCACCATGTCGGGAAACACTAAAACTCAAGAAGGCAAAAAACCTTAACAAACATTCACTTAATTTCTTACAGAACAGGAAAGTAATGTATGTTGTCCCTGCACAAACCTCCTATCTCCAGATTTGCTATTTTTTATATATATATAAAAAGTATTATGACTAATTGAATGAATATTGTTTTGTTCCAATTACAAACTATTTTTTGTACTTTCATTTGGTTAAAAATTTATAAAACTCTTAACATGGAAGGTGACCATAAGCGCAATGAGAGTTTATAAAAAATATGTCTATTTCTGACAGTGATAATGAACAAATAGCCAAACTAGCTATTGCTTCAAAGCTACCATGTTTTGCTTACTAAGCTAGCTTTCTGACTGTCTAGTAGTTTATTTCAAATAAGGGCTTTTAAAACCGTAACATTTACACATGTTAAAAAAAAATCCAGAGAATTTTCTTAATTTACCAAACAGAGTGGACTGGGTCCATGAGTTTTGTTCAGTCTGAATAAGAATACATCTGGATCAAGGGATACAAAGTGTTTCAATACTAGATGTTTTCTGAACATTAGTAATTGAGAACATACTCCAGCAGTCATTGTAATTGAATATACTGTTGCTTTTGGGCACAAACTTCTAATCTTTATTGGGGTTTTTTTTGTGTTTGTTTTTTTACCATTTTCATTTTTTTCTTCAAACAGTGCAACTGGTTACCTTCCATATTAGTGAGTGGGTTTTATAAACCTTTAACCAAATTGAAGTTAAATATAATTAGTAATAAAGACAATACAATATTAATTCATTTTGTAATAGAGCTTTTTTTAATTTCCTGAAAAGTAGCAATTTGGAGATAGCAGGTTTGTGTCTGACACAAATATGAACATTTGTTAAGGCAAAATGCTGGCTCTTTAAAGTTCTGCATTGATCCTTGCTGCATTTCCTTTTAAAATTTCGTTCATTCCCCCCCAATGTTGAAGGAAACTTTTGAAACAGTTTGGTGATTTTATTTTTCTTCATGAGCTGAAATGTTGAGCTGACAACATCCTTAAACTTTAACCTAAACTTCCTCTGTCTTTGCAGACATATGACTGCGTTAATGACACCAATCAAATATCCTTTTACATACAGGAGGCAGAAACAGGCAGATCCACGAGATGCGACATAAATATTGATGAAAAGTTTGGAATGAAAGACATCCCACTAAAACAACATGAAGGAAATGAACCCAGCAGGCGTTTCAATTAGTGTGGGCAGAACTTCACTGATAAAAGCTTGTGAGTATTTAGCAGTCTGTGCATACTGTGAGCGCAATCATTCATGGCCACACAGACAGAGAGCAAACCAAAACACAAACACACACCACATCCCATTGTTGCCTGGAGGTCAGAAGGGTGTAACAGAAGAGGTGGAGATATTGATTTCTCTGTCAACTCTCAGAGGAAGCCCTGAGGTGGGCCTTGCATCCGCTTACATCGCTCAGTCGAGTAAATTAAACATACTTTTCCTTAAAAAACACACACACATGCATACCATTAAATTCAAAACACAATTTTGGAAGTGAGATGTCTGGTTTGAAGGAATTTCATGCCACATTTGCAGTATCAGCTTTGAAGACCACGCTGTGAAATCGAGCCAAAGTAAGAGGCCACGCTGGAGAAAAAAAAAGTAAATATGCAAAAAGATTTAGTCATCCTGCAACAAGTGAAAACCTCTGGGATTTGAAGTCCGGGTGGGCATTAAAGAGATTAAGGCTTTTGTTTTATCCTTAATCTGACATGCCGACAATGCCAATCCCCTCCGCTGTCTCTCTTGTGCACTGCGCGGCTGCAGGAATCAGGAAGAAGCAACACCGCCCCAAGCTACAACCCCAAAGAAAAACACACACCCGACCAAACAGGAGGGATTTACAATACACACTCATGAGTAGTCACAAAACCCAGGCTCTTTCTTCTTGCTCAGTGGCCCGATTATGGTCTGTTTGTGTTTGAGGGATGAGTCACATCCACTCATTTTGTGAACACAGAGCCCCAGGTCCATGAACACACCATTAACTCACCTATTTCTCTTTAATGACTCAGTGGGCTCCTCCTGCAGTCATTGGGTATTTATTGACAAGCTGGAGATAAAGGTGACTTGTCTCCCACAGCTGAGACAACATCAGTGCATTGTTACCTCTCCCATGAGGTATTTAAAGAAGAAAAGTGCTTTAAAAGTTTGTAAAAGAAACAAGTATTTCTCCAAGCTTAGAAAAGTCAAAAACAGGACTAAGCATACAGGAGCTAAGTGGACAATGAATGCTTTCCTGCTTTTCTGACAGAAGCATTCATTCTGGATCCAAGTGGGATTGTTTGGCACTTTTTTTGGAAGTGCTTTTACTAAATAGTACACAGATAAACAGAAACAGCTGAGGGTTTTGATTAAAAGATTCAGAACAAAATTTAATGTTTCACAGAAACCGTTTGACTTCTGATCTTTCCCACAAATAGTCCTAGAAATTCCCAGAAAATTATATGACAGTACACTTCTGCAATCCCTCTGAGTGGCACTTTAATTCCTTAGAGAACTTATGACTTATTTGCACATTCAGTGAAAGAGCAGTGAAGCAAATTCAACTGGATGGTTAAAAAAGGGCAACAAATGCCACAACATGCCTGTAAAGCCATTTCAATTTTCTCCTTCCAGCCAAGTGCCTGCCAAGTTCCAGCCAAATAACAGCCAAATACCAGCCACTAAGTCTCCCCTGTGGTGGTCTAAATTCCATGACAAATTTATCATCACTAACCACTATTATTTGAGTGTTATATATATTTTCAACCTCAAAAAGATCAGGCCATATCAACCATTCGACTGCTTGCCACATGAGGCAATAAAGAAATTTTCTGCTTTTTGGGGCTATCGTGTTTTCCACCATTGGTTTTGAATGTTTATTTACTTCCTGGTTAGATACTGGCCAACAATGGCTTTCAGGCATCAATTCAAAAATTAAATCTCTCCTGATTAAAACTGTTTCACTTGCACTTCTGCTGGGGGTTGAATTCAAGTTATATAGTCTATAGCAGGGGTGGGCAACTATCAATACTAAAAGGGCCACATTAATTTTTCTGAAGTGCCCGAGGGCCACACTGTTACATATTGTTGGCATTGTCAACAAAGAAAATATACAAATAAACAAAAAAATACAAAGATAAAGCTTAACCAAGGATTAAACAAACACTTAAATATTCTAACTCAAACACAATTCAGGGTAAAAAAATATCAAAATGAGCATTACACATATTTAAAGCTAATTTAAACTTCTTTTAATGCAATAAAAGAACGAATGTTTACCAGTTTTTAAAGCTCAAATATATTACCATTACCACTGTTTCCAGATATGGTTTTTACCAATCCTATAAATTATGTTTTAATGCCTCATAAGATGTTTTTAGAGACACAATCATAGCTAAGTGAGAACTTTATAATTACTTGTAAAAAACAATGCACGTACCAGCGATTTAAGGTTGGTAAAATATTTTATCACTTATCCAAATGTATGCATTATATGGTACTCAGTGTTTCCTCTAGTTCATTGCCTTGGGACGGCGGAGGGGGGAGATGCGGGGATGCGGGGGGGGGGGGGGTCCGTCAATAATGCTCCATAATATCATAATTAAAGAGCATTTACATCTAAATAAATAGTGGGCACTGTGGGCACACAACTACAACATTCTCAAAAATAATTAAAATAAACTGCATAAAGTATAAAAAGTATTTAAAAAAAAACAGGAGAATGTAACATTTCATGTCACCATGTAAGCTCAGCAGGTGGAGAGAAGATGAATCATAAAGTTATAGCAAGTGACTGACAATGAGGAGAAACTACATGCTGAAAGTTTCCTACACTGCAATTTCAATGAGGGACAGGCGGCTGACAGCACGCGTTTTGGACTGCCGCGGTAGGAGAGGTTGCCGCCGAAGAGCACGCGCACAGATTTTGCCCTGCTGCTCAGAGTCCAGCGTTTTGAACTTTCTGGCTGTAGTCGCCTGGCAGCAGCAAATCATATCGTACTATCAAAGACCTGGACGTGGGAAAGCATTTCTACTGAATTGGTTTTAGGGAAGGGAGTGTCATAGTAGTATGTCAGAGTGAGCATCTTCAGAGTAGACGATCTTTGTAGTGTTAAGGCTGCTAAGGGGGAGCCCGGGGATTGGCTGAGGGTTACGGAAGTGTAGACTGAGAGAGAGAACTGCTAACTGTATGACACGCTGTTTGAGTCTGTTAATAAAGAGAATTAACGATTCAGAAGTTATCGGCTCGTTCTATGACAGGGAGTGTTGTGAGACACTTTTAGGTGGCCTCTGCTCTGACGTTCGCTGAATCACCGCTACGTCTCGGCCCGCGGTGGCAGCAGCCTCTTAAAAAAAAATGCATGTCGGGGGGGACTCCGCCTGCAGAGAGACGGTTTGGTTGCCGCGCGGCTTATCGGTGTTGCACAAGAGGAGCGGGGGAGGAGGCGTTTGTCAGAGCGGAGAGGAAAAATGCATTTTATTAAATGTAAGCAAACCATAGCGACACAACTATGGGCAAGATAGTTATCTGCCTCAGCACCCGCGACACCCGATTTAATGCAGGACTCTGATGTGAAGGCGGCGACATGATGCTGCAGTAGTGTATTTACAGTTTAAAAAAAAAAACTGCAGGAGCGGCGGCCCGCCGCTCCTGAATGAATGTAGAGGAAACACTGGGTACTGGTTACTCATGATGTGTCATATTTAGCAACTGTTGTTTTGTTTCTTAATTTTTCCAGCTTGTTTTGGTTTTTTGTGGAAATGACTGGTGGGCCGCATTGAGCGAGGTGAAGGGCCACATATGGCCCCCGGGCTGCAAGTTGCCCACCCCTAGTCTATAGTTATAAAGATTGATCGAGGTATTGAAATGAAAAAGCAAAAAGGTGTTCTTCAAGCCACAAACTTTTATCTATCTCAGATTTTCCAAATTTGATCATACCCTGGGGGCCAGATGGGAAGCTGTGGGGGGCCTGATGTGGCCCCTGAGCCGCCAGTTGATGATCACTGCCCAACAATCAAGTCACAGTTTCCAGTGGTAAATATCATCACCACTCGTTAAAGGTAAGAGGATCTTCTTTTCCTTCTCTGCCAAGCTAGCTTTCCATTCGTCCTGACCATCACAGACACAGAGGCATTATCACCTAAGGAATGATATTATTAAACAATATCAACATTAATTTTCTCTTACAAAGCATTGACTCAGAAATCGTTTCAGCACAAGTAATGTTTATAAAGAATCAGTTCAGCGCCAGGATCAAGCAACACTCAACACTAAAACAACAAAGGGAAAGTGGATTTCTTCAAGGATCTTTCTCAAATTCCTTTTTGGCAGTGAACAAAGCCGCTCAAAAACACCTCACAGTGCAGCAGAAATCTGAAAACCATCCAAATCCAATGCAGATATGAACATAAACATGTCATTAAACGGATTCCAGAGATCAAAAACTACCAATCCATTCTTGTAGTCTGACTGATGTAAGAGAGAGTGTTTTGTATCTTAATAAGTGTTACAGTGTGCCTGATAGTTGTCACAGAGTAAAAAACAGAGATAACCAGAGGGTTTAAAGAGTCACATGAGGCTGCAATTAATGTAATCCCTACTCTTGGCTTCAGTGTCAAAGGAATGGGTGATCACATCCCAATCCTCCGACTCATTCCCATTACACTAAGCTGTTTCTTCAACTTTTTCGCCAGAAGGACTAAAGCAGCATCTGTGAAAGAAAGTCTGTCATAGATAGAGATTACTCCGAATTCAGCTGTGAGTGTTTGAGCAAAATTAACATAGTGTACTTTACAGTAAGCAAGTCGAGGCACATGAGGCTTACTCTGTCACTGAGTCACATCCATGTTCTGTTAGTATTGATGTCACCGGCTCAAAGTACACATGTTCACTTTAAGAGGTAACACTGAAACAACTTGATTTCACCTAACACAAGTTGAAGCAGCTCCAGCTGATGTGGTAACAAATCTTACAAAATCAAATCAGGCAGGAAACAAGGGAGTGTGCGCCTGAGTGTATGTTTGGATGAGTGGAGAATATTTAGCCCCGCAGCGTTCTCTGGTTCTTTTATTGACTCACCTTCTCAATCACCACAGGCTGTGCTCATCCAAAAATCTTGAGTAGTGACTTTATCTCAAGAGCATCTCGAAAACAAATCCCTGCATGACGGGGCCACAGGATCACAAGGCCCATATGGTTACTCAAGAGGTGAAACACTTTCAAGTTGATCTAGACATAAAGAGAGTCTGGAGATTACAAAGACTGATAGAGGGGCTGGACTGAGGTGAAGTCTTTAACCTTTCCAGATGTTTCAATCGAGAGGTTAGACATGCATGTTAACTTTGGCAGAGTGTCTGCTGGTGTTGGTATCTGGACCTTAAATAACAGAGATGGCATGTAACAGACTCTTCCCCATACACGATTAGGCAGGTATTCTTAAAAAACAGGGCTTTTCTCCTTTGCTTTTAAAAACATCCACATCCACACAGGTTTGTTTTCATTAAAAAATCACATAAAAATAAAAAAAATGCATCGTTGCACTGTGAAATGCTGTTTATTACCTTGTAACAATGTCCATGACACGCAATAGGGCTGTCACCTTATACTTGATATTTATATATCCATGCAAGGATTGGGGTAAAAATCCATACTCAAAGCATAAATAAACAAATAAATGAAAAGACTAACAGCACATGAGGGCACCTGTAGCATTGAATTGCCTGATCAAGCAGAAATTGCTCCATGTGCAACCTGATTGGCCAGTGTTCTCTAAACCTCTAAACCAACAGATGTATCTCATCTGCCAGAAACCAACAGAAGAAGAAGAGACACCTCAAGGACATGGAGGACCAGCAAAGCCAATCTGAGAGGACAATAACAACACAAGCATCTGCAATGTGTGGAGGCACTTTGGGCTCCTCTGTGTGTTGATTATGTGCAAAACAACTGGACCACTATTGACAAATCTGCCAGTTCAAACCTGGACTTCTCTGTCCAAGTACCTTCCTCCAGTCATCAACAGTCCAGTGTTTGTGTCCCCCCGGAAAAATTTGTGGCATTTCTGGATATTTGCAGTTTTCAGCAGCTACTCTAACCCTTTGAAACATTCGACTTTCAAACAAGACATGGATTTGCAACAATTATTTTGTCGGTTAAAAGTTCCTTCCTCTTCATTTTGCAGCATTTCAGTTTTTATTTATCAGATTACCCCATCAGGAAGCACATATGTGTAGTATGTTTTTTTACGTGAACATTGCAGAAAGAAAAAGTGGAATCAGATATACATTTTTATTGTCAAAAGTATTTCTTACAACCAAATTATGATTGTTGGAGGACCTGGAAATACGTGAAAAGATTTTTACTTACTCTAATGTATGTTTTTACAGGTATCTTTCTGAGGCACAACGCAGCAATGCGGTTACAATGCCAGTCAAAGGGTTAAGACTTGCTCTGTCAGTCCGCTTATGGTCATTCTAGAGACTTTCTCAGATCTGAGGGAGAATCTTTCTGAGGATCCACAAGGCAGAATCTAAACTCCTTTAAAAGAACTATGTAAACCAGGCCTTATCAGTAATATTACAGCAGGAATTCATAATCCTCTAATTTCTGAAGGAGCAAAAATCCTTTCAGCCTTGTTATAAAATCTTCTTGATGGTCTCTTTTGGAGAGTTGAGGTTGCAGATGTAAACAAATAAGGGTGTGATGTTTGGGAATCAACAAGGTTTTGCCTTCAAGTGCATTTTACAAATTAAAGAGTATCAAAGATGCTACGCAGGCGAAAAAGCTAAAACGCTGCAGAAGAGGAGTTTGATGCAGTGTCATAAAGTATCAAAGCAGAGTTCAACTTGAACCTGCACTTGAGAGTCATGTTACATCTCCTCTGCACAGAAAATGTCAGCGAGATTTTGCTTTCAGGTGGAAGCTGCCACTTTAACACTGAAATTGGGCCCTTTGGCTAGCAGCAGTCAGCTCTGAAGCTTTCACACACTGAAATGTCACCTGTCACACGCTCTCATCGTCTGCCGGTGCAGTGTGCATCAGTTCTGTCTGAGCCTGTGGGGCCTGCGCTTTAGCTGCCATCATGCCCTGTGAGTGGCTTTAAGTCCGGAGATCGAATCCTGATTGTAGCTACTGTGTTTGTCTCCTTTGTTTGCGTATGAACCATGTGTGGTGGGAATATAATAAGCTGCCCATTAGCGTGTAAAAAAGAGTATTTAATTGTGCTGGCCTAGTTTGGATCAAAAACACACACAGCTCCAGGTAACCAGTCACAGTGTGGACCTTGCATAACATGTAAAAATAAAGTGTATATATCAAAGAGCTGTGCCGTATAGTGAATTTCTAGAGAAGTAGAGTTGGAGATTTTCCTTTCTAACGTCTAACTTCAAAGCCACTGTCCATAACAAGAAGCAAAACTCGTCCTCGCTCACACTCAGAAACGCACACCAGGAAAGAAGCAGTGAATGCACACACCGTTCATTTATTCCATTTGATGCCCTTCTGTGGAGTTTGTGCGTATGTGTTGGCGGGTGACGTCTGCATGTTTTATTTCCCAATTCAAGTGCGAAGAGGAGTAGGAGAAGGGAACGTCATAAAAGTGACAAAACAAGAAACACAAAGAGATGTAAGGAAGTGAGCAAGAGAGAGTGAGAAAACAGAATGACAAAAGGGGAGAGAAATGGAGTGTCATTACATTAGGACCACTGCCTGGCAGTTTTACGCCTCCTTGTGATATACAGTTCCAACAGAAACTGTACAGCAGTGGGTGAAGCAGAAGGGCTGGGGTGGATTCTGTCGTAATACGATTCGTAAAGGAAGGGATGAACATGAGGTCCATTAATGAGGATCTATAAAGTCCAAAAACAATCTATCTGTTACTGAAGTCAGACTGGATTTTTCGTCAGTTTCAAGAAAATTCCTGCAAGTGTTTTTGAAACAAAGTGTTCACAAGCTTGAGCTAAGCATGCTACCAAATGACCCTGATTTTGACCTCCAAAACCTAATAAGGTCCGACTTTTCCACCTGCATTCTACGGATATTTCACTCACAAATGAGAGATAATCATGACACTCAATTACCTCAACCATGAACCTGCAAATCTAATCAGTCCATCCTTGAATTGAAGTAGTTATTTGTTCGAAGTTGGAAGTAAATCCAAAGCGTTCTTGTTTAACCTTGAGTTACTTAAAAGAAAATACTTCAAAATCCTCTAGGATGGGATGGGAAACTTTTGTTACTATGAGGACCACGGTGGTGTTATTATAACGTTCTGTGGACCAAAGTTATACAAACTGATTAACACTCAGTAAAGGCTCGGTTATACTTTCCACTTAAATCATTACACAGACACAAACTTTCCCTGGTTTGTAACACATTAACTTTTGGTTTCTCCTGGCCACAAGCTGATATACACCCAAACTTAAGAGGCACTGTCCCTAAAAAAAGTCATTTCTAGAGCATGATTTCACTGGAGATTTTGAGGGAGATTGCTTATTTACAAAATGGACAACCACAGACAGGATAAATATAGATTTAAAGACAGCTGAAGACACTTTGTCAATGCAGTAATCCACTATATGATGTTTAAAACTCCTACCAATCACACAAAAATCACATCTTCTAATTCCTTGTAAAGAACAAAACATAAACCAGCAATCAAAGATGATCACAGGAATACTTCTGCTATAGTTGCAGTAGTTTTGCGTTTCTTATGTTCCACATGCTTCATTTCATTCTCTCCCCGGTCCTCCGTGTGTCGACCTTGTTACCCTGGTTGTGTCCACCACCTGTGTCATTTTCTCTCCTGTGTTTGATTTCTGCCAGTGTATAAAGCCTCTGTGTCCGTGCCTTTGTGTCAGTTTGTCCTGCAGGTACCCTGAATGTTTCCTGTGTCTCCTTGTGTTTTCCTCTGCCGTGTCCACATCTTCCTTGTCTTAGTCAGTGTTTTTTTTTGTAAGTCCCCTCATGTCTTGAGTTTTGTATTAACTTAACTTTTGGGGTAAATTCTGTTCGATTCCACTGTTTAATAAAGACTTCGAGTTACTTTTTCCTGCAATTTGGTCGTCTCCTCGTTAACTTTTTAAAAAAACATCACAACTTCAGTTTTCCTCGTTCTGCATTCATAAAGATAACCCCATGCATCCACGGTAAAAATCACCACTTGAGTCCAAATCACTCCTATTTGGTTCAGTTTTTGTTTTCTCTGCTGTTGTTCTGACTTCCTGAGTCCATAAAGTGTAACAGCAGACCTGCAGAAGAGAAGTGCTCAAGCTGAAGAACACAGTTATTTCTTGCATCATAGCATATTGCCAAACACAGAGACTTTCTGGAGGAAAAATAAAGTGCTCTGAAATTTATCAAAAGCAATCTGTGTTCACACGAAGACGCCAGAAGACTGAAAATGCTGTAGTGTGCATGCCAGTCCAGTGGATGGCGATGTAGGTTTACAGAGAAACAGCGCTGTTACAACACTCATGAAAAGAAGAACTTTCTAAAACAATGGCGAGTGGACGCACTAAGACGCAGGACTATCTTCAAATCTGTCTGGATAGTTTTGCCTGGACAACAAACCAGTAAGCAGCACACGTTACTCGGTAGATGGTCGAAGCTGTTGTTGTTCCTGGTATACGCACACAGCCTTCATGTGAAAGAGTAAGCGCATGCAGTGACGTCAGCGTTTCACCCTATTATTTCCAATTACATGAAGCCAGGCCACAATGCGTTTTCAAATCTTTTCACCCTGGACCCTGGTTTCAAAAGTTTGCAGATTCAGGCACTCTGAATACATGTTCCCATGTAATCGGGAGGCAAAAATGCAATGAAAACTCTTTAGATTTGGCAGTATCCAGCCTCGTGTAAACAGTGCCACAGCTTTCTCTCCTTGAAAGTTAAGCACAGCTGGATTCATTTTTAGCCACTTAACAGACGATTGCCAAGTTTCATCATATATGACCCAACTTTAAAAATACTTATCATCACGTTAACTTCTGTTCTTGAATCACAAGGGGCATTTATAGAATGTTTATACTGGTTCATAAAGAACAGGAATGGCCTAAATACCCTAGACCATTCAAATTCACTGTGAACCCCTCTGAGATGTCAATGAAAAAAAAAAGGTGTTGACAATTTGTAGATTTAGAGTCAGTGGCTTTGTTAATTGCCAACATGGAAGTACAGACGAGGCATTGTTGACTTCCTGTGTGCTTTAAAATCAAGACAATAAATATAACAAGGGATTCAATAAATTCATCGTGAAAGTTCTACAGTTTTAGGGAACAGTAAAATAAAAAAAAAAAAAACGGACATTGCTCATGCTCAGACAGACTGACCGTCAAACCTCAATGAGTGAATCAATGCAGCGCAAAGTCACTTTATTTGTGTACAGAAGAGACTGGAAGCAGCACAGACGAGAACATCTGGTTTCCAGTACAAACCTGCCCCCTTGTAACCCATAACCTGTCTTTAGCGCAGGGAGGGATTCACTCACAGACGCAGCTCAGGACCTGTTGATTTCCCAGCATGCCCTGCTCACATTCCTGACCTCCTTCTGTCACTCTCTTAACTTGACTCAGCCCTACATCCACACTCTCAAACCCCCCTCACATGTCCACACTGATGTCTTTGAGTACGAGCTGAACAGTCAAGTGTGATTCAAGGATGGGTGACAGGAAACATTTCAACAAATAGAGGGGGAGATGTCTGACCTGCCAATCAAACTCTTAACTGTATACACATAGATGACAAGCATCTGAACAGTGTTGGTCAAGTTTCCTTTAAAGAGAGTGAAGTGACCTGGCAAAATCATAAGAGCTGGCACCCTGCTGAGTCGGGAATGTGGTGGGAAGGCCACAGGGAGAATGATAAGACCACTTTCCTAAACCCCTTTGCCCCATTTCTTAATCTGCCCCCCACAGAGACAAAGGCAGCGGGATGGTGACAAAAAGCCATGAGCAGTCGCTCCTTTTTCCACAGGCAAGGCCACATTTGCTCTAATCAAACCCCTCATCCATCAACAAGTTGCATCCTTATTCACCTTGTAAAGTTAAGTGGATTAAAGTAAGGCTAAGGCTAAGGTCCTGTCCACAAGGAGCCAAAAATGTTTCATATTGAAAAGTTCTCTTTAAAGACCATATCATTTCAAGAAATGTGTTTGTCCACATAAAAAAACTAAAAATGCTTTAGTATATATGCCTGATCTGCAAGTGGCACTGAGACGCTGTTGAAAAAACACACTAAAAACAGAAAAGAAGACATGCAGCCTGTGTTCATCATGAGAATTGTCTACAAACACTGGCAAATATTATTTGTATTACACCATTGTTTCTGTTGATGGCAGATTTTGCGCATGGGGTTTACACAAGCGATGGGGCCGGGACGTCAAAGTGTCTGACAAAATCAGAACATTGAAAATGCTCAGCTGGCATGTTCAAATTTTAATTTACTCTGGGCCCGTTTTCAAAATGTGCGTTCTCAGGCACCTGTAACGCCGCGACCATGTGTTAGAAACTCCTATATGACTAAAAACTTGTGCAGATACACCAGAGTCTGTCTCCTTGTGGCTGACCCAGAAACCAAAGCATGATCTCATTTTTGTGACTCTTTCTGTTAAAAGTTCAATCACTTAGAGAGAGGACAGAATCTATGAGCATAAAATCAAACTGTGTTGTATCCATTAAATGGTGTCATTACAATCCATTCAGAGTTTTTTGTTTACATCTGGGCTGTAGGGCATTATGGTAAAAATGCTTTATAGTTTTCTTACTCTTCAGGGGTTAGAGTTTGGACGTTTGAACAAGACACCGGCCTGTATTGATTGGAAGAATTTCTTCAATCAACATGTAAATTTGCATTATCTGACAATCATTTCAAAGGTAAATGAGGAAATAACTTATCAGGTTCTCAAGACTTAAAATAAAATAATGAGATTCACTTAAAACAGCAGGAAAATTGGTGTTGTTAACCCAAGATAAACAAGTCAGGACGTCCAGACACCATCCAAAAGTCTCTAATTACTGAAAACAGAACTAAACAAATGAGGGGCTTCCATATAGGCAAACCTTGGTAACCCCCAAGTAAAAATGCCTCACTGACATTGGCTTTTGGGTATCCAAATCAACATGCCATCCACAAATCAGCCTTTCTTCTTTTGTGGACAAAAGCTATTTTTAGTGAAAATGCTTGTTGATTTGAGCATCTAACTCAAACATACAATTCTTCATCAAGATAACCTTAAGAAGATCTAATCCATACAGTACACAGCACAGTGATTGGAAATGCAGAGGATCCAGAACAGGGAGGGAAAGCCTAATCCCTTGTACGCTGGAAGAAACAACAAATGATAACTTCTGAAGTTTAATGGAGGGTGTGGGTGTCAAAATTGTAATAATGATCATAACATAACTATAAAAATGTTCTAGGCTTAAGTACTAATTAGACAAAAATTCCTGTTTAAAATGCTGACATAAACATTACTGTGGCACAAGTGCAGCCTTCACAATGATGATGCCATTAATGCAAATGGTAGCAGAGACATCCAGGTGAGACAAAGCAGGTGGGGGTTGGCATGACCAAAAACAGTTTGGACCTGTCACTGAGTTGTAATCCTGCATCTGGAGGTCCCATATTATGCAACATACATCTTTCAATTCATTTTTTTTTTTTTTTAAAGTATATTTTTTGGGCATTTTGTGCCTTTATTGATAGGAGAGAGACAGTGGATAGGCTTGTGAAAGGGGGAGAGAGAGTAGGGTAAGACACTCTGCAAACTGGTCACAGGCGGGATTTGAACCTGGACCGGCAGAAGCATGTACATGGGGTGCTAACCACTATGCCAAACCAGCACCCCCTTTCAATTCATTTTTATACTTTTACGTAAATATGTAACCATTCCCTGCTTTTAATATCGCCTACATGAAAAAATTCCTCTTAATTCTCTGTTGTTGGTCCACCTATGGGAGGACATAAACAGGCTGTTTGAACACTCCCCATCCCCCCCTCTGACACAGGGAAAAAAGGCATGTTCTGCCTCCCCCAGCTGGGACTCTGAACCTAGGCATTGTCATGTCAGCACAATCACTGTAAACATTAGAGCACAGCACTGAAAAGACAAGCCATATCCATCTCTTAGGAGGAGCATGGTCAGACAAAGCTCATGAAGCTTTACACTCCTATAGCCTGTTTTGTGCAGGCCTGAAACAGAGGGGTTTATTGCCACTCTAACATCCAGTTAGAAAGCATATTTTTAGGCAAGAACCTTTAAAAAAATTTGGGGACATCTGGAAGCAGTGTTAACTGGTTAGATGAGTGTTAGACCATAGGACCTTTAATTCTGATACAGCAGTGTGTTGCACTTATTACTTAAAGACTCATTTGTCTAAGGCAGCAGGGAAGCAGGCAGCATAACTCTCACAGGGTGTGAGTTTTCAGCCCTAAGATCTCAACTGCCATAAATAATGTAGCAGAAGTGCATGCCAACATGGCAAGAATGGGTGGTACTTAAAGAGTGACTCGGCTGCACATTAACTGCATGGGGTAGACTTAATTAAACACAAAGACAGAAACAGATCAATATTATTTCCTCCAAAGTTACCTGAAAATCAACTGCTGCTTTCACACCAGTGTAACTTTTATTCCTCATTTTATGGTTGTCATTCAGCAGAAGTTTGCCTGGAGTTTTTGACGATTAAAAAACTAAGACAGAGCCAATACTGGTTGCGACAGGCCCCTAATTTTGCAGCTGAGGTACCAGACAGGTGTAGTGTGCTTTTCCCTAGTGTTGATTGTAGCTCTTGTGCCAAAACCCCAACTTTCCTAAATTATTACTTTTTAGTAAATCACAGAAAAGCTCAGCTTCCTTACGTAATGCTGTACCATCTTAAGTTGCACTTGGTTGTGATTCCTTAAATTTTGTGTAATATTTACTGAACCCACTTAGAGACATGAAAGGTGACCAAATGATATGTAAAAAATTATGAAAAAAGGGATTAAAAGGTTTGGCCTGCAAAGACAATACATCTACAATATCATAATTTGACAGAGCTGTTTTAAGGATCCAAAGCTACATCAAAGTGTTAACAGATACAACAAAAAAGCAAACTAAGAAAACACTGGTTCAGTTAACCTCCTGGTGATAAAGTTTAGTCCATTACTTACTGTGCAAAGACCCCTTTGGTGGGCTGATCCTGCTCTTTGGTTGCACCATCTCCACATTCTCGCCCTTCTCCCCTGAGCTCTGGTTTTGGGCCTGGGCCTCAGCCTGGTCCTCACTCTGTACTTTGTCTTGCGGCGCAGCGACTGTTAAAGACTTCTGTCTATTCAGGACTCCATCACTACCTGCCCTCATCAACTTCTCCCCAACGCTTACCACCCGGGCTCGACCTGCGCCAGGGCACTCCTTCCTTGGCGAGGGCAGCTTGGATCCGGCCCCTACAGAGGGTGGGCGAGCCAGCCTGGAGGCTTTGGACATCCTGGAGGTCAATAAGACTCTTCAGTCTTTCTCAGGCTGTGTGTCCCGTGGGCAATCCAGGGTTTGTGAGCTCTCCTGCGTGTTGTGACTGGTGCAGGTAGGATGAGTGGGCCGGTAGATGAGGAGGAAGGGAGGGAGGGAGGGAGGGAGGGCACTTGAGGGAAGGGAGCAAAGGGTTAGGGCGAGGGGTGGGGGTTAATAGCTCCTTGGAAGGTGTTCTCCTCTCCTGGCGTGGCCTCCTGGGATCATCCTCCAAGGCAAACAGTGTGTGTGCTGGCAAAGTGGGTGTACGTGTAGATAAACCTGTAGAGTGACAGGTCGCGCTGTGCCAAAAGCAAACAGAAACTCAGGTCTCCAGTGTCAGCGCATTCCGGCTTCTTAATCCCTTCTCTGCTTCTCCTCCCCGTATTTCACACTCTCTCCCTCTCCATCCTTGTCATTTCTCTCTGTAAATCTCCCTGCTCCCTCTCTTCAGCGCTTGCACTCATAATATGGTTGTCAACTCCTCTCCTACCTCATGCCTTGTAATTCTTCCCCATGTTCCTGTCCTCCTATGCCTCCTCCTCTTTCGCTCCGGTTCACTCGCTCCTCTGTGCCGATGCTCAGCGGGTAACAATTCCAGCGCTCGGGCAAAGAGAGAGAGAGGGGGAAAAATTTAGGGACAACAAGCAGAAAAAAAAGAAACAGCATGAGAGGGTAAGAGAAAGTGCCGGCAGAGGCTTTGCGGAGGAGCCCTTGTCTTCAGGTGCAGCTTGCTCAAGCTGTTCCAGATGTGTGTATGTGTGGCGCTTCACGTCATCCGCACAAGCGCTCAAAGCCACACTTTGGTACAATCCCCGGCTTCACCTCGTCCTACTTTTCCTCCTTCTTCATCTTTTTTTTCCTTCATCCAACTCCAACTCCAAACAGCCCTCAAATGCAGCGAGATGTTCATACAACCAGAGGCATAAAAAAAGCACGGCACAACACACAAAACCCCACAATCACTGCTGGAATTTACAGAGAATTAAAGAGCGCAAAGGCGGGGAGCGTTACAGCATATGAGTGTGTGTGTACACAAGAGAAGCACAGTGGTGCCGTTCTGATCTCCTGCGCTGAAGGCATCAGCTGTGACAAGAAAAAAAGAAATACAGCCAGAGTTGGCTGAGTGAGACGCAGCGTGGAAGATCAGAGCTTTTCTTTCTCTATAGTTCTTACCCTCTGTCCTTAAAAAAACTCACATTTTAAGAGAGGCAATTTCTTTTTGACAAAGTACTTCCAACATTTGTTTTTGTCCGACCCAAAGAAATTTTCTCAACAATACACAGTTATCACTACCAGACAACAGAGAATGAATCATTGCTGGTGAGACAGAAAGAGAGAGAGGAATAGGAACACAACTTTGAGCCACTTAGGAGAGAGTTTTAAGGACTGGCTGGAACAGTGCATTTTTCTGACATAGCTGTTACTGGAAGGTAGGAGTGATCAGTCCAATATTTAACCAAAGTGATGTGGATGTGTACATTAACGGTGGCATTGTAGTGTACATTATAAGGTCAAGCCATCCAGAAATACTTGAAGTCAACAAAGTTTGTCTGCCAGAAATCTTGCATTCCAACATATACCTATGTTTTAAGTGTTGTAAAAAGGAGCTTGGACTGCAGAAGAATATGACACCTTTAACAACACTATAAGGTCGCGGAGCAATGCATACAGACCTTTTCAAGAAAATGAGCTTAAGCATTTAGTTTTTTGCTTCCTGAAGTTTATTATATAATTGCTATACAGCCTTCACCTACATGTGAGATTTCTGTTCGTCACAGGCAGACGCCATGACTGTTTGCAAAATCCTCTACATGGTCTGTAGTCCCTGCTCATTCCTCCCATCAGACATCATTTGTGGGGTGCCGGTTTGGCGGAGTGGTTAGCAAACAGGCACCCCATGATCCGGTTTCTGCCGGTCCAGATTCTAATCCCGCCTGTGACCAGTTTGCAGAGTGTCTTCCCCTACTCTCTCACCTCCTTTCACAAACCTATCCGCTGTCTCTCTCCGATCAATAAAGGCACAAAAATGCCCCCCCTCAAAAAAAAAAAAAAAGACATCATTTGTGCAGCCAATCAGCACAGAGCTCATAACTGTCATGTTTCCAAAGGGCAGGGAAAAAGAGCAGCATCTGATCACCTATAAAGATTACATTTGTCTTTTTTATTCAGTTTAAATAAAATAAATAGCCAATATTTTGCCTTATTCTGGTTCATGTCTTCCTTTTATAAGCATAGTTTTTGGGCGTTTCATGCTTTTATTAGCAGAGGGAAAGACAGTAGATAGACTTGTGAAAGGAAGTGAGAGGGTGCCCGGTTGGACATTTTACAAATGGGCCTGTTGAAGTACTCAAACCAAGGTTGGCAGAAGCACATATGGGAATGCCTTGTTGCTTACCACTCTGTCAAACCAGCACCCACATGTATTACTTTGATCACTCCTGAGATGTTTACAATCACTGTTTCAAAACCCTCTAATTTTCACACACAGCACAGAGTTCCTCTGATAGTGCTGTATTCTACGTCTGTCTGAGGCTGTGTTTACATGACGCTGAAAACGGTCAAATCCGATAAGTTTTCATTGGGTTTTGGCCTTGCGTCTACATGGAAACTTGTTGAAAACGAAAACTTTTGAAAACGGGCTCCAGGGTGGAAAGTTTCCAAAACACGCTCCATGTAAACCTGCATCGGAGCATTTCAGGGTGAAACGCTGGCGTCACCGCATGCGCAGTACTCTTTCAGATGAAGGCTGCGTGCACATACCAGGAACAACAACAGCTTCGGCCGTCCGCCGAGTAACGTGTGAGCATCTTACCGTGTGAGCGCCTTACCGTGTGAGCCTCTTACCGTGCTCTGTTTGTTATCCAGTCAAAACCATCCAGATAGATTTGTTGTCCGAACTGATTTGTTGTCCAGAAAACAAACTCCTGCGTCTCTGTGCGTCTATTCGCGATTGTTGTTTGTGAAAAGTTTTTCTTCTTCGTACGTGTATTGTAGCAGCGCTGCCTCTCTGCAGACCTACAGTGGCATCTACAGAACTGGCATGCATACTACAGTGGATTAACTCGTCCCTGAGCGTCGTCGTCCAAACGCAAAGGACAAATCTTTGCGTCTTTAAGTCAGGAGTTTCCATGTAAACGTAGCCTGAGACACTCTGTTGGTGCTCTTGCCTCTTTAAGACTTATCTTAGTCTTTGACTGGTTGAACAGTCTGTTTTGTGGTAATGGTCAGTTCAGCGCTGCTCTGCACCATCTTGTCTAAGACTGCATTCATTGTAATGTCTACACTGTGCAATGGGCTCACCACCCTTGGCCAATGGGCTTGAACTGACCAGTCAATGAAAGGACGTCACACTGGTAGATGTATTCAGGGGGACCCGGAAAACCAGACTTTAAAATCAGCTGTTGGTGCCACTAAGAAGGGGAGAGGGAGAGAAGTCCTGATGATGTTTTTGTCTTTGTGGGACTGATGATGCAAGCCACTTGACCAAACCCATGTCATGCTGCCACTTGTACTGCTTAAAGGAAACTCTAACAGCCACTTTTGACATTTCCTTGACAAACCCACAGTTAAAGTTTGTCTGATATCAACATAAGCTTTCAGTCATCAGTTGACTGAACACAGCTATGTTGGCAGGAACCAAATTTATCAGAATGTCATTTTTATCTGGATTTAAAAAATGTGTTAAGCAAACACATCAGACAAGAGATTTTGATAAAAACAGTTCAATGTAAAGAAATGTCATGATGATTTGTGCAAATCATTAAACCAAACACTGTTTCTAAGCTGATGGCAATCACCCTAGCATCTGCAACAATATCAGACCAATTATCTGTAATCATATGTGAGTGTCCCAACTGCAGCAAACGCAGCGCAGCTTTTGCCTTTGTGTCCCATCTCTATTTTCCCATCACATGCATCGATGTGGATGCGGTGCAAAAAAAGAGGGAGACTGACAAGATGTAGGATTTCTCCGATCTTTTTGGCTTTTCTCACTCTGCAGAGCTTGCTTATCTTTTAACTTAGCTTCAATGTGGAGTGAAATTTACTTTCACACAGAACTGTTTCCTTATAAACCTTTGATCCAACAACTTGGTTACTTAAAACACTTTATGTACTGTTAACAAGAGGATATACAGGGCATAGATTTCAGTATTTGATGGATGCAGTGTGGAAAGCTTGATTGCTTTGCTGTATGATGCAATGCAACCTTTGACGCTCACATTCAGTCAGGATACAGTTTAATGGCTTTCATATAAACACTAATCCTGAAGGTACTGTTTCTATCTGGTTCTCTTCTCCTTTTCAAGCAGTGCATGTCTAAAGTTGCACCTGTCACTAACGTCCACCACAGAGCTTTCAGTTTGTTAAGGGAAAGCAACAAAAAGGGTCACTTGCTGGAAATGATTGGGGTTGATTTACAGTTTATACCGTGCAGGTGCAGGAAGTAAAGTGTAGTGCTTTGTGACGAGTGATTGAATCAAACTCTCATCAATACAGCACTCTGTGAGCCTGTTCGTGAGGAGACGGACACTCACATATGACTCAATGTAATAAGACTGCTTTTGTTGCTGCTCACTGGAACTGTGCTCAGCTGGGACACAGTGTTAACCCCTCTCTTTATCTCTACTTCCTGAGTCTAACAACCACATTGTCCTCTCAAGTAAGGGCAGGGAAAGATACAGGTATACTTAAAAAAAAGCATATGGCTGATGACTTATGCCACAGGTTCTGTCATTGCTGGTCACAAGTTTATTTGTAAAGCCTGTCATCACTGTTCCTCCATATGTGCGTCAGAAAGGTAAAGCATGTGATAACATTTTGAAGAAGTTTTTTACTTGAAAATACTAAATGAAGTTAAGTTTAAAGGTGCAGTTTGTAGAAAATGGCATTTTAGCAACATCTAGTGTTCAGATTTTGGAATGAGCCCAGCCATTACATCACTAAGTGGCGAGAGCTGGTGAAGTTGAAAAAGGATCAAGAACAGGGCATCATTTACAACAGTTACCAGGTGAGGGTTTTGTAATACATGTTTGTAACAATTATATTAATAGATTAGACGTCAGTTCAAATGCCACGTCATCCAGGTAGATTTCAGGACCGGCGGCCAGACTTGTATACAAATAGAAACATTATATCCTATATTTACAGTTTCTGTTCAGTGAAATGACGCCATCTTCTACACACTACACCTTTAAGCTTAATTTGATGTACATAAAAAGACAACAAATTATCAAGTTTAACTCCCAATGAGAAAGAAAAACAGTAACATATATTCATATTATATTGTTCAACCTTTATCTGAAAGAGCTATAGAGAATTTCCTTTCATCATAGCCTTGATACACTGTTACATTTGTCTCTGGAAAGTGCACCGCGATCCCAAAAAACCCTCATCCTAACCCTGACCACAATCTCTAACCCTATTCCCAACCATGCAGACAGATTACCCTATTTGCAGCAAACCTGTGATACTTTTGTAACATGCTGCAGTATGCAAAATAGACATGTGATCAAAAGAGCAGGGATGCTCTTGCGTGCTCCCTGGCTTGACACTCTAAAATGGATTACAGTGAGCAAAAGGATCAACTGTGTCCAGGGTAGGAAACATGTTATAAAAGAGCAACAATCCACATGAAGGGGACCAGTGGCATGGATGAATTTGAGTAATGCATCCCAGTAAAAAATTCCAATTCGTAAAAAGCCAGATTTGGTATTTTTACATGTGGTGCCATCTTTTCATCCTCTCTGCTGTGAAGTTTTGCAGATGATGACATGATGTATTTGCTTGTTCAAAGTTCACGCAGGGATTTAGAGGTAAAAAAAAATGCACTTTAATGTGCAATATCAGTGCAAGAGATGCGATCAATCACCCCATACTGAGCCCCCTTTTCTTCATGTAATGCACCTTTTTACCTCCTAACCTCTCCAAGCCTCCTGAAACCCATCCCTGATTACATATAGATATGAAAAAATAATCATATTTTACGTATCTGTATGGCTTTAGATAAAGAGCAAAGCAGATTGACCTACATACTTTGCCGATGAACAGTTTGCTGACAAAATTGGACGACTAAGATCCTCACAGGAGCCTCTGCATGCATGTCTGATGGATTTTTGAAGGGAGGGGGAAAGAGCAAAGACATTTCCATAAGATTAAATATGAGAATTGCGCCAGATTGTTTTTGTGCGTCATCTCTTTGGCTACTATGTTTACAGGGTTGTAGTACAGGGGATTACGTCAAAGCTAAAAAAGGATGACCATGGAAAACACAGGCTGTGTATAGGCTTAGAGCTAATGGTAACTTTCCCATATTTTCTGTGTGTGTATGTGTGTGCCTGCTGGGAGTAAATGAAAGCCTTCTGTATGGACTCCCAGGCTTGAAGCCAGTTCTAACTATGCTGAGGAGAAAACTTGCTTCAAAGGCTTTAGACAACATAGCATTTAAGGATGGATATAATTTGAGTTTTCTAATTAAGCCTGTGATTTTGTGCAACACGACAGATTATAAAGAACGTCAACATATCAAGTAACAAACCCAAATGGTTGACACGCTATCCAACCATGGAATCAATTTGCATTTCAAACTGGAACTGGAAAAATAAGCAACCGCAAATAGCTTCAAAACAAACCTGTGGAAGATGATTATCTGAGGAGTTGAAATTGGCCGGGACTGTAAAGACGGTGAATAACTAAACTGCCACCCACAGCTGTCTGAGCCACCGACACCGAGCTTCCAAAAGCCAAAGAGGCGACTAATGTTTCACTTTTCATACAGGAAGGGGGGCAGTTTGGGTTTGAGAAGATGGATATGTGGAGCGACGGGATGGGTGGTTATGGAAATATAATGGTACAGAAAAATCCCAAGTTCTGCTGTTGCCTCGTATGATTCATGAGTGAGTTGGGGAGGGGGGTGTATTTAAGGAGGTCGCTGGACTCAGCAAGGGTTTTCTCAGTGCCTCTGTGGTATTTCTCTAATTAAGTGATTTTTTTTTTGTCTGAGGGTTATGATTAAAAAGAGAGGGGGGAGGCTCTGAATGAATCCCTCCCTGTGACCCAGGCTGAGGCCAGTGGAGGTGTGAGCTGCCGTCTGTGTGTGAAAATTACATCCTGTGTTTCTCACAATATTTCTATGATATACTCCAGACTTCTGCGCTCACTCAAGCTGAGAGAAATGTAATGGACTCAAGTAAATGTGGTATAGATTTCGGCTGAGGAATCAATACTTAATATTAACAACAGCTAAAATAACGACCTATGTGGGAAAGGGGTCAAATGTCATAATACCTTTAACATCTTTGGTTTTACTGATCTGAAACTTTTATCTCTTAAAGTTTACTTAAAGAGAATGCTGTTATGATAGTGTTATTTCCATAAACAATAAATCAGTCACTCATTTATATAATGTGTGATTCAAATACCTAACAAACATTATGTTGTGGCTCTCAACAACAATGGCCAGTCTACACAATATTTTCGTTTAGAAAATCTACTTATAATGGAAAAGGGTGATACTTGTATGAAACAAAAGTAATACATTTATCAGTTACACCATTATTCTTGAAGCTTTACACTCTGTTGCTTAACCACGTGCACATCTACCAGTTTCTGGAACACTTTCTTTAAATTAACAGAGTTCATACAGTGTTTTTTTTTTAGATTAATGTGGCTTTTCCAATTGTGGTATTGGCTCAGCTTGGCTAAACTCTGCATGGTTTAATAGTATCTGTTTTATTTTCCAATACAGTCTAGAATGTATAACTTCCTCTTTAAGGTGTGAGAAGGCTTACAAAATTGCAGAATTTTTTAAAGTTGGGCATACATGAGAAGAAGAATGGAATTCAAAAAATGATGGTTGGCTCTTAACAGGCAATTTAAATGTTGGTGATGAAAATACACTTTAACATAATCTCAATTGACACAACCACATTTCATGCAAGTAATCCAGAATATCTCTACTATTCCTCAATAATATTTTCTAGAACCCTGGGCTGCTGAAGCCACACATTTGAGTCTGTTGGCAACATCAAGTGAAGTAGAAATTGATTGTTCTTAGCAGTTCCACAGCTTAAAGTTTATGGAAAGTTTCTGGACAGTTTCTGGGAATTTACCAAAACTTTCCCTCCATTTTGCAACCTTAAGGTAGAGGGACTGTCATACAGTGGCTGTGTGAAACTACCATGTAATCCTCACAAAAACAACAGAGGTGATAGAGTGGACAGTTTCTTTGTGGCTTTCTGTAGATTAGAAGACAATTTTATGCAGAGCATCCTGGATCCGACAACAGCATTGTTTCAGTTACGCATCAATCCCCTGCCTTATGGCAATAGTGCAATAATTCAGAGGTCAGCAGTTACTCCATGGCACATTTAAGCTCTGTTTCCACCAAGCGGTCCAGTATAGATCAGCACGGTTTGGCTCAGCCCGGACCGGTAAAGCTTGATTCTGTTTGCGTTTCCACTATACAGTTTCCATTGCCTATTGTACCCTACTTGGTAGGCAGCGTCTACGCTGGATGCCGACAGCATGATGTCATAGCAGCGCGACACAGTGTACCAGGCTATTAAATACAACAAAGAAAACGTGACATAGTAAACAAAAGCAACAATGAAAGACATCCAGCAATTCTTCTTTTTTGTGATAAGCATGTGGCTTTTTGTCACGAAGGGCAACCAAGCTTGGTTTCACGTTGTTTCTTCATGAAGACAAGTGGAGATTTAAACATGGCGGGGTTATGTGTTGTTCTTGATTACCGCTGTCACACGGGAAGTGACGTCTCCTTCAACCAATCAACAGACTGCAGTGTTTTAAGCTCCACCTTCTGGGGTCGGATTGGTATGCTTGGCACCCCAACAGAAGAGTCCCAAAAAGTAGGAAGGTACAGTTCGCTTATGAGGGGTCCTGTCCTGGTTTTAGGCTATGGAAATGCCACAAAAAGCGAGCCGTACCGAGACGAACCAAACAGAACCCTCTGGTGGAAACGGGGCTTTAGTCTTAGCTCAGCTTCATCAAACCCTGCTGGAGGTGATACACATAACTGAGCTAGGTACCTGGAAAACCAAAGAAGTGAAGTCATGTAGTAGAGTGGCCCCAATAGAGTGTTGTACATGTCTCTTCCGTGTAAAAGGATACTTCAAGACAAAAAAATCTGTGGCATCACAGTTCTAGTAGCTGTCTAAAACAGACCTACCAGAGTGACATCACACCAGTTAAGTCCATTGGCTTTGAGTGGCATGCCAAGTGCAGAGCCGAGACTGAAGAATGAATGCTGGTGATGTGAGCACTGGTGTAAATGTTTTGCACGGAGCATGTTGAATTGACTCCAGGAAGAGTAGCTGTACTTGTTACAGCTAATGGAGATCAAAATAAATACAAATACAAATGCAAAGTTGTTGATAACATGCCTTTGCGCAATGCTGGACTGACCAATTGCAACTGAGTAGACTGTTCAGCCTATCACAGAGGACTAGGGTCCCCAGGCAAGGCAACTTTAAATAAAAAGAGCGCCAACAGAGATGACCAGAAAGGTTGAGAATACAGGAAGATCAGGGGCAAAAAAAATGTTTGAACATTAGCAGTTTTGATAACTCCAGCAGTCATATAAATCCAGCCGATGAGTATGAGTAAGGAAAAATCTAGACTCTTGAGACTAAAAAGTGATGCATACATTTGTATTATTAGAAACCAAACTGATTTGACGGTCAGGTTTGCAACATGTGTCTCATTACCAGGAGGCTTCATATACTCCACAATCCAGTTCTCTGCATGTTTATTTACTTAAAGAGTCTTATCTTCAAACTTGGCTCTAATGTCCACTTTGGCTCAAAATGAACCAATAACTAGAAGGTCCAGACCAAAAACCACCCTTGCCATTCTTCTTTTCACACAACTGCACTTGATTTTGCACCTCGCAGATGCATACAGCCATCTTAAAATCTTAAATAAAAACATGTTTATGTTGCAATATGGGTTAAGATCACTCAAGTGAATTAATCTTTATAAACAACAATAACATTGATGAGCATGAGCATTTCCTGCACTGATCAAAATGGACGTTACAGAGCTGATGGATCTACTGGATCCTGATGAACCAGGGGAAGCCCAGGGGCTACGTTTTTGCAGAGTCTGCTGGTAAAATAGGCCGGTGGAATCAGACGAAACTGGAGGGTTGTGTGAGCTATGTACCTCTGTGCGCAGGATTAAGGTTATGTCTTTTTTTCAAGCCCTCAGGGGTCGCTTGTTTCTTTTTCTACATTCCGTCTCAGCGCTCCCTCCAGACCATATCATGACTCATTACTGCCTGTAACATTCACTCAAGATCAGCTGCTGAATCCAGCACACAAGCTGCTAGGAAAAAAAAACACAGACAAAACAATGTTAATGAGCAGGTTGGGACCAGACTAACATGAACAAACTAAAAAATAAGGGCAGTTTTATTATCATTTTTAATTATTTTTAAGCACATGGAGTCAATTAAAGATATAAACCATGTGATCGCCTAAACCATCCATGGGCTTTTTTCTGCTCTTTATTAAGCACTTTATTGGCATGTTCAAATTGAAGAATCTAACTTAGAAATCATACAGAGCTGTCCAGATCATTTGAATGTTTCTGACATATTTATTCATGATAAAACCCCAAGGTCATATTTTCCTGATAATACTTTTTTTTTTACTGTAAATAGGAAATAAGCTGATTGATCAATCATGGTCAAAAATTGATCTTTAAGCCCAATAAATGGCAATTTCATATATTTTGTAAGCAATCTGCATGGCAACTTCCCTCTCCAGGTTGAGGTTGAAGTGAGAGTACACCATCTTTCTCAGTGTGTTTTCTCCAGTACTGCAGCTGATGAAGGAAATTCTTTGGTAACAGTGGGCTCCACCAATCCAAGACGCTGTGGCACCGAGGGTTTACACACTGTTGTTTACACTATTATTAATGTCTTTATTATCAAGGCAAATTTCATGTGGATCTGATCCAGATTGACATAAAAAAAAAGTTTATAATGGGAAATCCCATTCATTTCTCCTCAGCTGCTCTGAGAGCTTCACCCCCTTGACGTCATTATGGGAAATGTAGTTTTATTTGCAAGCAAATGTCCACGTCTGTTCAAGCCAATGTGACTTAAATTTCCAGCTTTCCAAGCAATGCTGGCAGAGGAGTGCTCCATATGGTCACACATGAGCAGAGACTTGGACGTCCAATCGGAGTGTGTGAAATCTAGAATTGTATCTTTTACTGGGTTTGTGGAAAAGCCACTGCTGTAACTGCGCTGCTTCATGGAGGTCTGCGCTCTCTGATTGCTTTTCTAGATCAGGTTGCCTCCTTGATCCCTAAAATCGCTTGATTGAAAAATAATTCATGTTTAGGACTCTTAGTTACAGTTTAAAAATAACTAAGACTTTATGAAAACTCAAGATGTTTCCCTGCCTAAGGATATTTTCCATTAAAGTACATCAATGAGAAGCAAGGAAGTTCAAACTTGAACTGAGAGGGAAGTAAAAATGTGCAATACTTTAGAAAAACAACATTTCACTGAAGACTTTTTTTAAACTCTGTAGTTCACTGACTCATAAAATCTGAATCTCTATATGGAACATACCGGATCTTAAATTAGTCGACAAGCTGTACTTGAAGAATATATTGTCTTCCTGATGTGAATCCCTTTATTCACCCCTGTAGTTGTCACTGTTTACTGCTAATAATAAGTGACCCAAAGGCAGAAAGAGAAGCCTATATGTGACAGAAAGACACAGTCACAGTTGGGCCTAATTAGTCTTAACACCCGTCTGCTCCCCGGGGAAACAGCAGCCAGTATGTCACATTATCTGCTGAATTAAATCCCAGTAAACACTACGCTGATCATGACAGAGGGGCTGTCGATCATTCAGGTCAGAGGACACAGACGTCCATGTTTCTGCCAATATTTCATCCATCAGTGAATTTATCCAGGAGGGTCTGCTGTAATGTAGACAACCGGATAAAACAAGAACAAGCCTCAGAGTTTGAGAGACGGCACTCATGTCTCTTGAGTATAGTGACAAATTTCAAAGGACATTATATAAGCTCTGTGACTACTTGAAATACTTGCTTTGAAAAATTAGTTTTATCGGATTGAAAAAACATACTGCTGATCCCAAGTGTTCAATTTGTTCTATATTTGGATGCTACTGCAGTCAACTTCCGAACATTTGAAGGACGCATACAAGACAGATCAGCTGCCAAAAACATTACACTGACTCAATATACTGTTGTTATTTGATTAAAAAAACATGTAGTGGGTGCAAAAAGTGGCTGCAATATTATTGAATTGTATTTTTCTTCAAAGAAAAAATGTTTAAAATGTTTAGGATTAATCTGGGCTCTGTACAGACAGAACTGAAAAACCTAAGGGGACTAATAACTTACTGTTTGTCTGATAAATAAGATGTTTCAAAGTCGATCTTGACATAGTCATGGTGAATGTCTCAAGTTTTACATTCAATGAAAATTCAAGATATTTTCAGAAGATTTTGAGGTGACCTTCATGAACAAATGTATCTGTTTTCCACCCTTGGTAAATGGTAAATGGACTTGAGCTTATATAGCGGTTTTTCTACTCTTGGACTACTCAAAGCTGCTTTACACTGCAGGTCACATCTACCCATTCACACCCATTCGCCCTCACATTCACTCACTGATAGTTCAGAGTTTCTATGTTAGTTATCCATCAGTATTTCTAACACATTCACGCCCTTTCATGCCCATTTACACGCATGGGGTTAAGTGTCTTGCCCAAGGACACATCGCCATGTGTCGCCCGGAGCTGGGCTTGAGCCTGCAACCTTCCGATCACTGAGCGCACTATCCAAATGCGCCACCGACGCCCTTGGCACTTGCAAGATGTTTGAAAACATGATTTATGCCACTTTTCACATGATTATACATGTAATAAAGGTCCCATTTAGTGATGTGTGTGACCATTTAAATCATGTCTTGGGTGATGAAAAATTGAAATTGAAACTTTTCTATTTAAAGGTTCAGATGTAGCTCCTTTCCCCTCCCCTTTGGAAGCATTTAGCTCTGAGTAAGTGGTAAGACTATGCAGCATCTCAAGACAAATTTCTTCAAGGGGCATAGCAAATTTCTTTTTAAACTGAGAGTTTAGTTAAAGATGTCATGTTTTCCTGATCCCCAAATTCCTCCAAAAACATAAAAAAAAATTTTGTATTTGCACCAACTCAAATGAGCAAAATGGAGCAAAAAGGTGAAGAGACTGTAAAAAAATCAGAAAAATTACGGAATAACTGAGGTTTAGGACTTGATAAGTTTCATAAAAGAGTGTCTGTGAGACAAAGAAATTCACTTTATATTATTATTTACTTTTACTTTACATGTCAGACATTGTCCAGTCATACAGCATTTTAAAACACAAACATCCACTGAAATGATCAGAGGTCCACTGATAAGCTGTCACTGCAAAGAGCAGTTTCAATTGCGCCTGTGCTTGTGCAAAAGTCCATAGAAACAAACACAGAGACTTCCTGGAGGAAAATTAATGCTCTCTAAAAATTTTGGCTTATCAGACATTTCATTCATTCATCAATTCATTTTCTACACCCCTTACCCCTTTCGGGGTTGAGGGTGAGCTGGAGCCTATCCCAGCTGTCACTGGGCAAGAGGCGGGGTACACCCTGAACCGGTCGCCAGTCCATTGCAGGGCCACATAGTGAGAAGACAACCATTCACGCTCATATTCATACCTAAGAGCGATTTAGAGTCACCAGTTAAAATAATGAGCATGATTTTGGTCTGTGGGAGGAAGCCGGAGTGCCCAGAGGGAAGAACATGCAAACTTCATGTCCGACCCAGGAATCCGACCTGACCTGGGAATCAAACCAGGAACCTTCCTGCTGTGAGGCATGTGCACTACCTGCTGCTCCATCATGTAGCCCTATCATACATTTGTTCCAACATGATATTTTAGTGGATTATTGTGGCGTAAAACCTTACTGGTCATCTCGGCTTGCTCTCCTTAAAAGGTACAGCAGTGCCGGGGGCACTTTCCGCCACTTTACTGTTTATTATCAAGCAGCTGATACAACTCAACTACAAAAATACTGAACCGTCCCCTTTTTTGCTTTTATCGGCCAACAAGAATGTTGATAATATTCTGCAACATTCTGCCCAAAAACGATGCTGGATAACATTTACAGCTGATGTTGCGATATCAGTCATTGACCTCTTATTTGCCCAACTATATCAGTCAACAGATAGACAGATGTAATAAATCATATAACGGAGACTTGTTATCCTCCAAAATGTTTCAGTCTTTTAAGGTTTGATCAGAGCAGGTGCGACTAAAGAAACAAATCACAGTGATGTAAAAATGATTAAATCAGTAGTTGCAAGGTCATAATGTGCTCCAGATGCAGCTTCCTCTTTAAGTCATTGTCTTCAAACAGTGGGAAAAATCCTGTGAAAAGCCAAACTGCTTCAGGCAACAAAGTCATGTCATCTCTTTTTGGTGAGCTCCTGTCACTTGGAATAAGTAGCACCCTTTCACATAAGAGGATTACAGCAAAGATGCTGAAACAGGAAATGTTTTCCTCAAACGCTCTCACCCTTCTGTTGATGTCATGTGACGCAGCAAACAGCACGTATTATAGCGCCTAAAGAGTCAGCACTGGGTCTGTTTTTGCAGCTTACAGTGAGGAGGGATTGTGCTTTTAGTGCCACAGCATGTGTCATTGTGAATTTTCAGTCCTGTCTCTGGGGCCCCCCTGTGGCCTTATGAATCACTCCTGCTCCTCACCCTCGATGGGCGTCGACATGTAAGAACTCGCATGCCCCTAAAAAACACCCAGACACAGTTTGGGAATGTCTACCTCGAAACTTCATATTTTCATCCTGAGGTGGTGGAGACGCAGCATATAAAGGAGAGTCTGGCTTCTTATCTGGACAGCCTGTCAAGTGTGTTATTGGAGGCAAACGGAGAGCCTCTGCCTCAAGTGTATAAAGCGGATATGAGGGGAGACAAACCACCTATCTCCATTCAGACGGATGTAAATAAAAGCTTCTCCACTCGCTTTATGGCTTATTGATTTTTTAGCTCAATGCCTGGCTGCAGAAAGAGGGAGAGACATAAAAAAGGGAAAGACTGAATTCTGTAACTGCAGCATTTTTCTGGGAAGGAGAGCCACTTTAACAGCATTTGTGTACAATGAATCTCAAGAAGAAAAACACATTTTGGCACGGGATAAGTACAGTAAGATGATCACTCTGTCTGGATGTTATGGTAATGAATGGATTTTGTTGACATGTTGTATGCTTTCATTTTTCCTGAGGATAAAAGCAGGTTGAAACTTTGAGTCAGAGTTGATATGACATCAAATTAAGCCAAGAAATATGGACCAAAATAATATCTTAATACAGCTTAGCTGAATAAGAATTATATCTCAAAGTTACATGAGATATGTATAGCCAATACATAGGAGATATATGACCTACATACAGTATATATGGCCAAGCAGTGACAGCAAATATCCTTAAAAACTGTCATCTGTTAATACCTATTATCACTTTTTTTTTAATTAATTTTTTGGGCATTTTGTGCATTTATTGATAGGAGAGACACAGTGGATAGGCTTGTGAAAGGGGTGAGAGAGTAGGGGAAGACACTCTGCCAACTGGCCACAGGCTGGATTCGAACCCAGGCCGGAAGAAGTACGTACAAAGGATGTGCCTGGTCGCTAACCACTCCACCAAACCAGCTCCCCCTAATAACCACTTTTTAAACAATTATCTGCTGATAACGATATGTACACGTGGTTGTTATTTGGACTGAAAAAAAAAATTTAGCATGTGAAGGATATCACTGCAAACACCAGTCTGCACCAAAAAGTGTTTTTGAAGATGTTTTCTTTTTTAACACCTTAAAGATGCTATGAGGAGAATCTATTACCGGCAACATTAAGACTCTGCTACCCATGAGCACCGGCGACTGTCGTATTGCTGCATTCCAGTAACCTTGGACCTTGGAGTGGCATCATCTCCCACTTAACAGCGTTCCAGTTGAAGTCGGAAAAAAACATGCCGATCTACCAGGGTATTGTTAGCTGTTGTTAGCTCGGGGGTGGCAAGGTTTCACCGAGTTCCCAGTAGGTAATTCCAACTTCAGGGGACGTTCCAGTTGCAGTTTCCTACTCGGAACTTGGAAATTCCAACTTCTGACTACAACTGGAACGCACCAAAAGACATGACCCAAGCCAAAGCATGTGTTGTTGTGATGCTAATAAAGCATGCAGCTCAGACCTTCCTCAGAACTCTGCATTGCTTTACAACTTCTTTTTTCAACAACTTACAGGATGCAAAGCGACAAGGTAATGTAACTCTTTCTAGTTACGTAGTGGTAGTTTTTGATGTGTGACAACAAGCAAGTTTTGAAAAACTTAGTATCGTAGTTTTGTAGCCGGCTATATATCACTTATTACAGCCCAGTGCTCTAAGACGTGTAATATAAATGATAAAATTATATAAATTTGCTCTAGTTTTAATTGTCTTATTCCCAAAGTTGTGTATCCAGGCCAGTCCAGCCCTGTCCGACCCGACCACGAAGCTAAGGAATAGCATTTATAGATAACCTATTTTGATGCTATAAAACTCATCTTAAAGTGTGTATTTCGATCATGCATATACCTTAAAGTGAGACTTTTTTGTAATTACTTAGAAACTCCTTACAGTCCCTTTAATGAGCTTTTTCAAAACAGATTCTAACTTATGTTTGCACAAGGTCTGTAATCTCTCGTCAGTTTGTGGTTGATACGTAAATAATGAAACTGTTTTAACTGTAAGAAATTTTTTCGATTAGCATTTACTGTAGCACACCCACGAACAATCATCAATTTACAGTATCTACACCCATATTAATACTAGGGGTGGAAGAAAAAAACGATTCACATAAGTATAAGGGGATTTTTTTGTTTGACGATTTTTAAATAGATTTTTCTCCTAATTTAAATGCTTCATTTTAGTCTGTGTTAATAAGCCACTTTTAAATGCAATCCAGGCTTTGGAAGAGAAAGTATATACAGCTGGTTAAAATATATTGCTAAATAAATCCTAAAAAAACAGTCACATGTGACGCATATTTTTCCTGATGTAGTCTGGAGGCATCATCATTGTTAATCTTTTTCACTGGTGTTAAAAAAGCTAGCTAAAGATTGCAAAAATCGTCAATATCGTAGAATCGCAATTTAAATGGAATCGGCAACTAAAAAATGCTAAAACATCAAATCGGGAGAAAAGCGTTTCGTCTCAGCACTTATTAATACATACATAAAAATATACGATCCTACTTAATAATCTGTTTGAAAATATATTGATAAATCTAAAAAAAAAACTTGGTTTATTGCCCAGCCCTTCGTCAAACTGGGCCACATGTTCGTTGAAATACTAAAGTATTATTGAGAGGGAACAACAGGATGTGATTTTTAAAACCATATCTGTCAAACTGTGCACAAATAAAACACTCACCTCAGCTAAGGAGACAAATAAAAAGCCTTTCACTGCCAAATCTCCAACATGAGATGTCAAATATTCTGTTATCTAATCTCCCACCTGTTCATCTTCAATAGGGCTTGAATTTGATACACACTCAGGCACACACCCAATGAGAGGCACACACACACACAAATCTGCACCATAAAGACCAGTGAGAGCTTGTCGCTTGCATCATGTAAACAGCTTGGAGAGCTTTAGGAGTCTTTTTTAGTGACTCATATATTATGGAAGAGAAGAGATCGTGTTTTCTGTGCAGGAACAGCTGCAGCCTCGGTCTCATCCTGCTCTTAAAAAACAAGGAAAAAGATTCTTCAGCACAAACTCCACATTCACAGCATGAGGCTCTGCATTTAGGGAGTAGAGTCTAACTTTCTCCCCGCGCTGAGTTTCTGTTTCATGTAATAAACAGAAAAGTTTGATCAGCATCAAGTTCAAGAAGGAGCAGAACTGATATGTATTTTGAGCCACTAGAGGGCAGCACTATTAGAAGGCTGTGGAAAGATGAGGCCTGTCAAAAAAATTCTGCCACAACCCCTTTTAATTAGATTTATGTATTTTGCATTTACATATAAAAATCCCTAAATTACAAAATAAGACATATGTTTGTAAAATGTTAACATTTCATTAGCACCAGCGAATTCTACAGTGTACAAATATTCAACTCAAGTCTTGATCACTAACTCCCTTTTTCAGTTTTGACCGCTTTTTCTTTGTGAAAAATGAGACAGTAAATAATGGTATTGATTTTTTTTCATTTACAATATATTTTAAAACACTAATACTGACATAAGCTACTTACAGGTTAATACAGAGATATCTGCCTGAGGTTAAACATGATCCTTATTCTGATGCTTTTACATACAAGCTGTTTTGAGTGACTACAGCAGTGATCATAAACTGGCACCCCTTGGGCCACGCCAGCCCCTCCACAGCTTTCCATCTGCCCCACAGAGTATTATCAAACTCAGCAAATGTGAAGAAATCCGTTAAGGTTTTAATAATATATTCTTTTCATTAAATCTCTATATGAAGAACGAAGTCCCATTTACAATTAGGACTGAAATACTTCTAGCAGAAATGACTATCTGCTTGATCTGTTTTGGACAAATCCACCTATCAGCCATTGTAGCCAATATTAAACCAGTTAAAGTTTATTACATTAAAGTTATAACCATTAATGGTAAACAATAAAGCCCCAAAAGGAAGATGCCAAAATCCTAGGGGTCCCATTTGGCAGTGATAAAAGTGATGATACGGATGATGAATGATAAACAATATATCATAATATCTTGCGTCACATTAATGTACTGATGATTTCAATGCAATATTATGATACATTTCTATTAATAATGTATAAAATTTGGAATATTTGCGACTAGCTTGCAGCAGACACTCAGCCATCTGACCCTTCCTCTCTCTATGTTTTTGTTATTATTTTCTCTGTCTGTATTTCTTATGAATACAATATTGTTGCTGCTTAAAGGTGCTATGAGGAGAATCTATTTCCGGCGACATAAAGACTCTGCTACCCATGAGCACGCGCAGCGACTGTCGTAAAGACGTGACCCAAGCCAAAGCATGCGTTTGTTGTGATGCTAATGAATACAGCTCGGACCTTCCTCAGAACTCTGCATTGCTTTACAACTTCTTTCTGCTCAACAACTTACAGGATGCAAAGCAACGAGGTAATGTATCTCTTTCTAGTAACGTAGCGGTAGTTTTTGATGTGTGACAAAAAGCAATTTTTGGACAACTTAGGGGCCGTTTACATGGAAACTCCTGACCTGAAGACGCAAAGATTCTTCCTTTGCGTTTTCATATTCTTCTGCGTTTAGATGACAACGCTCAGAGACGAGTTAGTCCCCTGTAAATCTGCTGTAGTGTGCATGCCGGTTCAGTAGGTGGCAGTGTAGTTCTGCAGAGAGGCAGCGCTGCTACAACACACTAACGAAGAAGAAAACCTTTCATAAACAACAATGGCGAATAGGAGGAGTTTCTTTTCTGGACAACAAATCAGTTCGGACAACAAATCTGTCTGGATAGTTTTTTCTGGATAACAAAACCGAGCACGGTAAGACGTTCACACGTTACTCGGTGGACGGCCAAAGCTGTTGATGTTCCTGGTATGCGCGCGCAGCCTCCATGTGAAAGAGTACTGCACATGCGGTGACGTCAGCGTTTCGCCCTGAAACGCTCTGATACGGGTTTACACAGAGATGGATAGACAGCGGAATCAAATCTTCCCACCCTGGAGCGCGTTTTCAAAAGTTTCTGTTTTCAGTAAAAATGCAAACTTTTGAAAATGGGCTCCATCTAAATGCAAGGCCAAAACGCAATGAAATCTTGTCGGATTTGAGCGTTTTCGGCGTCATCTAAACGGCCCTTTAGTATTGTAGTTTTGTCGCCGGCTATATATCGCTACTTACAGCCCAGTGCTCTGAGATGTGTCCGAATAATATAAATTTGCTCTAGTTTTAATTGTCTTGTTCCCAAAGTTGAGTATCCAGGCCAGTCCAGCCCTGTCCGACCCGACCACGAAGCTAAGGAATAGCATTTATAGATAACCTATTTTGATGCTATAAAACTCATCTTAAAGTGTGTATTTCGATCAGTCATATATCTAAAAGTGAGACTTTTTTGTAATTACTTAGAAACTCCTCATAGCATCTTTAATGCTGTCAATTTTTTAAGTGAAAAAAAGAAATCACGATGTATTATGAGAGGAAATATGATTAGATTTTGGTAGTAATCCAAATCCAGACGTGGAGTTTTTTCAAAGATTTGTTGACTTTGTGAGACAGAGCAGTCTACACTTTTATCGCAGTAATTTTCTGCCAGAGTTAAAATGCCTATTCAGAGGTTCGTCCTTTTATAAAAAAGTTTCAACTACATTTGTGGTTTTAATTTTCAGACACTTGTATAAGGACAGGATGACGAGGAGATACCCTTAAATCCAAAACAAATTTTTACCCCTCAAAGTTACAGAATATGATATCACTCTGGGAGCCAGATGAGAAGCTGTGGGAGGCCTGAGGTGGACCCCTGGCCACCAGTTGATTATTAATGCTCTAGGTGGAAGGGACTGAGCTCAAGTTAAGGGCTAAGAAACTTATAAAATTTAAAAAATAACTAGCCATACATTAGTTGTAAAAAACAAAAATTGATAGACTTTTCCTTAATTTTTGTAATCTGGGTCCTATAATATCTATCATAAATATTAGCCCTTTTATAAAATAACTGATTAACCCTGTATCACAGTTTCGGTTAACAATCGACAATGTCACAAGTGTTAATGCAAAATAGAGTTCAACTTTTCGTTTTTCTTTGCTTTTACATTCTCTTTTCCTTTGAAAAGCTTTGAGAGTCAAGTTGTTCTGATTTTGGTTCCCCCATGGACAAAGCAGGACAATTCATCTCAATTCATCATTTTTCTTACAAAAAAGGTAAAACAGAAGCTCTTATCCTTCATAGTTTTTAAACTTAAAGTATGTCACCTACAGTATATTATTTCCATGCAGTTTCAATGTTGCAGCATGTTGCTGATCATCTCTTGTGACACCTACCCCTGCCAGAAGTGACAGGAATATAAAACCATGAGAAAGAAATGATCAATCCTCTTTTAAATGGTTTTGTTTGATTTTTGAAGGTCATGCTGTGGCATGTGTTTGATCAACTGCAAACCCAGCTAAAAATCCCCACAGTGACTTTAAATATTTGAGAGGTTATCTTAAACTATGAGCTCAAATAATCAGAAAGTTCACTTTTCAAGTCAGATTAAAGGGGAAATTCCTCTGCGATGTGCGAGACACACTTAAAAATCCTACAGCAGAAGAGTGAACCTTAAAGCAGTCGAGCAGAACTTCCTCAGCAGTAAATTTGATGCTTTTTCAACCTGAAATATGTGATGTTTTACGCCGATGACTCCTCCTTCAACCAAAGAGGCCGTGCAGTACCCATATTTATGCTCACGCTGGCTATTTCATTTTTGACCTTTAACATGTGAAAATGCCATTTGTCTAAGCACTCTCAGGGGGATTGTGAATAATCTGTGTGTGTCTGTGTGTGCTCGCGTGTGTCTGTGTGTGCGCATGCTTGCCAAGAAAGTAGATTTTCATACGAGGTTTTCATGGCTTGAGTCTCTAAATCAAGCTGACAGCTTTCAAATGACAGATTATCGTCCCACATATATAAATTTGCATACTCTCACCGGTGCAGACCATTCCCCTGAACATCACAAATGCATCAATCATTATACGCTTATATTGTGTCTTGTGAAGCAGACTGAGCTGAAGCATATGGTTGGAATTTTACAGTGGCAAAAATATGTCACTTATAATTCACAGGATCTTGCCTTATAAAATCCTTATGTGTTTATTTAAAGTATGACCTCATCTCCGAAGCTTTTCCGTGCTGTTAAACAGGGTCTATTCAACCCAATAACTAATTTCAAATATCTGTAAATCTTTATAACCTGTGTCTGCACCGGTGAGATTAAGCCAGCCAGCCATGCAGAGGTCTACACATCTTCATTAATGTGGAAATTTGTTCATTCCTCATTGAGCATCTCTGGCAAGGCAGGAGGCCAAGGAGTGTTCGGATGAGAGATGACACATGAATATGAATGATTTTTATATTCTGAGTCATGAGAAAGTTTGTGGGAATGAGTTTGAGGCCAATGACAATGCCATGTGTTCTACAGCTGGACTGGAAAGGACATGAGAAACATGCAAAGATATAAAAAAAATACATTTTGCAGAACTGTTCTAGGTAGGGCTGAACGATTTTAGGAAAAGATTGAATTGCGATTTTTCTGGCAGATATTGCGATTTTCAATTCGATTCACGATTTTCTTCAAATCAAGCTTTGGGATATTCACATGTAGGGCTGAACGATTTTAGGAAAAGATCCAATTTCGATTTTTCTGGCAGATATTGCAATTCACGATTCATTTTTTCAAATCAAACTTCAGTGCAAAATTCACTTTGTTTACAGTACAGACAACAGTAAGGAAATAAATGATGAAAAACACTTAACACATTATTCACCTTCAATAGTGATGATAAATAATCTGTTTTCATTAACTTCTACTCCTAAACAGAGGCTTTGTGTTGTTGACCTGCTTACCAGCACTTTCAACATATAGATTGTCTACAAATGTGTAAAACAGTATGTGTATAATACTTGACACAACAGATCCTGAGTCAGTCAAGAGTGCTGCAAAAAATTGCTGCTTTGGCGATCACAAAATTGCATTGTCTAAAATTGCGATTTCAATCTGAAAACGATAAATCTTTTAGTCCCAGTTCTAGGCTTATATTAGTTTCTTTTAAACTATCAGGCCATGACTAATTTATTCTCTTTTGGATTCCTTATTTCCATTAAAAGCTGATTAGTACAGCTGATGAATGTAAAGATTATCTAACATCAAGCAAAAAAAACTTGACGGCATGACCTAAGATGTTGTGATTTACATGTCAGATGTTTCAACATTGTTTTTTTAGTTTAAAAACCAATTCTACACCATCAACAATAGTCAGGGACTGGCAGAATTACCAACTAAGTTAACCATCAGTCTAACGCCCATTTCACACTGGAAGAATTTTATCCGTTTGCATTTGCTCAGCATGTCTGCTTCGCTTCGATTCATTGTTGATTAATAATTAGTTATTTGAATAAGAAATCAACCTGCAGATAGACTTTGTAGTGCTAAATATGCTTCAGTATATCAGTTTAAAAAGGAGATCAAGACCTTCATTTCATTCACTTTGTCATCCAATCATATTGCACCCAGAGTTTGACACTCTAAACTCGTGACTGGGAGCAGCCCCATAAACCTACCAGAGGTTGAGCTCTGATACGGAACACGTTATAAGCTGTTCTGTTTTTCTCTGAGTGTGAGTGGGATTCCAAAAAGACCCCGTTACAATCGAGCAACAGCAGGGACAAACGTGCAAGTGAACTGCAGTGGCAGCAAACACCAGCATCCAAGTCACAACACAACAGGAAGTCCTCTGACTGTACACATAAAGGCAAGCAGGCAGACCCACATACACACACACAGACATGAACAGACACACACACATGCACACGGCTCCAGTCAGCAGCAGAGATCTGCTGAGCCGACAGCTCGTCCTGGGGTCTGACAAACACCGGACAGAGATAAGCATCTGACGCAGAGGGACACAAAGTGATGAAGACACAAGAGGAGGGCACGCCAGGGCAACTAAATATGCAGCTTTAAATAGGAGCGGGTGAAAAATGCAGGAGGGGAAACTGCAAGACAGTGTAAATGATGGACCAGCGTGAAACACATACACATGTGAGAAGTTACAGGAGGGTCTGAAGATGAAGATCTACAGACTTTGGCTTCATTCTCTACATTGAGCCATTGTCCACATGCTCTTACGGCAATAATGAATATTTAACTCTGCTCACTGGTCTTAAAACCAGTGAAGTTAAGGACAGAGATACCAAAAATTAATGCAATTGTTAAAAAATGAACATAAAACACAGAAGTTCCAGCAACTGCATGGAGTCTTTGGACAAGAGCGCAGAGAAAAGTTGCTTCTCCTCCGTTATCTCTTGGCACCTGATTCGATAAATTCACATCATACAGCTGTCACATCATCCTATGTTTGCATCCTGCTGTCAAATTCTACAGGTAACTTTTATTGATGTTACCTTCATTCATGTCATAGGCCCCATGTTGTGAAGCCATGAAGTTGTGACAAAGTGAACAAAATTTGCAAGATCAGTTTTGAGACGGGTCCATTTTGTGTGCTGTATGTACATATAGGCTTCTCTTTTAACAATACTTAACAAAACACTATGAGGTATTTCTCTGATAGACCATAATACATCTTAAGGTCATGCCAAAGGTCAAGGTAAAAAAACTTTGCAATCAACTTCCACTTGTGAACACATTATCTCAGGAAAGTGTTAAGGCATTTACAACAAACTGCATACATGACTGCAGTGAAGTTCAATCCGTAAGAGCTAGGGCTGAGGATTGGAGGGTGGCTTTATATTGTTGCTGCATCATTAAAATATCAAAGATCGTAAAAACCTACATACGAAGAAGGGTGGTGGTCAAGGAATGATGATTGGCCAAGAACTAAACCGGCAAGTGCTTCTATGCCTGACCTGCTTACATGTCCATTCTTACTCATGGATGAAGCAGTTATCACATCACAATGGAGATCACCTTTTTTTGCCAGTGTTGGTTGGTTTGTTAGTTTGTTTGACTTAAAGCTGGGGTTGGCGATCTGATTTAGATACACTTTTTGAAATACTGGTTTAAATGGTCTTTATGACCCGATGGTAATCAACTCATAATGTGTTCTTAAAACAGAGCGAAAAATATCCGCTATCTACAGCAGGAGTAAAACAGGGAAAACCCCAACCAATAATCTTGCCGGGATACCTTCTTTTACACCAATCAAATCCCGTCGCCATTCTGCGTGCCTGCTGGGTGTGCATTTTCCCGGCGTGCACCGACAGTGCGTGTAGCATGTAGCGTGTAGGGAACAGACTCCGCTGGAGAATGCTTACCTTTCAAGTTTTGTCTTTGAAAATAAGGGAAGTCCGCTGTGAGCTGTCCCACAACACCAACCAAGCTCCAGTATCCCTCACATTTAAGACAGATGTACAAGAAATCTAAAATAAACTCTGTTTTTCTAAGTTTGTTCCGCTGTTGGCTCTAATCTCGCGAGAACTGCCGTCCATGCTACTGCAGGTGGCAGTTCTCGCGAGACTTCTTCTTCTTCGGTGGTTGGCATCCATCATTTTGGAGCATTACCGCCCCCTTCAGGCTAGAGACAGACAACTAGTTCTCCAAAATCGCCAACCCCAGCTTTAATAACTCAAATGTATGTAATGGGCTTTAATTAAATTTTTAGGAAATGATGGTCAAGGCATAAAGAAGTCAATAGATTGTGCTGGTAATACAAATATAGACACAGGGATCTTCAAGCATTGATTAATGTTCTAAGATTAGGCACTGTTTCACCTTTTCCTAATAACAAGGAGGTCAAAAATGCCTTGCTGCAATTTGCACTGTCTGATCACTTCTAGTATTCTAAGTATTTAATCAAAGGTCAAGATATAGGAACCTTGTCATCATCTTTTGCTTGTGAATACAATATGTGAAATATAAGGATGCTCATTTTCGTTCAACTCAGCATAAGTATCCACTCTTACTTTAACAGCCGTTTGATGATACATTACAGCAGTTGCTAATTAACAGACAACTACAAAAGCCAAAATGGACGCTGTGGCACAGCATGAACGGATCTCATACAAGATCAAAAATGCCAAAAGATGCAGCTTTTGGGGTATTTATTCAGAATTACAAACAAATAATCAGCTCCATGGAGTACTCTTGGTTTCCTGCCCTCCTAGGAAATAATCATTCACCTGTCTTACCTGCACTTCTATATATCCATATGCCCCGTGTCAAACTACCAAACCTATCCAAATAAAGGCCTAAAGAAATTCTGTAATATTCTAATTACTAAAATTTGTCACAATTAACTAAATTCTTAATTGTAATAGAAAACAGCTAAACAAATTACCTATTTAAATTATTAAACTTAGCAAAATATAATGAAAAGCTCCAAGACTTGCCTTGAAATGGTAATGGATCAATGGCCAAGGTTAGTGGCGTCATGTTTATCTCTTGCCTAAAACATTTTTATGCAATAGTTCTTTTTACATTGATTTTCAGCCTTTTCTTCAATATTCTGAAACATAAGTAAAGAGTAAGGTGGGGAACTAAATGTGAAGAAGGAGGCACAGGCTTAGTATGGAACCCTACCCACCAGATTAAAAGTCAACAATCGCTCTACATGGCATTGTCAAGATAATGTATGCATTGCTGCATTGATGTTTTTCCATCCCTAACACTGCAGGCAAATGAGTGTCTCTCATTCCAGTGCAGCAACATCTGCCATCCATCCAGTTTCAGGCCAACTTTGGGACAGACAGGAGCCTTTACAAGAACCATTTATGCGAACAAGTTTCCACGACTGTTAACTGACAACAGAATATTGCAAACACTTCACAAAAGTCAATCACTTCCTCTGTGTCGTGCTAACCGGGAGAGTGATGACACTACAGAGGCCCTTTGTTTCCCAGAGTTCATTCATCAATACGTCTTTTCAGCAGGAAAGGCGAGCTAACAAGAACACTTGCACACATGTTTCTTATTGGCCTTCAATTTCAGATCTCAGGTCAGGGGGTTTTCACGGGCCCACCCCTCGTCTGACATCTGCCCTGACCCTGTGCCTTGTCTTGGTTTTGGCTACACACAGGTTTCAGTCTTCACGTCTGGTCTGGGGTGAGGCGGCTGGACCCCCTTAGGTGCATTTCCTGTGCTGTGTCAAGCTTCCAGTCTCCCCTGTGCGTACTTCCATGGTCCCAGAAGTGCTGATGAAAAGACTTTGGAGGCTCCACTTATCTGGAGAGGGGACTCTATAATGAACTCTCTATGAGGCGCAGAGATACTTTGGGTGTCAGAGAGGATGATTAAAGTATGAGGGAGAGGGGCAGGGGGAGAAGACATGCATTGAGAGGAGTAGGGCTGGCTGATACAGCCCTAAAATGATTACTCGATATTTATAGTTTAACAGCGACACTCAATGAACTATAACACTATTTTTCTTTTAAAACAATTGTCACAATATCTATAGCAAACCAGGGTCCCTTGAGATCAGTTCTCCTACCAAAACGTTGACTTTAATGGTTAGTTCCTTTAAAAGTCATTAAAGAAAAGCCATGATAAAGGCTACTGTCTTTAAGCACAACTAAGCTCATCATAAACTTTGAACATGAACATAATTTGAACATACTTAAGCTGAATGACGCACACTTAGCCATATTTTAATGTAGTTTGGCCCTCTGTGAAAAAAGTTATGACACTCCTGGGCTAAAGAACGATAGAAAGATTAAAAGAAGAAAGATAAAATATAATAACAAATGAAGTTAAGACTTTTCATTCATAAAAAGAGGTATAAAGCATTGCCTTCACAAAGAGTGTGTGAGACAAAAAGCTGTACACTGTCCCACCCATGTTAAGCTTCTTTATCCCCAGACACAGGTGGCAATAGCAACAGCATAACTACTCATTAAGCAATGGTAGAAACACAGCTGAGCTCATGTTCGCATTCCAATCAAGGCAAGCAAATCACATTTTTAGCAGCAAGTTCAGAAAGCACCCCCTCATCCCCTTGTGCAGCGAAAAGAAACTCTGTTCACTTATGGTTAGCAGCTTTTAATTCCTGAATTTGAAATATATTCTGGATGGCTTTATCCACTTTCCGATGCCACAAATGTATATGTATGACTTTTCCTACAACTTGATTATCGGTCAAATAGACCTTGTTCATACTGGTTTAAAGCTATTTAGTCTAAATCAGTGGTTCTTAAAGAATTATAGGTCTGCCACGGGCAAAAAAAGTTTGACAACCAGGGCTGGAGCCTATCCCAGCTGTTATTGGGCAAGAGGTGGAGTCCACCCTGAACTGGTCCCAAATTAAAACTGTTGTTAAAAAAATATTTCTAATAATGTTTATACTGTACATAATGTTGATGGTGGAAATTCTTTGCTCTGTGTTTATAGCCTCACTTTTACTTATTTTTACTTTATTATTGTAATAATTGTTTCTCAAAGATTGCACTTGATAGTATTTGCTTATTTTAAAGTTTATTTTATTTCTATCTTATTCAGTGTCTACATAATCTTGATATTCTTTCTGCTTTACTGTGTATAAGAACATGTAATTTCTCCTTAGAAATAAATACAGTATTTTGATAAAGCATTTTAAAATGAGAGGAACATTTTTAACAAAGCATTAGTCATTGGATTTCATGTTCTTTTCAACTCAACATCTACAGGAAATTTATCAATATAAACAAAGTTCTCAATTTGATTAATTTATCTAAAAGATATTAATATGATGTAAAACTTAGGTTATCGTCCATCCCCAGAGCAAATGAGAAAAGTCCCTCTTTTGAGGTGAAACTGCTCTTTAACTTTCTACTTTCCTCTATCCCCCTGGGCAAAAGAAGGCCTTGGGGGGTGGGAGTGAAGAGGACTTTGGCCAAAAACCCCAGAGTCTGATCCTCATTAAGAAGCACAAAGAACATCAAAGTCCAACCCCCCAACCTCTATCAGTCAGGAGCACCCACAATCCCCGTGATATTAAACTCCCCGGCGCCATTCTATGTCAAGTTCTGAGGCAGGCGAAGGGGGTCTCGGGTGACTCACGGGTTGGGGGACTAAAAGGTCCCAAAGGTTGGTGGAAAACTTTGTGCTAACTTCTCCTCACCGCCGGGATTGGCTGCTGCTGAATAAGCTTTTCTCTGGATGGAGCAAGAGAAGGAGACGAAGATAAGGGGCAGCTGTTTGTAGATAATGAAAACTATAAAGCAGCTGCCAGACACTGTAAAACATTAGAAACTATTTAAAGTTAAATACCAGACCATCTTAAAAAGTTTATAGCTGTGAAGGTCTTCAGAGTTTATAGGTAGCCACCTCTAGTGGCTGTGGTCATGACAACAAAAAGAAAACTCAGGTGACGTGTAAAAAGTAGATGTAGGCGGGAAGTCAGGCACAGACAGGTCAAAAAAAGAAAACACAAGTTGTGTTCATGTCTGACGATTGATAGCAACTGAAAAAATGTTATGGATACCAATGACATTTGTGATTCTGCTCATTGATCAACACCTTTATTTATCTACAGGCTCATTTCAATCAATTTCTGTCTCAGAGAGGAAGAAAGTATGAGATAACATGCAGCAAATGAGCTTCCAGTTGGACTCTAACAAGGTTGAACGCCTCAGTATGGCACATGCACGGGTTCTACCCACTCCACCACTGGCACGTAATGAACTAGAAGACACTCAGAGAGAGCAAACCTATAAGGTAGCTAACATATTACCGTTAGATCTATAAGCAACAGTTCCATGATAAAGTTACCACACCTAGCACTCAGATTCATATTATCACTATTAGTAAGACAGTTTTTCAGAAAAAATGATTGCTCGCTAATGGCAGTTGTCATGATCACCACCAAAATCGAATCTATGGTGATTTAAGATGGGCCATTACCAACATCTCCTTAAGAATTTCAGCAAAATCCATCCGGTAGTTTTTGCCTAACCTTGCTAACACACAAACATGCACTGGCAAAAACATAACCTCCTTGACAAAGGTAACAATATTGTTAATAAGTAAATAACTGGGAAACACGAGCCTCTAGCTCTTACTGTCTTTCTGTTGACCCCATTTACATTCATTCACATCAGTTACATCTGTTCTGAGTTTTAGGATACCAAGCTGACTGCACTTAACCTCCCAATGGCTTAACATTCTGTATACTCCCTTTTACATATGGGTTAAAAGTGACCCACCTTACAAATGCCAAAAAATTAAGCAGCTTAACAGAATTTAAAGCTCTCATTTATTTTGCATGACCTTTTGGTCATCATGAACTTTGTGTATACAGCATCTCGACTCTACCTCTTCACAGTGAACAAAGACAGAAATCACTAAAGACACCTATTTTTTTTATCACTGTACTTCTGTGAAATTGCTCCTGCCAATGCCTTGACATCACACTGGCTTTGGCTGGGAAAAGGTCTAAAGAGGTGTCAGCATTTAAAAGGGGTTTTAGTCTGGGTGACTTGTTCTATGTGTCTGTATGACAACCAGGCCATTTGCTCCACCAAAGGTCACAAATCTTGCGAATGAGCTATATAGAAATAAGCCATTTCAACAGAGAACAAAAATGTCTCAGTTAAAGTAAGGGGACAAATAAATTAAAAAGGAAAATCCTTAAACTAAGCTTATTCCTGTGTTGTTGTTTAGCATAGAGCCACTGCAACTTTACAAAATTGAAAAGTTGTGTTATGTAGCATTTGCACATTAAGTTCAATCAACAATCCTTTCTGCTGGGGTCTACTGTGTGGTCAGCTCTCCCCTCCAGTCCCATTACTTCTCTCACTTTGATGTTGTATCAAGGTCAGCTCCTCGTATGCCACATAATCCTTACAGCTCCTCCAGTAAAGTTAAGAGACACTTTGGTTCAGTGCCTTTTGCTAATACGAAGGTCGAGGAGGAGTGCAGACCAGTGTGTTAATGATTTGGCCTGTTTTCACTTCATACAAACTGAGGTCCAACTCAATCATTATAGCCTTTATAAAGTCAAAGTAGAATTATATTTTATCACTTGGGGGCAGTAGAGCCAATTAACATGTCACAGTAACATTGCCAAATTAAAGGTTTATAATCATTTAATCAATGCTTAATACAATATGGCCAATCCAAACTGATTTAGCATAATATAAACTGTAGTATATTTGTGGCATTCAAATGGTTCATATTTGTTGAGATGATTTTTACCCTTCATACCCAAAAGCTACGAGATGGATCCATCTCCTGGCCACAATAGCATTCATTTCCAAGTTCCTGATCCATGATCAACCATGTTGGATATTTCACTAATCACCGTCTTCCTCATATTCTCGAAATGATTGGCTAAATATCCCGGGAAAGTGAAATAGAAGCACATTCTTTTGGTGATTCATAACATCAATGAGGTGTTTACACACCGAACGTGACTTAAGCGTCCTCCGCGATCACTATCCATGCCAAGTTAATGTACAGTCGCGATGGGGCAGGGTTAACCCCCCCACCAATTCAGTCATTGCGCGTTGCCAGAGTTTAAAAGTTGATCTTTTCAGGTGATGTCGTGTGGCGGTGTGGCAATAGCTAATCAGCGGTGTGTGCATGTGTGATGGTACCCGTGACAGACAGTTTTGATTCCGGACTACAGAGTAACAATCTATGTCCGTGTGGGAAACTTTAGTCAGTGAGGACATGAGTTCCGCATAGACAGACCACAGAAAACTCCCAGAAGATGCTGCTGCAGGGCATCAGCTGCAGTGTTCTGTGGTTGGTAGGTAAGTGAAAAGGATAAAGTTGGAATAATGTCAGCTTATACATCCTATTATATGATATATGATATGATCGCAGTGAAACTCGAGCGGGCGTGACATCACAGAGCCATAGTGATGGGCGACAGTGACCAAAAGGAGGTATTTATGGACACGCAACACGACTTCAGTGCGTGACACGATTATGGTTGTGAAGTTGCATTTGGTGTGGTGAGCTTTAGAGCCACACATGGAAAGTTTCACCAATTCAGCCAAGTCTTCTGGGCTTCACACACTACTTCCAGTACTGCCAGAGACCCCCTCCTCCTTTCCCCCTGGTCGATACTTTCTTTCATGGGTTCTCCGGTAGTTCTTATGTGAGGCCTCGGCATATTTCCTCTGGTGGAAAATACATTTACTCAGAAAACCACACCAGTGGCCAGCTAGCAGTTGTGTTAACTGACTTTGTTCACAGTACATCCCATTAGAAGAGTTGAATTAATACAAACTGAAATTCCAGATTCAGTTGAGCCATTTGCATATTCACATTTGGTGTGAACATAGCTTCAGTGCTTCTTTTTTTCTTTATTTAAAAGAAAACTGGAACTACCTACATTTGATGCTTCCATCATGAACACAAGAGCCAGACAGTGAAAGCACAGTGGTGGGGCTGGAAGTACTATTAAAATGACTTAAAAAATGCCTCGAAGGGACAGACGTGTGACCAAAGGAAGTTGACTTTTGACATTGTACAACTAAACTGTTCATCAGTTCTCAAAGAGTTCATCAGATATCAAATCACAAGCAAAGGAGGATCATGGGGCTCAAGGACTGTTGGCCTTGCCCCACAAAAACCTTCGAGTTCCTCTTTACATCAAAATTTGAAGAGCAATCTTAATAAGAAGAAAACAGACACCCACAATTGAATAAAGCTAATTAAATCAATACCCACTCAGTTGCCTGGACTTTTCTGGGGCTCTGATAAGCTGTGGCTGTCAACAGGTTGCACAAATGGACTCCTGCATTTTCTCAGGAGAGGTGTGTCATGTGCACATTGCTTGGGAGAATATAAATGCAGCGTAAACATTCAGCCCTGGTGGTCCAAAATCTACAGCTGTGCAGAGCCAGGTCATAGCAGCAGAAGGTGACTTAAGGGGCCATTTCTATCACAGACACAGCAGGGATCAAATACACAAGTACCTCCTCTTTCATTTAGACATTTGGAACATGAACCCAAAGTCTGGCCTGAAAACACCCTGGAGGCTTCAAAGTTAGCAAACAGCAAAGAGACATTTTTATCCATCTGTTGTTGATCATCTATACAATGGGCTACAAAATGCCTGTTAGAAGCAAAAACTGCTAAACCAGGCACAGGAGGTTGTGTACTTTTTCATCTGACACACACAGGTTGACTGAAAACGAGAAGCAGAGAATAAAAGACAGTGCTGACCTTGCCATAAAGGTCTGATGATTGCTGCCCCCTCTTTAGACCGCCAGGCTCGGCTATTAAGTCTCTTACACAACAACTGGCTGGCCACTGCAGCAGCTCCTGACAGCCAAGCCTGCATCAACACAGCTTTCACACAGAGCACGGAGGGTGGCACATTTGATTGTTAGATATCAGTGAGTGCCACTTCTTACATGGAAGATGGAGAGGGGGGTTAATCAGCCGAAGCCTGGGAGACACTCAGAGATTTACAAAATATCAAGGAAGATAAAAATGTGAGAGAGTCTCGACATGAACAAAACAATTATGGATAAAACTGCTAAAAGGTCCATGAAACACCCAGAGATCCAACTCTAAAGTTTGTGCCTCTGGAGGTAAAATGGTGGGATAAACAGAGCTTCAGCAGTTTTTGTATTAGTGTAGGTAAGGTATGGGTGTCAGTTAGGGATGAACATGAGGCCCACTTTGACCTTAGCCCTTATAGTTTCAAAATTTAATCAGTTTGTTACCGAGTCAAAGTGGACATTCCTGCAAAGTTTGCCGGAGGTTGGTTGAAGATTCTGCACTCACAAGCAAGGGACGATCACTAGACTAAAGGATGTTTGACCTTGTTCCTCCAAAATGTAATCAGTTCATCCTTGACATTAACAAAAGTACAAAACTCTGAAGGGAATCTCTTAAAGTCTTATCAAGATAGGAGTAAAATGACCTGAAGAAGTTGTACCCTTGAAAAGGGGAAACAGTAGTGGAGCAAAATGAGAGAAATGAGTCCGCTGCCTTCACTCGTCTGTAATGAGTGAGGAACGGAGTGCAACTTCCCTCTACAGGATCCCCAAGGCACAACCAACAGATCATCGAGTTAAACTTTGTGAACTTTCAAATTCCTTCCTCGTGAACATCTTCTAAATAAACCCAAACATGCACATTAAATTATATAAACAACTTACTATGCATCCATTTAAACAAACAATGCAAAAAAATATATTACCAGCGCTAAAAGGACAACATCCCTCGATTAGTCATGTCTAACCCATTTAACCTATTATAAAGACCCCTGACCTCCACAATTAAATACGTTAATCTGTCAGTAAGTGTTCACTGATGCTTTAAGTTTAGAGCAGCTTTGTGCAAAATTGTCCACAGTAAAAGAAACACTGGTATTTCACTTGAAGGATTATGGTGACAAGGACAAAATGAGAAGGCTTCAGAACCTTGACCTTCAACAATAACAACCAAAATTACATTTATGTATCATGGAGTCAGTGTGGACATCTGTGAAAAAGCTGATGAAACTCAAGCATTAATGAGGGATGCACATTATGTATCAGCAGATATTTGCTTAAAAAGAGGAATATCTGTATCAACATATTCCGGCCATACACATAAGCCACATGTGTCACATATATCGGCTAGAATACCCACAGAATGTATGGATGTAGCACAATGTTTAACACGATTATTGCTGAATGTTGACATCTAAAACATAGTGTCTTATTTAAGAAAATGAAAAAATTTTAGTAAAGGAGAGACCTCATACTCCTGCCCAAAATGATCTGTATTGGTAATGGTATCTGCAATGTCATGTTTGGAAACCGACACATCAGTAAAAATTCAATATCGTTCATCCCTTGTGCTAATTTTATATTGCATTTCCATGTAAATGATAAACCCATTCACAATGACCTACATCCTAAAATGCCAGAAATATAAGTAATTTATCGTAAAAACCATTTTTTAAGTTTGAACAAAATCGAAAGTATTTCTGTGAAACTGCACTCAAAAGGTCACCTTCGCAAGCAAAGGATGATCATGAGGATCCATAACCTTGACCTTTAGCTAATGACCTAAATCTATTTCAATCATCATTTTATCAGAGTGAACATTTGAGAAAAGTCTAATAAAAATTCCTTTATGGTTTTTTACATTATATATTGCACTTTAAAGCAAAGGATAAACATGAGGCTCAAAGAACAATTCTATTGTATCCATCCTTGAAATCTTAGTGAGGATTTACTCAAATAGAGAAAAATTCCTTTAGTGTGAGAACTACCTAAGAGTCACAGCAATTGTTCAAAACCAAAACACCAAGAAATTAGTTTATTGGTTTCGAAGTTTAGCAAAAATAGAAGAAAATGTGTTTCTATATCTTCCTTTCTGTACGTCTAGTTTATAAGACAAACACATAAAAAGTGTGAATGGATAAAAAGGTGCTAAGAGGCTCATTTACTAGAAAATCTTTTAATGAAAAAGTCATTTGTCTTAAGATTAAAGTTTAAATAAAAGGATCCACATTCACTTGCTGATGCAAGCACCACTCTTAATGGCACCAGGGCGTAAAGTGGATTAGCTGAACTTGACCTGAAAACACAGTGCCAATGACTTCTTTTTGTGCTTATGACCATGTCCTTATGTAACAGAGGAAATGTGCCGATAAATTTTGTTGCAGGATCTTTGCTGATAAAGCATTGGGTCACTGCTTATCCTGTCTTTTATTATCTTCTCTATCACCTTAAAATAAAAGCTCCATCAGTCAGAAATGATAATAGGCGTATGAGTGAGCTTCTCCGGGAGATAAAACTTCTCAGAAATTTCTAGATGGGAGCTTTCCTCCCACAGACCCTCACTGCCACCGCACCCAATCAGTGGCGTCACTTCCACTTATAAACACCCACTTGTATCCTTGTGCTAACCCTACCATTTATCACACTGACAGGAGCGGCCTGCGGTTATTGACTGGGACAGAGCTACTCTTCCTGTCCACAAGCTCAGCTATCAAATAAGATAGTGAAGCTCAATGTTTGGAATATCAAATGAGAGGTGTTGGATGGCTTGTTTTTAGTGAAGTGGGCCAATTGTAATCAGTAGGAGATTATCATGCACAGCGTTTTAGATGGATGACGCTGTCAGGGACATGTTTGTTCTCTCTATCAGTAATGATGACACAGCTGTTTCGGGAGTTTATGATGATCTTTCTTTACACGTCATGTTCCTCATCAAATGTCACTGGATTAAATAACTAAACAGAGATGAAGCTTGGGCATACAGTGTAAGGCAAAATGTTGTAATAACGTGACCCAGCTTAGAGATGGATTTGACAAACAGGGGAAAAAACTAATGTCTGCACTTTTCAGACAAAATTGCAATCATGTTGCTGCAGTAGTTACATGTAGTTTGTTGTTACTTGTAAATGCGTTACGTTTTACCAAGCTGTGTATCTTGAGGCTGTCCTTGAAATGACTACCTACAGTATATCAGTATTAGTAAAACAGATCCTATGTAGGTTAAGATATGATTAATTATTTTAAAAGACGCTTCAAGAAAAAAAAAGTGCATCATAGCTTTTCATAAACAGTTCAAGTCATTTTTCAAGATTTGGGTAGGCTGATGAGATTCTAGGGGTTTCTTGCTGGCCCTGGTTTACCATTACTTAGGTCCTTGTCAGGAAAAGAATTATCTTTCTTGCAACAGAGAGGAGACGCTGACAACTGATCTCGTGTTTCAGACTCAAGACAAGAACAAGATGCGCAAAAATGTCAAACTTTCTTGGAGTATTGGTGTCTAACATGACTACCATAACATTTAGTGTCAATAAGAACTTGAGAAGGTATGGATAGTAGAGTTGTCACTTTTCACAAAAGTCAAACTCCATCACTTTTCAAGCATGCATGTTAATATCCTGAAGATATTTGGTATTTAACATATATGCTCATATCCTTCCCACCAAGATGCAACACACACAAGGCATTTTCTTTACATCATTTTAACACGTTGCCCAGCAGTGTTGCTTGTCCTGAGGCCTCTCTGAAGGCCACCCTGGTGGGCAACATATCCTTGCTAATGGGCTGATGGGTTTGTCATAGTGGGCCAGTTACTTTGCACATAATCAACTGACAGAGAAGGCCAAAGTGCTTCCATGCTGCTCTCTTCACACATTTCGGTGCTGTTATTGTTCTCCAGAGGACCTAGTCCTCCATTTCAGTCCAGTGGACTAGATGCAGCTGTTGTTGAGGTATGGAGAGCACAGGTGAACAGGTTGCAGTGGCACGCCCTCTAAAGGATCAGGAGGTTCAATCCTCCCTGCGGCCTAATGTACTATTAAGTTGTTTATATTACATACACCTCTGTTTATTTTATATACATATAGTTACACTTTAGGTATGGATTTTTACTGCAATGCTTGTACAGACATTTGAATATTGAGTAATACAGAAACGGGCGGCATGTGCCTCACAGCAAGAGGTTGCCGGTTCAATCCCCAGGTCGGGCATGGCCTTACTGTGTAGTTTGCACGTTCTTCTTGTGCGTGCATGGGTTCTCTCCGGGCACTCCAGCTGCCTCCCACAGACCAAAAACAAGCTCATTAGGATAACCGGTGACTCTACACTGCCTTAGGTATGACTGTGAACGTGAATGGTTGTCTGTGGTCTGTGGTGCACTCCTCCTCTTGCCAAAACAGATAAGCAGTATCAAAAAATGAATTAATGAGAGTATACGGAGACAGCCCTAACTGATAGCTAAGCAAAGAGAAGACAGTGCAAGTTGCTACTAATAGCTGTACTAATTTTTGCCCTTTATCGTCAGTCAAGCACAAGGTGCAAGTTCTACTGTGGAGAACTTACTGATGGCAAATTAAAAATGGACCAAGGGCCACAGCTGGCCCCGGGCCACAGAGGCAACACCCTTGGTCTAGACTGACCTCAGTGGCAGTGACCCAAATGATCTGAGTGATTTGTAAAGTCATTTAAACCCCACCTGGTGGATAAAAGAGTCTGGTTTCAGCACAAAGTTAAAGATAAACATGAGATTGGCCTAATAACCAGGTACCAACACACACATGCACACACAATTAATATCAAGCATCAGTGCTCAACCTCCCCGGTATAAACACAGCCTCATTTTCTCCCCCACATCTCTTTTTGATATTTCCCTTTGAACATGACCCTGCAGCAACATCAAAAGACAGACTATTTGACTCCTCATTCATCTGTGTCCAAATCCATTTTTTTTTTGCTCGCGTCTCTCCTTTTGAAAACACAATGTCACGGAGGCCGGCATCACGCACCATTAGTGTTCGGGGAAAGCATGCAGTGAATGTTATTACACCTCTGCATCCCGACAGCACAGGATACAGCCAGATTGTCTCTGATCACCAATAAACCGGAGCCGATTTTTAAAGACCACTGCTGAGGGCGGACGACTGACAACAGAGCAGAGAGCAGCGGCACCTTTTGGGAGTCGTTATTTGAAGATGCATATTCCCACCTGTGTATTATCAGGCCTGAGAATCCCTCCAAAATTATGACGGCTATAAAGACGTCTGAAGTGTTTGTTTACTCCTGTGCTGATTCTGTAAGCAGAGAAAGAGCAGCAGAGGGAATGATGATGCGGTTGTGTTTGCAGGCGCAGTGAGAGAGCTGTGGCTCAGCTGCAGCAGACAATAAGAAGCTTTAAGTGCCTGCTGCTGAGAGGCCCATGTGTCACTTGTTGCTGCAGAGCGGGTGAACTTCATTATCTCTATTTATATACATTCGACGTGGAGAAATGTACTGGCATGATGTGTTGCACTAGCTTTACTCAGAGGTGCTTCTGTACCCTTTTTTATTTCCCATACTGACTCTTACACTAAAAATCAGCCAAACCAAAGTACCCATCTGATACCAGGGCTGCACTTTGCGATCAAACCAACAATGAAGCACGTGTACTTTTAAAAACACAACGATGGAAAGAAATAAGGATTCGAAAACCAATTCTCTCAAAGAATTATGTCCTTACTCTTTTTGCTTAACAGTTCCTATATCAATTCTCTTTTACTTTAAGGGCTCCAGACTAACTTTTGCACCGGTTGCAACAGAGCACCTAACATTTTTCTAATGTGCACCAGCACAAAAATCAGGTGCACCCCAATTTTTCATAGTGTCACCTTTAACGGCATAAGGTCACCATTTTATCACTGTCAGTAATTTTTATATAATTTAAATGTTTTTTAAACAAGAATAAGATGTAAAGAAATACCTTTCTTTATTTGAAGCAAAATAACGTATTAAATGAAAAACAGAGTGTTTAAGGTGCTTCACTGTATAAAAATTAAAAATTCCAACTAAAGCATCGAGTGAAATAAAACATTTCCAAATAAAAGTGCTTGTGTTTTACTGAACTGAAATTTAACATTTCAAACTCAAACATCTCAAGGTAAATACAATCTTTCAAAATAAAAAAGTGCTTATGTTTGCGGTACTACACTGTAATGAAAATAAAACGAATATCTCAATTTTAACAACTAACAACATAACATTTAACTGGATGGCCTTATTCTCCAATAAATTTGAGCCAAGATTAAAACTTCCCACAAAACTTAAACTAAGGTAAATAATGACAAAACAATTCTCAAACTAATTTATAAAAAACAACATTTAGGGCAGAACATTCTATGACTTTTTTCTTTATTTCTTTTCTCTTTTTTTTAAGCTTTTTTTCTTTACAGCTCAGCTTTATGTACAGTCGGGGTCTGTCAGAGAGGTCAGAGAGGTCATTAGATGTCAGACTGTTACAGACAGTGAACGTGAACACTCACCTCTGTGCCTATGAGACTAAGAAACTCCCCCCCCTAACGGGAGAAAGTACGGAACAAATATAGATGTTACATTTAAGGTTACTTTGTTTTACTTGTTAATTTTCAATTATCTGACAGTCGCTAAGAAAATTTGGCAGAGCTTCGAAACTTCTTCACAGTTACCACTCTGTGCTGAAACGTGACACCACAGTCAGGCTCTGTCTTAGCTCATTTGCATACTAGCAGCTTGCGGGCAGGCCGACAGCCTGCTGCCTGTGAAGGAAGAACGGAGGGAGAGAAATGAGAGAAAGCTGATGCCTCGTCTTGTCAGCTTTCAGCAAATGTTTCCACTACTGCAGTTATCTTTGTCAGCTTATAATGTATTACTTTTGTAGGTATATTAAAATGTGCCCTCCCAACTTCTAACCTTTGATTTGAGAGAGAAAGAGAGACGATGCTTGTGACAGAAATAAATGTTTTCACCTGCGTGCACCAGTGTGACCGAGAAAAAATGTTAGGCGCTGTTTTAAAAATTTTGGGAACATTTGCGACCAAATTGGGAGCACTCTGGAGCCCTGACTTTGACAAAAAACTGGTTTTCTGTTGGACAAAAACACTTAAAGCACAATGTTAAGTGGATGGAAAAACAGCAGATTGCAGAGACATTTATCTGTGCAGCATGGCGTTAAATATGCCATGTGTCTGACAATGTTGACACTGAAGTAATGTGGGAAAACTCTTCTCAGACTGAAAACCCAGGATCAATATGGGAATTGTTAAAATATCGGATTAATAAAAATGAATCATTAATGGAATTGGCATGGAGATAATCTGATCACACTAAAAAGGCTATACTGAAAATTTTAAATAAACGAGAAAAGAACAATACTCCACCAAGGCATTTCTTACACTGTTAGGCAGTATAATCAAAAATGTGTACACTTTCCTAGTGTGTTAACAAATCCTTTAAAAATGTCTAAATTCACATTCATATTTAGATCACCTACAAAATCAATTCTTCTCCTGCTATGGTGAACAATCCCTGAAAGTTTCATTGGTATTCATTGAGAAGTTCTCTTTCTGTATATTGCTCACAGACAGACAGACAGAACAAACAGTGACAAAAACATAACTTTCTTGGTGGAAATAATACAACAAAGGAGTCAGATTTAAAAATGTTCAAATGTAAAAAATGTCCCTGTTCAAAGCATCTTGTCTTTATAAGCGTATTGTCTTCTTCTTTCAATTCATGATAAGAGTCTCTAAAAAAATTAAGTTACATGATTAAAGTGCCGCAGTCAATCATAAGCTGATTAATTTAGGCTAATATTTGTTAAGAATACAAGCTTGTACTGCCAAAAAAGTCTGGGAGTCTAACAGTGAACTTAATCACAAGCAGCAAACATCATTGCCTGAACAGACTTTTATCATCTTACAAATATTACAAAAAACTGATCTATTTTGAATTTTAATGACACAGAGACAATTTTACTCATTTTTATCACAACACACCTCATCCATTGTAATAGCCTGAACCAAAAATCAACAAATCACCTCCAAACAGAGCAAAACTCTGCCAGGCTTTTAATCAGAAAAAGAAAATGTGACCACATGTTTCAGTGCCTTTATTCTGGTGTAGACTACTGCAAAGAAAGCCAGATCTCCAGTGAAACAATTTAATTTTGAGGGTGCAAAGTGTAGTAAAGAGGCTGTTTCTGGTATGAGTAAGAAAACAGCTCGGAGTGCTGCAATTCGGATGTAACTACAGATATTTTATCATGTCTTCATCAGGAAGGAACAAATTAGGAGATTTCAATACAAAAAATGAGTGAGAAAGAGAAAAACATCTGGTTCCTCTCCACATAGCACAAGCATCCTGCTGCTTTAGAAAGAAAAACGTCACATGAGGGCGGATAATTAATTAGGCACAGAGTGTTTCACGATGTGAAGCATTCAGTGAGACAGATATGAGGAGTCGCCCAGCAATAAATCCAGCCACAGGACACAGTATATATGTTATATTGTAAATCTATGTGATTTTTAATCTTTTTGGGGTCTTGTAGTCGTCGGTTCTTCCCTTGACTTGATTTCTCAAAAATGACCTTTACGTAGACTCTCCTCCCTCACACATGCCTGATGAGGGAACAAAATGTCAGAAGTCAGAAAAAGGGTTTCAAGAATAGGCCAAAGAGAGCGCTTACACTTCCATGAGTGTGAAACATTATAGCCGGATATTGTGAATGGAGAGGCTGAAAAGATATGAAAAGGTCAGCAGAATATGGAGGATAAAATGTGCGAGTAGCAGAGATTAAACACACACTAAAATATATGAAAAGATTAACACACTAGTGTATTGAGCTGTTCTCTGATGTCTTAAAGCCCTTTAGTTTCTATTTCCATTTGGTCAATGGACATTCAGGTGGTTTTCACACCTGCAGTGTACTTGCTTTGTTCCAGTTCACTTGAAACATTGCAACAAATTAGTGTATTTACTGTGGATCATTAATGTTCACATTGCAGTGTTTTTTAAAACAGTCCAGTCCACATAGGTGCTTGGCTGTCCATGTGTCATTACATCACAGTCTATGTATATAGGCGTTTCTGTGATGACGAGTCCTTCCTGCATTATGATAAGTAGTTGGCAGGCCAAACTATCAATTAAATTTGTTTGTCTGGAACACCTGGTCGACTCTAATGTTCAAAGTCAAAGGATGAAGATGGAACTCAATGACCTTGAACCCTTGGTCCATGACCTCCAAAATTGAATAGATTTACCCTTGAGTTGGTCATCATTCGATGAAAGATTTTTTGTAAAAAATCCATGAAAATGTTATTAAGAAATACTCACTTGAAAGGGGTGAACTTTTGAATTAGTTAAACTTTAGCCCATGACATCTAAAATGTAATCAGCTCATGCTTGAGTAAGAGAGAGCAGCTGTTCAAGGCTTAAAGAAAATCACTTCTTGTGTCTATTAGGGTGCTTTCACACATAACAGGTTTGATTTGGACCCGCTGAACTCTGGTTTGCTTTCCTGCAAAGTTCATTCATTTGAGGTGTGGTGTGAAAGCTCATATAAACTACCGTAAAATACCAAATAAACGCCTGGTTCCAATTAAACACCCGGTCCCAAATAAAAGACCGGTGTAGCATGACATTTTGACAAATAGACGCCCATACCAAATAAACGCCTGGTGTAATTTATTCGGCACAGCCTAGAAGCTATGGTCGAAGTTACAGAACACACATGCAAATACTGAGCGCACAACATGATCAGACTGTCCTTATCAGTCCAAATGGTTTATTTGTCTCTTTGGACATCCTGTCTGCTTCTCCTCCCTCTGTATGTCAACAAATGCACGTTGGTCTGAGGCGCTCTGTTTCACGACAGTTCAGTTACACTCAACGTCCACAGAAGGTACTAGAGCGCAAAAAGACAGAATCTTACATACTAGGGCTTTGAAAATTTAAAGAAGAAGACATTGCCACTGCCACTGTTTGTTTTTTGCCCTTAACTGACGTCAGGAGGCTGGACAAGTCAGTTAGCTGTACATTGCTGCTTATCTCCATGGCCCCGGTGCAGCAAAAAGAAGAAGTACGACCTTAACTTAACTACCAGTCATTCTTTACCAGTATTAAGAGTGTTTAGAGAGTGTTGAGTTTAAAGAAGAAGACAAGAGTATAAAAACGGTACTGCAATCTTGCCTTGAAAATATACAGGTGTAAGTCATACTGGTGTAAATAAATAATTTGATTATATTTATCATATTTTTTCATTTTTTGCTAAGCAAGATTTTTGTGCAAAAGGAATTAAACGCCTGTCCCAAATAGTCGCCTGGTCCCAAATAGTCGCCTGGTCTGCTCAGTGATTGAAGCAAATAAACGCCCCGGCTTTTATTTGGTATTTTACGGTATGTCGCAGACCAAAGAACCAAGCTGTATGCAGGGTCTTGGTTTGCTACTAAGCAGGCCGGACTTCAGTTCTTGTCAGGTGTGAAGGCCACACGGGCCAAACATGGCAAGCTAACCAAAAACTGTGGGTGCCAAATATCTCAACAACATGCCGGCTGATGTAGCATCAACTGATGATAACAAGCAGAGCTAAGGCAATGCTAATATCCCTAGCCTCCTGTCCTGTTAAATAGTTTGAAGTCAACATGGGGTGCAATGACCTTGAACTTTTCCCTTCAACCTTAAAATCTAACTATTTTCTTAATGAGCCCGGGCAGAGATTGGTCTATGGTTACAAACAAACAAAGCACAAGAATGGCCCGGTCAGATGTAGAGACAAACAGACAAACTGATGGACAACCCTTCAACATAAAGTCGTTGGCCTTGGCTGCTGCCCGCTGAGAAGCATTAGAATCAAAGTAAACCTATGCCAACAGGTTGTGAATTAACTTCTGGAAAGTATTCTCAGGCAACAAAAACAGAGTGGGTATTGCACCAAGGTTACTGCCTTTTATCAGACATCCCTAGTTAAAACAAGAAAAACAGCAGCCTGTTACTCTTAGGCTGTGAAGGCCACAGCACAGCCTTAAATCTTTGTAATTCTTAACGCTAGGGGAACTTAAGAGCCCTTAAGGGATGGGGCTTTTAATCCTGTGTGAAAACAGCTGTTTAGTGTCTCAGGGGCCTTGCTATTTCCAGAAGAATCTTCTTAAGTGCCTATCCAGTGTGATCAGCATCTTCAACTGGGCTGACAGCACACCCAGGGTGGCATTTCACACCTCACCCGAGTGGACAGCGACTCGCTAAAAAGATCACATTTATAGCAGTGATTGAAACCATGTGTAGAAGCGTGTCTCAGGAAATTAAGGCCAAGCTTTATCCTCACCTTCATGACAATTTGACTTGTTTTTTTGCAGAGAGTTATAAGCCTCAGTGACAGCCCCCGCCCCTGGTTTCTAAAAGCTGACAGTGGCACAGACGCCATCTGCATTCCTGTGCTAGTGAGGAGACATACACTGTGGTTATCATTCCTAACACAGCATTTGCTTTTAAACTGCACAGGGACTGAGTTTGATAGCAAGCAGCCATGTTCATTGTTTGTCCTTGACACCCTGACAATGGGATGCTAACTACAGCATTGTTGTCTTAACCAGGGCAATGAGGAAACTCATCCAGGAAAAGTGTTGGCACAGGGTCGCCCTCATTACACAGTGCTTGTTTGTAAAAATCTTTTATATCTATTTAATATGGATTTTTTTTTGCACTTCTATACATCTTGATATCAAGTTTAACATACAATCTTCATTATTTTGATTGTCTGATAGTTTCAAAAGTGCAGGAATTTAATAAAAGAAAATCACTAGATGTATTTTTAACTAAAATTTACTCCAAGAGAAGGAAGGGAGTGATATATTAAATGCTTAAATCTGATGGTAATAACCTTTTGCAATGATTCAGTCTTTTAACATTTTTAGGCGTCACACGCTTAAAGGGATAAAACACAAGTTTGATAGTGGTATGAGAGTGGTATTCTCTAATATGCTGACTGCCATTAATATGTTTAAAAGTGGGATTTTGTACAACCACTTTTTTTCATTTAAACCATCACTTACCTCACTTTTAACTCTGTACTACCTACATTTAAAGGGTGGAGCCTATTTGAACATAGTTAGCAGACTGCCTCTCCTTTAAGAAGAACAGAGCAGAAATGTCTGCACTAGAAATGCAAATTGTGCTTCATTTTGTGTTCCTTACATGACAATTAAAACATGCTTTTGGAAGAGACATTCAGCACAAATGACAACAAGAAGTGAAGGAAGGAATAAAGACTGACAGGAGTGCAGAATCGGAATGGGGGCTCTGCCTGTAAATTAGAATACTATTCATCTAATGGATCATTTCATGTAAATGATCTGTGTAACTACTGTGTATTTCTACCTTGGTAACATCACAGGAAATAAACTGAAAATGTGTGTTATTTGTGCTTAGTTACTACACTCCTCACCTAAGTAACAAACTACCAGAGAACCTGATACTTTTTACACCTTTTAAAACAGGTGTAAAACATTTTTATTAACGCTTGTCTCCTCATAAGTTTGGTAATTTTTATTCTCATTTTGTCTCTTCTGTAATTTCAATTAAATAAATAATTTCTTTTGGATCTTGTACAGTAGACCACAAAATGCTCCCATGTTTTTTGTATTATTATATTAGGTTTGCTAATTTTGTGACTATGTTCTTAACCCTGTAAAACACTTTGAATTATTGTATGTGAGAGTGATGCTCTACAAATATCTAAATAATGACTTTTTTTCCTCTTGGTACCCATCCCTAATTAGTGCCATGTGACAAGTATGAAGGACAGGAGATTAAAAAGAGTGTAGGATTGTCTTTAAAATCACTGAAAACAGCAACTCTGTTGCAGTGATGTAGACACACTACGACAGTGGAGATTCCTTCCCCATACACTGCCTCCAGAATGAAAGTTTTAAAAATACAGCTTCATTGGCTAACGGTATGTACTTTCTCTGTTTTAACATTGCAGTGCAGCTGGATCTACCTGATTCAATGTCTCAGACAATCAGGCATATTAATCTTGCATCTAGCTCGCTAGCACCTGCCGACATAAATATCCAAATATCTGCCTAAATATCTGACTGGCCTGAACGAATGTGAGTGACAAAACAACATCCAGTCACCTGACAGATACACTTTTGAAAGGTTCTTTCCAACTCTAACACTTTTTTGAGCTGTTGCCTGGATGGAGCAGTGAAACATATTGAATGATCCATCTGGTGTGTCAGATTATTGCTGTCTAGAAATGAAGAAAATAAATACTTGATAATCAAAATATCGGTAAAGGCTAATGAGAAAACAATAGCTTTGAAATTTTATCATCACCACATGTACCTGCCACATTTAGACAGTATCAATATGAAATAATTATAAAATAAGACTGAGAAAAATACTGTAATCCTGTATAATAAAATGCACTTTTTTGCTTTTAAATATGCTCTAATTTTTGGGTACGTATTATACACAAGTGCATGCACCAGCATCACTACTGCAACACATCTGATACAAAAAGTCGAAATACTGTCTTTCGCTGTGAAACATTCCGGACAAACTCATGTAATTACCTCCGCCAAGGAGGTTATGTTTTCGGGAGAGTTTGTTTGTCTGTCTGTCTGTCTGTCTGTCTGTCTGTCTGTCTGTCTGTCTGTCTGTCTGTGAACAAAATAACTCAAAAAGTAATGGATGGATTTGGATAAAATTTTCAGGAAATGTTCCGCATGGGAAAAGGAAGAACTGATTCGATTTTGGTGTTGATCCGGATCACCGTCTGGCCGCCATGGCAAAAAATGTGATTTCTGTGAATAACTACTGAACTAAAATAGATATCATTATGAATCCAGTTGCTAGTGGTATGTTTTCATGGTCAAGGAAGCTGAGTATTTCAATGAAATAAAGGTAGGACTAATATTTATGCTCAAATCACAATATGACTAAGGACTGTGGTGCTGGCGGAGGTCTGCGCTCCCCGGGTGCTTTTCCAGTTCTTATTAAAATGACTGTTAAACTGTTTTAATTAAATATTCTGGGGATAAATATAAAGTAATGAAATTTCATTGATTAAAACTTTTAATAAAAGTAATTTATGAGTTGTCTGTGAGAGTAAGGTTGGGGCAAACTATGGGGTGCAGGTTATAATTGAGAAATTCTGGTAATATAATATTGCATAACATGATTAAAAGAGGTCTGTTCTCTTTTACTGTTTAATATAACATGTTTTGGAACCTTGGTGTGTCCTATGGGAGTGTTTTACTATATTGATCAACCATTTTCACCCTTCTGGGGTTTCTGTAGAATCTGGGCATTCATTTCCTACATCCAGTAAGAAAGTGGTTTTCTTTTATTTATTGTCTGTTTATAGACAACAGACTTCAAACAGGGTACAGCATGCAAGTGGCAAACAAGACCATGAACTTTTCCATAGCCTTGAGCAGAGGAAAGCCTCTTTTGCCTGCCAGGAGATCAGTCACATGAAAGTACTCAACAGATAGTATCAAAAAGAACCAAAGCTGTAAATGATACTGCACCAAAAGATAGAGAGAGCACTGTTTAACTCGCACAAATACATGGGCAAGTGTCTAGACAAGCAGCTGGAGTGTGCCTGCATTTTTTGGTAGTTGAGGACAATACATTGAAAATACTGGGCGTCTACAATTAAGTCTTCTATTGTTGTGGTATCTTAGCTGAGCTTGGGTAACAGTTACAACAGGCTCCACAATTAAGGGATTCAGTGAGTTGCCAAAGTGTCTGATCAAAGGTTTCAGAGCATGAAAGTAGTGGGCGCAGGTTAATGTGCAAAAAATTAATGTGTTTGTCTGCGTCTGAAGCAGCAGTACTTTCCAGTGAAGGCAGCTGTTGAATGGGGGCTTGCAGAGCAGGATAGAGCACATCCAATCAGGAAAACACCAAAGCATGAATGGACCTGACTTTTTTCAGCTGAAAGAGGTATGACCACAGAGTGTTCCTCAGTTAAACCTTAAGTAACCTGACAAGACATTTAGATATAGATCATGTGAATCAAGCAAGCGAGTGCAAATCAGTTTTCACCACATTTCAAGATGGTGTCCTTTGATCGAAGCTGAGTTATGCTGTAGTACAAACATCAGTAGCGATGGGTCAAGTCAAGAAGGGAAGACACTAAAGAGCTAATGTTTGCTGAAAACATAGCCTGATGAGTAAGTAAGTAATGGTAAGTAATCCTGCTATAGTAGCATTTTTATGAGTATCTTTCCATTCAGAAAACAGCAAAGACCGGCACTTCATCAGTTTTTTTTTTTAGCTGAGAACACATTTTCCTCTTCAAAATGGCTTTTACATTTGTGTAACATTTATCAAAATAGAGATAAAACACATCCCTGAGGAGAATCTGTGCAAGTTTTGCTGGAGTACGATGTGCAGTAGGATGCACCCACTGAAATTTAATGTACTTAATAAACTATGTACAGTGATTTAAATGGGAAAACAATGGTATACAAACCCAAAGAAGACATTAATGAATACATAATTAACATCAGTCTAAGTAAAACTTGGTTTAGAAGTGATTTTAAGGATAAAAAACACTCTACCCACAAGCCTAGAGCGTCACAGTAACACAATTTATTAGTTAAGACCACTGATGCCGACAAATTCCAGTGGTCGGTTGGTGTTACTGAAGAGAACAGTAAAAATTGAATCTCACAGCTGAGCTCTGTGGTGGCAGAGGGAAGCATCACACAACATCTACTCCCAGAGATCTGCTGATTGTAAAATATAAGACATGCCATTTGTAACTGATAGAGGGCAGTTGTTACGTACATTTGTAATGTATGTGGAATTCCAATACCTTGGACTTATGTGTCAAAATGTGTGCCTAAACCCATCAAGAATACAGCTAAATCTACATTTACAAGGGCTTTTATTTAAAAAAGTGATCTTGAGACAAATTACACAGTTTAACTTCTTCTTTTTGCCCCTGTTTATGTTTTTATTATCCCAATCCAAACCTCTTTTTTTGTAACTTTTTTTAATCCAAATACTTTACCAGAACGCTGGAAAGAGAAAAAAAAGCAGCACATTCTTAAAACTGCAAAGCTTGAACTGGGTAAAGTTTATATTGCCAAACATAATCTCAAAGGAGTGCACGCAGGGCAAAGTGATGATGCATCCCGTTGTGGGGTGACAGTGTAGAAGCAGATGGTTCTTGAAAAAGAGATTAAAAGACAGCTGTGGTAAAGAAAAATTGGACTCACAAGAAGCCTGTTTGATAGTCTTGGTTTTCTCACAGACAAAGAAGCACAACTGCCTTGAATTAATGTAGGAAGACCCCTGGAACGAACTGCAGCAACACCACAAGCAGAGCTTCATGGCAAAGCAGAGATGTTAGATGTTTCCTGTGAGAATCAAGTCAGAGACTGAGCCCTCTCCATCACTGTCATGGTAGTCTTTACCAGACAGTTGGGAAATTAGGAGGGATCCACTGAGGACTTCAAATCCTTCTCCAGAAACTGTTGGTATCATCTTCAAACCCCACTGAAAACCTGAGACAAAGGATATCATGACTCACGGTGCAGCTGTCCAGGATGGTAAACAGCTTGCTGAGACAGATCACTGGTTTACTCATATACTTTACAGCAAAACACCTGTGTGTCAAAAAGCATATGCTGAAGGACAGTGCCAATAATGATTATCCCAAAGCCTGTGAAAGCATTTGTTTTTAGTTATTCCATCTGCAAAGTCCCAGACTTCTGTAAATCACTGGTGAGAACTAGGTGAGGGTTGACCTTGCTTTAGCTCTTTGTGAGGAAAATATGACTCTAAAATCCCACTGCAACAACAGTGAAACAGATTAGGAACACTGTAAGAAGAAGCCATACTCCAAGTTAGGGCTGTCACTTCAGACAAACCTTAGACGTGACCCAAAAGTCATGATTTTAATTTTATTTTGAAACCATAGCAAAAAAACACAGATCCAATAAAAGGCTAATGTCTTGTTTGTAATTTTGGAATCAAAAGTCTGCACTTTGTCTGAATTGCACAATAAAAAGTACACTGGCAAAGCTTTTTGCCCATACAATCCTGCATTTGAGAACAACATGACACTTGTGCCATCATAAAAGGATAAGTATTCAGAGAAGAGACCCCTAACCTCACTAATATCCCAGTATATTAAAGAGTTGCATTACCTGGCACATGCCGTCATTGCCACAGCATAGGTAGTGGCACTGCTGATGCTACCTACCCTCCCACAAGGCCTCAACTCATCTTGTAGACTGATGAGCAGCAAGAGCCAGGACACCACTGAGGCCATCAAGTGGGGATCTCCTATCTTTGGTGTTTGATTGAGCCCCCACACACCTTTAAGAGGCTGGTCAGTGAACTCCTGTGTCATAGAGCTATTCCTATCCATAGTAACTCCCACTGTCCACCATGCAGTACACATTCCTTTTCCTTTTCCCAGGCTGTGCACATGCAAGATTCAGGAAGTGACATACTGATATTACCTTCCCTTGTCCACAAACATTCCTACTATGTACCAGTTACTGACAATACCCACTGAAAATATCCATTCTTGTTCTTTGCTGTTTGGTTTGTTTACATCTCACTGTTGAGCACGCAGTGTCCTGTGTTGTCATTGGCATGGTAGAACAAATAGTAAGAGGCAGGACAAAATTCAAACAAGCAAGACTTTTGTGGACAAAATATGAGATAAAACAAGAGATTATTTTTGTAGACAGGTTGCAGAACCCTATGACTGTCTGGCATTGTTTTAATTATGGATGGTTTTATAGTCTGATAGAGGAGTGGCAGTCAAAAGTGTTTGGATATCGCCCTTGGAGCAGGCAATCTGAATAAAAGAAAAGTGTTTACTCTAAGAAATAAGCCCGAATTCTGCTCGGACATTAAGCTATCTACAATTTTAAAAACTGATGTAAGGTCCACACCTTTTTGAGAACAAAGACCAAACTCACCCATCATTAGGAATGGAGATTTCACAAAGTATTATCAAAGAGGTTCAGTCGGGGATATCCAGAGCACAATAATGCAACACATTAGTCTTCACAGGCATCTACTGTTAAGAGACGAGGAATGATGAAAGGCCTCACAACTTTGGTCTTCCTGTATCTTCACAAAAAAGTATTTAAACTCTTGTTGAGGAAATAACCTTTCATTTATCCATTTATCCTTCCTGTTGCGCTCTGCAACTGGCAAAGCAGAAGATTAGACTTTACTTGTTCAATCAGGCCAAAAAAGTTAAAGTGCTTTCCTCTGCCAAGGTCTGTAATAGTGGGGAAAAGTTAATAAGCTGCAACAGCCAGCATGGCTAAACAGGCAGACAGGGTATCAAAGCCAAAATGCCACCTTTATTCACACTAAACTGATAAGTCACTGTTTAAGAAACTCATGCTTGAAGGCACCAAAAAAATTATATGAAGCAGAAGAACCTGCACCACTCACAGTATTTGCTCAAGGCAAAGTTAATTACTTGCTGAATTACCTGTTCTGCCTCCATGAGCTATTTGTTTTTTAAAGACCAGCTATTTAATCAGGAACGGCAAATGACTGTGAGAATGTGATCCTGTTTTTAACATGAGACGATGGAGAGACTGTCTTAATGTCGACAAAGGCAGAGAAAGAAATGAGAGTGAAACCTGACCCCTCTGTCACCTGCATGTGGACAAGAAAAGAAGCGGATTGGCTGAGTCAGAATGTGCCGTTTTCTTGCTGAAGCAGCCGTTCTGCCCTTCTACGCACTGACCCAACATGCCCGCCTGCATGCAACCTGAGCTTAAACAGCACAAAAAAAATCAGCCCTTTTCATCCAGCTGCCTTCATGCATGTTACAGAGTGACTGTGACAAAACACAAAGAATTACATCACGCTGACTGAACAGCTGCCATCACGGATACAAAATACAGCAGGAGCTTTCACGTGCACTGCCATCAGGGGTGGCATAAGTCCTGTAGAGGCCTTAGGCTGAGACTAATACAAGCCCTTTTAACATAATTTAAATGGAAGACATGGAGAAGAAACTGCACACACATACTGGCAATGTTTGGCAATGGCTGGGCTGGAAAGGCACGGAGTCAGTTTCAACTATCATTCCCAAGCTATTACCTAAATTAAGACATTGATTTGCATAAGCTGGCAATTCAAGTAGCTGTTGAGCAGATACAGTCAAATTTAATGAGTAACATGGCAAAGCTCACAAAAGTAGGTAAAATTCGTCCAAACAAAGCCAAATACTTCCAACCTATTTGTGCAGATTAGACAGTGAGCAGTACATTGAAAACAAATACAATGATTGTTAAAAGTAATTGTACTAGCAGGGGCACTGCCAGGATGAAATTTCAATGTAGGCACAAGAGCCATACGAGTCTGTGAGGGACATCTTAAAGCTGGGGTTGGCGATTTTGGAAAACTAGCATGAATTTGAAAGTAGCATCTCCTCAGGGCTCCGCCCAAAATCTAGTTTATCAAGTTTTTATTTTTAAACATCCAGATTCTACTTCATAATCTGATTGGCCGCTACTGAGCAATCATCCAAACACCTGCTTGATATGCTTTGAGAGGTTTTGCCAGTTCCCAAACACTTTTCATGGGCTGTTGCTAGGCCTGGGCAAAAAAAATTGATAAGATTTAAAAATCACGTTGGCAAGTCAAATGTTTTTCCTGAAACACCAGTTTAACGATTTTTTTAAAAATTCAACCCACTCATTTCACATTCACACTTTGAGGCACTTTTCTCATTACTTTATACACTTTTACATTTTTTTATAACAAGAGTTGAGTTTTCCATTAAGATTTTTTTATTTTTTACAACAAGCGTTACCTAAGGCATTTTGTTATCTTCATAGTTAATTCAAACAAGTGTATAAAACTACAGTGCACAGGCATTTTATGTCAATTTCTGTGTTGATTTTTTGACCTGGAGACACTTTCAATGTATATTTTAAGTATAAATAAATGTTAATTTTGGAAATAAATTTACAGTGAGTAGTTATTTCATTTTAAATGGGGTGGGGGCATCGAATCGAATCCTGAATCGTGTTTTTTTTTTTTTTTTAAATAAATCAAAGATTTTGGGGATGGGGGGGTGGGGGGGATTCGCCCAGCTCTAGCTGTTGCCCAGATGGACTATTTAAATATATTGAACAGTCCATCTGCTGTGACGGGTCAAAAACAAACAACCCAAAGTGGACCCTGATGGACAGACTTTTTCTCTACCAGGTTTGCATCATGGAAACAACTGTGATCACAGGAATCCTGGATGTTATCGCACCCACCTGGTGGTGTATGTGTTCTGCCTTGCTGAGGTCTTTTGTCTTTCTTTTTTATTTATTTATTTATTATTTATTATATCATTTTTGTAGCATTTTGTCTTATCAGATTTTTTTTTTCGTAATGTCAGGTTATAATTTTTGTCCTGCTGTCATATGTTGTCGTTTGTTAAAGGAGACATATCATGCTGATGCATGATTTAATACTTACATATAATATAATAAATTTGAAAACAAGACCTTACACCCCCTTAATTTTCAAAAAATGAGATATTGTATTTTTTCTGATATCCTAGAACGAGATTTGATGCCTCTGAAAATAGGTCATTGCGAGATGTTCGCGAGATTTAAATCATCGTGACGACACGAGGTACCTTTCTTTTTATTGGAGTAATCTGATAAAATACTTCCTCCTCTGTGATGTCCGTTAGTCACAAAACCTTCACCGAGGAACACATCCACCAGCAGCAGTATATAGATCCCTAGCTCACACTCACTCATTACCAGCTCTGGCCTGTAGGGGGACTCAATACGCGATCGCTGCTTTGAGCCTGCCGGAAAATACAGTAGAACAAGAAGGACAGGCTGGCTCTACCCCCGATAGAACTGACCAATCAGAGCACAAAGGGCTGTGACGTTGTGAGATAACTGTAGGTCATCCTGAGATCCGAGCTTTTCAACGAGAGCTTGATAATGGCCTAAAATGAGGATTTTGAGAACGCTATTGTGGGGCAATGAAGGAACTAAATGACTTGTACTGAGGGCAGAAATGCTTTACAGGCATCCTAGTCCGGCATAGTGAAAAGGAGAAACAAGCATAATATGTCTCCTTTAAGGATGTTCAATGTTAAGAAAAATTGGATTCTGCATTTGTGGACTGGACTGTAATGCTGAATGTTAGAGCCTCAATAAAGAAAAAGTTAAAATAAAACACGGCATTACAAAATCTTCAGACAACACAAGCAAAACAAACCAAAATTTTGTTTGGAGGATCTTGTTTTAAAGGCTGAATAAAGTGAATTGAAAACTGTACGACTTGCCCTCCTCTACCCGATGGTAAATATCGTCTCTGGCTGTCATAGGAACCACTGTGCTCTGTAGAAGCACCCCTTTCTGAGGGCTTTGCAGTAAACTGGCAATTTTCCACGGTGTCCTCACTCACGTGTCCCGTCACTCAACCTGTCACCATGGAGATGAGCTAAGCTTCTGGGTCTCATGCTGTAGCGCATCCATACTCTGCAGCATGCACAGCAGAGGCGAGTAGAGCTGAAACTGTCACACCACACAAACAATCAGAGGCACATCTTTGAGCTATTAAAGCCACGGGGCCCTCCATCAATTCTTCCATTAATTTCTCATAATTCTGCACTGAGTGTTTCAGTCAAGTGATCACTGGATGGGTCTGAAGGTGAGTGTCACCTTACTAAGACGGAGCATGGGGATAAAAAGTTAGCAGCAGCACGTAAAGGGCAACTGCCACTTCAGATGAGTGTATTAAGTGGGCAGTGAATGGAATCACAGCGCTGATGCACATGCAGGGAACATTCAAAGTGAAGGTTGATCTCGACCTCCACAAACAAGTCACGCATGAGAAGGACACACAACACACGTGCATTATATCCTGTAACATGTATGTCATGTGAGCCATGGATAGATTATATCACCAAAGAGTGAACACATCACAGTTCCTCATCAGAAACAAAATGACCAACATTAAGCTTTATCATAGAGGCTAAGTTAAGAATTTTAAAGGAGATTCTTTTAAGAGGATACACTGTAACTGTGCCATCACTGAAAGTTTCATTCGCTGTAAAAAGAAGCACAAACTTGTATAAACATGTTTAAAAATGCATTGTGTGTTTGCCCAATTTCTTCAGTCACTAGCTCACACAGGATTTAATGAACTGTTTGTGAAAAACAGACAAAAGGTCTAATGCTGATCAAAATGGCTGCTGACAGGAAGAACCTCCAACAGCAGTCAGCTGATTGGCCAAATCAGCAGGGCATGTGCCCACCTTACAGGTGTACTTAAAATATCAATGTTACAATTTCTTTCTATCACACTTATTTTACCCAGGGGTTAAGTTTCAATCTAACAGACAAGACAGCCCGATTAATGTCTCTTATACAATGTGAGTTGAAAACAAGGGAAACCCAGATTGGGGGTGGGCGATATGGCAAAACTATCATATCACGATTTTTTAAATATAAAATCACGATCACGATTTTTTCACGATTCTTTGATTTTTCTAGACTACTTTGCATGTATGACCATTTTTTCCCCTATGTTTAACATATAAAACATGTAAAACCCTAAAAGAAAAAAAAGGACAATTAAAGCCAAAGAAACTTTCTGAACACGTTTTAATTTAAATAATGCAGTTTTTATAAAAATGTGCAATAAATGTAAACATAAAAGGTAATGAACAACAATAAAGTGCACTTTTGTAACATAAAAACTAAACTCACCAAATAGCTTATTGAAAAGGGTCAAATATAAGACTTAAGTAACTGGTTACAACAATTTAGCAACAATTTAGAACAAATGTTCTCGAACTGCAATGTCTATAATCTGAGTGAATAATACAGCTGCTTTAGAACAGATTTTTATTCAGACATCTTCAAGCTTTTATCTCCTTTTCTCTTTCCGCCATGGCTTCACGCTACATAACCAAACAGAAGATCCCACCATGCACTGCGCGTAATGTGCTATGATTGGTTAGTCGGGTGCGCGTCTGCGTGGAAATACTGCCATTGCTACCAAGTTGAACTGCTATGTTGTAGTTCCATAGCAGCTTAATAACAGCTTTTACCTTTAGCCGATAATGTTCAAGCTTAAAACGTGGGGAAAAGTTTTTTTGTATGTTGAAATAATCACTTAGAGCAGAACATGTAAGTTTCATATTTTTTTGTTTGCTACGGAGTTATCAGCAGTGATCCAACACACAGTAAAAAATCCCATTGGCTTTTACTGGGCCTGCAATTGAGGGACGCAGCGTGATTTACAATTCTACTATGAATATTGATAAAGGAACCTCAAAGAAAAAGGCAATTACTTCAGTATCATTCACTAATATCAGTTTTGTATCTTTTTGGATTGTGAGAGATATGAGAATAAATCTGGGTTTAGATTCTGCTAGTTCATCTCAACAGCCCATAGTGTTTGGGAATCTTTCAAAAGCATGCCAGACATCTGTTTGGATGACGGTCCTGTCAATCAAATTCATGTTGGGCCAATCAACAGCCCATTGAAAGTGTTTGGGAATCTTCACACTGCATAGAATAGATTCTGCTAGTTCATCTGGGCAACAGCCCATTGAAAGTGTTTGGGAATCTTTCAAAAGCATGCCAGACATCTGTTTGGATGACGGTCCTGTCAATCAAATTCATGATGGGCCAATCATATATCATAGTAGGTGGGTGCTACTGCCGCAGTGTAAATTCGGAAACGTAAGCCTCTTCAACCTCTTCATAGAACAAATTCACCAAGCATGGTGGGAGTGGGGCAAAATGTAATTTCAGTGCAGAAGAGGAAGTCATATCACTTTTTGTAGTGAAGAGGCTTGATCTTGAAGTTGCGTTAGTGCACCACAAGACAAAGACAGCCATATCAAGATTTGAAGCAACTTTAAAATTCTCCATCCCTACTGAGGTTTACTACTAACACCACTTTAAGCCAAGCTGCAGTTCCTACACACTTTAGCTTTAAATGGTTTGTTCCAAGCCTGCTACATACAAAAACTTTCACATATGAAGTATTGACAGCTTAAGGAGTATAGCTCTCTGAAATATCAGCAAAAAGAAAGTAAGAAAATAAAATAAATTAATAAAACTTTGAGTGTCAAACAGTAAATTCTACTCAGCATAGCGTTAAAATGAAGAAGAAAAAAAATCTCCTTACTGTGAAATTTGGGACTTGCTTTGTGTTGACTCGGAGGAAGGTCCGCGAACTGCACCCGGTGTCCCGACATGTCCGGTAACGACCCCCGGCTGTGTCCTGTCCTCTCACCTGGTCTGACGTTTCAAAGTATCCGGTAACTTCAGCGCACGCGGCTGTACAGTCTGTTTCTGAGCGCGTGGGGATCCTTCACAGCGCGCCTGTCATTGACTTTCCCTCTGCTCCCTCCGTGTGTGCGTAACTGTGAGCGTAACTGTGTGTGTGTGGTGCTGACAGTGTGCCAGTACTGCAGCAGCACTCTCTCCCTCTTCAGGTCCACTCTCACCTCTGCTCCTCTGTATCCGGATACTTTCTGCTCCATGTGAGACGCTCTGACGCAGGACAGGCTGAGTCTCTGTTCCTGCATCCAAAAAAGATAAAACTTTTATTTTTTCACTAATGACCACATGACTGCAGGGTTACGTCATCATTGAGAAGCGCTCGAGCCAAATGGTTCATATTAAAAGTTGAGTTAGGAGGCTTTTCCCTAAGCTGTCACTTTCTGGTACAAACATGGCCAAAAGAACTGTACAACTCTGCGTCAAACGTGGTACAGTTTCATTTTAAAATGCTATTTCAAACTACCTCAAAGTCCCAGAAGACTAAAGTCGACAATTTTCCGCTTGTCAATTTGTCAATTAATGACCGGAAACCGCATACGAACCCGGAAATGGTCACGTTGACGTAGGCCTATGTGTATGCCTTAATTTTACATGAACACAAAACCATTTAAACTGTTGAACATGTCGAAAATTGCCTCAAACAGCACATTTAATGTGTAGAAATTATTTTTAAAAGAGAGTAAAACAACGGTACAAAAACATACAACTTGAAATCGATAAAGAAGATGCATACGGCATCGATTCCAAGGGGCTTGAATCGTTATGAAACTATAATTCAGAAATGTCTCCATGCACTCTTGAATTAAAAATGACCTTAATATTACTATTTCATTCTTTCTTTCTAGTGCTACTAATGTTTAAGTATTTTTTCCTGTTCTACATTAATGAATCTCGAATTTATCTTCAATGAAAAATATGAACCCTCTCATCAACAGCTCAAATTTGGTGATTAAAAAACATACTTTAACCAACCATTCATTAATACTGCCCCATGGAAAGCTTTAAAGTTAAATGATAAGAAATATGCTCCTGAGATTTGATATCTGCATAACCATTGTATGCCTACAATTTGTAAATGTGGTCTATCAAATAAATGGACTATCAAATAAAAGTTTTTCAATATTCAATAGCGTACTTATCTTTTGAGTTATTTAAAACAACAAAACAAAACACAAGAACAAACTTTTTTTACAGACTAATATACGTGCAGTGTCTTACACTTTACTTTAAACTGTATTTGCACAAAGTAAATCTTTCTCTCTAAGAGTTTAAAGTTCATTTTTTCCTTCTGTTCTTACTTTTTTATTTATTTTTAAAGCGTTAACATGATTTACATGACTCCACACCAACTCACACAAATTCTAGTGTGTCTGCTCTTGCCTGTGCCTGCATTGGGACATAAAGATCTAGTATGACATCTCCAATATTTAAAGGGAGCTACACCGCCACCTATTGGAGAAGAAGTGCAAAACCATTTGAGAATATTTAAAACTGCCTCTCAGTCAAAAAGGGGCACAGCAGCAGGGCAAACAGATGTTTTAGACAAGATTCTGTGCCAGATTTCACAAAAGATCAAAATGAGATGTTTTTATGGCCTCTGAACAATCATGGATAGTCTGAACTTGTGATAAATTCCAGAACTGAGTTTGTTTATCCTAAGCAAACCTTCTCATGTGAACTGATGTGTGTTAAAATACATAAACCCTTTGTGCTGCGAGAGATATGGCTGTTGGGACCTTTTTGGGAATTTCATAAACTGGTATAATAAACTTTATGCAGAGGCACCATATGGTAGAAATCTCTGGACTACTTTAAATATATTTTTGTTAAATTATTTTATCAGTCCATTGCAACAACAGATGACTTCCTTTACTCTTTACAAGCAGATATACTAGTTCATATGTGTTTTCTCTTTTTATAGCAAGAAAGGAATTTTACTGGTCACAAAAATGTCCAAAATTTGTCTCCACCTCACAGCACCTTTGACCAGATCCCGGAGACTTTTGCCCCAGATCATGTAAAAACACTTAAAGTTGTTTCCTTAAAGAGATATTTTGGTGTTTTTGAAAGTGGGTTGTATCAGGTTCTGGACAATAGTCAGTGAAGTGCTAAAAGAGCCCCCAGCAGTGCTGTACCTTTAAGGAGAATGAGCTCAGACTACCAATAAGGCACACTGCTGTTGGCACAGCAGTTACTTCATGTAATTGTGTGAGTTTTATGTCAAAACTAGCCATAAAGGTACAGGAAGTCTCTGTGTTTGGCACTATTTAATGATGCAGCAAATAGCTGTGTGTTATTCGACCTGTTTGCATTGATTCTGAATTTGCTCTAAAGATTTTCTTCTTCTGTATACTCTGGTTCATAAAGGTACCACATGCATCCACAATAAAAAGATCATCCCTTGAGCAAATCACTCATCTCTGTAGTATTAGATTTTAGATTCCTCTGAGATTGTGTATCTCAGAGTACACAGAGTGACACAACAGATCAATGAGATCCATTCCCAGTCAGATTCACCATTTGCTGCATTGTAAATTATTACCAAACAAAGACTACCAGGAGGATAAATTAGGTGCTCTGAGTTTTTTTGTCCCGATACACAATGTAACTGTACCTGGCAAAAGCAGTGTACCTTACTGCTCATATGATTTCTTTCTCCTCAAATGTGCTGTGCTGTGGGAGCTCTCTCAGCCACGCCACTGACTAGGGCTGAACAATTTGAGAAAATAATCTAATTGCAATTTTTTTCCCCAATATTGCGATTTAGTCTGCAATTGTTTTAATGTTCCTCATCTTATATATTCTGAAACAAACATAAGCAGTAGATCTTTTTATAGTAAAACCAATATGACAAATTAATCTAAGGATAAAATATTTGAGAAAAAGTGGAGAAGTGAAGAACAGAAGCAAAATAGGTATGAAATTGTAAAAACTGGGTAAAAGTGGTATGAAAGTGGAAAAAGATTAATAAATAGGTGCAAAAATAGGTATGAAATTGCAAAAAAAATTGGCAAAAAAACTGGCAAAAAAAATCCAAAAGTGGCTTAGGAAAATTGATTATGGCAGCAAAATTAGGAATTAAATTTGAAATTACATTTAAAAAAACATGTAAAAATTCCAAAAGTGGTTCTGACAGTGGCCAAAAAAATGAATGGGGCCAAAATAGGCATAAAGTTGTGAAAACAGGGTTATAAAAAGGTAAAAATGATCCAAAAGTGGGAAAAAAAGAGTATGAATAAAGGTAAAAAAAAAAAAAAAAAAAATGCATGAAATTGCATAAAACTACATCACAATGCCAAAATGTTCACATTTTGGGTTAAAAATATTGAACCTAACCTTCTGTGATTTGAAAATTGCAACAAGCCATATTGCAATTTAATCTAATTTGCAATGAATTGTTCAGCCCTACCATTGACTATTGTCAAATACCTGGTATGACCTTCTTAAAAAATAACAAAATATCCCTTTAAAGCATGCAAAAGTGTGTTTTGTGCTTTTCCTCCCCTGAATAAAGTTGAATAACCACTTTGCACCGGATAACAACATGTGAACATTAGACCTATTTTCCTTAGATGGACAAAAAGCAATTCTAAGTGATCATGGACAGCATGAACTATCTTAAACTGTTATTCAAAAATGTATAACTGTTTTATTCACAACTTTTTCTGTGGTCATCACATGGCAGCCAAAGCGCATATAAAAGCAAGTGGCCTGGCAGTTGAGACTAGATGCTCCATGAGAGGTCGCCACTGTCCTCTCCTACCTGAATATGAGTTATACAAGCCCCCCTCCCCGCTCTGACACCAGACACATGAGCACTCACGCCACCTTCATTTTATTCCTTCAGCCTGACCTGAGTGAGAGGCCGAGTCAGTTCCTGACATACATTTCAAACACCACCTTTTAATTTAGAGCAGCAGGGAGTGAAGGATGACTAATGCATCAAGTCATTGTTTTAAAGGGACAGGTCTCATTACAGGGACACACAGCTCTGCTCATAACATGGAACAGCTGACTAAATAATGATCATTCAGGATTGGACTTTCAGTGGAAATGCCCTGATGAGTAAATGTGGCTTTCACCACACTTCAGCAAGAATTATTGGGAACAAAGCTTCGTCTATGTGTTTTGGCCTTTTGTACACAAGCAAAGTCCATTAAAAAAGCAAGTTTAGGAAGACTTTAGATACTCAGTGTCCACACATAGACAGAAAAAAATGGGCTCTGACATCACTGTGCACTGTGGTCACTTGTTTACATGAGTGTTGTGCCAGAGTGGAAGCTAAACTTTTGCTGATTCACTGTTGCTAACTGCTCTATTGTGCCGCTTTTGTATGTCATCCAAAAAAAAAGAAAAAAAAGAAGAAGTATGTTTTAGAAGAGACTTGGCTTTACAGTTAAAATAGTAGTTGTACAAACTGCCTACCACAATCTGCAAATTTCTGTTGCTGTTGTAGTTAAAACAGTTGTTGAAACCAAGACGAGTACTCACGGGGTTCCAAAACAATTTTTAGAATCACATCATGGATTTTTTAAGACATTTTAAGACCTAAACTGATAGAACTAAATTATTATATAGCTGAAATAACTGAGTACATGAGACCAAAGCTGAATTTTCTGTTTAATGCATTGTTTATCAAACATTAAATGATTCATAGAAATACTGCAAATTATATATAATATTAAGCAATAACATGTATGTAACTAAAACACTCTGCAAAGCATGGGGCATTCTTTAGCCTGGAAGCTGTAAACCCTTGAAATGAATAATGATTGTTAAAGTCCTGAACTTCTCACACATAGTTAAGTCACATGAAAGCCAAACATAAAAAATTATGACAGATTTTGATGCATCAGACTGGCTTAATCAAAGATCCATTTATCATTTAAGACCTTTGTCAGGTAAAAACACAAAGTTTAAAGAATTTGTAAATCAGTGGAAACCCTAACTTAGGGCTGGGCAATATGGCCTAGGAATAAAATCCCAGATTTTTTTCCAACACACTCAATTTACGATTTTAATCGTTTTTTCCTTCCCTAAAAGACACAAAACTCCCAGTGACATAAAAATGAAACAAATCAAGTTTTGCCTTTATGTTGTCTAAATGTTTCCCTCTTACAGTCAAAGTCTGGGTCATAAAAGGTTGATTATGTAGTACAAACGTAGGCAGGTTTGTCTACATAAACACTAAAAGGTTGAGGTATTTTTACAGTATTATGAAACTCTCTGATCAATATTAATCTACTTAAATAACAAATTCAAGCCTATAAAAGTGTTTGTGCAAACCCTACAAGGCCGACCATCATGAAAATTGTATTTTTTTCAAAAATTGCAACTACTTACAATTGGACTAAGGCAAAAAAAAAAAAAAAGTCTCGATTTTCAATTTTTTAAATCTTCTGCAGAAAATAATTCGAATTATAGATTTTATCGATTTTTTGCCCTGGTCTACCCTCACTATTTTTTTCAGTATTTCAACAGATATTTCTTAGACTGAAATTTAATGAAATATTTAAGAACACCAGCTACCATCTGTCAGCATGGTTGTAAGTTTAGCCAAATCACCACACATACTTTAATTGATGGAGTATATTTGAAAATGTGACTCACCTCGCAAAGGAACAGCAACACATCAGAAAATGTTCTACTGACAGTATTTACAGTTTGTACACATTTTACTGTGGTCAGGGCGTGGCTGAAATGTTTGGTTATGTACATTAAAATATACAAACTTTAAATCTAAGGGCCGCCAGCTCAGAGGTGAAGATTGTGCTGTCAGTAGAAAGAGGCTATTGTCTGTGAAGTCGGCAAGCCAGGTACAAATCCATGTCATTCTCTAACAGCCTTTAACCAGCCTCTGACCACACTCACCAACTTATCATAAAGAAGCCATAAAAGCTCCAAAATAGTAAAAAAAAAAATCACTGCAAGACAAGATTTCTTCAAAACTTTATTTAACAATACTTTGTCAAGAAGCCTTAACAGAGTTGGAATATTTCAGATAAAAACTTTGCATTGTTCTCAAGAATACAAATCAAACTGCCTGGACTTGTCTGGTAGGACCTTTGTGCAAAAGAAAGTAGCTGTACAGACACAAACACAGCATGGAGACATATAAAAATTAACGCAAAGATCAGACATACACACCATCAAATGCAGAAGCCTTAAGTCGACACACCAGTACATTTTTGTTACTCCTTTTCCCCTACAGTAATAAGCGTGTCATTATCTCGGGGAAATACTGATAAAATGTTGTTTTTCCCACATAAAGAGTTAACGTCTTGAGTTCTTGCGAAAACGACTGAAATTAACTTGTTGGCAATGGAAAACAGAGTAAAACTAGCACTTAAGGTAGCTCACATATTGCTGTTACACCTGTAAGCAACAGTTTTAGGGAGAAATGACCCTCATAATATGATTCCTTGACCTCGAAAACCCACCCCTAGCACTTGGAATCACGTTGATAAAATTCTTAGTTTGACAATTATTGAGTGAAAATGATCGTTAGCTAATGGCGGTTATGCAGATCTCCAACAGAATCTAATCATTTTAAGTTGGGTCATAACCAACATTTCCTTCAAACATCAGAAAAATGCTTCCAGTAGTTTTTGTAATCTCGCGAACAAACAAAGAAATGTATAAACACAGGCAAAACCATAACCTCTTTGGAGGAGGTAATAAAAAGTATGGATACATTTGGGACAGAGGTGCACTGATGATGATTCAAACCTAAGTACTCATAATCCTAACAAAACATGTTGATTGTTCTTGGATTTCACTTTACAGAATGTCAGCCTCTCGCTGTTTTGGTAGGACAAGTACCAAACCAAGTACACAAAATGATTTACCATTGCTTTAGCTGATCTGGTCATCATTTTACAGTACGCAAGCTAGCATGCGGAGCCATGTTTGTAGTTTGGTAATAATTTTACATACATTAAGAGAACTAATAGAAGAGCAGATCAATCAATGCTAAACTTGTACTTAGTCTTACAAAAGTGCTATTGGTGCATCCCTAGTAAGAGATATGTCAGCGTTTGGCGCTATCTATACAAATAAAGATTGATTGTTGATTGAAGAGGAAAATAGAGGAACAGATTACAAACCAAGGATGCACGAGACTGGACAGTTTAACAGTTGACACAGCAAAACTAAGTTTTCCTCACCTGATTAAGTGTTGACATTTTTAAATAAAACAGTCAGATGATCAGTCTTTACTGTGGTACAGCAGCTCGACACCATGTAACCCTTGAGCTACAGTGAAATCCTACTGCATTGTTGCCAACCTGCCATTTGACCTGGACATTAATAATAAACATTGATCAAACAGTTAGTAGATGTAGCAGTTCACTTAACAGACTGGTAAAGCAGTATTTTGATCAATTATTTGTCAACTTTGTCAGATTACGCTCATGCATAAAGACACGGCCAAAGTTAAGTGACGACAATCAGTTTTGATATCTGGATGATACTCTTGAAAAGAACGATAAAGCTGGCGGTGGTCACGTTTCTGATGCTAGCCACGCTTATATAATGATGTAGTAATAAGTTGCTAAAATTTAGAACAGATTTTCTGAGTTTTTTGTGTGAAAGGGTATTCTGTCTGGGCATGGACAAAATCAGAAGGGGTAATAGACAGCAAAATGAATTTATTTCTAAAAATGTAAGGATAAAAAAGGCAAAGGTTAATAATATTGTTACAGTACAATGCTGCAAATAAAGTTAATATTAAATGAAAAAAATTAGGGTAAAATACAAATTAAGAATAGAAAATTGCATGTTTGAACTTTTTTGAAATTGTGACTTAAACGTTGACATTTAAATATTTCAGCATTTCAACAGTTTCATGATATGAACATGGATATAATCCTTTGTCCTGTTGAAAAGCTCCTAAAACATATTTATGAATGTTATTTCAATCTGTTATTTCTCCCCTTCTATAACAGCTATTGGTGATTTTTATTTTATTGTTGGAAAGCCTGATTGGTCATTTTTAAAAGGTACAACCTGTGAGGATCATGTATTTGTGAACTTAGCAACACAGCAAAACATGTGGGTAGCACCCCAAAAATATATGCCATAATTCCCTGCAATATTCTTCTGTTGGTGCCACTCTTATTTTGAGTTTAAAATGTTGACAGATGTAAAGGTGACTAATCAGGCTTTCCAACAAAATCCCAAACAACTCCATTTTGTGTTATTAAAAGAGAGAAGTGTTTGATTAAACTACCATTTCCACACTTTTTTGAGGAGTTTATTTATTTCTTCTGCCTGTCCTTAATACTACTCTCCGGTTTTTCTTAACACTACTTATTTAAGCTCTATTTTAATTGACATGTATCTGGATCTGATGATGTTTGCAAAAAAAAAAAACCTGCTGTAAACTAGACAACTAAATTTTCAAGAAAAAGAAGGAGGAACATCTGATAGGAAGGAAACTTTCCAACATTTAATAACTGTAAAGTATCATTAAAAACATTCATATTTACACATGATATTGTAGAGGAAAAAAGTGGTATCAGTGCATCTCTAGAATGTATCTCTCTTTAGGGTTTCTATTATCTACACAGAAAAATGTCAATCATTTCATCATAACCCAAACTATCAGAACACGCTCACACTCTTTCAAAAACTTTCTGGCACTGCTTTACAAAAAACACAACATCTGTGCACTGCACGTCTTTCTCTCTGGCAGTAGAAATCTTATAAAAATAATTTAAAGCATGTAGAAATCAGGCAGATCAGTGTTTTATTCTTCCACTCTTCAGTGTGCATCATCTATTCTCTCATCATACAGTCTCTCTTTTACGCCGAGCCGTTCTGCTCAATGTACATTTTGGATAAGGAGGCTGCCATCGACTTAGCCAGTTCCTCGTCCCGTTTTCTCTGCATCTGCGAGTTCCTGCACCAGTCCTCGTACTCTGGATTGGGCTGAGAGTTATCCAGAAGGACGTCGTAGTGACCGTTACTAAGCCAGCTCAGCCAGATCGCTGGTTTGGAAGCATCCTCCTCCCCGAGATAGTGCACCATGGTGGAGACTGTGGGGCTCTCCAGGCTGCCTCCTGTTGTCAGATGGATGTTGACGTTCAGCATCTGGCTCATGGCGAGGAGCTCGGGGTACCCGGCCCAAGCACCATCCTGTGCTGCGTTGATCAGGAACTCGCCCACATCCCCTTCGATGATGGGGTTGAACTCATCCAGGTGGTCTGCGATGTGGTGGACGGTCTGCTCCCTCAGCTCTGAGTGTCTTGCCTGGTCCCCAAACGTGGCCTTGCACACAGCTCTGTAGAGACAGTTCCCATCTGGAATGACGTGGTACCTGAACTTGTGCCTCTCCTGGAGGTACTTGTTTTGCTTCTCCACCTCAGCGAGGTACCTTGTGACTTTATCGTTGATATCCTCTTTCTCTTGTCGTCTCTGTTGCTGAGACTCCTGCAGGACGCTGAGCTCAAAGGCCCTTCTGTTCTCGGGTTCCAGAGCAGATTTACCAATAAAATCTCCCTTTACAAGGTCTTCAGGGTGAGCTGACCGAGCGGAAACAAGCTCTGGGTGAGCTGGCCTAGCGGGAACAAGCTCTTCTTCCAGTGGGGAGGACCATCCATTGCTCCTGTGGGGGGCATGAATCACTGGAGCTGTATCATCCACACTTGAATCCAAAACAATCCTTTGACTTTCTTCTGTTTTGGGTCTGTTACTGCTGAAAAAATGACCTCCCACCAGCTCCTGGTATTCATCTGTCCCATTACTGATATGATCTATCAAGTCCACTATCACATCAGGGTCACAGAGGATACTTTCCCCGTTACTTTGTGGGTCAGGAGAGGGGGCTTTGGTCTTGGATTCCCTCACAATATGGACAGGAACAGACCTCTCCACTCCATCAGGCCGGCAGATTAAAATCTCAGCAGTGGATGTGAAGTAAATGGGCCTCATGGAAGAAGCCTCATAACATGAAAAGGCAGGCATGTTTGCGGAAGAAGGGGCGGCAGCAGCAGCAGCAGCAGCAGCAGCCTCAGTCGCCGGATCCCCGTTGGAGACTGGAGTTGTTCCTGGGTGTGTGGATCTCTCCTTCTCGTCCCCGGCGGAGCTCGAAGTAGTCCCGTTCACACGCTGAGGAGCGGCGGATAAAGTTATTGTAACTTTGCGAGACGACCTCGGGTAGTGTGTCAGCACACTGTTGTACAGCTGCATTTTGAAGGAGTCCTTTATACCGAACGCCGCGGCCCCGAGCCGTTACGGAGAGATGACAACAACGCCTAAAAATACCTCCAGTGTCATCAACAACAGAAGAGTTGTAGGGAGCGTCTCCATGGTCCTCAGTCCTGTCATTGACACGCAGAGACGGGCAGACTGTCCACTTTAGACCTCTTGCGTCATTTGGTGTTGGGGTGCCTCCCTAATTTTAGACTTCAAACTGTTACAAGACACTTTCAGCTTCAACTACGTCAAGCCACACAACAGCAGACCTGCGCGTTTCCTGTTTAGAGGCTTTCAAAGTAAAAGCATACTTTGATAAACGCTCCTACTTTGTAAAACCCATTCTTCTTAAAGCTGTAGTGATTCATTTTAAACTTCATAATATCAATAATAATGCCTCTTTCCAAGCTTGTAAAGAAGTGTTTATTTTGTCTACTATTTGTTATTTAACAACCTTTCCCCCGACGAAGATTATAACTAAAAAAATAAGTGTACATTGACAAAACCAATGAACCGACATTTTCGTCGACAAATAAAGACGAGACTAAATGTCTTCCAGAGACTTCAGACCTAATTCGTCATAAGTAAGTAGAGATAAGTTAGGAATCACAGCAATTTGGTTGTGTGGAAAGGTTGGATGAGTTAATCACAACTGCCTTACCTTCATGGTGGCGGGATCCAAATGTAAAACATTGACCTCAAAAATTCAAGGAAAGATGAAAATGACGAAATTAATAAATTATGACAAACACATATTTAGGTAAAAGACTACAACTAAAATTACATTTTAAAAAGTGTTGTCAAAAACACTGCTGTAAATTGAAAGACATGTCATGAAATAATAGTTTTGTCTATATAGCAGTGCAGAGATTATGTAACTGTGGGTGAACACACAGTTAGCATCATGCTAGCCCCCTCAGCTGGAAGCCCATTAAAAGCCAATGGTATTTTTCTCAGTAGTAAAGAAAAAATATAAAACTTTGTGATAGTCTCAGCAAACAAACCTACTTTTACAATGTTTTACACTTATAGAGGACATATCATGCTTGTTTCTCCTTTTCACTATGCCAGACTAGGATGCCTGTAAAGCATTTCTGCCCTCAGTACAAGTCATTTAGTTCCTTCATTGCCCCACAATAGCGTTCTCAATATCCTCATTTTAGGCCATTATGAAGCGCTTGTTGAAACGCTTGGTCTCAAGGCTGACCTAAAGTTACCTCGCAACGTTACAGCCCTTTGTGCTCTGATTGGTCAGTTCTATCGAGGGTAGAGCCAGTTTGTCCTTTTTCTTCTACTGTATTTTCCGGCAGGCACAAAGCAGCGACCGTGTATTGAGTCCCCCTACAGGCCAGAGCTGGTAATGAGGGGGTGTGAACGAGGGAGCTTTATACCCCTGCTGCTGGATGTGTTCCTCGGTGAGGGTTTGGGGCTGACGGACATCACAGAGGCGAACGTTTTTTATCAGATTACTCCAATAAAAAGAAAGGTACCTCATGTCGTCATGACGTTTGAAATCTCGCGGACATCTCGCAATGACCTATTTTCAGAGGCATCAAGTCTCGTTCTAGGATATCAGAAAAAATACAATATCTAATTTTTTGAAAATAAAGGGGGTGTAAGGTCTTGTTTTCAAATTTATTATATTATATGTAAGTGTTAAATCATGCATCAGCATGATATGTCTCCTTTAAACATCATTGGTGAGACTAAAAACCCTTAGTTAGTATTAGCTACAATAAAACTACACAATGGTGGTTTCCAGCAACAACAATATTTCCAATGTAAACATCTTATTGAAAACCCTTGTTTGAGAGTTTCCTCATGATTGAGTAACCTGATGGAGTTTGTCCTCATGGCTGTGGGAATGAATTATTGATTATCCATAAACAATCCTTGTTAACTAATAGTTGGCAACCATTGTTTTTAACATGCAACGGCGGTTTAAGATTCAAAAGCAAGCAACATCAGATGCATTTTATTACTTCTCATTTTTAAAAATCTCAAGTGTGTTTGTTCACTACGAAAACTTATTTCAGGCAGTTATCCAAACCTAGTGTTCTAAATCCCATTTACTCTGGAGGGTGGGGACCAGGAAATGCTGAACACTGGCTCAACTCCATATTTTTGTAAATATACTCCTTAAAGTTTTGGAGCATTCATTTTGTTGATATTTTATAATGCAAATTAACTGTGTTTTAATGTTTGGAAAGCCTTATTAGTTCAATAACGTACAACTTCTAAAAGCTTAAGGATCATCAGTAAAGCAAGAGTGAAGGCCTGGTCTTCTTGAGGTGTTGTCTTCCCATTTTGCAATCTGTCTTTGACTTTGCCAGTCTTACAGAACTTGGTCCTATGTTTGAAAATGGTACCAGAGCTGACAACAACAACAACAAATGCTGCCACAACGCATACCGGAACAGCAGCTTGTAGTTGGGGATTATGGGACATTTCTCTGGGGCACAATCTACATGTTTAGCTGAGTTGCTCCTTTCATGAATTTGCAATCCTTGTAAGTTTTATGTCATTGCAAAGGTGATCAATCAGGCTTTCCAAAGACATGAGATAAGATTATTACGAAAGGACTGTTCCTCACAGCCGTAATTTAAAACAATGACTGGGTGTTAGAAAGCTGACTCATTCCAAGCCACATAATTACTATGTTTGCTGTGTTTCATATTGTTTGTTTCGCTTTGTCTTTGTTTTGTTTTGTCTTGTTTTAATTTTATTGTGTATAAATGTTTCGTACAACACCAACCTGCCAATGGGACTAGAGATGGAAATTAGCCACACGGCTATAATCTCACATGTTTACATTTATATGTTCATTAACATGTATTGTCCCATCTTTTAAAAATAAAAAAATCTACAAATTATGAAGTTTCGGTCAGACATGTTTTACCCTCCAATGTTCTGCACTGAAAATTTTTGTTGTGTGATATGATCATGCTCAGGTCCCGTATTGGCTGGAGTAGTGTGAGTGCAGGCAAGCAAAGGACTGGGAGGGTCTATCATACCTCGCACACTTTAGACAACCAGACAAAGAAAAGCATTCTTGAGCCTGGCATGTACTCTTCACTTACACTGTGATAGTGAATTGTTTACAACGCATTACCAATGTGCATGAACTATGTGCTCATACTATGCGATCTGATGGTCATAAACAGCTCTAAAGATAAACTGGGAAACACTGATGATGTTCAACAAATTCAACTTGTGGCTCAATTCCTCACATAGCTAAAAAAAGAGAAGAAAAATGTGGCCCTGAAGCACACAAATGGCATCACCAGTGAACTAAGTCGGCACATAAAGCATAAAAAAATACTCCAGTGTCATCTGAAGCTGACATCACTGTGTAATATCTATTTTGAGATCAGCTCAGAGTTGTTCCCATTGAGAGTGAATGCAGTTATATGACCAGAATATCAAACATGTCAGAAATTTGTCCTACTGGTCAGAATCTGTTGGTCATACTCAGATCTGGGCGAAGTCTGCCTGGACTTCAAAAGGCAGTCATGTCACTTAAAGTTTGAGTCAAAGCTGTGTTGAAACCGTGTATGCCAGCTCTACTTTATCACAAGACTTGTTTTTACCTATCAGAACACTTACGAGTTATGGTTTGAAAAAAGAAGAAAAAAAAGCTGATTCAAGCTGAGCCATAAAAGCAGACCTCCATAAGACATCATATTAACTCATTTAAAAACTTGAACATTTTGATGGAGTTTTCTGAGATTCATGGAAGAAATAACTTGGGAAACAACTTTATTTTGAAGGCAGAATGCCCCCATCTCTGGTATGGTTGTGATGCTAGCATGAGGCTTGCTACAACTCTGTGTTATGAGTCCTGACACAGGCATGCATTGCTGTCTGACCACAAGTTCAAAAATGTGAACCATTCTGTTTGTTGATTTGAAAGGAGTTGAGTGTGAAAGAATTAAGAAAAAATACTTTTCATTAGACAGACACTCACATTTAAGGCAAAACTTATCTTACACAAACGTGATGTTGAATAAAAGAGAGATAAAAGTTGTGGATTAAGTATGATAAAAGGGGCCTGACAACGAAAGAATCAAGCTGAAACTGGATAAAGAACTTATGAACACCTCTCACTTACCCTGCAACACTGATATACAAAATAATCACTGGAAATCTCATAACTGAAACATAAGCTATCACAGCTGAGATCTAGACTTTTTTTAGTGATTTTTTTTAAATAAATTGAATTTTATTATGAAACAGGATGTAGTTGTGAGGAAATGATACTCAAACTGCCTGATACTGACTGACTGTCAACAGGCTGCAGCATGCCCAACCTGCTCATGTCTCTATTTTTAACACATTGACTGTTTCTGCCTGTGTGCTGGAAACACAGTCACGCCACTTCTGATTGATATGAAAGGGATTTCTCAAAATAGATATTACACAGTGATGTCAGATTATAGCAGCCAAAAATGTACAGATAGTATGAAAGTTAATACAACATTTGGATTGAACTATGTATTGTGATTTGACAATGTGGGCGCTGTTTCATTGTACAAATCACCAGCATGGACAGTCATGAACATGGACTGGCATTTGAACATGGACCCAAACAAAGAAAGTAAATGTTTGGGTTGCTAGATAAGAGGTCAGTTTCAGGTAAATTTGATATTGTATTGCCCTTTAATCAGTCCTCTGGATGGTCAGCTGACCCCCTGACTACCTCCACTTAAACTATAGCCCCCGCCATATCTGTCGCTGTGTTTGTAACCTTAATTTTATTTCCTTTACATGGTTTAAAAATGGGCTTGTGACGTCTGCAAGAGTAAAACAAAATATCAACATTGTTCTCTCTCTTTTTTTTTTTTTTTTTTTTACTAAGTTACCTTAAATTAAGGTTGATGATAAAATACAGACCCTTCTTTGTAGATTGTGGAAAAGCACACTAACAGTTTAACTCATTTAATCAGTAAGAGTACAAACACTTGAATTCAAAAGAAAAATTTTACTGCTAACAGTACATAATGTCCTGGAGCTGTTATAGGACACATATTATGCAAAATACTGTATGTGTCCATGGTCAGTCTACAACCCTACAACCACTGCTAGTGAAAAATAAATAGAAGAAAATCCCTTCTGTTCCTCTTTTGTTTGCTTCATCTTGTAAAAATGTGTCTCAAACATCCAGATTCATAATTTTCTTCTTATGATTCCATAACAGACTAGATGACTTCCTAAGAGCCAGCCAATCAATTAATTATTAAATCAATACTTATTTGTATAGTGCTACATCATGATGAATGTTATATTAAGACATTTTACAAATATTTAGGTCAATTTGTTTCTTCTTTTGTACATATTTTCAAGAATTTAACTTTATTTCTATTTATTTCTTTATATTCAAGCGTTGTTCAACCCATGGGATTCTCCAGTGGGAGGAACGAGACAGTGAAGGTCCGTGTCGTTGCAGTAAACATCAGAGCAAAGTGTTTAAAGATGGAGCCATAGCCATGTCTTTTAAAAAAAAGGGAATGTTCAGACCGGGCTCATAGAGGTTAAACTAAAACAGCCTGTTCTGAGCAGGACTGAACAGAGGGGTTTAAAGGCATGCCAAAATCAAACATGTGCAGGGATTCATTGACAAAACACTTCAGAAGTATATAAATTGAAAAGTGTACCAAATGTTACTTTCAAGTAACTATAATTTTATTTAAAAGCTACTTTAGTTTCATATTTTCAGTAAGTATAGCATCATATATAACAAATTAGCATTTGTCCCAATATTCTGTAAAGTTGGCAAACTAGCATTAACATTAACAAACGACTCAATCGCTGGCCAGGATCTAAATGTGCATCAATCTGTTCTTAAATCATACTTATAAACAAAGTCATCACTGGAGGAAAATAAGTCATAATTATAAAATAAAAATAGAAATAATTAGCCATACTTGTGAGATGATTGGCCATAATAGAATGATATAAGAAACAATTATGAGATAAAATTAAAAAATAATAAGAAACAAAGTAATAATAATTATGAGATTGTTGGGTATAATCATAAGATTTAATTCAAAGTGATACCAAATAAGAAGCTAGTTATGAGTAACTCGGTCTTACATATGAGACAAAAAAAAGCACGAATATGAGGTATTGACAAAATAATGACATAAAAAGCCTGTTGGGAAAAAAGGGTGTAATTTAGAGTTTTAAAAAAGTCAAAATTATTAGTTATATAGTCAAAATGAGACTGTTGAGAATCTTGGTCACAATGATTGGATGAACAGTCACAATTGTGAGAAACTAGGTCATACCTAAGATATATGAAGTCATAGTAATGAGAAACTTGGCCATGATTATGGGATAAAAAGATAGTATAATGAAAAGTTGGGTCATAATTATGACCTGATGTAAAGTTAACAGAGATTTGTTTCCATATCTGTGATATGTGAATGTACTGATAAGATAAAAAGCAAACATTTATAATTTTAGGTTACCCTTTTTTCCTTGTGCCTATTTTGCAGTGTGATAATCTAGGTCAGAATTGTTCGCTACAAAAACAATTTTTACATTAAAAGTCAAGGTTTATAAAATCATGTCAAAATCATGGGAAAAAGATATGGAATTTAAGATAAAAGGTCTTTATTATTGGATACAGAGGCATAATAATGAGCTTAAGAGTATACATGTGCTTTGGAGGCACCTAAATCCAACTTTTTTTTTTTTTTTTTTAACAAAATCACAGATTCATCTCCAGCTCTTTACTTTTTAAACTAACAACTAGATCTTTAAATCTCATCATCAAGTATTTCATAATAATGATGTTTTGACTTTTTATTTGATAAGTTTGACTTTTATCCAGTAATTCTGACTTTTCATCACATTATTAGACTTTAAGATTTCTCTCCATTCGAGCCCAGTTTCCTGTTCTATTTTTAGTGGGGGAATGGCCTTACAGGATGTATTTTTATGTGTAAGTCTGTGCATGTTCAATAAAAACCTGTCTTAGAAGAGTGTGTGCCTCATCGATCCAGCAGAGGGAGTCTCGGGACCTTGTGTTTCTTTATGGCTGTCTCTTCTGACCTGCAGTACCACTTCCACACACACGGGGGCGACATTTGTCTTATAGTAGAGCAAATGAACGCCTGTCTGGAACAAATGCGTGTAAAGAGACGATGCTACAGCAGCTGTCGCAGGGTTGTGCAGCGCATACAAATGAGGACATTGATCTTTTTTCTCCCTCACTCTGTTGTTGAAGACTGCTGTTGTCTTTATAGTAACCCTGGCTGGTGCACTAGACCGGCTTGACATGCCTGTTACAGACAAACTGAGAGGAGATGGTGTGATGGTGCTTTCGATTCTGTCTATATGTTGGTAAAGGAGCGAGGTTCAGAAATACAGAGTGACTCACTTACTGTAAAAGTGTGGTGACGAATAACCGCGACATTTGTGACATTGTTAGTTAGATATTCAAAGAAATGGTGCTGCAAGCAACAGTTATGTCCTCATTATGTGGAAAAACATGCTTCAGTCGTCTAAGGACAACTATGACATGAAACGAACACTATTGTGTGCTGTACTGTAGTTTGAACATAACATTTAAAGGGAATATGGTCGAAAAATGTCAAAACATTTCAACAGTTGCTTATAAACAGGGTTCAACTATTGATGTAAATACAGAAAATTATGGTGGTTTCACAGTATAGTTCCTCATAGTAACATAGAAGAAAACTGTAAGCTGTACAGTAGACTACAGTGTCAAATCAAAATCATTTTACATTATTGATTTGATGCTTTGATTTCACAACCATTAACTGTAATTCTACTGTGACAGACATACTTTTACTGGAACATTACAGTTAAATATTGTAAAATCAATCTTGTGCTGTTTTAACAACACTTAACTGTAAATTTACTGTAACCTTAACATATATGGCTGTCTATCTATTGTGACATTACACTGATGCCTTGTGGTGTTCACAATAGTAACTTGAAATTTAATATCTGTACTGTTTAATCAATACAACTCAGTAAACAGTAAATTTTTGTGTATACATCATGCATTCAGGAGATACTATAATGCTACATATATATCTGTCTATACCTGCACCACTTAAACTTTATTGCAATAGGCCTAATTAACTGAGAAAATGTAGTATTTTAACAGTATGTGGTTTAAATTAGGGATGTACAATATTGCCATAGCAATATTGGCATTGGCAGATAATTGCCTAAAAAGTTATTTACCATCATCGGCAGACAGTTTTACATGCTGGCCATAATTATCCCATATATTGGTTAAAATACTGACAGAAAGCACAAATATGCCACTATGGTTGACTTCATAATCAGTGAACTTTTATATTTTTAAAGTGACATTTATTACCTGTCAACAAGGTTTTGTTGGAGTTTATAACTTTGCTTATGAGTTTGTTTATTAACAGTACCCCTTAAAAAGTAATACATGGATGTTGATGAAATTTTCAGGATGCGAAAGGTAGGAGTGGTTAGATTTTGGTGGTGGTATGAATCTGCATGCATACAGGAATTTTTTAAGGATTTGATGCTAGTGTAAGATGGACAATTACTCCCTGGACAATGTTGGGAATGCATTGGTGGATATTTGTGCTCTCTGACCACTTTTAGTTAAATAGTAAAATCGTTTTTTTTTTAATTCACATCAGTTTTCAACTGAAATTGACTGTCACCAAGACAGAAACGAGTAAGCTTTAGTAAAGTGGATGCTTTGACTAAACATATCAGCATCGATACATTCATATTGGCAATTAGTCCTGAATTATCAGCACATTAGCTAAGTCTAATATCCTGTTTCCCTAGTTTAAATAGGATATATGCTTGATCTCTTGCTTAAAATTAGTTGGCTAGGTGGGTATATAAGCACTATATACATGGTGTATGATGCCATATTTTTCGAAACATATTGTAATAAACACAGAAATAGCCTGCAGGCAAACATAAGCAACACGAACGAAAAAAAAACTGAAAAGCACTCAAAGGCTTGTTATATCAACAATAAGCGAGACAATATAGCAACAAACGAGTTGAAATGAAACCTCAAAGTTCGATAAGCACAAATAACCCACGCCTGAATTTCGTCTGTGCCAAATACACGATTTTACAACGAGGTTATCATTTATGTAAGAGGCAGCACGAGGTCCGCAGTGCTCGCGCAGCCTGTTGTTGTTGTTTTCATCCGTGAGCCCGCCTATTTCAGCGCCCGTTTTTGGGTAATGACTTTTAACAGTGCACAAATATGTCGAAGTGCAGATTATGCGCTTTGTTTTGGGTTTTCTGCGGCACTGTACGGCTTAACCAGACTGTATATCCATGTCAGTGGAACAAGCCATGCTGATGTCAGAGATTTTTCCTCTTCCCCTGCGCGGTGGGAGGATCTCTCTGCGTTGAGTCACGCAGCTGTCAAAGATAGCTGTCACCCAGTTTCAGGATCAAACACACACACAGTCAATGAGAAAAGGGGCTTGGAGCCGACAGGACGCAGAAAGATCCCAGGTAACCCCCCTCCTCCTCTGTTAAGTCTCCAAACAAGGACGACCAGGAGTGAAGAACGAAAGAAAGAGTCCAGGACGAGGGGAAATTTGATGAATAAGGATTTTTCGCTTATTTGGATACACACTGAGGATAACTGGAGGAAAGAAGAAACACTAACACAAAGGCAATTTTCTTCTGCGGCAGCCTACACAAGAACAAAAGTGGGATTTTTCGCTCCAAAATGAAGACGAAAAAAGGTTAGTTGGACTTCTTTTCGGACTAAATGAGTCATACTGTGTTGAGATACGCACACACGACGATTATAGAGCGATTTCCCCTCATATGCAAGCCATGCAGTCTATTGTTTCCTTTCCAGACATGACAGGGGGCTTTTTCTGCCATGTGCTGGCGCGATGTCAAAAGTCAATAAAACTCGGTTTGTTTGCCCTTTTATAATAATTTAGACACGCTTGAGCAGAGTTAACACGTAATATCTCCAACCTCAGTCGATATATGTTCTTGTTTTTATTTAACAGTATAACTTAATACGTCGAAAAATCATCAAATTGTATTAAAGGATGCTCCATTTAAGCCAATTTCTGAGTCGTGCTACATTTGTGTCGCTCTGTTAAAGTTGGCGACCTTTGAGAGTTAGTTTCAAGTGTTACATTTTTACAAACCCCAAAGTGTAAAATATCGACAGTGTGCATGTTTTAACAGTCAACATTAAGAGTAAACACCTCCCGCGCCTTTTAATAGTGTCTAAATCCGAATGTAGGGTAATGTTCATCCTGACCTCATTGTGGGAAGTTGCCTTGTTACATTCACGGACCTCGTGGTGCAGCGCCGCACACACAATAGAAAACCTCTTACAAGTTGGCGAAAACTTACAAAAACCAGTGTCTTCGTGGCGTCGAAACGAGTTTTCAGCCCGCACGGTTACACTGTGGTGTTTTTGGACTGTGTAAACTTTGTGTCGAAGTCTCGGTTTGCGTGTAGAAACTTTTGAATTGCATACAAAGGAGCACGCAGCCCTAGATTCTTTTGTTTAGTCTGGAGACGCTGATTTGCAACAGGTCTCCCCTCCCCCTTCCCCTCGCTCTCCAGCCTACGTAATTACCTCATCCTGTTGGCCGCACACACTTTGGGAACTTTCTTACTGCTTTCCCACTAGTTTCCCCTCGAGCAAATGCAGTGGATAAAATTTATTTTTAAATTAGTTTTTTTCTGGATGGGTTTTGGTCTGAGTGCCTGGCAAGTTGTTACAGATCGACCTTAAACACGCATATTCACTTTGGTTGTGCCTCTTTTTACACTAACTAATGTGAATTGGACCTTCCTTTTCAAAATATTTATTAGGGATGCACAGTATGGATTTTTTGGGCACCCTATATTTCCAAACGTATTATCACGGATACAGATATCCATAACTGCATGTTTTCTTTGGCTCAAAGTCTCAATCTAACTAAAATTGACCTGTTTCTCAATGATGATCATTTCTTAGGGCTTGAACAAGATGTAAAGCAGGAAATACACATTACTATTTCATAAATCACACCTCTGATAAAAGTGGACACACAGCAAAAATGATCATATCTTCCAAAGTAAGCTTTTAAGGCAGTTATCCACTAACAACAATCTGGTAATATCATGCATCCCTGATATTTCCTATTCTCTGTAGCATATTTGTGTTGTGTTTGTAACCTTGCTCAATTTTGGCATATCATAATCACAACTCTTTTGCTGGATGGCTTACAAAGTAGGGATGCTATTTGGTATATAATTTCACATCTAGCTTAACATAAATTAAAACTTTGGTTTGTTGATTGTCTTATTCTGAGTTAACATTCATTAAACAGCTAAAATTTCGAGTTGAATATTAGAAATGTGACTGTCTGCAGACAGATGACATGAAGTTGATTTGTGGAGTGTAGCTAATGTCAGCAGTGCTAGTACCACCAGACTTTAGCTTTTGCAGGGCAACATAAACATTGAGTTAAATGTTGTTACGCATTGCTTCAGTCACATTTAAATACTGAATCTAATTTTGTTGGTGAATACCTTGTTTGGCAATTTTTTGAGTTTTTCTGTTAATCATGAACTTTGTGCTGTTTAAGCCAATTGTATTGTCAAATCCAGTTGCTTATTGTGGCTGGGAAGTGTATACACTGTAAAAACACATATTCTAGATATGGTATTTTTTATTTTCTAAATAAATATATATTTTTAATCTCTGGACTATTACTGATTTATGGATGGCTTTGGTCTCACAGTGATGATGTGTTATCCCCTTAATCAAACCTCAAATCCCTCCCTCCTCAATAGATATCCTTTCAATGTTAACAGTTTTATCAATGTTGTTTGTTTACATCAGGGTTGTAGAGCATCATAGTAGCGGTGCAGCTATAATTAACTTTAGCTATTACCCGAACTGTTAGGGGCATTTTGCTGATATCAGCAGAGTGGAATGTTGTTTGGACAAACTATTTGACCAGAAACCCAGGCTTGTGTTGAAGAAAAAAAAATCCACATATTTATTTTAATTGGCTTTTAATGTAGGGCTAATCACACTGACTCAAGTATTTCATCGGGTTGTTAACGTATGTCCTAATAAAGAGTGCTACAGGGATCATGTTATTTAGTCGGCTAACTTATAAAATGACTTGTTGTGGGTTCCACTGACAGTACGCTTAGTTTTGTCTGAGCTGTTGAGTGCTGCTGTCACTATCTTTGAAGTAGGACATTGAGACAGTACACGGCTGATGTCAGGCTTTGATTGACATTCCTACTGTTAGATTGTCTTGAACATCACAACCACAAAGTTTACATTTTTCACCTAAGAGTGTTCCAGAGAAACGTTGTAGACTGTCAGCAGCTGTCCTTTGCAAGAGGGAACAAACCAAGTAGGGTATTTCCAGATGACGAAACATTGCAAGAAACTCTTATTTCCATAGACCTTCTTTCAGACATTTAACTGAAAACTCGTTTTAACATATGATAGACTTTAACACAGATACAAGCAATGGTAATATAGTCTGTAAACATAAAGTAATCATCATGCCGAATAATAAATACAAGAAAGACTGAACCTTTGAGGTATTCATGTAATCTTGCACTCAAAATATAATTAAGACACTTTAAACCATTTACCAGACACAACAAAACTTACAGACTAAAGCACAGCATTCAGGACTGTGATCTTCATTCTCAGTTATCTTGTTTTGATGATTTTAAGCAGATATTGAAACTGAAACTTACATTTACACAGCATTAACAAACTAGGCTAATGTGTATTGTACATCCCTAGATTTGCCTTTTAAATACACAAACATAAGTGAACAAGCTCTGGAGTAAAAAAACATGATATCAGTAATACTAATTAATAATTATAAGCAAAATAAGGAGCCAAAGATCATACCTGACCAGAACAGAGTCCACTTTATAAACTGTGTCACTCCTCAGACTGTAAAATATTCATAAGAAATGAGAAGTTGGCTTTAAAAACAAGATTGATGAAACAGTAAAAGTCTGCCAATTTGAGGTCCCCAATCCTGTTCGATCATGGCTAACATTGATTAGACATGTCTGACATTAAAAAGGAAAGCAGCTCTGTAATCTGCAAACACACAGTTGCTGCCCCCCCTCAAAACAAACCCCTCCTTCATCAGGCCCTGATTGTTCTCGTGGTCAGCCTGGTGTACTTCACTTATCCAAACATGCAAGGTGTGCAGTAGACCTGGTGTGTATTTGTCGAGGCAGGTTTTATAACTGCCAGAGCATCAGACCAGCCTTTGTGACGTCCCCCACATCCCCTCCCCTCCTTCCCTCCATCTCCCCCTCCCTCCCTCCCTCCTCACACCCTCCCTGGCTCCTTATATGAATCACATGGCTGAACTTGACAGCTTGCCTCTGACACATCAGCTGCCTCCCAGACAGCTTGTGTTTGGGGCGAGCGGCTGCGGCAGGGCGGCTCAGAGCGCGACAACAGTTTGGCTGACACAAGAGGGCTACGTATTGTTCTTTGTCTTAGCGATTTCCTTCTCCCCGCTTGCTGCAGGTCTGATGATGCTGTCAGGGAGCGAGACCGATGACGAGGACAGCGTGGACGCCCCCCTGGATCTGTCATCCAGCGCGGGGAGCAATGGCAAGAGGAAGCGGCGGGGAAATCTGCCCAAAGAGTCGGTTCAGATCCTGCGGGACTGGTTGTACGAGCACCGATACAACGCGTACCCCTCAGAGCAGGAGAAAGCCCTCCTCTCCAAGCAGACGCAGCTCTCGACACTGCAGGTACGCTCGTAGAAAACGCACAAAAATACACCCGGAGAGTGTCAACACACCTCTGTAAAACTTGAGCGAGCAAGCGTCAGCCCTGAATCATATCCTCTCCCGATAGCTAACAAACATGACACATAAACAGAGATTTGAAGGTCATCCAAACCAGCTTGATGTTGCAACTTAAAAGGCTGAGACAACGTGAGTAAGCGCACTCCCTGTGTGCTGCTGCTGTGGGCTTGGCTGAGGCACTCGGACAGGAATTTCCCTCCCTCCAGCCCCTTTCCATCCCAGCTGTCTGGGAACAATGCAGAGTCATTTACAGGGTTCGAGCTGCAAAGTCTCCCAGAGCCAGTTACAACTAGCCTGCAGGACCGAGGAAAGAAGGGAAGGAGAGATGAGTGTGATTACTGCTGTGAAAAATGAGGTCGCACCAGATTCAACGTGTTTTAATTAAAGAACTGAAGAATCAAAACTTTGTCAAGAGACTCTGGTTAGAACTTTTATGTAAAGTTTTATCCAGAGGTTATGAAACTGTCTGGTGGAAGTATGATAACTTATTTTTAAATTATTTTATGGGCTGTTATCTCATTCACCTCTACCACAGACAAGCTGTCAGATAGAGTAAATACAGGCACACTTGTGAAAGTCTCTACTATCATCTCTCTGCTAGAGTTTTATTGAACTTTCCCTGAGACTACTTAAATATCCACTTCGGCTAAGAATGTATCTACTCACCTTTCTATCTGTCTTCCTACTTGATGTAGTAAACTGTATATTAAAGCTCCTGTGATGAGTATTTATAAGGTCATCAAGCAGGCTGATATCAGCATGTGTGTGTTTATGATCTGCAAAAGCAAACAAGACCATCAGAATCAAGATCACACACTTCCATGTTTTAAGGTCACATAATTAAATTTACAGCAGCAGGGGGTAGTCGAAGTGAGCAAACAGGGAGCACCACCGTGACAAAGGGGGAGCACAATCATCATCAGCACCTACTGAGAGTTCCCACTAGAGAAGTAAATAAAGAAAGCATAAACAGTTTTTCTTTAAAACAGAATATACTGAAACAAAGGCACATTGACACATCAACACAAAAAGCATACAATGACAAGTAAGGTGCTAAAATAACACAAACAGAAAAACGTCTGCAGCATTTTATACAATCTGAGAACAAAGTCTGCAACTAAATAATTACAGCGTCAAAATGTCTAAGCTGAGGTTCTTTTTAGAGCCTCTTAAAAAAAACTGGTATATATATATATATATATATATATATATATATATATATATATATATATATATATATATATATATATATATATATATATATATATATATATATATATATATATATATATATATATATATATATATACATATATATATATATATATATATATATATATATATATATATATATATATATATATATATATATATATATATTAATCATTTTCAATGATAACCTTATTATTAATAAGTAAGATATAAGTCATAAGTATGAAATTAAAATCATTGTTATGAGATAAAAAGTTACAGTTCTGAAAAAATACTAAATATTATGAAAAAAGCAAATCAAACTTAAAAAAGTCATAATTTGAGATGGGAGAACACAATTTCAAATTTTAAAAACAAGTTTTAGAGGTTAGAAAGAAGATAAAAAGTCAAATATGATATTAACAGGCAAAATACTTGGAAAAAATTTAAATTAGTAAATAAAAACGTATAATATAAGATAGGAAAACAAAAATTATATTAAAAGCAACATTTGAGCTGAAAGATAACTCGAGATAAAAGGTCAAAATTATTGGACAAAAAATAGAATAATTAAGAGATTTATTGAAATTTTAGATATAAAGTTCTAATTCTGAGATAAGAGTTCAAATTTGATTAAGACAAAATGCAAATAATTAGATAAAAAGTAGAAATTCTGAGATATATGGACATTATAATAAGACGTCATATGTATGGGATAAAATGGTAAACATCAGATAAGTTGAAATTATGAGATAATGAAGTCATAATCCTGAGATAAAAAGTCCCAATCTTTTCATTGAAAACACTCCTCCTGTTTTCACTGGTGCTCAGATTCTTTCCTTTTTTTTTTAAATCGAGGGGAAAATGAGCCTCCATAGCATCACACCTGTGGACAAAATAAGCAACAAAGAAAGAGGTCACATGTTGTACTCCCGGAGTGCCAAAATGAACACATACCAGAGTTTCTTCAGCAGTGGTTTTATGTGTTTGATGTGAGTATTAACCGTGTTAGCTGGGTTCTTTAAAAACACAGAAGGCAAATGAACAAATGGGGTCACTAATGGCCCAGTCATTGTTTTTAGGCAACCTAAAAGTCAACTGGCTGTCAAGGGTTAAAATTCAACCTACATACAAAATAATCCAGAGTAAGTACAAAAACCTGCACTAATGGAGGAGTGTACAAGCACGTTAACTATTAAATCAGGAGACAGAACATGAGAGTGCGGCTTTTTTCCTAATCCTGGATTCTTTTTCTTTGTCACCTCCAGGTGTGCAACTGGTTCATCAACGCAAGGCGGCGACTCCTCCCAGAGATGCTGCGGAAAGACGGCAAAGACCCCAATCAGTTCACCATCTCCAGAAAAGGCAGCAAAGCTGGCGACAGCTTCTCTGACAGCTCCCAGTCGCCCAAACACAGCAGCCCCACGGCGAGCATGGAGGAGAGCTACGACAAACGCGTCCTCCACCCCTCCAGCTTCGAGCCCGCCGTGTCCAGCATCCTGAGGAAAGCCGTCTCCCCCTCCATACCCTCCCCGACCTCCTCCGTGCCCCCATCCCCAACCATCATCCCCACCCGGCCCTCTGTCATCTGTCACACTACTGTCACCACGGCGATACAAGCCCCTCCCTCGGCGCCGGGGATGAACTGCGACAGGGCGGAGGAGCTGCTGCAGCACGCGCAGGCCCTGCTACGGTGTAGAGAGGAAATCCCGCTCCCAACCAACACCGCCACCACCACCACTACCACCATCCTCAGCAGCGCCGGCATGGAGGGCAACCTGAGCCCCCGCAGCGGGCTCTTCAACACCCCGCCCCCCACCCCCCCAGACCTCACACAGGACTTCAGCGGCTTCCAGCTCCTGGTGGACGTGGCTCTGAAAAGGGCCGCGGAGATGGAGCTGCAGGCCAAACAGCTGGTCTCCTAAAAAGGGACAAGGAGGGAAAAAAGAGACTTTGCGGAGCTCAGTGACTGTTTTTTTTCTGCACGTGACAGAACAAAACACAGAAAAAAAAGCCTGATCATTTCTATTTTTGGTATACCAATCAAATTTGACGAGGATGTTTTTTTATGGAGAACTGTATCGAGGTGCCTTGGCTGTAAGTTGTTTATTCATTTCATGCGTATGTATCGACATGTGTATCTTATTTGCACACAGGGACCAAAAAATGTAAACAGAGAAATGCTGCCTGTCTTATGTCTTTCCACGAACTCACACGTTTACTGTCACACATTTCACAGATCAGTTCACGCTCGGTCTGCCTCATTCATTTGCACACTAAAGGCAGAAGAAGGTCATCTCAGTGTCTTAAACATACTTTGCTCCTGGCATCTATGACAAACTTTATTCACTACTGTAGTAAATGTTATGTGTTTCATGAGTATAAGTATAGTTTTGATTTTGTATTTACTTTTAGCTATTTTAAAAAGAAAAAAAACTCTATGCTTTTCTTTATTTTACTCGTTTTCACCCATCAAGGGATATTTCAGATGACCAATGTAGCAGGTTCGTAGTCTGAGCCTCTATCCCGATGTCACTCAGTGGAGATAATGAAAAAAAAAACGGCCAGTGGACTGGATTGTTAACACTACAGATGTCTTTTTTGCTGTTTTTATGACCGAACAAAAGCAGCGTTTTTGAAATCACCAAATAAAACAAGCATTTTCATGTATAATAGGACCATTTACGTGTATAGTTAATGTGACACCATGCCCAATGATGTGATTTCTTTTCATACTGTGCAATGTTTGTGGCATATAGGGGTCACACGGGATTCAAATAAAGTTTTGTTTTTCTACATTCAAGCCTCTCTGTTTGCTATTTTCCCCTCACCGGGTTTATGTGTCTTCTTGTAAATCCATCTGAACTTTGCAGAGATGCCTGATTCACCCCCTGAAGGACAAAAGAAGAGTGAGTCAGAGAGAATAAAAAAGAAGCAGGAACAGAAATAGTCAAAAGTGTTCTGCCGTTAGGAGACATTCCTCTGTGTGTGAGGTTTACAACAGCTCCTGCTAATTAGCATAATCCTGCATAAATTAACACCAGCCAAACGGCAGACGTCAACAGTTTCTTGCCAGCAGGGGCTTTTGTGCGTCCCCGCATCTCAATAGAGTCGAAGTCAATGCGTGAGGAGGCTCACGGCCGAGTCCTGTGGCTCGTTGGAGGCTGCGAGGACAGCTGTTCCCTTCTGGTGCTGCTAAAGCCTCCACGTCGGCCTCAATGGGATTTGTTGTTGGGATCGACAAGCTCTCATTCATTACATGTTAGTCACTGAAACTCGGCAATTTCTGATTTCAAAAGAAAAATACATCCTGGTTGAAATGAAGCCCAGTAAAAGACTCCCTGAATAAATACCTTAAAGCTCCTGTGATGAGTCTTTAATCGGGTTTAAAAAAGCCGAATAGAACATGGCTGCCTCTGTGAGACTCACAAAAGCAAACCAGACTCATAAACAAAAACAGTTTCCACATGACAGTTAGGCTCCACTAGGCAGGTGGTAGAGCAACCTCTTTGGTATCTTTAAAAGTCAAGATTTACTTTCACTTGTATCAAAATTTAAGAAGTGAAAATACTCAAAACAAAGGTTAGATCAGACATCGTACATGGTGAATCAAAATTAAGATTCAACCTTGATGGATGGGATATTTGCTCCTTTAAGTTGAAATCAGAAATGCTCTCCTGTGTCAAAATTCACTCAATGGCTCAAAGAGCAGGAAGGGAAACTGCCGGCGAGGGCCACATGCAGCCTACCAGCTCCTTCCATTCAGTCTGCCAGTCAATTAAGATATTGGGAAAGTGTATTAATATAATGAAAAGGTTTTCAATCTGCCATTAGAACATTGAAAATAGCAATATTTGTAATCATATGAGGGTTTTAAGTGCCATGCTTATTTAAATCTCCCCTGTGTGTTGCTACATGTATTTGTAAATGTTAAAATAGGAAAATATACTTAATTGACAAATAATGGCCCTTTTCCACTAACACGCCTTGGCCCTACTCTACTCGATTTGCGTATGTTTCCACTAGCCTGGTACCTCCTAAAACAAGCTAGTTTTAGTACCTTCTCCGCTCTGGTTCCAAGCGAGCTGAGTCGATACTAAAAGATGACGTCACCGACTGCCGGCTACTGATTGGTCAGACAATGTCATCATCGATGAGTCATGAGCGTGATGACCTAGCATGCTAGCAGTAGCTACCGTTAGCTTACCCTAATACGTCTTTTCTTTGCAGCTCGATTGCTCTCGTCCTAGGCTTCATTCTGTTGTATAGCTTCCAAAACTCTCCTGTGCTTCTCAAGGGATATTTCTTCTTCTTTCCTTTTTTACTCGGTTTGTGACAAAAAGCCACAGATTACTACGTCGCTCTCAAAATGACGTCTTCGCAGTGCCGCTCAGTTGTTTAAAGCAACATTACACGCAGTTGGGCAGGCGACTGGGGCTAATGGAAAAGAAACACAAGGCGAGTAGAGCAGAGCCGGGTAGAGTAGAGTAGAGTCGAGTAGGGTTAGTGGAAAAGGGCCATAAGTGCTCCACAACTTAAATACAACCCTCACTACCCTATGTCGCTGTAATACAAAGCTTTAGTAAAACAGTAAGAGAAGAATTTAGTTCTTACGCTGGAGGTTTTGTTTGCTTTTGGCAGTCATGCTGATGGATCAGTGTTAATTTCAGTCTGTTTGATCACCCTTTAAAACTCATTATTGGAGCTTTAATGTAAAAACTAAGTCATATGTTTCTACACTTCTCCTTGTATCAGTGTAAGCAAAGTGTATTTTCTGCCTAATGATTCCATCCTGCTTTCAGTTGATGAAAAAAACAACACTCAGTGTGAATCTTTGCTGAAGAAATGTTTATAGGGAAGCATGTGAAGGCCACATGCTGTTTATCTCATCTGCCACCAACCACAGTGCAGTTAACAGGCATGAAAATGACTTGGTAGAAATCACCCATCTTTCAACCGATGGACTTGTTTGCTTCTGTGGGTCAAACAGAAGCATCAATTTCGTCCGTTACATAATCATCCAGAAAATCCTCACAGGAGCTTTAAAATCAAAAATCAAGGTGGTGAGGATCACATCGCCCTGACAAGTAATCAGCAGCGAGGGTTTAAACAGATGTCCAGGCATGCGGAGGGCAGTTAAAGCCCACCATGATGGCGATCCCAAAATGCAGACAGACCCAGAGACAGGCTTTATACAAAATAGACACCCACTTCCGCAGACCCCCGCTCCTGAACTCTGGCCGTCGAGGTCAGCCCGCCTCCCCTCAGCATGACTGATGTGTGAATGACGAATCACCAGAAGCTGCTGGTACAGGAGAGTCGGGGCTGAGCCAAGGCCAAAAGTGCCGTTTAATTATGGGGACCCGCCCCTGCGGAAGGGAAATGCCCTGAAAACACTCTGCTCCGGCCTTGTAATCTGTTTAATTATGTTCACATTGAAAACACATGCACAGGCAAAGAAAGTGAGGAACACAAAAATATGGCAATGATATATTTTTAATGCTGATAAGAGCTCATACACGTGCCAGAACATCAACAGTGTAATAACATTAATTACAAAATGTATATCTGCTTAATATGTTATTTGATCAGGTTTTTTTTTAGTTTACATTTACATAGGGAAACATTCAAGTATGTACAAATGTTTATTTGAATGTTTTTCTCTCTTTATATAACTACATCACAAGCTTCAGAAGATTGCTGGAGTGTGTTTGGAGTTTATCAATAAAGCACAATCCAACATTCTGGTTTCTAACTCCCTGCTATATCAGGAGTGTCATATTGATATGTTAATATAATAAACATAAAGAAGAAATCAATTATTTGACAGACTGTTCAAATACAAGATCCAAGGTAAAAAAAAAGAGCTTTATCCACAGAAAATGGCATTAAATCTTCTACTTTTATGCATCCTCCTAAAATTTTTCCATCGACTACAACTCATACCAAACGCTTACTTCATTATTTGAGTTCCTTCACAATTAAAATTCTGTTCAACAGGGACAAATAACAGGAATAACCCTTTACTAAAGTTATCCAATGGCACAAAACTTTGTCAGATCACCACATTAAAGTGGACACTCTCTATTCTGTCACCAAAACAAAAAAAGGTGTTTCCACAAAGGGCTCTCATTGGTTCAGGACAGTTTGGTACTCTGGACGATGATCTTGCTTACATTTCTATGGCCATCTGTCCCCGTACATGGTGGACTACGGTGTGTCCAGCTCCGAACTTTAGAGTCAGTTTGGTACTTTTGGTTTGAACAGATGGCTGCTAAGACCTTACAGATCTGTTATTTTGGTTCCTTTGTAACTTTTGACTGTGTAAGTGCAAATATTTGCACCAGTGACTCAGTATTGGTGCCATCTTTCAACCAGAATGTTGGTGGTTTTGTCAACAGTAACACTTTTGCTCTAAAGCACAGGTGTCCAAACTCTTCCTATGAGGGCACCATGCTGTAAAATACAAGGACTTTGATATAACCTGTAATTTAGGGGTGGTAATCAGGTTTCAAGTGGTTTTGTTTAACCTTGGGTATCCCGTCTGCCCCTCGTCAGGATAACAATGAGTAAAAATGCAGTACAATTTCTCCTACACAAAACGAGAGCAAACTGCATAAGGCTGCTAAATTTGAATGAATGTTGGTGTTTGAAGATGAATAGCATCTTCTGCTTTGTACATTAGATCTTGAGACAGTACCTTGGCACACCAGATTGGCCATTAAATACACTTCACAAGTCCATCAGGGAAAGAGCCAATTGAAAGTGTTTGGAATGACAAATACTTTTCAAAAGCATATCCAATAGGTGGATGATTGTTCTATCATTTCTATTAAAAACCTTCATAAAACAAGCTTTCACCAAAAATCTGTCAGAAGTGGTGTGAAAATATTCTTTGTACGTAGAAGTTTTTTGTTTTATTATTTGTTTTATCACAGATCTCATAAACAGCTACCAAAGCTATTAGCATCAATGCTAATGTCTGTATGTTCAGACACTTCCTGCTGTTGTCTTGCTAGTAAATCTAACCTTTCTGCTCTAAAGGACTTTGATTGGGTGATGCCACTTTGGGCCTCTCACAGTTGATGTGGATTGAGAATTAGCAAGTTGGATCTGTCTAACAGACATTGGATCAAGCAGGTCCAGCTGCTGTGCTGTTATTGGGACACTGCAGACACCGAAATTCAAGTTTATGCCATACTCTCCTTAATCAGCTCTCCATTATCAATCAGTCAAGCACTAACTTCATGTTCTATTGTAGAATAATTGAATTTGACCTTTTTGAAACTCCTGAGGGCTAATACAAAGAATGGGTCTCAACTCCAGGCCACAGTTTGGACACCCTTGCTCTATAGTCAGACCAGGTAAGAACACGTGCCTATACCTGCTGATGTTCCTATGTTATTTTGTCCACGTAGTGCCAATAAGAAATTGCATCCAGATTTTAAACTATCGGTCTCTGAGCAAAGCACAGAGGGAGAAGTGGTCAAAAAACAAGAAAACTGACAGTCCGTTTACCTTGGTAAAAGTTGTGTTCCTGTCCTTACCACCAAAATTCATCTGCTGTTACCTGATTAGATTGGTCATACCTACACATGACAGCAGGGAAATTATAACTAGAGGAGCCCTGACAGCACAAACTTCTGCCAAGATATTTCCCACACTCTGAGCTACAGTTTCTGTCAAAAATCTAGCCTTGCTAGCTACTCTTGGGGGGGGAAAAAACCCTGGATGCACGATGGATTTAGATCACCACCAAAATCCGAACATGTCTCCCCTGTGCCATGACAAAAAAAATCCCTGAAAATGTCTTTCAAATCTGTTCGGAATTTACACAGTTGTTAGCAAACATGGGGAAAACTGCCCTATCTCACAATAATAACAGATCATTATAAAAATACCTGGATCTGCATCTGGATTCTGATCAACAAAATCTAAATGGTAGGTCCTTGGTGCACCTCTGACCTATCCTGAAAGTTTAATTAATTTTTGTTCATTACTTTTTGAGTTATCTTGTTAACAAACGCAGTCGGCCTGCCTTGCCAGACATGCATCAGCGGAAACAAGCTGTAAAGGATGGAGCTATACACAATGTAAGACACACTATAGCTACCAAGTAAGTACAGTTGGCTTTAGAAACACAAATAAGAGCTAATTTACCAAACTGTTGAAACAAACGAGCACTTGGTGGAAACGCAGTAAAAGGTGATGGTTAAACTGGCTCAGGATTGTCTCCACATTCAAGCAGCTGACTGAAATACCTTGTATACATTAAAAGTTGTAAGGGCAGAGATGTGCAACAGCAACACAATTCAAAAAGAGATGGCATGGATAATTCCCTTGCTATAAAGATCATGGGGTTATATACAGCGAAGAGACAAAGCAATGGGTAATACACACTCACACACACATGCACACACACGCACTTCTTCCCCTGAGACTGCTGTTGTGCTCCACTATCGTATCAGAAATTAAGGCTGATCACAGAAACAGAAACAAAAAGTGCCAGTCATGCAAAAATAAAAGAGCAGAAATGAAACATAAACACAGTATAAGGGCCTTGTTGTCAGTGCATAATAATAATCACAATGTCAATAAACAGTCTTTGTTCTAATCAATAAATTAAACATGGTTACAAAATATTACAAAGTGTATTTTTGTGTTAAATAACCTTCAAATAATTGCTTCATTTGGAGGCAGAGATAGTGCACACACAGTGAGGAGAAAATAGTCCCTTAGTCAGTCCTTTTGTCTTAATACTTCTAAAAATTACATAATAAAATACAGTCCGACTACAGTATAGTACCAAATCTTGTTTTAGTGTTTGTAACAGCGGAGACTCTGAATGTAACATGAGAGAGGATTAGAAAAGACAGGAAGGATCCTTTACCTTGTGTCAGCATGCATGTCATGTCATTGGACTCAAAGTTCTTTATACAAACGTGTTGCTCAGTTTCAAATCAGACATTATGGGTGTTGCTTACAGTCTGTGGATAATGCTACCGGAATATTCGATCAAAACTAGGACCCTTTAGACCTAGAAAAATAGGAAGCACTTCTGAAATGAGCATCTGATTCACACAACACACTCTCTCTCTCACTTACACACAGAAAACAAAACGTTTGTGGCATTTTGCTATCAGTGAATCTCCCTCCCTGCAGAACTCTGAGAGCTGGTCCTGCCTCAGCTGCAGGACTCAGCCAGACTCGTAGACCTTTCCTGCTGCTGGAAAGCCCCTTTTAAGACATAAGGGCACTGACGTTTCCTTGTCTTGGGTTTTATATTATGTTAAAATTCTTAAAAGTGACCCAAAAGGTGTTTTAGATCATGGGCTTTTATACAAATATAAAAATAAACTAGCACAAATAATTCTATCATAATACTGGTCAACAGGTCATATCTGCTACCTGAAATTAGTCTGACACGCCTGAGCTGAGGCTGACTACACACTGAGCAATTTAGGGTTTATTTGGGCTGGCATGGCCCAATGAAGCGGCAACCTACATGGCTGAAAAATGAAGCCAATGCAGAAGTGCCAAACACTGTAGTTCTTGAAGGGTCCATTTGAGGCTGGTTGAAGGAAGCCTACAAGTTACATGACTGTGTATGAGGAACGGACATCTTTACAGCCTGGCTCAAGAAACGTCTTCTTAATTATATATATATCTATGTATATGTATATAAATGCTCTGACTGTACTGAGGGGTGACCTTTTCAATGTAGTACCTGTTTTTCTTTTATGAGGGTTAGGCAGTTTTGGAAAGTGAAGGACATGACTAACATGGCTACAAGCCCTGACAGAGTTGCTACTGATACAATTTGGCTGCGTCCATGGTTATGCTTCACCAACCTCCTTTGGCAGTCAAGATGGCTGATGCTGCATGGCTTTGTCCAGTTCTTAGTCAACAGCCCCAATCAAAGGCTTGTGCAACGACTGAAACTCACCCGCCATAACGCCTAAAGACCCTCATACTGACTTACGTGATGTGGTGTCAATAAAAGGTGCAACACAGCTCTGCAGGAGCTTTAGAGACTGAGGTACAGCTCCAGCTCCATACAGATCCAGTGCTGGTTTCCTCCACTGGCTCTATGTGCTCCAGGCTCACCCCAAAAGGCCTCTGAAGTCGGTAAATCTCTTTGAAGATGGTCAAAATCGACCATTTATCACATGATCAGCATCAGCGGGCAAACAATGAGATGTTGGTTTGCAGAGTGTTGTGTAGCCAAAGCTAATGGTAGCAGTGCTAGCACTACTAGCCTCTGGCCACTTTCTGCTTTACTCACTCTGTGCAACCTCAGCTAAGATAAAAAAAATGCATTCTGATCATTCCAAATTAATCATTCAACGTCCTTTGTTTGTATCCGAAAAGGCTTTTGACCAGTAAAGCAACAGTGTAGCATCCACTTGGCAGAGCTACAGTGGCTACATGTCAATAAACTTAAGACAGAGAATTTGAACAGGATTTTATTCCTGTATTATTTAAAAATACAAATAATCAGTTGTACCTATTTCTGAATCTGGTTCAGGTTATTTTGTTATCAACTAAACAGTTTACTCGAGCATCCCTTGTTACTGCCTTAGAGAGTGACAGAGAGGGGATCAACTCATCCCCCTTTTCGCCTTCGCAACACTATGGCAGTCAGGGAGAGACTCCTACAGGTGTATATATATCACCTCAAAATGCTGCCGTGAACAAGTCGAACCAGTGAAAATAGATTAAAGAAAGCTTTATCAGTCAGATGTGGGAAACCTGACAAATTAAAGCCGTGCCAGCAAACCAAACAAAACAATGCCCCAAGCCTGTTCATGTTTAATTGCAAGGTTTTTTTAAGATCTCAGGGCTGTGAAGCTGCCTCTGTAAAGTGACTACAAACAGCAGATGTCTGGCCTCACAGCTGGGCTGAATCATCCTGCATCTTTAGAGGATCATGATGTCAAAACTTGTTTGAAACTGTCCTCATGTTTGTGGTCTCACACTTGACTCAGCATCAGCTTAGGGGGTTTAAACTTGTCCAGTGTGTAGTCAGACTCAGATCAGATAAAATATTCTGTATATCATTCGTATGGTGTTGTCGCATATAATCACACATACACACAACCCATGTGCACATGCACACTCCTCCATGTTTCCCTGTGAAATCTCTCCTTCATAACGTAAAGCATCTCTGCTGTGCTACAGCTGGCTCCCTTTGAAACATCAGGTCACTTATAAAAGGATTCTTTAGGTACATGTCTGTGAGTAAGGGGCAGGTGGAGGTGGGGAAGGGGCTGCTACATCAAAGCTGGGACATGAAATAAGAGACAGGAGAGGGGTAGAAAATAAATAAATCAATAAATACTGTAAATGTACACTTCTTCATCATCCTGACCCCACACTGACGTGGAGACTCTGCAGTTACGCTGAGTATGTTCTGTTAGCACCCTAGCCTTACCGTTCAGTGCTATTGCCTGGATGGGACAGTGTATCGGGTGTTGTGTGTGTGTTTGTGTGTCTCATAGTCTGGTCTGAGCCTCAGGGATATAGATCTCAATACTGTCTGCGCTCTCAGTAGCAGAGCTCTGCCGAGCCGACGCAGCACGTTTGGCAGCAAGCAGGCGTTTGCGAGCCTCCAGACGCTGGCGCTCAGAGCTCTCCAGCGAGCGGTCCCTAATCAGGGGAGGGTGGCCCTTCAGGGGCTTCTTTGGCACAGGAGGGGGCATCCTTCTCTCCTGGACAGGAACAACAACACAGTCTTTAATGACAGAGTCCTCATGGTGAAGCTGAAGCAAAAACACAATAAGGAGCAACAACAGTGCAGCCAGCTCGGGTAAGGGTTAGCAGAGCGATGTAGCGTCTGAGAGCATGCAATTCTGAATGAGGTTATGGTTCACAGTGGCAGCCATTTGTGTGAGGGAGGCCATTGCGTGAGGTAAAAGTGACCATTGGAGGTGGACAGGCCCCAACGGTGCATGGCAGGTAGAGAAACTTCTCAAAAGCAGCTCACTGTCAACAAGACAAACACAACAGTTGTGACGTCAGGCAGGCAACGTGACAGCAACACAAATATCTGCATGCTACAGCCACTCAGCTTCTCTCAGCTAGGACTTCAAATGTACAAAATGACATCAGAAAACATGCAGGTTAGTTCAGCATTCCAAAAGCATTATTGTGCTCTTATGAATATGGTCATTTTAAAATAAGAGAAGAAAAACTCTGGTATCTGCACCTGAATTTCTGGCGGGGTCAGAGGTTTCCAGTTGTTGGCTTTGAGTTGGTGGAGTTCATCAAACTTCAGGCTGATGTTCTCGATGGACAGCTGGAGCATGTCCCAGAAACCAGCCAGGTCCTGGGATATAGGCCGTGGGTGTGCATTTGGGTTCTGATGCAAATTAACAAAAACATAAAGACAGGTGATGCCTCTTATGGCAGTTGTGGAACCAAAAATAGGCCTGAAGTCATTAAATTTGATAGAAAAGAAAAACAGACTGGATCTTACAATGTAGTTTCTATGATTATCAGAGTTAATATAAAGGCATGAAAAAAGCATCTGTTCCTAAATAGAAATGACCTGCTTTAATAAGTACACATACAGAAAGAATTCAACTCTGTTGGATGCATTTAATTTTGAATTACCTTCAACAGCTGCTGATTCATAAACTAATTCAAATGTGACAGAGAGGAAACATGACATGATGTGTCTACATTGAACAGGGATGGGAAAATTGTGAGCCATGGATCAGATATGTGCTTCCTTTTATTCAGTGCCTCCCTCTAAGAATGATCAATTGTAGACATAAATAAAAAAAATCACAAAATCTGCCCTGAAAGACTCCAATTTATGTCATCAATACAACGTCATCCAAGAAGTACACTATAAATAGAAATATTTCTGTCTTTATGAATGATAACTGATAGATGTTTCATACTTTACAAGCGAGAGTAATTATATTTGGCTGTGATTTAATGTTACTATGAAATTACAAATGCATATAGTTTAGGACAGGAAACCTGTGGAATACGTACAATGAAATTAGGACTACATGTTGAACTTGTTTGTAAGACTCAGGTTTTGTAAGACTCTCCAGAACTGCAGCTTTTCCAGAAATAAAAAAAAACAACTAACAAACAAAAACAACAAAAAACAAACAACCAAAAAAAAATAAGAAAATGCTCCACCACTGAAGGAATGAGTATTGTATTGTCATTAAAACATGTTATTTTTGGTACTTAATTTGATTAAAAGTGTAGAAAACCCACTCACCGACATGGAAAAAGAGTGTTTTATGAAAAAACATTAAAATCTCAAAAATGGAGATAGGAGTTTTGTGCCAGACAGCAACAATTTTATACTTTAATGCTCTTAAGCACTAAGCAGTTGGATTTTGTCATGCCTAAACATTCACCCTTCTCAGAACTGTCTGTTGTGGTGTAAATCCTTGTGAGCTGTGTCCCACATGCCCCTATTACGAAGTGAATGTGGCTTTGGCTTTCTAGAGCTGTGCTCTAATATTTACTGTGGCTACATAGACATGTTTTTGCTGCTGGCGCTGGCTTTGGACTGAACTAAAAACCAGATTGACAACAAAAGGAGAGCAGAGGGAGATCAGGGATTTTGATAGTGTTGGGTAGGAGGGTTGTGGACAAGTCATGGACAAACATTCCTGTGATACACATGAAAAATGTTTTTGATTAATGAAGGTGTAACCTTCGAAGAACTGGTTAATGCTTACAGGATAACTTGTATTTCTCCAAATCTTTGTTCTGTTTTGATTGTGTTTAAAGTTCATCCATTAGAAACTGTATTTGCTCTTCACCCTTCAAACAGAAATGGTGGTAAAATATAACAAAACAAACAACAAAAGCTGTATTTTTGTACATTTCCTGTGCTTGTTCATCTGTAACTTCATACAACTCTGCCCTCGGGCTGTAAGAATAAAATTTACTGGGCCCTTCAGTGGAACAAAGCTGTCTATCCAAGAAATTGATTGTAAATCATGTCGCACAGGATCTTACTTTTTAAAATAAAGCAGGAAAACAACATTTACATATGCACAGAAAAAGCACTGATAAATTTGTTTGTCTGTTTTAGTACAGATATACATAACTGTGCACGAATAGAAAGGCTCTTGTTTTCCAACAGCACTCTCTATTTATCCTGAAAGACAGTAAGGGCGTGCAGATGCACACTCTACACTAGATGCATAGTAAATGAGCGCTGGGCTGTCAGGATGATTTGTGCAGGATGATGTCAGTGCTGGGTGAGGTGGAGGAGAGGGGGGAGGAGGGGGGGCGCATGCAGAGGATGAGGTGACACATACCAGATTCTCCTCACACAGCTCCCGGAACTGCTGGAACTTCTGGGACATCAGCAGCTGGGCACTCCCCACTGCACTGCGGATCTTCCCCAGGACTGCAGAAAGACACAGGCGCACATGCATGCCGCACACACACGCAGAATCACAATGCAATTACTCACAGAGCCGCAGACTGCAGGCATGCTGCTGCAACAAAACAGAGGCTGCACTTGTGATATAACAGAGACAACCAGGCTACACTGCTGCCGTTTCATTTGAGCATCAATCAGACTGAAAATTAACAGATTAAAAAAATAATCAGTTGAAGGCTTTGTCAGTGATTCAAGACAATTATAAACATGCAGGTAGATTTACATTTAAACTGTGCATTTTTTAAAGGGTTTTAATAATTAACCAGTGTTTAAAACAAAGGAGCACATGCTTCTCATGTTCTTTCAAATGAACAGAAGTGTTTCTTTCATGTCATGTTTATAGTATTTTATATAACATACTGTAGCTGTTGCTGTTTATTCTTACCCTTCATTTACTTGTTAAGATGGGTAAATACTCGGTCAGTTTCTTAAATCCCAGTTTGAGAGAACATTTAGTCCATTTTTAGGAAGCATTTAGGAACCATGCTGGTTCATCGGAGTCCTGATCTCCTCATTATGTTCACAATAGCAAAGTTCAAAATAACTGTTTCACATTCAGATCAGATTAGACTAGATTTGATGGATTAAATAGAGCTTTATAATCCCCTGGGGAGTCCCCCTCAGGAAATTAGGATGTCAAATCAAATAATATTTATACAAACATCAGAATTGATTAAAATGCTCATTAATTGATTTTTACACAGATATTCTTGACTGTATTTTCCTTCTGTAAAGCCAGTTTTCACAAGTAACCTCATACATACTTTGGATCTTGAACACACTCTTAAGTATTTTTTCAGTTCAACTTATATCATCCAGCCTCTTCAGAGGAATTTCCACCTACAGTCCACTTTGGTTTGGCTCTGCAGGGTGCACAGTCACAGGTTATCCACAGTCAAATGAGGAGAAAAATGCTGAGCATACCCAACTGACCCTAAAAGGTTGATCTCGAAACGCTGCAGTCTGTTGATTGGTCACAAAAATGGCCAATTTCCATGTGACAAGAGCTAAAACCAAAACAGGTACTGCACCAGGTTCAGTGATGTGTTCACAGCTGCTGCTGTTATGAAGGTCTGAAACAATGCCCCATAGAAGTCCACTATTGTTGCTCTTTGTTTACAGTTTTGAGTCCCACTTTAGACTGCTACTTGTGTCACACTGTTGTGATGCAAATATGTGGCAAGCGCAATCCTCTCTTCCTGACTCACACCCCAGCCCTTCATTGAAGGTATCACTGGAGGTGAAAGATCTGGGTTTCACCACCAGTGGTAGCTTTCAAGCACTGTGAGCAGAAATAGTCCAGAGATTAGCATCTTTCTAGAACAAAAAGGTTTGCATTCTGAACCAAGAATCAGTGTGAATCAAATGTTTATTTTGAATCAAGCTGTGACCCCCATAAATGTGAGAGAATCAAATCGTCTCCTGTTGGAAGATTAACACCCCCAGTTTACAACTGTAGTAATTGTATTCCTGCTTAAGTGAGGTCAATATAGATGAGGAACATATCCTCTTTCTATTTTGAATATTTTTTCACAATATAAGTCTGTGGTTCTTATTTTGTTTGTGAGATTTTAAGATGAAACAGCCTGACAGGAGTTAGAAACCTTTACAGCAGCAGCAACTGAATACATCAGTCTGAGTGCTGAGGACTCAGACCAGGTAAAGCCTGCTGATCACTTTGTAAGTAATTTATTCAAACATTCTTCTCTGGTGTCAAGAACTTTACACAAAGGCACTTAAAGAAGTATCTTTCTCTGCTCTTATGCGTATTCAAGTAAAAAAATAGCAGGCTTGAGCGAGAGCAAGTTTGCAGCATAATAATTTGTGATGCGAGACAACAAAATTAAAAAAACATTAAAAAAGCTGTTTCCATTTTTTGAGGACTGTACACAAGAGTTTACCTGTTTTTAACAAGAAAAAGTCAGCAGTCTTCAACGTGAACACATCGGCAGCAAATGCTGCACATTCTGCTCAACACCAGCTCTGGTCTCTGCTGGTTCACATACACCAAAACTTTGATTCTCCCCTTCTGTCATGATTTATTCTCATTCTGATCTGTGTACTCAGTCTGACAACTTACAGGTTGAGAAATCAAAATCAGTCTGCTATTATACACACATCAATAGGTGCTTTATTCCTCTATTAATAAGACGGTTATTATGAGCTTTGTCTATTCATGTAAATATATAGGCAAATTCAGCACTTCTGCCTTTAGTTATGCCAGAGTCAGTAGGCTCCAGAGCTCACTGTAATGAACTAACTTGTGAAATTTGTGAACAAAATGTTTTCTTAATTATTTTCTCACAAACTGATCCACTGCGGTCTGGAATCTGCAAACTGATCTTCATTTTGAAAGCATATTATTGAAAAATTAAGCAAAACCAACAAATAAGGCCATGTTTTCATGGTCTGTCTAGTTGTTGTCAATAAAAAACAAACTCGACATTGTCCTTAAAATGAAGAAGACATGAAGCAAACAAGGTTACACTGCATGAAGGAGAAACGGTCATCTCTATTGACTGACACATCCTGGTGGTGAAGAGGGACTGTCGGTGCATACATTAGTGTACATGAAGGAAAGGGGGATCAGAAACTCAGTGGGGGAGTAATGAATCTGCACTACAGACACCGTGTCTTCAGGAGCCATGTGCACATGTGTGCTTGTGCATGGTGCTGCGAGATCTGGGAAAACGTAACCTTGAGACAGGCTGCCTGTTCTGTGAGAGAATCTCTAGCCTGGAACCAAAACAGCACGCCGGCTGCATAAGCAATGACATTTCTGGTGTGATGAGGAATCCAGGACAGGTAAGAAATCCAGATCCTGCTGCCTGAGGCTTGTTTACACAGTGCGGTATGTGTGTACGTGCCTGTGTGCATAAAACATATTTAGACATGTGTTTACAGACATGCTCTGCAACTAGAGTGTGTGTGCAACTTCATGATCAAACTGTGGCCCCGAGGAGGGCTGAGAGAAACTCCTTCACTGAGTGTGTGTGAGGGATCATTATACAGTGTGTCTTAAGGACAGAAGTGTGGCCTCAGCCAGCAGCCCTCTATTGATAAATATGCACGGTATGTCTGAGGAGGCCAGAGGGCCTGAGACAGAAACAAGCAGCTATTGTGGTCCAATACCACGAATACCAGCACAGGAGGAATCAGAGAGGAGAGGAGGAGAGATAGATCTAATATCAGTCTACAACAGAGAGCTCTGTCTTCATATCTGAGTGTTAGGGCACCGGGGCTGTTTACACCTGACAGTCGGATGCATCCAGGAGGAGTGAATCACCAGTGGACAACTCAACGTACATCAAGAATCAACCTGCTTTAGTCCAATGATCTCAAGTGATCGTTAGAAAGGACAACGTTATGTTTTCACAATATCTGACATGACATTTCAAAACGTATTTTAGTGTACGCCAATATGATACTGACATATTAAAGTAAATTAAAGTGCAGTTTTTGGCCATGTGTAAAGTGTGCTCTAACAGTAACAGTAAATCAAGCTCAGTCTGCCCACACTGATTCACCAGTCTGTCAGATTCAGCCTCAGCTTTCACTTTCAAATAAAAACTCACACAACTTAATGCTATCCCATGAGAGCAAACAACAGAAATGTTCAAATCTGCCAATACTGAGATTCAGTGTTTGAAGCAATTACCTGCTGATTAGGGATGTGAATCAAAAAGCAATTCCAGTTGAGAATTCTCAAGGTACTGATATCAGTCATCTTTTGCTTAACATTTCCCCCCCATTATTCAAAGACATCCCAGATCAGACCTCTACTGCTGTCCTTTCTGCTGAACGAGGCAGTCAGCAGAAAGGACTGCAGTTAACTGCACACATGGAAGCATTTATGTATGCATTCCATTTGTTATCAAGAGCTCCATGTGTTTGACATTGTTGTCTCTAAAAAAACCTGTGAAGAGCAATTTTTTACACACAAAGAAAATCAGCAGGAATTGATAGGATAATTGTTAAGAACTGAATTGATCAGCAGAATCAATAATTGCATTGAAATCAATAACATTAATTCTCTTCCCTACCGGTGGTACAAATATTCTAAAGAAAACATCCTTCATTCCCAGTGAAACATTTAGTTTTGGCCGAGCTTGCTTGGAGCCTTGTTGAAGGTGAAGGGAAAACTGTGCCAGGTATCATCCCAATGTGAAACCAAGGAAAGCAGGTACCAGGAAGTGAAAAAGCCATTACAGTGGAGATACTAGTATATTGGTTGAGCTGCTAGCTGATGGTTCAGCCAAGAACTTTTAGTCTTTCATAAGAAAGTCTTTTTTATCAATCCGGTGATCCACAAGGTTAAGTTAATCATCAGTTTAACACAGTTTTCTACAGTTACAACCCAATGAGGCGCTTTAAAGGTGGCCCAAACAGACTAGTCCACAATTAAGCACTTTATACGGATTATCAGTCACAATGACAATTAGGACTCAGACAACATTTCAATTAAAACTTTAGGTATTAAAGTGCCTCTAACAATCTCTATTCTAAGGAACTTGATTATAAAATAGAGATATGGACCTGCAGTGAGAACAGAGAGATCCTGTGGATCTTTGATCAGCTTGTTGGTCAAATGTCTCGTGTTTATTTCTATGGGATTATTGTAAAGTAAAAAAATGCATAGCCACTCACTGTGCCAATAATGGGGCAAGTCTTTGAGCATATTTCGCAAATTTTGGCCCTCTAGGTGCACTCAGTAAAAACTGTGCTTAGTTTGTTTTGAAAAGTAAAAGCAAAGATGAATCGAGTTTGAAGTTATGTCAGACCCAACACAGAACTTATTGCATCTTCTGTATCCACATATGTTCCCTAAAGGTGTGTGCATGTGTTTCAAACATCATCAACAAATGACACCAGGTGAGAACACAATTCTTCTACTCACTCTCATCAGGCAGCTCAACCTCCATCTCATCCTGCTCCATCTGTCTGCACCACCCTTCCATCCTCTCCATCTCGGCCTGCAGCAGCTTTAGGAACCAGCGCCCGTCGCGGGGACACACTGATTGTGCGACTGCCTCAAGCGTCGCCACATCTGGCTCGCTGTCCATCCAGGGGTCTGGAGGGGGCAGGATGGATGGGTCGAAGCCCACCTCGCCATAGTCGTCCCCGATGCAGGCGTGGTAGTGGTTCCCAGAGCCCTGGATGCTGACAGTGGAGGTGGCGGCGTCGCGGGAGTGCTGGCGTGGCATGGTGGCGCAGTAGCGGGGCAGAGGGCACGGAGCTTCTAATGGGTCATCGAGGTCAGCTTGTACTGCTGTGGTTACACTGTTGGAGCGTGTCATCCTTCGGTAGCTAGGACAAAAGGGAGAACACTTTTATGATCTGCTCCAGGATGATTTATTTAGACCCTTATATTGTAAAATAACACCACATTACAGCTGTACTCATGATAACATCGCTCACACACCACACACCAGGTCTAAAAAACCCTCAAAGATCACATCAAGCTCAGACTGATAACGATGAAAAGCTTCCAAAGTGTTTTGTGTGTGCTTGTTTTGTCACCTGGCACATTCAGGAGCAGCAGAGTGTGCGATTGTCTATCCCACCACAAACCCTGCTGTGGGGCTGAAGCACACACACACTACAAAACACACACTTGAACACACACACCTGGGACCCTTCCCTACAGCTGGGTGTGCCGAGTCGTATTTGGCTCTGAGGCTTTGTGCTGCTGTCATGCTGCCTGTGCCAAGTCGCTCCACACAGTGTGCAACAGCAGACACACAGACACGAGATTAAATCAACACGCTCACATTTGGCTGCGTCCTCCGGAGCAGCTCGCCATTCCAGTAATGAATGGGACGCCAGAGAGACGTGTGCGTTTCAGGGAGTAGGGGGGACTGGGCGAGCTGAGTGTGCTGCGATTGGATGAGGCTGCAGTTTAATCCCTATAAGATTACAACTGTGAGAGGTATACCACTCAAAGCACATGTTTTATTAACATTTACTAAAATGGGGCAGTTTGGCTCATTCAAACGCTGCAGGAACAAGATCTAATTTTTGATAGGCTTACATAACAGCCCGAAGAATCAAATGAAGAGGAATAAAGTGACATACAGATTTAACCATTATTGTCATATACTTTTAAAAACATCTTTTTCTATCAATGCAGTCAAGATATTAGAAGTTTTAAAGGGACTGTGAGGAGAATCTATTGCCGGCGACACAAAGACTCTGCTACCCATGAGCACACGCGGCGACTGTCGTAATGCTGCGTTCCACTAACCTCCGAACTGGGAGTGACATCATCTCCGACTTATCGGCGTTCCAGTTGAAGTTGAAAAACATGCTGATCTACCAGGCTATTGTTAGCTGTTGTTAGCACGCCCTGCGTTGTTGTTTACAAATCTCACATGAAGAATGTGATTATCACTATGGCAGCATTTTTGTAAATATAAGTCTAACAATACGTTGTCTACTGCTGATCTAGAGCGACACACCCCAGTCAGAAGAGCAAATAAATTGATTATTACAGGAGCTAAATAACTGTTCACACTGGGGGCATCCATCTTCGATTGTCAACACTGGGGTGGCGAGGTTTCACCGAGTTCCCAGTAGGAAATTCAGACTTCGGGGGTCGTTACAGCTGCAGTTTCCTACTTGGAACTTGAAAATTCCTACTTATGACTACAACTGGAACGCACCACAACACAACCGAAGCCAAAGCGTGTGCTTGTTGTGTTGTAGCCTGGACCTTCCTCCAAACTCTGCATTGATTTGCAGCTTCAACAACTTACAGGATGCAAAGCGACGAGGTAATGTATCTCTTTCTAGTTACATAGCGGTATTTTTTGATGTGTGACAACAAGCAAGTTTTGAAAAACTTAGTATCGTAGTTTTGTAGCCGGCTCTATATCGCTACTAACAGCCCAGTGCTCTAAGACATGTCCGAATAATATAAATTTGCTCTAGTTTTAATTGTCTTATTCCCGAAGTTGAGTATCCAGTCCAGTCCAGTCCTGTCCGACCCGACCAAGAAGCTAAGGAATAGCATTTATAGATAACCTATTTTGATGCTATAAAACACATCGGTAAGTGTGTATTTCCATCAGGCATATATCTAAAAGTGAGACTTTTTTGCAATTACTTAGAAACTCCTCACAGTCCCTTTAACTTCAACACTACACTAATAAATGTACAGTATGTATAAACAATAAGGCTATTTTTGTGATGCCATGGCTCTAAAAGAACTAGAAATTAGTTCAGTTTTAGTTTTGCTTTGATTCACAGTGATAGACTAGCGAAACACATACCACAAACAGACCTACTGTTAATACCAGTTTAAGGATAAAGGGATTTTGCTTTAAATAGTGTTAACCAAAAATAAAACATTTCCTCTCTATATTTTTATCCAAAGAAAATGTAGTCAGTGGTTTTGCTCCTTGGTTTTCTTGTATAGAGTAACTGAGGCGGGAAATTTACCTTATGTTGTTCTTGTTTTAATGTTTAAACAAAAAACCTTTAGCTGCATGTGATTACCCAGTATTCTGATTGTAAAGCTAACAATATAAGCATCGTTCATTTAAAATGAGTAGGGATGCACGATTGTGGATTTTGTCAATACTTGTGTGCTGATATTTCTAAAGCGTTACATTTAGCTGGTACTGAAAATGAAACTGATAACAATAGTCTCCAGTATATAGTCTAGACTGTTTTTAAAACTGTGACAGCTTATTTGTGAGAGAAACAATGTGAAAGAATAACTTAGTAAAAAGCACTTTGAGTTACATATATTGTAGGAAAGTGCTGTATAAATAAAGTTTGATTGATTGATTGCTTGAAAATGATACTGTTGGTTTTTAAAAACAGTGAGTCAGTTAATTGGCATATTATACTAATATACAGATAATATTGTGCATCCCTAAAAATGATCATCAGATATCAGGGTTCCCACTCTTTTCTAGAAATCATTTTCCAGGACATTTCCAGGACATTTTCCAGGACTTCTTCCAGTGTCACATAACCAACTGAAGTTACACTGTTGCTGTGGGCAGTTTTAAATTCTAGTTAGCCTTCTAAAAATCAAGATTAGAGGTTGATGAACAATATATCTAGCTATTGATCATAGATCATAGAATTTCTTTGTTTCTAACTCTCCAGCACGAACATTGTCTGTTAGCTATCTGCTCACTCTAGCTTTTATGTGTCTTAATATTATAAATTTATGGTTATACATATTTTTAATCTTTATTTACTCTTCTTTTTTATGAGTAGATTTTGTTAATTTAGCCTAAATTTTATTTTGTCATTTTTTTATTATATCTTTTTGTCCCCATTGTTTTGAGTTTTTATATTTTATGCCTAAATTTGCATTATTTTACCTACTCACATTTTCTGGCTACGTGTACATTGGTTACCAAGTACATTTTTTCTTAATTTCCTATGTTTTAAGCAAGAAGGAAGACGGATAATTTTCCAGGACAATTTAAGCTATTTCAGGACATTCCACTTTCTTCCTCATTTTTCATATGTTTTCCATGACTGGACAATTGGGCAATCATTTTCCAGGTTTTCCAGGTTTTCCAGGACGCGTAGGAACCCTGGATATGTTTAGGCAACTGATAATCAGCAGTCAGAAAACATCACCACTATCTGCAATCTGTTTTTACATCATCATAACTCTCTTAGTGCAACAGTTCAATGAGTGACCTAATTACGGACGATTTACAGCTGACTGTGTTAATCATAGTTAAAGGACCTGCGGACACAGACAGTGAACTTTTAATGGCTCATTTTGACATTTTTGAGAGTTTTCATAAAAAACACATCAGCAGTTTCCATGTAAGAAAATGCAGCCAAGGAAAGTAAGCTAATACAAACATGGCAACAAAGTCAAATAAAAGTCGTCTTTTTGGATTATCTCTAGACAAACTGATACACCAAACATGTTTCTAAAGTATAATCCTGATTTATCAAAGAGAATTGATCCCTGTTAGCTGGATTAACAGACATCTGTGACAGTGCAGTCTTAATATCACTCTGTTTAGATGTTGACGTTTGTGGACTGATTTCATCTGTTTGCCTTGAAAACTTTCTGTCACACTGTTCCTTGAGCTTTGTTTCTTCTGTCATATCTTCTGTGCCTCTACGATGATCCTACCAGTCAGGTGTATCCTACCGCTCACGTCTGTATCCCATTACTTTGGGGGATGTACACAAGACCTTATAAGTAATAAAGCAAACCTGAAAGTAAGGAGATTTAAATTGTTTTATCAGGGATGACTTCATGTTTGTACTGTACAAATATTCACGTTAGCCAATACTGACCAATATTTAACAATCAGAAAGAGGAGTTTGAGCCAAACCAACTTAAGGAAACATGACAGCCATGGAAAGAAGATGCCAAAATATCGAAAGTGCCCCATGTGGTCGGCAGCAGTATGAGTGAGGAAAAGCTCACACATAAAAAGAAATAGTACTATGTTAATTAGATCAAAACATTTTAGTAGCTTATGTTTCCTACTCTGTGCACAAACCTCCTCCAAGGCATTTCTAACATTGTGGAATGAGTTATAATCACAATGTGGAAATTTGCCTTATCTGATGCTTAAAAAAGTTTGTGTATTCACATCTGGTTTTCAATCACCACCAAATATAACGGGCAGAAAACTGCTCTGTCTCGCAACTGAAAAAAATCCTTTAAAAACTGCTAGATCTGCACAAGGATTAAATTACCACTAATATCTAATCACTTCTTCCTTTTAGAAGGACCAAAGTTTCTTGAAAAGTTGATCAAAATCTGTTCATAAATAACTGAGTTATCCATTTCACAAACTAACAAACAAACATCAGCAAAAACATGACCTCCTTTGTGGAGGTAATCTTGAATATTTAGGAGCTTATGGGACACAAAACCTACAACCTGGGCAATTTACTCTTAATCCTAGTCTGCACTTTGAATTAAATGTTGAATAATTTGAGTTTATTTTACAAGATTGGTTATTTTGGTGCTTCCAAATGTGGGAGTTACAGATTGTGTTATGTTAAAATATGAGGTACTGATGAATTGCAAAACATTTAGACTAAGGGTCAGATCAGACCCAAAAAGCTTAAAATAAATAATAAAAAAAACAATTTAATGTTTATTTTTGACAAGACAAAACATGCTAATAAGAGCTGAACATTATTATCATTTGGATTAAGTGCCCATAAAGACATAAAACCCATAAACTTGCCCTTGTATAAGTGTAGTTGATGATCCTTGGCCTAAATTCTGTAACACTGAGTATTTCTTTTCAATTGTTCCTCCCAAATCAAAACAACTTCAGCAAATTACTGCCTTTAATTTGAAACATTTCACCACACAGTTAACAAAGTTGTTCCCTCTCCTGCTGGGTGCCCACAGTCTCCTAACTCATGGACCTCAGTTTGACCTCCCCGCAGGACGACACACACAAATGATCACAGCTCCATCCCCGGACACACACTCCTCCACCACTCAACCCATTCATCTCTACCTCCTCCTCTTCTCATTCATCTCTCCTCTTCCATGAACAGAGGGAAAAAGAAGGAGCAAGAGGACCGAGGGAGTGGCTTCAAGAAGATCAAACACAAGTGTGTGTGCCGCAGCGGCCTGCCAATATGTGTGTGTGAAGAGCAGTTAAAGAGTAACTCCTCCGAGCAGGTGTTCACTTCTAATGACCTCAGCCTGCTTTCTATCGGCCCGCTAACAACTTCCTGCAGGGGCAGAGACGGGCAAGGCCAAACACAGCCCAGACAGAAAGACAGACATATCAATACACGGGAGAACAAGAGAGGGAATTTGAAGAGAAAAGCCTGTGTGGAGGAGAAACAAGGCGATAAAACAAGAAGAAGGCATGTAGGATTGGGGAAAGGGGCAGGGAGAAAAATGTAGAAGGTCCGTGTTCTTATTACATTCATGTGGTGAACATGATGGAAAGCTATAAATCACAACAAAGGTGGAGTCTCCCTGTACACATTCCACATCCTGCTGCTTTCTGAAGGCCTCTTCACGGGTTTTTTTTCCCCATAATCTTAATATTTATCCTCTTATGAGCTGTGAATGGAAGTCAAACCACAAACATCCCCCTAAAAACACCAGAGAGTCTGTCAAAACAATCTGATGTGTTATTAAGATACAAAAGAGGCAGCAGAATATATGTGGTATCACTGAAAACACATCCTCAACAGAGCCCAAACTGTTGTCTTAAACTCGTACCTGAGGCCTGTTTTTGTTTGTGTAAGTCAGTAATGACAAACTCTCAGCCTGAAGGGACAAAACAAAAACACACAGGTCCAGTCGTCCCTTTATGGACTTTTCAAGATGGTAGCGCAAATGGTTTAGTCACTAGAACGAGAGCTGTTCACTGTGACTGTAAAGCCATCTGGTGACCACCACCCAAAGACCCTAAGCATGCAGGGACCCAAACAAGGAATCCAGCAGTCAATCAAGAAACGTCGTTAAATCCTCAAATCTCTTTTGGAATTTTTGACAGAAGCTGGAAATTAGTGAAAAGAAACGCATGATGTGATGATCTAAAGCTGAAAACAAGCCCAAATGATCAACAACAAACAGGTTTTGGTATCTTGACAAATGTAAAAAACTCTTGGAGGAGCGTCATGTGTGAACAGCCCTGAACTTCTAGAGTAGTTTCTTTGTTTTACACTCTAATGCTCACTTTGATCCTAAAAGACTATCCAATGAAACAGGAAGCAAAGTAGCCATGACTAAAAAACTGTCTGCATTGTTTTTACTTAAGATGCCATGTGCATTGTATGCATCCTTCTTATAAAAAAAAAATCCAGAAACTTTTAGGGTTCAATGTGCATGTGAAGACACTTGTGAACATGCCTGAACCCAGAGAGGGACATTTCCCTCACTGCTGCGAGTCTCTCATTCTTTTTATGTGGAAAGTTGTCCTGGAGAGCATATTCAGTCATTCTCAGACAAGAGTGTAAGGTGACACTGACATTTCTATCCAGCAACCAGGGCATCACAAGTGAAATAATAAGGCACTCAACAAGGATAGTTCTTTTTCTGTTTGCCTTTTTGCAGCCTTTGCCTACATCTGTTATCTTTAACTGGTAGCATTAAATGTTGCAGCATTAAGAAAGTTAACTAATATCCTCGAGGTAAATTTAAATTGCTCAGTGTACACATGATTTGTCTTAATTCATAAAGTATCACATAGGAAACATAAACAAAACCAAAGAACCATGTCTGCCCACAAAAGCTACTTACTTTCTCTGCAGCCACTGTTGTTGACATGGCTAACATCGGAAGTCTTACTCCCATTGATTCTAAGGGAAGTGACATTAAACAGCTAGCTAGAGTGCTGAGAGCTGAAAATGGTGGAAAACAGTCTGATAATGAAAATAAGCATCAGTGTTGAGAAGAATGTGGCAAAAAGCACTGAGCTCTTTTTCTTTGGTTTTTAATACTATGATAGGTTAATCCGTGGCTAAATAGTACCGATGTATATTCAACATACTGTCCGTTTATTAATAGACTCTTTTGTTTTGTCCATCATTGTGGATTCAAACAGCCTTTTTTTGCCTTTTCCCCTTTGGTGGTCTCATGATATTCCTTCATTCAAATGAGTAAGCTTTCTAAGGGACATATTATCAAATGACCTACACATGTGGCAAAAATTGTTAATACCCTTCTTGTAAAGAAAGAAAAGCCTACATGATCACTGAAATAACTTGAAACTCACAAAAGTAATTACAAATACAAATGTACTGAAAATTAACTAATGACAATCAGACATTGTTTTTGAATTGTGGTTTAACAGAATTATTTTAAAAAACAAACTAATGAGACTGGTCTGGACAAAAATTATGGTGGCCCGAGAAAGATTGTAAATGATTTGACCACAGGGACATGTTAAAGGAGACATATCATACTCGTTTCTCCTTTTCACTATGCCAGACTAGGATGCCTGTAAAGCATTTCTGCCCTCAGTACAAGTCATTTAGTTCCTTCATTGCCCCACAATAGCGTTCTCAAAATCCTCATTTTAGGCCATTATCAAGCTCTCGTTGAAACGCTTGGATCTCAGGATGACCTACAGTTACCTCGCAACGTCACAGCCCTTTGTGCTCTGATTGGTCAGTTCTGTCAGAGCTGCCGAGAGGGTTGAGCCAGCCTGTCCTTCTTCTTCTACTGTATTTTCTGGCAGGCTCAAAGCAGCGGCCGCGTATTGAGTCCCCCTACAGGCCAGAGCTGGTAATGAGTGAATGTGAGCTAGGGAGCTATATACTGCTGCTGGTGGATGTGTTCCTCGGTGACGGTTTTGTGGCTAACGGACATCACAGAGGAGGAAGTGTTTTATCAGATTACTCCAATAAAAAGAAAGGTACCTTGTGTCGTCAAGACGATTTAAATCTCGCGGACATCTCGCAATGACCTATTTTCAGAGGCATCAAATCTCGTTCTAGGATATCAGAAAAAATACAATATCTCATTTTTTGAAAATTAAGGGGGTGTAAGGTCTTGTTTTCAAATTTATTATATTATATGTAAGTATTAAATCATGCATCAGCATGATATGTCTCCTTTAAACTAAGGTATGTCCTGTAATTAGCATCACAGGTGTCTTCAATAGCAGAGTACCAACAATTTTTTGCCACATCTGTATAATTGCCTGTTTACACAAGCTAAAAAATAATGTAAGTGCGGCTTCCAGCACAAATATTTTGATAGATATTAACATCATGATTCTAAAATACAACTATTCACTGATTTACAGCATGCACCAAACAGAGTCGTACACTCATTCACACTGCCGTTTCAAGCCATAATATTTATACGTCTGTGACGTTTCACCTCCACTGTGAGGAAAGGAGGAATCCCTCATTCGTTCCATCCCGAGAGGAAGTAACAGAGGTGTGATTTGGAGAAGAGGGAGGCAAGAGCACTGTGAGTGTCTCTGCCTTTGTGTGTATGTGGTGGCACTCAGGTCATATTCCAGCGTGAGTCCTCAAAGATGTTACAGCCTTGCGGAATTGATACAAATGTCTAAACTATCTTGAGGTGTAAGTATAGCAGAGCCTCGTTGCAGTGATTTTTCGTAAAGGCACCATGAATTAGGCGGCTGAACTTAAATGTCCCATTAAAAGATCATCATTGACATTGAAATAAATTAAAATACATGTGAAAAATGGAGGTACATCAAAATACCAAAGGATGGAAAAAACAAAAAATGAGTGCAGCATGTCTTGTGGCACAGTACTCTTAATTATTCAGTTTGCATAATTCTGGGTGGCAACAAGTGTAATTAAAACTCTCTTAATTTCCCAGTTCTACCTCTACCACTGCACTTCTAGCTGTCACCCTTTTCACACATGCCAACCTGAAAGTTTCAAGAAAATTTGTGAGTAACCAGAAAATTCCCCGCAGTTTCATGTCAATCATTAAAAAGGTGGAGAAGGAAAATGACCGAGAGGGTCAGCAGGAAAAGATGAAGCAAAAAAAACAAAAAAGTGTGAACCAGAAACCTTATTTATCTCCCCACATTGTCGCTGATAAAGTGGAGTAAATGGCCAGCCGGCTGTTTGTTGTGTTCCTCCCTCCTCCACTCCCTCTCAGTTAATCTCAGTTCAAACAGCAAGGTGAGGTCATGACCTGCGATGGCTGCACATAAACACAGTCTTTCTCTTTCTGTCGCTCACACTCCTACACACAAAAACACACATAAGGAAGTTTGGGCACTGGAGTGAGGCTGTAGGAGTTTGGCACTCTCACTGTCTGGGAATCTAATGTGGGGGGCATCGTGCCCAGACCTCCCAGGTACACTCGTGTAAATGCATGGAGCAGCACGCACGCACACACCAACAGGTAAACAGCCCAGAAAAATACCCTCTCCAAACATTAACTGTGGGAGTGCAGAGTAACATCCAGGCCCCGAGCGGACTACAAGGTGTCTGGGTGAGTTAATGTTTGTCTTGGTCAGTCAGCTGAGACCTCCCCCTCTCAGAAAGCCCCTCCAAAGTTCCCTGACACAGAGTGAGTGTGTGTTAAAGTGCTGGACCCAGGCCCCGCTCTGACCTTTGATTAAAGGTGATGTGTCCCTGAATTCCTCAAGCATGCCTCGGATACGGCACAAAAACACAGGACCGTGTCTAAATTTGTCAAACTTCCCTCAGCATGTAGAAGGTCAGAATTTACAAAAAACCCCAATGCAAATGAAGTTGGGACGTTGTGTAAAACCGAAACAAAAACAGGACACACTAATCTGTGCACATCTTTTTTTTTTTTTTCTTCTCTTGTGATTCTGTCATCCTCGATCCTCTCTTAAAACCAAAGTAAATCGAGCCTTCTCTGTTGTGGCACCCAAACTCTGGAACGCACTACCTGTACATGTGCGGACTGCAAACAGCCTCTCTACCTTTAAAACACAGCTGAAGACGTACTTGTTCACCTTGGCCTTTGGTGGAGTATAGCCACTTTTATTTGGGACTTTTATTGGTTTTACTGAGCAGTCTGCATATTTAAACTGTACTGTTCCTGTTCTTATTGCTTTTATTTGTTTTTTTACTTTTATTGTTTTTTATTGTTTTATTGTTTTTATCATGTCTGCCTTTTCTACTGTAAAGCACTTTGGTAGGCTGCTGGCTGTTTAAATGTGCTATATAAATAAAGCTGACATTGACATAATCTGCAAATACTTTAAAGTATATCCAGTTGAATATAGTGGAAAGACAATACATTAAATATTCAAACTGATGAACTTCCTTTAATTTATTTTGAAAAAAATTGCCTCTTTTTGAATTTGATGTCTGCAACATGTTCCAAAAAAGCTGGGACAGAGGCAACAAAAGACTGGAAAAGTTGAGGAATGGTCAAAAATACCTGCTTGGAACCTTTCACATGTAAACAGGTTAGGGGGATAGAGGTCAGTGTAAAGATTGGCCATAAAAGAGCATCCCCCTAAAGGCTCAGTCGTTTACAAGCCAGGATGGGTCAAGGTTCACCACTTTGTGAATAGTCCAACAGTTTAAGAGCAACGTTTGTCAATGCACAACTGCAATTTGGGGATCATCTACAGTCTATAATATCATTGAAAGATTCAGAGAATCCAGAAAAATCTCTGCACAAAACTGGTAAGTCTGAAAACTAACACTGAATGCCTGTGACCTCCAATCCTAAGGTGGGTCTGATTTAATCCAGCATCATTCTTTACAGGATTTTACCATGTGGGCTCAGAACACTTCAGAAAACCATTGTCGGGCACAGTATGTCTTTCATCTACAAGTGCAAGTTATAACAACACATCAAAATGAACGACACCTCAAAATGCTGCCGACTTCTCTGGGCCTGAGCTCATCTACGAAGTGTCTGACAAGTCCACATTTCAGATTGTTTTTGGATGTCGTGCTCTTGGGGCTAATGTGGGAAGGGACTGTCAGGACTGGTCTCACTGCAAAGTTTAAAAGATAGCATCTGTGATGGTATGGGGGTATGCTAGTGCCCATGGCATGGGTAACAAGCCACCGTTAATGCTGGTTTCAGATCAACATATGCTGCTATCCAAGAGACATCTTTTTTAAGGGATGTCCCTGCTTATTTCATCAAGACAATGTCAAGTCATATTCTGCACATGGCTTCATACTGTAAGAGTGTGAGTGCTAGACTGGCCTGCCTAAACACCAGACCTGTATCACACTGAAAATGTGAAGTGCATCATGGACACAAAATATGATAGCAGAGACCTTACACTGTTAAGCTACTGAGGTTTTACATCAAGAAAGAATGGGAAAAAATTCCATCTGTAAAGTTTCAACAATTAGTGTCCTCAGTTCCCAAATACTACTAATAAAAGAAGAATGATTTAACACAGTGGTAAACACACCTCCGTCCCAACTGTTTTGTGACATATAAGGCATCAAATTCAAAAAGAGAGAATATTTGCAAAAATATAAGAGTAGCACTTTCATCTTTAAATATCTTATCTTTGTAGCATACTCAATTGATTACAGGTCAAAAAAAATTAGCGAATCCTTGTATTCTGTTTTTATTTATGTTTCCAGACTTCACTGGAACTGGGGTTTTGCAGATGAAAACAAAGAAACCATAAATGCCTGAGCATCCAATCGGAGGCCTCGACACTCCCTGGGTGACGTCACTAAAGCCAAAATCTGCTTCTCTTCAGACTGGGAGCATGTTGCAGAATGAGTCGGCTCTGACAGCGCAGCAGTCTCTCCCTCAGAGCTCTAAACAAACCCAATAAAACTCCCCCTCTCTCTTTCCCCTCTCCCTCCCCACTACGCCTACACAAACACAGCTTTAAAGTCGCCTGAATCACAATGACTGCAGCAACAGATGGCTGTCAACTCACCCCCTCTGCCTTCCCAGTTACCCTGCGCCACATCCTCTGGCCCAGCTGTCACTTGGGGCCCCCCTGGCTGAGGGGGGACTCTGACGCCAACCTCTCCCCTCCCCACCATCCCGATTTTAGGACAGCTGCTGCAGGGAAGTTGGTGCAAGGGGGGCACAAAGTTCTACAGCACACTTCAAACTTCTTCCCTTCTCCCGAGGTCCTCCTCACGCTCTTATCTGTTCCACTTTTACACCCTCCTCCTCTCCTCTGTACTTACCAGCGATCATCCTCCACCTGAATTCCTATGGACTGGAATTTGGACTGCTCCTCTGTCGGCTCTCCTTCTTCTGGATCCACCTGAGAAAAGAGGATGAGAAGGAAGAGGAACTGTCAAACTGCACTCAAGAGCAGAATCTCATAAAAACTAAAGCCTGAAGGCGAGCCAGCGGGGTTTTCCCTGCAGCAAATAATCCCTTTTTTTCCATCATCTGTGTTGGATAGTGCATTTCCAGACTTGCATAGAAACAGTGAACTTCCACCAGCAGGTCTGTGCAGTTTGGTAAAGTTATCCCTGGTCTTGCTTGTAACTCAGCAGCCAACCATACCCTTACTTGATGGATGGAGGTGTTTCAAGCTCCACCCTTTAGAGCAGAGCAGGGATCAACAACTTTAGTCACCAAGAGGGCCACATTCTGAACTACTCACTGAAACTATGGCTCTTCTTGTTGCTATTCTACTGCACACATAGCTGACTTTGTCAGGTTTTCTTCATGTGTATACTTTTTAGAAATATTTTAAACTTGTAGGAGGGCTGCATTAAGTTGGTGGGAGGCCCTTTTTTCTGTGTTTGCTTGTGCATTTTTCCATTTGGCACAAGAGATAAGTCATTTGCTTTAGGTGGTAAACAGAATCTAGATGTGGATCCAGAAATTTTCAATGAGATGTTAAAAGTGTGAGATAGGGCAGCTCCTCCACATTATGGACAGTGGCCCCGTTTACATGGGTCAAAAAATCCTATTTACAATCAGATTAGAAATGTCTCATGTAAACACCTTAGCCAACCGGATTCACCCGGATCTGATTTTAAGAGGTAGTCTATGCCGATTGATAATCCGCTCCATGCTTCATGTAAATGGCTGAGTGGAGCAGATTGGGTTGATAGAGAGGATTGTCCAGTCTGCGCAGGTGCTCCGTAGTACATAAGAGGCATGTAGTGACGTACGCAGAGCGTGCCCAAACAAATATGGCGAACAAACAGAAGAACTGGACGGTTGAGGAAAGGACGATTAACTGCTGTGACTTCAGAGCCTAAAATAAATGTAAGCATAACACAATAAGCGTCTCCAACAAAACACAACATGGATCCATCTTTCTAGAGGTAAACAGGAAGCAGGTACACATTTGCAGGTAGTGGCAGAGTGACCTTCTGCACGTGTAAAAAAAAACAATACAATCGGATTCAGCTGGGGCCATGCAAACGCAGATTGAACATGGATCTCTTTACTCAAAGTTCATGTATATCATGATCGAATCAGATTCACTTAATCCGATCGATTTCAATCAAATTGAGGAAAACTACCCATGTAAACGGGGCCAATGTCTCCACTGACAACGCTGGAAGTGCCGTAGCAGAAATTTCACTCTCTCATTCCCTCCAGTTGTGATCTGGTAAAATTGGGGCAACCTGAAGACGTCCAACATCGAAGTTGAAAATTTCATCCATGGGGGCGTTCCCAGTGATGCTATTTAATTTGCAGCTCGGACTACCCCAGTTCAGAGACCAACTGGAGTGCACCAATAGCTGTTTGGTGTCAGTGGTGTGTTTTCAGTGATGAAGCACATCCTCCAGAAATATATCATGACTTCCTTGCTCACACTTTTGTTTTCTGTCAGCTGAGATCATTTCAGATGTTCATCAGGACAGTGATGTTAACTGAGCTCATGTTGTTGGCGATTCAACAGTTTAATGTCACTGTTTTTAAATTACTCTATTGCAGGGTTCGGCAGGTAAGTTTGGCCTTGGGCCAAAATTCTTCTGAGCAACTGAATGGTGGGCCAAAACATCACATCAATCAGAAATATCTTTTCTTTCTCTCTGTCTCTTTTTTTTAAAAAACCCTTTTTCCCTTATCTATAGGCTACTTTTATATTGTGTGAATACAAAAAGTAGGCTAATTTAAGAGAGTAATTTATTTTAAATACAGTAACTTCATTTCTCAGACTATTAGTGTGTTATTACTGCTTTAGCTCCACTGTGGCTGCGTTATAAAACTGCTTATAATAGTAACTTGTTGATAATATAGCTGCTGTCTCTAATCAGCAACTTGACTGTCTTTTAAGTCATCATAAATGTGCCATAGCCAACTACATTTTTTCCTCCACACATTTAATAAAAATGTCAGTAATTTCCATTTAAAAATAACCACTTCTTTGAGCCCAACTGTAATAAAGACTTATAAAAAAAAGATTTCCAGGACTGGGCTATGGTTGTCGTTTTTTGTGATAGCAGCTAAATAAGTTACTTTGTTTTTAATTAGTCCTTTTCAGGGACATGCTGGGGCTGAAAATCAGCCCAGGATTTTTTTGGACCAGACCGGCCGAATGTCGTTCATAAGAGCGGGGGGGAGGGGGGTGATAGTGGTGCTGATTGATATTTTCCGCCTCCCCCAGTTGGACTAACACAAGCCACTGCGCTGCGGCCACGGGCCGACTATTTTGTCAGCTGCGTGGCCGTGATGTTCGCGATCGCGGTGGCTTGTGTTCGTCCAACTGGGGGCGGCTGCTGATTGATATTTTCAATGGCGCGCACTGCGGTCGCCGGCCGTTCGGGGGCTTTCCCGTTTCCCCGATGGCCAGCACGTCCCTGCCCCTTTTAAATCAGATTTTCAATTTCATACAGCGGGCCAGATATTATTGGAGATGGGCCAGTCTTGGCCCGCGGGCCGTTAGTTGCCGACCGCTGCTCTATTGATTATGACTGTAAGCCTTACTAAACTCCTTACCATGATACTTGGACAAAATTTACATACATTTTTGTCATTATAAAAGTCTGTTCACTCTATTTGCTTCAGAATTCAGAGGCAGCACAGTATGCAACTCATTAAAAAAGAAAAACCTAGAATTGAGTTTAGTTTCACAATGACAAATGAGACGAATGAAGGTGCTAAATCGTCTTCAATATTTAAAGGGAAAACTTGCAACAATCTTTTTCAATCACAGACTTCAGCTGCGGCAGTAGAGCAGCCTGAGAAGGGAACGCCTCTCACTTCACAGTTAATAGGAACATGTTTTTGGTGCATTTTTTCCATCTCTGTAAGCAGACCATGACCCCTGATTTTCACATAGCCATCTTTGGCAATCCCGAATCCAAAATGTTAAAACCACAAGTTTACAAGCAAGTTCTTTGGCATTTGTGTTGATGCTTGTTATCAGATGTTTGCTATCAGACGGATCCTTTTTATCTAGGAGTCGAATAAAGTCTCATTATGAAAGCAGAGGTTATTAAATCTGGGAATAAACTTGGGTTTTTCCTGAAACCTTTTCACATATTTTATGTCTGCCACTGCAATTGATTTTTCTGAATAAATTTGTTCTTTGTTCCATTATTTCTTAAGATAGATGTGCTATCTACTGGATACTTTCAAAATGATACAGAAAAACAAAGCTGTAAAAGGGAGATCCTGCCTGCTTGATCTTCTTTTTGTTTTTCCTTCGAGTCTTTGATGGACAGTGGATAACTTGTGTATTGTGCAAATCAGCTTTAAGTTAGAAAATAAATTAAACTAGTGCTTCAAGATGAGAAATTCACACCAAGGCATTTCAGGCATTTTTAGCCAAGCTATTGTGCATAAAGAGGGAAACTGCTGCTGTGACTGCACAGCATTTTGATCCTCCTGATTAATTTTCTGCGATCAGACAGATGACGGCAAAAACATAAACTCCTTGTCAGAGGTTATTATACAGAGTAAAAACAAATACGGCTCATCCACACACCTGGATTCCTATGGAGAGGCACTTTCGTAGAGCTTCCCTCTGCGCTTTGCTGTCAGTGGACATGTGAGCGACAGCTGAGGTGGTGGCGGTGGCCGTGATGGTGATGGTGCTGTTGGTGACGTGCTGGCTGGCCGGGCCGTGCACCTGAGCGTTAGCCGCCTCGATGGCCGCCGTCAGGGCCTTCATGCTGTCGATGCTCTCTGTGGAGTTGGACAGGCCAGGCTGGGAACTGATGCCCGTCCGCTGGCCCGAGCTGCCATCCATGTAGGCATCCTGGGCTGACTCGGTGCTGCTCTGGGCTGTGATGGAAATGAAGGGTTTGGACGGGGTGGTCCGCGGTGGGACAGGGGGAGGTGTTTTCTTGTAGGTGGTTATGCATGATGACACTATGAGAAGACAGAAGGATAAGAAAAGGTAAGTGCACAGATCTGCATTAATCTACATTTGACATCAATTTAACCTTGAATAGTAACTGGATTTTTCCAGATTCCATATCTTTGACCTGGAAGATCAATCTTGCAAATCTTTTCGCTCAAACATTCGTCCCTGGTAAAAGTTACCTGGCAAAATGAGATCTATAAAGAGAGACGTACATCTTTATGCATCCAAAACAGAAAGTCAGGATTATGTCATAGCAATGTCATCTGAGACATCTCTAATTCACTGATGCATCAGCACTGAGTGATCAGTCTCACTGACTAACATCAGCAAATAACGTAGCATGCACTGACGTCAGTGGCTGTTATGTGTCTCCTGGGAGGCATAGATTGACAAGACAGACAAACTGCTGATTCAAGGAGAAAGTCTTTTATCAGGCAAAAATAATAAACTTTTAAATAATATTGTTTGTGCTCATGGCCAAACAGAGGAATTGGTTTTGATATGAGTTACTGATACCAGTACCTTTATCATTTCTGCTCACTGATTCAGTTATTTCTTTATCAAATATAGATGTTTTGTTGATTTTATTGTTGCTGTTTTGATCCTGTACAGTGTCATTCAGTGTCATGAAAGGTGCATTTAAATAATTTGTAATATTAATATTATTATTAGGTTCAAGATGTGCATTTTCTGTGCAAAATAAAGTTGGTTGTATACATTTCAAGTGTCAACAACATCAAACACATGGAGCTCATGATCTATAATGCTGCACTGTGTTGACAAATGTTGAAGCGTGTACCTGGTGACCCCTCATCCATTTCATTTACAAAGGTAATATTAAAATGTAATAAGGGAGGGGAGCATGAAGGGCCAGCAGGGGATTGCAGAACTCTGAATACATGTATCTGCCTGCGTATATGCTAAATGCGCTGTTTCACATTCTCATTCTCCCTTGCAGCAGTTTCTAAATGTGAACTGGCATAAGTACCATAGAATTTTACATTAATGTCTTGAGGCCTTATTGATGGTAGAAGCTCATTGTTGCAGTTTGCGTAATCCCACTGTAAAGAGACAGTATATGTGATGTCCCTCCATGAACTAGTGAAATGTAGTTCAAGGACTTATGAAACAGTCCATCTGGCATATAATGTTAGCATGTATATTTTTTATTCCATTTTGTGAAAGCACCCTGTCTGAGCAGGCGGGGTTTCAGATGAAATTACAGCAGAGCAAACAAGTTTATAATCTGGTACACTGTCTTGTTGATCATGAATCCAAAAGTTGTGATGGCTTGAATTATAAAAAAATAAACACCATAGGTGCTTCTATGAAGACAGAGTAACCAGGAAAAGGGATACTAGCACTTTTAAGTACACAGGGATATTATTAAGAAGGTTTCTCTGTGTATAGGGCTCATAGCAGGATACTCGAGTTCATATCAGCACAATCAATCCAACACATCTTCTCTTAAATCTTATTTGAAGGCATACAGGAAGGACTTGAAGAGAGTAATGAAAAACGCCTTTGTATTGTTTAGTAGTCCTGACTCTCTTCAATGGGTACATCTCCAGAATAATTCTTCCTAAATCCATGTGTGTGAGAGGAAAATGACTTGGTGACAGCTGACACCCTGAGGTCATAGATCCCCGTGTAGCAGTGCTAAATGCACAGTAGATTAGGGCCAACTTTAACAAATCACAGCCTCGTCCAGTAATAGGATTAGCATGTCAGCCACTTGACCCACTGATCTACATGTTGAAAGCCTCCACGCACTTACTGTACACATCCACGACTGTTTGATGCTGAATATAGCTCTGCGTGCTCGTGTGCCCTACTATTGTTTACACTAACAACTCCACGGCCGTAAAATGATGGTTATGATAAGACAAAGATGTTTAATGATACTACAGGAGACAGCTGGAGTGCACACATGGGGGATTTGTTTTGGATGCAAGCAGAGATATGAAAATCTCGTACCATTGGTGGTTTCACAGTAAAACAAAGGTAGGTAATTTGTAATTGGGGCCTCAGGCTACAATCTCAGAGAATCAAATATGAAGTCCATATAAAGAATAAAGCATCCGAATTATTTGGGCATACATTTGAAATGTACTTTACACTGTGTAAACTGTACAGATTTCTTAACACTACATGATGGGGTTAGCCCTGACAAACCAGATTGTTGTTCAACATATTGTATTTAACATGTCCATTTGAAAGGAGCCCATAGAAGGTGTTTAGGAGTGGACAGACCCTTTCAAAAGCTAAGTTGGCAGACGATTGAGTGATCATTCTGTTAGTCACATTCATAACGAGGAGATAATGTAGCAGGTAGGTGCTACTTCCACAGCATAGAGGGTAGAATGAAAGCCACTTCATACACAAACTCACAGCAAAACATTTCAGAGCAAAAACATCCTTTGCATCGAGAGGCTTGTAGTGCTGTTTGTTTTTCATTAATAAAGAAATGTGATCCAGATTTGAAGAAACTACTACTGATTCTGTTAGCATCCATGCTATCTCTACATGAGCGGCCTCTTCCTGCTGTCACCTTGCTGTCACTCTTCCTGCTCCAAACGACCCTGATCTGGGCGTGTCGCTAACAATCAATGTATATTGAAGCTATGCAGGATGGATCAGACTGATATCAGACACTGGATCAGGCTGATCATTTGCACTCCGAGGTTATGATGTGGCACTTTTTCCCCCACATTTTCACTAATGACTAACAACGATGTCAGAAAGGCCTCAGCAGAAGTTTGTGTTCTTTGAGTATGTTTTTAAGAGAGCATCTTTTAGTCGTTAAAAGGTATTTTTCCAAAAATAATTAAGTTAATGATTTGATTTTGTGCCTTAATCCTTTTGCTTTTATATCATACTTCTATGGGTCACCCTCCCTCTCTTTGGTTGAAGATTTGCTGGCAAACTTGAACAATGTCTGAACTGTACAAAGTCTTGTTCCTTGCTAGTTTCATCCACTACTAACATTGAGATCAAGCTAGAAAGAATATCAATCCATTCTATGAAAATAAAGGCAAACTACCAACACTTTCTTACTGTAACAAATGCGTGGGCAATGTTTGGATCTCCTTGACTATTTAATTCACCGTTTTAGAGCACTATCAAATATTGATATTGCTCACATAACAGTGTTTTCTTTCGCAATAAACCCTCAAAGTGTGCTCTGTTCACACACTATGATCGCTTTTGCTCGGTGAAAAAGAGTCTCGTATTAGTCTTGACCTGAGGCCTCAAAATAATCTAAACTGCTCCAGATTCTCACAGTGCTTCTCTCTCTCTCTCTGTCAGTGCTCTGTGTGATTCTCAGGTTTCAGCTACAGGTTCTGCACACAATGGAGCCTCTCACAGACACTGACTCACAAAGGTTTGTAGAGAAACATGCCAAGAGAGAAAAACATAAGCTTCATAAAGGAAGTCTGAACCAGCCACCTCCTAACTACACCATGCCTTGGAATCTCCTTCCTGCCCCGGTGCTATCATCAAAACTAGGTCGCTCTCTCACTTTGCACCACGGCAGAACTAGGACAGCGGGTTTCCTGGATCCCTTTAATCCCCTGCAAAAAGACAAACATCCTACCGTGGCGGGAATTGCTGCTCTGCGTGCGGCAGACAACTATTGCCAGCCGCACCCAAGCAGCACGAGCAGCCATGTCTAAAACTATTAGAGCCGGATGTTGTTTGGCTTTGTGTCTTTCTAGTTCTCCAACAGCCACGGAGAGGCCTGAACATAACAGAGGGAAAGGAGAGGGCTGACTTCATCCCTGAAGTTTGACAGAGTCATCCCCCAGCCCACAGCCTCCCACCTCTCTGTCTGACTCGCCCAGCAGTGATTGGATGATCCCAGACGAGATTTCAGTCAGGTTTTGACAAGCTGGAAAGTTCTCAGACAGGATGAATGCAGCTTTGAGATTAGATCACCATGCTGAGTGTGTTTAATGAGAGGGAGAAAAACCACAAGAAAGAAGCAAGAAGATGTATTTCCTTCTACGGCTAATTATGCCTCTCTCCAAAAAGATGCTAGATTTAAAGTCAGAGTTATCTCCGGCTGAATCATTTGAGCATGTAGCAATGTTTTGGTTTCTGCTATGGTTATCGCCAAGCCAGAATTTTAAACTTTGGTAACGTTCTAGTGAAATTAGGCACCCAGTGTCAGGTATTTTTTGTGAGTACAATCACTCAGATTTAACATTTTGTATGTTTACATGCAGTACAAAACAGTAATAAATGTTTTAGTGTGACTAAATTGGGACTTAATGTTGTGCATGCTACAAAGTCTCCATGTCGGATTTGACATGAAAGTCGCTGTGCCAAAACTGAAGCATAGCAGAGGATGCACTGTCATCCAAGTTGAATCACCTTAAACAAGGGATTAAGTTCATCTTATTTGTACCCAAAAAAATCTGTGATATTGTCTATGATTACCACTGGATATACAACCCATTTACCACATGCCAGGTTTATAGCAATTAGCTGAAACTAAAAATATCCCCATATAGGGTGTTAAAGTCTGCCATACTTTCTGCAATGGATGGCGACTGAAACTCAGTCACGGTAAGATCTGATTCCAGACCTCTTAACACTTGAACATTAATGTCATTAGCCGATCTGCACTGCTTTTTCACAGATTAATGTGAAAAATTTCAGGTGTAAAGATGGCAGAGTATTGTTACAGGCACATATACAAGGGCTAATATCACTGCCATTGAGTCTCATTAGTAGTGAAATATGCACAAACACTTATCAATTCTTGCTGCAGTAAAGGTAAACTCTAAATCAGCATCAGCATTGTGGATCAAATTAAACCAAAATATAAGTAAAGCCCTCTGAGAGCGCAGACCTCCGTCAGTGCCACAGTCCTCACCCGTGTTATGATTTTCACAATAAATATTAGTCCTACCTTTATTTCATCAAAATATTTAGATTCATTGACCATGAAAACATACCATTAGCAATTGGATTCATAATGATATCTATTTTAGTTCAGTAGTTATTCACAAAAATCACATCTTTCGTCATGGCGGATCCAGATGGTGATCCCGATGAGTTCCAAAACCTAATCATTTGTTCCTTTTCCCAATGCGGTCATTTCCTCAAAATTTCATCAAAATCCGTCCATAACTTTTTGAGTTATGTTGCTAACAGAGAAACAAACAAACAAACAGATGCCGGCAATAACATAACCTCCTGGCACAGGTAAGAAAACCCACCCAACCTTTTCAACAAGCGGACAAGTGGTTAAGCTTCTATATTTAGGGAAAATAAGTAATAGGTGAAAGCACATCAGCAAGATGCATATGTTACATCAAGAAATTAACAGTTTTGTTATTGTCAAGAAATATATTCTAATTCAGCTGTTTGAAGGTGAAGGGTTTTTTTCTTTCATCCGCATAAAATATAATATCAAACTCTTAATCAATTTAATCTTTTAACACAAGCAGACTTTTCCAGTTATATCAAACCGTATAGTCATATTGCTGGTCCATCTACAGTGGTGAAGATAAGGAAGTTAAGAAAAACAGATAAGGGTACCAATGTTGATAAAATACAACAATCCCCATCCCTACTTCCTTCAAAAAACAGATCATATCCTGATACTTGTGTATATGGACAAGAGGCTTATTCACAGTTCTGGTTTGAAGAGTATAACTACATCCCTGTGATGTTCTGTCTTTACTGTAAATGTCTCAAAGCCATAGAGAGGTAACACAGTGAACCCTTCTCTGTGCAGGCTTTAGATGGTAACAGAATCACTACAGCGGCAAAAACAGAATTATCAAAGCCAGAAGGGAAAGTAGTGTTTTAATGCAAGTCTAAATACATGTATCATGTTGAGCTCTTACAGTGCTCTATTGTGTTTCTGCAACAACGTAACACAATGTGAATTAGAGGGCAAATGTCTGCATTATATATGTGATGCCATCATACAACCAAAATTAAACACTTATAAGCTTCATTTGTGTGCTGCTGCTGAATTGCACTATAAAAAAGGCTAAAACTTGACTAAGCTGGAGCTACATTGATGTAATCCATCTTCAACAATAACAGAGTTTTATTGTTTTAAAGCAAATAGTATTAAAAAGCATAAAAACAATATAAGAGGTAATGGTCTGACACCCTTACTTTTTCACCTAACTTTTCACCACCAGACCTGTCGTGTGTAATATGACGGACAACCAGGGATAATCCTCAAAAAGGTCACAGAGTACAGACCGGCAAGAGAACAAAAATGCACAGTGAACACACACATGTTCACACAGAGGGAGAGGTCCTGCCCCTATCAGCCGCTGAGGTTCAAAGGATTGAATGTCAAACCCTTTCAGAGCTTCAATCCCCTGAAGTCATCTAAAAGTCACTGTTGTGTGGGTGTGCATGCTGGATTACAGTACGTGTGTGTGTGTGTGTGTTGTGTACCACTATCAGGCTCATAGAAGGGTTAAAACCACAGAGGGTTTTTATCCACTCAATAATGTGCTGTATGAAACAGGAGACGTCGCGCCGTGTCCCACCTAGCTGTCAGACGCACAAGCAGGAGAATGACAGGGGAGGGTCTGAATGCCAGGACAGGTTAAATAAACACTCGAAGAGGGAACATGCCTATACATACACACATGTATAAGGCCTGCAGACATGCAGACGCAGGCACAGAGGAACACAAATAACACCGACACAGCCTGGCTTAACATTTCAAGCTCTCCACATCAAGAGAGACCACAGACTTCCTGCCACTGATATCCTCTCCATCCACCAGACCGAGGCTGTGCTGCTAACATGGATCTAAGTGCTGAGATCTGTCTGCAAATACACAGGGAGGCTGGAGGTTAAATACATGGGATCATGCACAAAAATTGTGTTTTACTTTAAAATACATCACATCCCATGTTCTATATTTTAGTAACAAACTAACATCACCTCAAATATTTCAAACAGTTTTCAAAAAGAGGGAAATCCTTCATTTTAGACATAATGCTGGAATGGATCAAGTGATCCCAACAAGCATGATACTGAGAAGCTAATGCCATAAAAACACTGGATGCTACATCAAATACTGCAACATAAGGGATCTCAAACTACCACAATGAGCTGTTCTGTTCCTGAGTCTCATTCAGATTCTGTGGACCACAACTATTCTCTTCCAAACTTCAACTGTAATGCCCCGTCAGGGTGTCCCAACAAGACATTTCAAAGTCTAGAGTGACACTGCTTGGCTTATCATTTTTTTTTTTTTTAATAATGATAATGATAAAAAGATTGCTCTCCATAAGTTGTATGTACTAAACAGTAGACCCTTGTTTTTCATTTAATGGATAAAATTGACAAAAACAAGGAAGAAAAGCTGTTAGAAGAGTACTTTCTGGTTTGAGCTGCTCATATTTCCAGAGTATTTTGCCATCACCCTCTAGCAGGAACAAGGAAAGACAAGGTTTAACAGTTCATTTCCCTCATTTTTGAAATGACTGTGAGATTTTTTGTTAGGTAGGTAGGGTTAAGTTACTTTTAAGTTGGGTGTCATATAGGAAACGGTAGGTAGGTATTTCAGCAATTATCCTGATGGAATTATGACAATAAGGAATAAAAATAAATCAGTTACTCTTCTGTAAACACACCTCACTTGCACTCAATTTAGAAAAAAACAGGTAAGCAGCAGAGGTGGGCAGAGATGATAGTTTCTCCGTATGTTGTTGTTCAGACCGAGGACCTGTCCACATAGAGACGGAAGAGATCTATTTTTTTTTTAAAGAAAGTTTTCCATAAACAAAAGTGTCCACATAAAAACACTGTTGTTTATGTCAGGCCTGTGAGTGGTGCTGTGCTGCTACAGCTATACACTAAAACCAGAGAAGACATGGAACATGCACAAATAAAGTGTGATGTAAACAAACACAACAAGAGGATGATTTATTTAAGAACATGTGGCATATGCTGTTCTGCATGTCATGTGGTAATAGAGGAGCAGAAGATTTTGCTGTGAGATTCACAACAATCTCAGTGGCTTCTGCAGCATGTACGCAGCACACAAATCTGCCAACGCTTCCACTGTTGTCTGGGTTAGGGCATGTGGTTTGAGGTGAAGGTGAGACTGTGACATCATCGTTTCTGAAAATATGTGTATTCGTTGTAAACGTGGAAATAAAAGAGTAGTGCTTTAATTTTTATTTGCTCTTGGACCTGGTTTCAAAAAAGTGCATTCTAGGCCCAAAACGCTGGCTCCATGTGAACAAAACAACTATAAAATAAAAAATAAAAAACTTTGTGGAAAGTACTACACTCCTCTCTGTTTTGAAAGCCTCCTTGTGGCAGAATTTACATACTGTGTGCTTTATGATTAAGGGAAACTCCATAGAGACTGTCTGAAAATATTTACTTTCAGTGAAACGACTGTCCAGATAAGACTAAAGCAAAGTCTCTACCAATAATAGGAGCAGAGTCAGATCCTGCTTGGCAGCAGACAGCTACACTGACCTGGACCTCCCACACACAAAAACACACAGTCAAGGACAGACTGAAGAGGGAATATGGCGCAGGACTCAATATCAGGTTAAAGTGGAGAAAACAGAGGCATGTCTTATTCTTTTACGCAAAACCTGAACTGGCAACGACTTCCTTTCTTAATGCAAGTGGAATTTCATCTCCTCCGCGGTGGGAGTGGCCTGCTGAGAGCATTGTCATCCCAAAGAAGAAAAGTTTGTGAATGAGCAAACTCCAGTGGCTCTCTGCCAAATCCCTCTTTTGACAGACGCTTCAAAAGTTCCTAGCCGACAACTTGGTGTGAATAGCAGTTCTCCCTCGTAGAGCAGCCCCCACACCCACTTACCCCCCACCATCCACCCACCTCTGGGGCTTGATATTATCAAAGAAAGCCCTCATCCCTCCACTGAGACAAAGCAGAGTCTCCATTCATTTCTATAGTGAGTCACCTCCACTCTGCTCATGTTCCAATTGTTTGTCTAAATAGGGCTGGAAAAAACATCTGTTTTTAAAATACATGTGTTCTGATGAAATGTGGGACAGGACATTAAAATATACAAACCCCAATTCCAATGAAGTTGGGACATTTAGTCAAAAATGAATAAAATTAGAATATAATGATTTGTAAATCCGTCTCGACTTATATCCTCGTGAATCCACTACAAAGACAGATATTTAATGTTCAAACTGATAAACTTCATTGTTTTTTTCTGTTATTTTTCACTTATTTTGAATTTGATGTCTACCTGTTGAGCTACACTCAAGCTTCGTAGCAACTCAACAGTCTGGGTTCCCTGTGCCTCATAATTTGTCCCACATTTTCATTGGGAGACAGATCTGGACAGCAAGATGGTCAGTTGGATACCCAAACTCTTTTGCTTTGAAGCCATGCAATCGTAACTAGGGGTGGGTGATATGGCGAAAATATCATATCACGATATTTTAAAAATAAAATCACGATCACTATTTTATCACAATTCTTTTTTACGTTCATTTTTCTAGACTAATTTGCATGTTTGACCATTTTTTCCCGATGTTTAACATATAAAACATGTAAAACCCTAAAAGAAAAAAAAAATACAATTAAAGCCAAAGAAACTTTCTGAACAGGTTTCAATTTAAATAGTGCAGTTTGTATAAAAATGTGCAATAAATGTAGACATAAAAGATACTGAACAGCAATATCAACATTATCTCTTAAAGTGCAACAATTTAGAACAAATGTTATCTAACTGCAATGTCTACAACTTGGGTGAATAATACAGCTGCTTTAGAACAGATTTTTGTTGAGACATCTTCAAGCTTTTATCTCCTTTTCTGTGTCCGCCATGGCTTCACACTAAATCACCAAACAGGAGATCCCACCATGCACTGCGCGTAATGCGCTACGATTGGCTAGTCGGGTGCGCATCAAAGTCTCTGCGCCCACACAGACGACCTGACGATTTTTCTGCTTTATGAGATCATCCCCACATTATAACCTTTAACGATTTTATATTGCCATATCGCACACCCCTAATCGTAACTTGCTCAGAATTAGAAGCAGGATATGTTGCTTCAAAACTTTTCAGAGAAAATGATGCCTCCCCAAATTCCTTGCAAGTGCACATTCAGGACTGTTGTTCATAAAGTGCTGGAGTATTTACTCACGCAGTGACGAACCTCACTCCAATCCTTGCTTGTGAATGACTGTACGATTACATCATCAATCTTGGGATCCTGGGTTAAATTTGTTGGTGGAAAGTTTATTCTCATCTCATCACGTCTACTTGTTTTTTAAGATGCTGCCTATGTGATGGTGTGATTCAAACAGTGATTCCTCTCTTTTAGTTGAAATTAGAGTAAAAATTATAGATTTGTTGCCTTTTTGTCACCATCAATCATTATTTATTTTATTTTTAAGATTATTCAATTTGATATTACATTTAAGAAGAGGGGATGACTATAAAATAATGAGAATCATGATATTGGCTAGTAAAAAGGCAATCACCAGGAGATGGCGAACTGATTCTGTGCCTAAGGTGGATGAATGGCTGGATGTTATGCTGAGTATATATAACATGGAGAAAATTACTGCTGCTGTCAGGCTGGAAAAGGACAATTTTAGTAATATATAGAAAGGATGGTCACAGTACATAAGACAATACAGATCAGACTTTGTATAGAGGGGTTGAAACTATCCAAGCAGTGTTGTACTTTTATTTCTTTTATACTTGATGGATGTGTGTAGGAGTTTGTTTAAATATTACATGTACTTTGGTGAGACACCAAGTGGTAGATCTTTTTACACCCTGGTTCAATGCTACAGTGTTTTGTTTGTTTTCTTTAATTATATCAGGCACCTTCAAAATGGATACACTCTTAGTATAAAAGAAGGGCATTTTGGAACTCGGTTTGGAGCTGCCTGTGAATATCTATTGTGAATGCTATAATATCATGTGAGAACTTGTATTTTTTTGAAATTGAAATTAAATACAAATAAAAAAAAAAGATTATTCAATTTGAGGAAATCTATGGAATTTCGTCTGCAGCTTTTGATGATTACATTAAAAAAACTGATTGGAGCAATCATCAATCACTTTCGGAGAGGTGATAGATTTGTGTCTGATTTAGTAGCACTGAACCAAAAAATACATTTTAACAGAAAAGACATTTGTTTTATCACCCTCTAGGTTTTTTCTTAAATATTCTTTTCTTGACAAACACTGTCTTTGGGGTTTGCCCCAGGTGAGAAATGTATCATATGGATTTGTGAAACAGTCCATCTGTTGTGATCTTACATAACACAATCATCTTAAATATGATTGTAGTGACAGTGTCCTTTAGTGCATACAGTCCAATAAATCTTTATCACAGACAGGAAGTTTATCCTAATGTCATTTTTAAGAAACATGTCAATAATGTGAAGCTGGTAGTTTTTTTAGTGCACGTGTGCCATTTAGACCACATAAAATTGACTCAGAACTAATGTGCTTCCTTTTTTTCTGAAAAAATAAAAAGGGCATATTGTTATTAAGCCTAAATAAATTGAGCTGTGACATTTGGTCTATGTTGCCCATCCCTCGACTGCAAAGGTGTGTGCCGTTTCCTTTATTTAATCAGCCTGTTCATGTTACAGGACAGATTGAAGGCAGACAGCTGCCCTGTAATCTCCAATCTGTGTATCAGCGCGATAGGCCACTTCAAAGAGCAGACGGTTTGGTTTAAGAGGCGAGCTTACAGGAACGGGCTCCCCCGCGCGGGGGCCAAGGGCAAATCCACCAGCGACCAAACAAATACAAAGGCCCGGAAAGGGGGCGGTCAGTATGGGGGGAACATTGACAGCTGAGCCCAGCTGCATGGTGTTTGGGATGAGGGTCTGCCAGAGGAGAGAGGGCAGAGAATAGTGAACAGAAAGAAGAGCAGGGGAGAAGGGGGAGGAGGAGGAGGGGGAATCAGAGTTACTGCCTGCCTCCGTCTGCTCGCTCTCTGTCCATTTGTCCATCTCTCCCTCACTCATACACCAACACACACACACACACACACACACACATACACACATACACACAGAGCCAGCTGGAGTCCTTTGTGATAGTGTCACCATGGCCACACATAGCAACATGAAGTTTGCTGGGAGGCTTGGCGTTGTACCAGCAGCTAGCGGAGGGGGAGCTTGTGTTGGCCGTTTGTTTACCTTGACAGGGAACGCTGCAGCTGCACAGACGCTCACCTCAACACTGGCCAACAGCAAAACAAAGCAGGACGAATGGGTGACAGAAAGCGTAAATTAAAAATCAAATAAACACTGTGGAGGACAGGGGATGAAGAGCAACTCTGTTGTAAATGAATACATGTGTCTTAGCCCTGGAGCATCGGCTTTGTGCAGCTGAAAACTGAACTCTACAAACCAGTTTGTCCTGGGTGGCTGTCAGAAAAGCCTGTCACTGGGTCAGAGGATGACAATAAGCTGAGAGGTGAACACCATGTGACTTTACAATACTGCTGTGAACAACAAAGATGCAATGACAGGCGCTTCAACAAGAAGTGTGAAACTCAGAAGGTTTAGGTAGGGCTGTAAAAAACAGTGGATACTTTTTACAATTACAAATATCTCAGTTTATTAATGCTATTAAATAAAGCTTAAAAAACTAATGAGAGAAATAATAAATCATCTTCAGGTTTTCTAGTTCTTGCTGCTTTCTGCCTCAAGTATGAAGACTTGTAAAACTTATCTTGACATCACTGATATTATTTGTTCTTAAATGCGACAGGATAAATAGTCACCACTATGGTAAAACAAAAGGGCTGCAAAGGATTAGTCTGAAAATGATCATATATCTGTTGTTTTAAATAAAATTTTGATTGGTTTATTAATCATTTGCATTGTTGAGGACAAAATCTACCACAGAAACCCAGCTTCCCTGTAATTATTTAAACAAAAAGAAATGGTTAAACTGCAAAGCAAACTGCTGACTAATCAGAACCAAATTGTTGCAAATGCATGTGTTGAAGAGTTTGGTTGTCATTTTTGTGAACCGTATTCAGGAAGTATCTGTTACTAAGAACCTCTGACTCTCTCAGAAGTCCATGGACAAATTCACTCCTGCTTGGTTTCATTATTTTTGTACTGAGAGTACAGTTCTGGTATTGTGACAAGAGTTATCAGCACAATTATTTTTAGAGGTCAAAAATCATTAGCAATCTTCTGCTTTTGACTCAATTGGTTTATAGTATTTTTAACGGACCATATGCTTAGATTAGAAGTTATTTAATTGTGTGTGTGGGGAACAGACAGTTTTTAAACCTAAATAAACACCATTACAGCCCAGTTCAACAAACAGCTTCAGTCTACATACCCAATATATTTAAAGGACCTCACCTTCCAGGGCATTTTTTGAGATCAGCAGTGTCACCATTTTTCAGACAGCCTTAAATCCCACCACAACATGGCCTCTGTCAGTTAAAAGGTTGATCCAAAGTTACATTGAGAGGATGTGCACTGCATGGCTGCATCCACAGTTTGTCATCATCACGGCTGTTTTGAGTACAAAAAGTCTGACGTCACATGGCTTTGTCCAGTTCTTTCTACAGAAAATGTGCTGAAACTGATCGGATCGATTTGGTTCCTTAGCCCCCAAGTTGTGTCCGAAGACTTGTAAATGAATTGGAAAAAGCCAGGTGCTGTTAGCCGTCTGCTTATCAAAGAAGCCGTTGGGAAGTTATGGATGCCTTCTAATGGGCGCTTCCATACTGCACATCATGTCAGCTGAACTTGGCTCAGCCTTGTCACTAATGGCCCTTTTCCACTAGCACACCTTAGCCCTACTCTACTTGGCTCAGCTCTACCCGGTTTGCGTCGTGTTTCCACTTGCCTGGTACCTCCCACGACCAGCCAGGTTTTAGTACCTACTCCGCTCTGGTTCTAAGCGAGCTAAGTCAATACTAAAAGGTGACATCGACCAGCGGCTGGCTACTGATTGGTCAAACAATGTTGTCACCGATGAGTCATGAGCGCAACGACCTAGCATGCTAGCAGTAGCTACCATTAGCTTACCCTTATTTGTCTTTTCTTTGCAGCTCGATTGCTCTCGTCCTCGGCTTCATTCTGTTGTATAGCTTCCAAAACTCTCCTGTGCTTCTCAAGAGGTATGTCTTCTTGCCACCTGCAGCCTTCTTCTGCTTTCCTTTTTACTCGGTTTGTGACAAAAAGCCACAGATTGTTGTGTCGCGCTCAAAATGACGTCACCGCTATGCTGCAGCGGTTTAAAGCGACACTGCACCCCGTTGGGCAGGGAACTGGGGCTAGTGGAAAAGCAGCACAAGGCGAGTCGAGTAGAGCCGAGTAGAGTCGAGAAGAGCCGGGTAGAGGCAAGTAGAGTAGAGTAGGGCTCGTGGAAAAGGGCCAAAAGAGGCTGTGTTGAGGTAGGACTCAAGGCCATCTGACCAAAACCAACACCCCATTTCCAAAACAGAAAACCTCAATAAAAGCTCATTAAAAGGTCATAAAAAGGTTTCTGCAGCCAGCCTCAAGTGGACACTGATGGTACTACACGTTTTGGCACTCCTGCATGGGTCTCTATTTCAGGCTAAGCGGTTGCCACCTGGTTGTTTCATCAGGTATTACCTCTTTTTTCTTCTTTTGTCATTTAATGCAGTTAGCAGCTAGCCTTCAGATATACTACAGACCCCATCTGGTAGTAGTATCAAATTGCAACCCTTGAGACAACCCTTGTATCAGATGTTTGAAAACGTTCTTTAGCTTAAAATTGTATAGCTAATGTTTTTCATTATCAAACAATGGTTATAAGTGCATGTAAGCTAATACTGCAGACACAACCAACCACACACTGCATCTACAGAGGTCCTTTAAAAGACCTCTGACAGCCCCTCTTACTCACCTTAAAATCTTCCACAGACCCTCATGTCAGTCTGCGACTCTTAGCCACCAGAGTCAAAGGTCAGCAGAGAGGGTTTCTGCTCTCCAGATGCCTGAACTCCAACAGACACAATAGATCACTGTGTGCGTGAACATGAGTGCCTTTACAAGACGTTTGTTTAGCATGTGTGAGAGCTTGTTTGTGAGGATTTCACTGCAAATAGCACTGTTCTCTTTAGCATATAAAGTTCCTATCAGTCTGAGTCACTTGTTAAAGTTTCCTCTAATGCCTCAGGGCCAGCAGTGATATGAACAAAGCTGTGCCCTCCTGTTTTTTTGTGACAGAAACCCATGTCAACAGAGGGTAACTGCTCCAGCAGGCTGAATGACTAGATAAGAGTTTGTTTACAACTGTCAGCCAACGCTAAATCTGGTAGGCAGCTGCTCTCTGTTAGGCAATAGACTCACTCCACTTAACCCACTTTTCCTGTGCTCCAAGTTCAAACAGGGAGCTTAGGTACCTGTGTGCTTTGTTTTATGACCTGACGCTGCTGTCAATCAGTTACAGGGACAGACAGGGAAATAATAACAAAGAGCTCGTTTTCTAAACTCCGTCTTTTTCTACTTGTGGTGGAAATTGAACTTCTATGCACTTTCTGTTGGTCTTTTAAAATGGTACAAATATTAAGTATAATTAATAAGTAATTGGTGTTTTACAGGTGTTTAACTTCATAACATAGAAATTCTTAGCAATTTGTTGGACAATACACAGTCAAAAGCCAAACAAGACGTTGTTCCTTTAGCTCTGTTGTCTGGAAAAGGGACAATACATGACTAATGTAACTTACATAACAGGCTGATGGATTTTAAGGGGATTTGCAATCAATGGAGAGCAAAGGCTTTATTCTCAGTGACCATAGTGATGTTGGTGAACCATGGACGAAGAGAAGAGGAAGCTAATTAATAAAATAACAACACATACTAAGCCAGTCTTTCTAAGACTAAGTACTGTGTTTCATTTGATCTTAGAAGTTCAAGCTTATTGCTAAACCTGAAATGCTAACATAAATGTCAGGCTGAATTTTACTTTCACGCGAACTCTCAAAGCCTTTGCATGCTGGTTGATTTCAGAACAAATACTGTTAACTCTGTGGATTAAAGCCCAGGATGGAGACTGTAGAGCACCAAGAGGGCCACATTACTTTTGTCCTGGATGGCAGAGGGCCACATTATTCAAATTGATCAGATATGGCATCTTTACAATTACAGTGCCCTTTAACTTAACAAAGCGGACAAATATATCTGTCACAATGAAATAGTACATAAACATTCAAAAAAATTATCTGAAATACAAGTGGCAAAGTATATTTTGTGTATATTTTTATTTTTATTATCTCTGACAAGGAGGTTATTTTTTGTCAATGTTTGTTGTGAGCAGGATGGCTAAGTAATTAAGTAAAATGATTTTAGTGGTGATCAGTATGTGGATGCAAATACAGGAATTTTTAAAGGAGACATATCATGCTGATGCATGATTTAATACTTACATATAATATAATAAATTTGAAAACAAGACCTTACACCCCCTTAATTTTCAAAAAATGAGATATTGTATTTTTTCTGATATCCTAGAACGAGATTTGATGCCTCTGAAAATAGGTCATTGCGAGATGTCCGCGAGATTCAAATCGTCGTGACGACACGAGGTACCTTTCTTTTTGTTGGAGTAATCTGATAAAACACTTCCTCCTCTGTGATGTCCGTTAGCCACAAAACCGTCACCGAGGAACACATTCGTCCAGCAGCAGTATATAGATCCCTAGCTCACACTCACTCATTACCAGCTCTGGCCTGTAGGGGGACTCAATACGCGGTCGCTGCATTGAGCCTGCCAGAAAATACAGTAGAAGAAGAAGGACAGGCTGGCTCTACCCCCGATAGAACTGACCAATCAGAGCACAAAGGGCTGTGATGTTGTGAGGTAACTGTAGGTCATCCTGAGATCCGAGTGTTTCAATGAGGGCTTGATAATGGCCTAAAATGAGGATTTTGAGAACGCTATTGTGGGGCAATGAAGGAACTAAATGACGTGTACTGAGGGCAGAAATGCTTTACAGGCATCCTAGTCTGGCATAGTGAAAAGGAGAAACAAGCATGATATGTCTCCTTTAAAGGATTTGTTAACACCATGAGATAGGGCCATTTTCACATTTCTGCAAATAAATCAGTAAGTTCCTAACAGATTTTCATGACATTTTCAGGGAATGATGGTCATGACACATGGACTAAATGGAAAGACTTTGGTGATGATGTGGATTCAGGATACTACAAGTGTTTCTTAACATTGCAAGATAGGGCGTTTTTCACACTTTTGACAATAACATAGGCAGCAATGTTGGCAGAGTCTTGGCTGAGGAACATCTGTAGTTTTTACAATTGCATTTGTTTGGGCATGAACGAGAATTTCACAAGAAAATGGAGCCAGTTTTAGCTGCATTTCCTTTAAAATGTTGCTATTTCAATGGTTTTGTCATGTTTTTTACATGTGTTCTTATTTTAATGACAATTTAAATGACCGACAGGCTGCATTGAATGAGTTGGACGGCTGCATGTAGTCACTGAGATGCCAGTTGCCCTGCCCTGCTGTTGAGCATTTGCAGAATGCCTCGACTAGTATGGTCCATTTATGGAGCATACAGTAAGGGCAAGACAATCTTCATCTTCAGCTGAGTCATCTAGGTATGTTAGCCTGACCTCAAGAAATTCAATACAAGGCAATGTCAGCCTGACCAAGAAATAAACTATTTATTTTAACATTTCTGGACTAACACAGTAATTTCACTTCAAACTTCACTTAAATGCTTTAACTGCTGCTTCTCTCTAAAGCATCTGAGCACTCCAAGCAAACAAAATGTTTTTTCCTTTGTGTCTTGCTGTCATTATCTTTGTTATTTAATTTTAAAAAGGAAAAGTACCCTATTTTTAATATCTACACTTCCTCTGAGATGTTTTGAGACAACCAAGGCAACTCATTCCCAAAATATGCCCTTGATTATTTCAAATCCTTCTAAAATCTCAAAATGACTAACATTGTCTCTAAAAGCAGGGCTTTTGTTTACATCAACCGCTGTAAATAGCAGCTGCATGACTTTGTTGCTCTGCTACATATAATCATCCAGGATTTTTGTATAAATATGTAATCCTAGAGTTCCTAACTGTACAGTACTGAGGCATGTGAGCTAATCTCCTAAAGACTTCTCTTTTACATGAAGGGGGTTTTCTCATTAGCCCAACCCTGTGACAGCTCCAGGCCGTTTCCATTGTTCTCTCTGCTGCTCCTTGGCAAAGCTTCCCCCTGACTAGCCTAAAAAAACACATGAAGAGACACATCAGTGTTTTGTTTCTGTCTTAAAGAACCTGCCTGCAGGGGGTGGAAAAGGAGAGCAGAGTCACTCAGAGGAGATAAAGAGGTGAGAAAAGGGAGGAGAGAGAGAGAAGAGGAGAAGTTTGCCGTCCCATTTCCTTCGGCTCCTGTACATTCCAGCTGCTTTGCGGGGCATAAACCTGAGCATTAGTGCTAACGCCAAAGCTAACACGCCCACGAATCTCACGCATGCTTTCACTGCACTCATTTCCCACAGCATTGCTCACCGACCTTAAGAGCCGCCGTGCTCGCTGACACATCGCATGTGCCGGCAGTGACAGCATCGTCAACTGTTTGGAGAGGTGGCATACTCCAAAACACAATCACACAGTTAGTCATCGAGTGAGACTGACTTCATGAGTGAAAAGTGACTGGAAACAACACAAAGTCTGCTTCTTTTTTCAGTCAAAGTAAAATGTAAAACAAATGAATGAGTCAGGACAGTTTCAGCTGAACAAAACATTAACCCAGCAATAAGGCAGCCAAAAGTTTCAAAACTTAACTTTTGATCGAGAATACTGACAAAGCTTTTTGATGAACATCATGTAAGGTACCAGAGCTTTATGAAAACTATGTTTTTGATATGTGAGAATGGATCAATGGCTGATCACAGTTTGTGCCTTTTTTGTGCCTCCTTCCTGGCAAGTATTTTTGCATTTTAGTTGTACAGATGAGGTTAAAAAGATTTCTACTGATAAACTTTGTTTTTAAATTTAATTTCAGGCATACGTTTATCCTCCCATTTCTAAACAGCTACTTATTCTTTTGCCCTCATGTTTCATTTGCATTTGGGAGTGAAGTTCAACCCTGTGTCTATTCATTAATTATTCCATCCATTTCTCTGCCTAGCGTTTTTATTGCCCACACTTTCTGCCCGTCCATCTTTATAAGCTCTTCAAAAAATTGTTCGGAAGCATTATTTCTGTTGATGATTATATCCCATTTAATAATACCAACTGGTATTGTACTTACATTATTGGAAAGCCTGATTCATCACCTTTAAAGTAGTGTGCATTAATAGAATGAGCAACACAGCTAAACATATGGGTAGTGCCCCAATAATATGGCAACCACAGGCTTCTTGGGTGTTGTCTCCCTGGGAAACCCACTTCTGGTCTGTCTTTGACTTCACCAGTTTCATGATACTTGGTCCTAAGTTTGGGAATGGTTCCAGGGCTGACATCAAGTCATGCTGCCACTCTTGTCTACCAGAACACCAGCTTTTAGTTGCAGGGGGATTTTGGCACTTGTTGGGGTCACTACCCATAGTTTATGAAAGCATGATCCTTACAAGTTTTACCCCATTGTAAAGTTGACTAATCATGCACAGGGAGAACATGCAAACTCCAAACAGAAAAGCTATGGATTATTTTTGTTGAATTTCAGGGAAGTTCTTGACAGCTTACATCAAATCTGCTTGTATGTGAACTTCAGTTGCACTGACAATTTAAGCTTAAGAAATACTCAAACTTAAGAAATACATACGTTTGATATGCATGTCCAGCATCAGCAGGCAAACAATGTAAAGTTAGCTTTCTGAGTGTGGCTAATGTTAGTTGTGCTAAGACCACCGGCACCATGCCTGTACTCGGCATGGTTACACATTGCTTGGTCAAGTCAAAGCCATCAAATACGACCATATTTCTACAGCAGATTGGTGATTGATCGCTAAGTGTGCTTTCTTTACATCTAGGCAGCAGAGCATGATGACTGCTGGGTGGTAGCCATTAATTAAAGCAACGGATGCTATTACTGGCAGCTGGTTGACTTACAGTACATACTAGAATCTGAAAGGATAGTGGGATTGCATGATGTGATAAAAATGTTGTAGAAATGTTCAGGATTTTATATTAAAAAAAGATAATCTGATCTGTCTTTAGGACATAATGTATCAATATCTTTTATTTTATTAACAAGCGAATCATAAAATAAAGCTTACTTTTCAGTTCAATATACAATATTTCTTACTAGCTGCACATTTAAATGTATGCGTAAAATCTCCAAAATAATGCTTCCAGTCTTCATGTTTACTTGTATAAACATTTAAGTGAAACTGACTTGAAGGCTGCAATGAGAGAGCTAGAGTGATCTGACTTTAATTGTTGGTTAGCGTCTTGTTTGATTTCTTTTCTAGTTATTTGGATGTCTCAACACTTTCTATCTTAACATCCGTACCAAACAACACAGCAATGTTCCCAACCCCCTTGTCTTGCGCTGATAAACATAACACTTTGATAAAACAAGACAAACTGTCCTCGAGATTTTAAAGTGTGACAGTAACATAATCTCGAAGCTGGTGAGTAATGGACAAAATGGCACGCTCCCTTCTAGACAGACAAAAAGACAACAGGCTGACACACACACATACACACACCGGAATCTGCCTGAATTGTGAGGGCTGAAACACAAAGCCGATGTCATGTCATTACATGAAGGATCACTGCTTGCTGCAGCTGCTATTTACATATAAATGCAGCAGAATGTGGTCAAAAGTTCATACCTTCTTCTGTGGTATTTTGCCTACAAGAAGCACTGATTCATAAAGTGACTGGGCACATAAAGTAACGGAAATCTGGCACACAGTTTTTTTTTTTCTTTTTACAAGGGTTTAAGTTTACTCTTCCAGGAATGCAGTGAAACATCAGCGTCGAGTGTTGTTTCGCTGAGACTTTTTTCCTCTCCTTGCATTCCTTCCCCCTTTTCCCCTCTGTTTGACGTTCTTTGTCCTGACCACTTGCACATGGAGGCGAAAGAAGACACTCACGGCTTAATCCGGCCCCGCCAGAGGCATGCTAAAGCCATCTGGGCCCAAAACCAAACGTAAGGTTTTTCCCTGCGCCTCCTATATGAGAGAAGAGAGGGGGAGGATGGATGGAGAGAAAGAGAGAGAGAGAGAGATGGAAAGTTAAGAGGAAAAAAAAGAGGGGGAGACAGAAAGGTAGGAGGTACTAGAGGGGGCTAAAAGGGGGATTTGGAACAAGAACCAGGCTACACTGACGCATACTGTCTTTTGTGGTTTCCAGTCCTGACCCTCTGACCCTATACATCCTGTTGGAGGGGTGGAGGCGGGCGCAGGGAGGGAAAGACGAGATGGCAGCTATAGGCACCGGGTGCATGAGTGTTTGTGTGCAGCAATGTGCGCCTGCTGCAGCCGACAGCACGTCTCAGGGTGAATATGAATATGTGAGTGGATGCTTCAGAGCTCTATCTGTCTCTCAGGTGTGACTTTTCACACCCGTCTTCCCGCTCTTCTTCTTTCTCCTCCCCGCTACGTGTTGACATCCACTCCCTGCAGAAATCTCATAGTGGGGGGAGGAACAATGGTCTCTCCAACATTCCCACTCTCCTGCCGAGAGCACTCGTTTGTCTCCTGCATTCCTTTGCCCATTCATCTCTTTCTCCTCTCTCCCCTCCTGGATTGAAAAAAACGACTCTTTACACGGGGGAGGGGTCTTAAAAAATCCCCCCTCCTCCCACTGTTTTACTTGGTTAGTGAAGCAGCAAAGCTCAAAGAAAGGGAGGAGAAAGACGAGATGCATTCTTTCTCTCCCTCTCGCTGTCTCTCAGTGTGGACCAGGGGGCTGAGCTGTGGCTTATTTTTAATGACTGGTTAAAAAAAATATATTGAAAAAATGAAGGGGAGGGCTGGGTCTCTTCCCCACATGCACACACACACACATATGCATAACTGTAGCCGAGTCTGGGACTTTCACAGAGAGGTCTTTAATTTGCACCGGGGCCGGGCCTCCCACACTGCACAGCCCAAACCACCCACTTACAGCCGAGCACCATTTCTCCAAGTCACTCCAACACGCTCCCCTCCTCCCTTTCTGAGACAGTGAAAGCAACATGAACTCTCCACCTCACTATTAAGCTGTCAAGAAAAGCAGAAAAACTTTAGACATTTGCAGCAGAGAGAAAAGCAAACTTGTCGTTACATTTTTTCTGCCTTAAGGGAGGTTATATTTTTCTCTCACTTGGAGGTTTGAAGTTTGCGGGCCCTGCCTTGCCCAGCTTTAGCATGCAGGTGCCATGAGGATCATCCACAGTCAACACGGAGGAAATCCTCTCGGGGCTTTGCTTTTCCTTTGCTCCTTTCTAATGCCAAAACATAGACAGGAAGAGGGAATAAAGGGTCGAGTGGGACAGTCCCTACCTGACAGAGGAACCCCATTAGGGCTGCGAGAAGGTGGCCAAAACTGATCTTATGATGTGTGTTTGATATACACTGCAATATCAAAGATAACGAAAATGACAAATATGTGTTGTCTCACTTCCATATTTGGCTTGTCTGACATTAGAAAACTGCACGTGTCCATGTATTTAGCACTGCTATAATGAAACAAAATCTGGCAAATACTTGAGTGCGTATTTGCTTAATGTCACTTTTCACATCCATCACCTATGTCTAATTTTTAAACAGTCTCTCCAAAGCCTAAAAAGCCCTTTAGTAAGACTTTAAATAGCCAAGGATATGCTTTTTCAAAGTTTTATGTCTTCTAATGTGTTTTACATTTCTCCCCTACAAGTCTGTGGCATCAGGAATTTTCTCTCTTCCCCTCTGGTTCCTCTGCCCCTCCTCTATAGACCTACCAGTGTGATGTCACATCACTGCTTTGTCAGCAGTTCAGCCCATTGGCTCAAGCCTGCATGCTAAGTACTGATCATAGAATGCAGAATGAATGCAGCGTTGTTGAAAACATGGTGCAGCCCTGAACCATGCATTTGCCACTATACAAACTGGGCCTATGTGGGGAAGAGGGCCTTAAAGAGCAGGATCTATTTCAGAGTGCATAATACAGGCTGAGAATACAGCTGGATCAGGAGGAACTATTAAGGAAACTAGAACAGGTTTTTAACAGTACAATGGAGAACAAACTCATCATCAAAAACACATATTATATAAACAGAAGAAGGTGCTCAATATGGGCTCTAAACATACAATTAAAAAATATTAAATTCATTAATAAACAGGTGTAGATGGAAATGAATGCTTTCCTAATAAAACACCTGTAATACTTCCAGCATCTCAATCCATCAGAATCCATACAGCCACTAATGCATCCACTGAGGTCCTCCAGTCATTGTAATTCATGAGTAATTAGAAATATTTATGATAAAAGTAATTTCTGCAAGTTTATGAAGACAAAATTTCCCCATTCTACTGGATTCAAGGGGTTGTACTCATTGTGGCCTGAGCACATCCTTATCGTGTATGCAGCCCCTTAAAAAAGTAGAACTTTAATCTGTCTTTAGGTGTTAAATGTTGTTAAATATCACCAATTTAATCCCTAAGTCATGTATAAGATAGGTGAAACACCTTACTTAATGCATGAATCAATGTATTAAAGACCACATGGTGTGTAATGCAAAATACACGTCATGGTATTCATACAAAAACTGTTCATGTGTCCTTTGTTGCTTACTCCACTTTTAAGAAAATGCGTACACAGACAGTTTGAAAAATGTTTCCCATGTGATGTAATCTGGGGACATGCCACCTCCTCAAGATGACAGACTTTTGATAAGTGAGGTGTCATTTAGCCCAAGGAAAGCCAAGGCCATATGCCCCTATTAAGAACCAGACACTTAAACAGTGTGTTCTGAGCGGGGCTGAAATAGAAAGGTTTATCGACGTGCTAAAAGCCAAAATAAGGACTTTTAGGCAAGTTTCTTCAAAAATGTGTTCCAGGTAGACTTGAGACCAGGTCAAATTTGATGAAACCAGGAAATATGGCAGTGTTATGTCTGCTGAATTGAAAATTATTTTTCTACCGAAGTGTTACCAACTTTATTTAAAACAATTTTTTTGTTACCAAACAATCTGAGGGAAGTTAAGACTAACGAAAAGCGGCATCTGACTATATTAAAGTTCAGTGCAAGCGTAGCTGTAGCATTAATCAAACAGGGTAAAATGTGCATATCCTTAATAAGAGGGGATTTCTTCTTTAAAAGTTAGGCATGCATTTCATATATGGCAATCATTTTCGGCTTTACCACGAGCATGTTTGATTTGTTATTATTGTGCAACCCTTGCCCCTTCAACATAAAGTCTACAGCTGCATAAACTCAAATTTCAGCAAATGAGTTGTCTAATTTCTTATCAAATTGAAACATGACAGTTTAAAGCCATTTCTGCCTGATGAACCCACTTAAAAATCCTTTTTTAGGTTATTTGGCAGCATGTATAAACTATTCAATCAGCAAGAAAAAACACAATCACATTTCTTGAAATAAAACTTTTTTTTTTTTTCCCAGCAAATGAGATTTAATTAATTTCAAGTGCTAAATTGAGCAAATTTAACCAACTACACAACACCTATGCCTATTTTGTGGCTTGAAAGATCATAATAAAGTGAACATTTTGGACGTGTACAGGATTCACGGTGGATATTTGTGGGAGAACAATAAAAAATTCATATTCACAAACATACCTAATGACAGAAAAACAACATAAAGGCATAAAATCAGATGTCAACTTAAACAAAGGTATTAAATAAAACCAGATAATCAGTAGCAGGATGTGAGGGAAATGTGGCTCATATGTGTAATTAAATCATTTTCTTCAGATGTTGCACGGCTACACTGCTTAGACTGTGGTTTCTGCAGTACTCATGTGAAAGTAAACTGGAATCTGGTGCATGTTTTCTCTCTGCAGAGTGGTGGGGGGACAGCAGGGGTCCAGTGCTGCAGCCATTCTTTGTGTTTGCCGTAGCCCTGTCAGCTCCTCCTCTCAAACCGAGAAACTGGAGGGAGAGGAATGAATGAAAACTCTGCTTTTGGCTTCCTGTGTCAAAAGATATCCAAACGCTGCCTCTTCCTCCGTGAATGGCTCCAATCAAAGCATTCCAGGCCATAACAGGCCGGGACCAATTAAGTCGTAAGTAAACCTAAACACCTAAGAGCCACAAAGGAGTGCTCCCACACATTTATCCTGTTGACTTTTATTCTGCTGCAGAGCGTGTCCAGGCAGGAAGCCACTGCTGATTTAGGTCACAGAACTACACCCTCTTTACAAATGATTGATTTTATGATATAGTTGTTTCTACAGAACTATTCAGCAAGTACCTACAGGAGAAATCCAGGATTTCATTGCATCATGTTACATCTTATTTGGGCCATGATCAAAACTCTCAGTGTGGTCAACAATGTGACCGTAGGGCTGCTTTAAAGTAGGTGAGGCTCTGATGACATCTAGTGAAAGATTTCATACTGCAACAGAAGGATCTTCCCTCCATGGGCTCACATCTGGACTAACTCTGAGCAACTCACTAAGGTTTGCGTGATATTTGTAATAAAATCTTTTTTTTTATTGTGCTAATAATAATATGTCAGGCCTTGTGATTGGTAAAAGATTTAACAGTAAGAACCACTAACAGTAGTATGTTTATTGAGCACAAGCTTATCTGTAGTAATATTCATACTTGATGGAGAGTCAACTTTTTTAAATCTGCTTATTAATATCAAATACATTATTCCTTCCGAAATCTTCCCACTTTTCCAAAATCTTTCCGCTGTTGTTAGACAGTATTCTGTCTTTCAGTAAAAACAAAACCAATTCATGAAGGTGCTATAGTCTTTATACCAATAACAACATAAAAAAGAGATTTTTTTATTTTAAACACATAAACTAAATGGGCAGATAAAGCTTGACTAAATTAATGCACAGAACCATCACCAGTGCTCAGGGTAACTACTTCTCTTACCTAATTCAATAAGCATGATGCTTTCTGGTTTCTGGTGTGTACCAGAACAACTAAAACCAAACTCTCAAATGCTTAATATCAGTTATATCATGTACTTCGTTGTGACTGCCTTTGGTTCAACACATCCGAATAGTTAAATATCATTCATAATAGGGATTGGTAACTGGTGACCTCCCTACTTCTTCTATGTAGCCTATGGAAATGCAATAAAAACAATGCAAATATTGCCAAGCGAATAGTGCTATAATTGCTTTAATAATTCCAGTGAAACATAGTCATGCAAAAATATACCTAAGTAACTAATTGATATGATTGTAACTCTTATTGACAGTGTAGCTGGAACAGGTTTGAACTCTGTTTTGATCACTTTAATTGTGCATTTCTACTTGTATAGGAATTCAAAATGAAAATAATGTAACAAAACCAGCTACACATTTTCCCCTTTGCAAAATGGTAAGAAACTTTTGTGTATTTGAAAGTGTCCTGCATGTGGCCCTCCTTGTAACCCGAGCTGTCCATCCCTGATTTAACAACTATTATTAAGTGGCATTTTATTAGTGGTACGGATAAAATGAGATTGATTTAGTAGCGTCCATCCATCCATTATCAACACTGCTTATCTCTTCTGGGGTCTCGAGTGCTGTAGTCTATGCAGCTGACATCTACCAAGTGGCACAATATGCCCTATGAGCATTGTTTTGGACCCAGAGAAAACCCATGCATTCACAGTAAGATCATGAAAACTCCACACAGAAAGGCCCAACTAACTCAGGGAGTCAAACCAGCAACCCTCTAACCATACAGTCCCTGTTTGTTACAATTGAAACAAGAACAGAAAAGCAAAAGAACCTTCAGCAAAGGGGAGGGGGGTTAGTTACATTCAAGTTTGGCAAACATCTGTCTGCTGACATTTAGGCAACATCTTTTAAAGGACGCCCCTGCTTATTTCAGCAACACAATGCCAAAGCAAAAGAGGGCAGGAACCAGACTGGCTTACCTGCAGTTCAGACCTGTACCCTATTCAAAATGTGCAGCACATTACGAAGTCCAAACGCATCAACAGAGGCCCTATACTGTTGAGAAACTGAAGCTGTACATCAAACAAGCATGAAAAATAATTTCACCTACAAAGCTTAATCAGTAAGTATCCTCAGTTCCCAAATACTTCTGGGTGTTGTTCAAAGGAAAGATGATGTAACACACGGGTAAACATCCCACTGTCCCAGCTTTTTGAAACACACTGTAGGCATCAAATTAAAAAAAAGGGAAAAAACAATGAAGTTTACCAGCTTGAACAGTAAATATTTCGTCTGTAGTGTATTCAGTGAAATACAGGTAGAAAATGAGTTGCAAATCAGTTCTATTCTGTTTTTTCTTATTCACAATGTCCCAACTTCATTGAAACTAGGGTCTGCAGATGAAAACAATAAAACCATAACTGTCTGAGCATCCAATCAGAGGCCTTGACACTCCCTGAGTGATGTCACCAAAGCTTAAATCTGTTTCTCCTCAGACTGGGAGCATGTTGCAGGATGAGTCGGCTCTGACAGCGCAGCAGTCTCTCCCCTCAGAGCTCTAAACAAACCCAATAAAACTCCCCCTCTCTTTTCCCCTAATGAAATATTGGAATTGGGTTTTGTGTGATGTATTTCCATTCAGACACAAATACAGTTTAGAAACTTTGGTCCATTTGCTCTGCTGCAGGTCTGTATCACAAAACAAGAGCATTTGACATCATACATGGTTACACGTTTAGGACTGAGCAGGAGGTTCAAGCTGAAAAGAGGAAGTGAATCCACACACATGAAGCTTTTTGACTAAATTGAATTTCTCTACATCTGCTCATCTGATGACTAACACCTCTATTCTGACACTGAGCCGTCTATAGAGATGCTGAGTGTTGTTTTTTTTTAACCTCTCCTTCTGTCAGAGAAAGAGCGACTGTACAAGTTCCCACTGGCTTTGCATTCTCAGACGGTCATGACAGGATGAAGTAATTACTGAGCGGTTGACACACACACACACACCAGCATGGCGAGGATTTATCTCCTCCAGGAAGAGGGATCGCCAAATCACAGTTTACCCGCATCAAAATGATCCCACAGCCACACACAGACAGTTCACTGCACACACATTCATGCTCAAACCAGCAGTTCTCAACTGGTGGGCCCAGCTGCAAAAGAGGGTTGAGGAGTTGTTTACAGCGGGGTGTGAAAGAGTGCAGAGAAAAAATGATCCAAAAAAATCTGTGCTGTAAAAAATAGCCCTGAATAGACAAATATTAATAAGTAGGGCTGCTGCTTCACATTTTAACATCTAATGTGAGACTTTTCAAGTTTCAAACAAAGGAAATCAATAAAAGTTTTGTTCTGCAAAGCACTGTCTTTAATTGTTGTTGTTTTAAGAGCTTGCATATTGTATCCCATAATCCTTTTCCACTAATCATTTATTTGGGTGTCATTATTTCTTGAACTTCAACCTTTTATCCTCCATTAGCAACTTGTTAGTTTTCACAGTACCTTCCCATGATACCCTGTTATAAGTTCTGCTTTTATTTCTGGGAATTTCAACTTAATCTTCTTGATAAAGAAAAAATAGAACTACCACCTGGTTTATATCTCTGTGAAGAATACAAGACAACAGGAGTGAAAGCAAGGGTCAAAGAAAGGGCAAGGGTGGTTGTGTGATTGGTAGAAAATACATAATGGTGTTTTAAAGTACAAAAAATAACCAGTTTATCCTTGAGACAGAATGGAGGTTGTGTTAAGTTTGAGTAAAATTCCTAAAACCTATCTTGAGATACTGCACTCACAAGCAAGAGATAATTTGACACAAACCCCAATTACACTTTAAAAAAAACCCTGAAATTATCCAGATTAACCCAGGTGGGCGGTACGACAGACAAGCTTTTCACTCCGACTTTACCCGGGTAATTTCCTCACGCCCTCCTAGTATTTTACCTGCATAAAGTCTGAGTGAGCTGATGTCTGAATGCAAATGTGAAAAGCCTGGGTAATTCAGTGAGGCGAGTGGGGAGGGTTGATGACATCGTCCTGTGGCGTTAGCAAGAAACTGGAAAAGGAAAACTTGACAGGATGGATTAAAAACATCCTGCAACAACCTCTCTCTTAAATCACATGCTCTAACGTTGAAACAGCAGAAAAAAACATCTTTTACAGACAAACCTCTGCTCCTCTAATACCAACATGAAAAAGAAGTGGACATGGAAAGCAGCATTTGGCAGTGTTCGTCAAAGGGATAGTTCATTATTTTTGAAGTGGGGCTGTTTGAGCTCCATATGCCCACTAAGCACATTAGATGCAGTAGAAAGTTCTCTCCTTTCCCTCAGTAAGCCACAGTCTGTAAGAGTCTGTGACGAAGAAATAGCCGCTAACAGGAAAGTACCGTACTGTGAACAAAGGGCAATTTCTCCGCCTAACAGGAACTCAAGCCAAAAAGTAATACCACAGTTTAAGAATACGCTACAGATGGTTGTTTTTAAGCGCATTAACATTTCGGAAATATAATGTTTATCTGGACTTAAGCCAACTCGCGTCAACACATGTCTTTTGTGGATGGACTTGTCTTGAGATGATGCCGTCTTTATAGAGAGCATTTTGCAAACAAAAACATTCCCGTCTTCGAATAAACATAGTCGAAGCCTAAAGGTGATCAAAGCTTTTCTGTCAGAGCTCCTTAACCTTGAAACATTTAACCTGATGAAACTGGGCCTGATGAAACAATGCATTTTCCAATTTACTTCTTAAAACTCATTTTTATAGACTTGGTTTTACATGATACTTTATTTGCTCCTGTACTTATTAATTTATTTTTGTTAAAGATCTATTTTATCTGTTTATCTAGTTATTGATAAGTAATTGTCTTCTATTATTATTATCATAACTGTTTTCGAAATCTTCTTCATTAATAAAACTCTAATGCTGGCCTTTTAATCAAACTAATGAAGTATATACAATAAGTACTTTAAATGTTTTATGGCTTTTTTATATCTTTGATCTGCTTTAATGCTAGGTCTACGATTTGAAAACCAGTTTGGCTGTTGAGACAGATTTGAAAAACGCAGCCTGCCGCTCACCCCTACCCTCCATGTTCTAAGATCCCGCCCCCCAGCTCGTGTCGCCTCCTAACAATATATATATATATATATTAGTGCTGTCAGACGATTAAAAAACTAATCTCATTAATTACCGGATTTCTAATTAATTAATCTAATTAACTGCATTTTAATCTCATATCTGCTTAAAGTACCCAAATAAAGAATTTGAATTCTAGGGTATTATAATTGTAGTGCATGACTAATCAAATGAATACACTAGGAAGTGAAGATTTGTAAATCCACATTTTTATTGGTGACTTAATAAAACCAAAGTCAGGGCATCTTGTCCAGAAATTCTAAGCTCAATCAGGCAACTCAAATTACACTTTAAGTGTGTTTCATAAATCAAATTCAAAATGAGAAAAAGGTCGAGGACATCCAGCAAAACAATTAGACCTGATGCATTATTAAAGAATGTAGTACAAATATAGATAAATAAATTCAAAAATAAAATAAGACTAAGTCTTAAATAGGCCATTCCTGTTGTTACCTGGGCTTTTCTTGGTTTGACTAGAGATGTGACTAGAGACGCATGTGTGAAGTGATGTACCACTGTCATGTACGGGTCCTCCAGCTGGCCAATATCAAAATGTTTGTGTGCTATGATTAATCTTGCAATTAATTTTTATAACGCATTAATTTGCGGTGTAATTTAGAAATCTAATTAATGCACTAAAGTGACAGCCCTAATTTATATATAGTTCTTCCTTACTTAAGTCTTTTCCTCGAAACTTTTACATTTCCTTCCCTTCGATGTGGAGGGTAACAGAAGCGGCCTCCTGGTTTCGGTGCTGGTCTTCTCCAGCTCAATGACGCTTCAGTAGCTGTGCAGCTAGCTGCTCAGCGGTACATGAGGGAGGTAGTGGGGAGGAGGCGGGATGGTGCAGAGCAGGGGAGACAGGGGATTGGATGGACTCACAGACCAATCCGAACCGCCGTTCCCCGTGGTTCGGATGGTCAACTATTATGCTGCTTTGCAGCGGATATACTGAATAGATTTTTTTCATTCTTTTTGGTCTTTATATTGCGTAGATCAGACCATAGGAACATAACAGCCTTATAAAGGGTGTTATTAAGATGTACCAAGATTTCAAATCTTAGACCAAAGCTTTAATTTGCTTCCTATGTTCAGCATTTTTAAACTTCTGTTTTAAAGGTGCTGAAAAATGTAGTTATTGTATTTTCAGTTCTCATTAAGGAGGAGATGGTTGGTCCTGCATTTAGACTACAGGCTCCTTGTTGCTTCTTATTTTTCTTTTTCATGTCATTCCTATCCTATTTTCAAACTCTACATGTGTATTTGTGCATGTGTCACCACATGCCTCGACCGAGCCCTCTTTTCCTGTCAAACACACCTCCTCGCACCATCAAAGCGTGAGGAATGACAGCAGGGTGCAGGTGTGTGTGAGAGAAAGAGGGAGACAGAGAAAACGGGTGAGACAGACAACACCACAGTACTGCTTAATTTACTCCAACTCTTTGTATCGTAATTCCACCTTCATGGATGGTGCCTTTGATCGGCTGACACACAGGTGGATCTCACAGGCGGATGTGCACGAGGCTCTGGTAGGGCTTTATCTGTCCCTGTAATTAATGCTGGAGCAGGAAATACAGAGCTGTGTGTGTGTGTGAGAGAGAGAGAGAGACAGGGCAGGAGGGACTGATGAAGCTTAAAGCAGCATTCCTAAGTGAACATCGTTTGATCTCCATCGTGTCTCTCAGGCACACACACATCAAGAAAAGCAAGACTGTCAGCCATGATTCATGGGCACAGTATCTCACATGCTGATCGCTGATTTCCTCTATCTCTGTCTCTTTCTGTAATTTAAAGACAAACACTTAGTGGAAGTGTAGATAAGATGGAAAATGTGCTTAAATCATGTCTGACAGCAAGAATACAAGATAAAACTTGTAAGCTGCCCCAAATATGAGGAGCCAGCACTGTGAGGGGACTGAGATAACATGCTGGACTTGTTCTTTAGTTGGGGTGAAGCTCCCTCTTGTGGTGAAAAGCCAAAACTGGAAGATGAAAAATTCCAACATTGCACAACAGAGCTGAAACTCACAAAGGCTCTGTCCAAAGGATTGCGCCTGATGACATAATTGTATGAAGGTCCTAAGAATATATGCACTTTTTAAGGATAAGATCCTTTTTAAAAATAAAAGTTGTTCAGAAAACTTCCAGGTCACTGAAAGAAAACAAAATGCTACAAGTAAAAAGGAGGTCTTTAAAATAGTTTATGAGTTTCTCCAGCTGAGGAGAAAATGGAGAAATTTTCCCCAAACACTGAGTAAGGAATATTTCACTATAGTTAGATTCAAAAATGTGTATAAACACATTTCAGTGCATTTGGACTCTCTTTTCTACACTTTGAGGTCGGGCTACTTGGATATGACATAAATCATAATTGCAATTATTTTAATAGATTCTGCGATTGCCAAAATGAAACATGCTTCCATTTACCTTGTATGGTTTTGACACCATCATTTATAACACCAAAGAATGGGAAATACATAGCAATTTCCTTTTTGCAAATAATAAAACTAATGAGACCAATGGAAAGGCTGAATATTTCATGCAGCTCATTAATCCTTTAATCCTGATTACTCTGTTTTCACTATTGAAAATTTAGAAACATTTGAAGCCCAAATGGAAAACACTGAACCATGTTTGCACATCAGAGAGTTTGGCAGCGAACACAGTTGTGACTTTTTTATAACACACAAGACTTTTAAAAGAATTGTACAGAAAAGTGATTTTACTGTCCCTCTATGCTCAGTGTCACTATAAGAGCATTTTTCTTCTTCCTCCATTAAATTTTTCAATGGTAGAATTCTCAGATCAATCTATTCAAGCTGCTGTTGGAGTTTGTCATACCCAGGTGTGTGACTGTAAACAGAGGCCCATGCAACGGTGCCACAAACTGCAGTACGCAGAGTGTCTACTTGAGGCTGCCTGCAGAAACCTGACATCTACATAACTGTATACAGGGAAAAGATGGTTTTCACTGCCTTAATACAAATCTTTGGAGCATGGTGCAAAAAAAATAACTTATACTATCCATTTATGTGCTCTTACTGTGAAGTGGTTGCTTTTTTTAGAATAGTGACTGTTTTTCTTTAATGAAGGATAAACTGAGGATTTCTGTTTTTGGAAATGTGGAGTTACAATAAACCTGGTGGTCTTAAGTTTCGCCTCAGCACCACCTTTCTGTCCGTGAGTAGGTTAAGCTAAAGTTTGGTTGAGATGTCATGAACAATATAGGGGATCTAATGCTTCCAAAGGCTCCATTTACAATCAAAGAGCTGATGTAACAGGTCCAGATCTTTCACAGATTATGATAGCACCAAGCTAAGGAGTCAACTAAGCCTCTTCCAAGAATGAAAAGTTTAATGACGTAAAATTTTAATTCTCAGAGGATACTTGCTTGCAAAAACTAGTGAAAATTACCAGACATTACCCAGGCAAGCTATATGTGTGAATGCAACAGCCGAGATTTTCACTGACTTTACCAGAGTAACTTCCTTACATTTTCTTAGTTTATCTGATTGTAAGGGAATAACACAAACTGAAATATGTGTCTGGACATTGGAAGTGGTGTATCCACAGCACATCATCTGAGTTCTGTGGTACATCTGCTCCAAAAAGATCACCACCGGGCCTCCTGCACATCCAGAGAGCTGCTGTTGGATACAGAGTTGAAACACTGCAGCTTTATTTCTCTAGCGTAATAGCTGTGCTCCTCTCTTAGCTCTATGTTCCTACATACATTTTAAGCATGTAACATTGAAGTAAGGATATAAATCGTGATAAGAACTGTTTTTCCGCCTTCATATTACTAACACTTACTTCATCACGTATATTTGATGTTGTGTTTTGCCTGTCAGTGACGAAACACAATCAAAAAAACATTAAAGTGGGTGTGGGGGATACCTATACGTTGTCTTTTTTATTTAAGAGAAAATGCTTTTTTTTCAGACTTTGTCAAAATGTTAAATACTTGGATAGCATTTGATAAGCACATTTTAATCACTACTTACTCTGCTATTATACTCGTCAATACCTTGGAAGAGTCCAGGAACTATAAAGTAACACATCTATTTCATCATCAGAAGAGAGCTGGTTTTGCTTGTAATGAATGAAATCTAAAAAGAAGGCGTTTCACTATTTGGGGTATCGAGGGCTTAAGTTTGTGTTTTCATGATATCAAAACAGATACTGATATGATCACTTTTTTATAGTATAATATTAATCTAGATTGCTGGTATTATGAAATCTAATAGAAACAGTCTTACCTCAAACTCTGGCAGATTTTTACACTGATGTTAGGGAAGTGTTTGTTAGTAAGTGCAGTCTCCTCTCTGAAGTGGAGGAGTTTAGCACCAAACAGACTTAATGAAGAGCCTGATTTTCATCTGACCCCATCACTACCTTTTTCCTTTTTCTGTCTCTGGTTTCATGCGGCTTACTAGAAAGTTGGATTTATCTCTCCCCACAGCACTGAGGAATTAAAGGCAGATTAAAGAGGAAAGTTGAAAGGGTAGAAGTGGGTAAAGAAAAGAAAAACGCTAAATAAGCAGGAAAAGTTGGTGGAAAGCATCAGATTCAAAGAAACTTTTGGTCTGGTTTGATAAAACAACACAAACAGGTTTTTCCCTTTGTTGCTTTATAAGAAGATGCTTCAATAGCCCTTTTTTTTTGCTGTTTTACAGCTGACCCTCCTGATTCTCCTTCTGTTTTTGCTTTTAGGCCTCTGAGTCATGGCAGCAGTGTTTCTGACAGGCCTGTCATCACCTATGTACCCGCAGTTACACCTCATGCTTGCAGTAGATGACTGAAATAGAAAGTCTGTCTTAACCTCGGATTTATGAGCTTTTCACATGAGAAGGGTGACCTAAAAGACAGAGGAGGGTTGCTGAAGTGTTGGTCCCTTTTTTTAAAGCGAGCATTATAGTAATTATGAACAGATAACTTTGTGATCAAGAGTCGCAGGAGTGCATCTTCTACTGGAGAAGATTAAATTCTCTCTCAGAGGATGTGAGGATAAGTCTGGGAACCCTTCTTATAATACCTGGAGAAAACTGCACCAGCTCCCTCTTCTGATTAATCATGTTTGTGGGTATTGCATTTACTTACTGGATCTGATACATGTATACATACATAAAAGTAACTACTAATGCATTTAAATACATTCGTTATTATCTGTTTGATTATTTCTTTTACTTGTTTAATTACTTTTTGGTGTGTGTTTATGGTTTTCTTTGTTCATTTTTCATTTACAAACACAATGGTAAAAGTACAATGGTATATACAATTATATAATATCTTGAAATTAAAACTTATGATTGTATAATTTCTTTTTCCTGTTCTCTGCATTCATCCTCTTATTCTTATTATCATTGTTATCCTTTATTTTATATACATGCATTGGATTAATTGCACATATTTTTCTGTCCATTGTGTATGATGACTTTTTATTTTTTATTTTGGTTGCTGTGTCTTGTCTCTATGAAAAGTGTTTTTGACAAAGAAAACAACCCCCCCAAAAAAACAACAATAAAAAGAGTTAAAAAAAACAGAAGTGAGGGCTGGAAACTCTGTCTTGGCTAAATTTTTACTGAATATGACTGCCACTGGGGCTGCTTTTTTTGTCTAGTTTCTTGTTTATGTTTTAAAAATAAAGCAGGTTTAAGACAGAAAAACAGGGGGCAAACTTACACTTACAACTGATCTTCATTTCTGGAAAATCATGTCTAACTGCACCTCCAATCAACTAAGGAGCTTATTTTTATTACAACCTAATAGAATGATGCAAGATTTTTGCTGGCAAACCTGGAATAAGCAGACTGTTGGTAAAAAACACAATTATGCTTCACGATGCAAAAGCAGGAAAATATCAGGTGTATTTTATATTGCATAATAAATAAATCTTGTTTGCATGTGTTTACCACTGACATCTTCTCATCAGATAGGCTTTTGTAAAGTTGGATATGCTTTCTGCTTTCTGTCCAGAGTCTTACTCTACTATGCCTTCAGTATACCCTCCCAGAAAGCTACACACACAACATCCTTCCACCAGTGCATCACAAAACACATCCATGTATACTGTTGGGCTTTGCGGAGAGACATTCACTGTGGTTTTGATATAAATCCAGATTTCCATAGATGTTATTGAGTGTACTTTTAAAACAGTTGAAATCCTTGTGTCTTATAAGAAGAACTGTATCCCGATCACCTATGCTCACTCATGACTTATAAACATCTACTAACATCCGACTAAAAAACCCCTTTGACCTATGTGGAAAGCTGCCCTAGCCTTGCAGTGCAAATAGAGCTGCCTGAGTTGATGCTTAATCAGGCAGGAAAGTTTTTGTTTCGTAACAAATATGAATAGTTTTACATTTATATTGGAATATATTTGGAGTACAATTAGGCAGACATGATTTTAATGTGACATTTTGTTTTAAGTTTTTAAAAATCACCTATAATAAACTTGCTTTTTGTGGCCTCATCACCTAATAATACAATAACAATGGGACTCTGGCCTACTTGGACCACAGAGATGTGTCAGTATGAATGTGTCGCTGGCATGTTGTGCTCAGGAGGGCCTGAGAGCCTCGTCTTTAAATAGAAAGCTTACAGCTTGTAGGTGTGCAGGCAGGCGACATAGCTGGCATCATTTACGAGTATGAGCTAAAGAGTGTGTGTGACTCACTCATACACAGATGGTGTGTTGGATTCTCGGCGACACAGTCTGCTCGTCTGTCAAACGCCGAGTGTTAGGGGCCCTCCATCTACCATAGCAGGGCTCAAACTGATAAGTGGTACCTGTGATATTATTTCCCATAAGACACTGGGGCTCAGCATCTTTCTGGATGGTCCCTCTAACAAGAACAGAGGTCTAAGATAACAAACACGATAACTCTCTTCCTCCTGAGGGGCCCTGAGTGTGACCTAAATACCGGGCCCCTGCTGTGGGGCGTGTTGTGATGCTGTGCCAGGCGTTGCTCTGTGTGATGCAGGCCACACCTGTCGTCCTCCCATCAGGGATATGGGACCAAAATAGAGCCGGAGCTGGAAGGTGCTCAGCATTTCCCAGCCATCATGACTGCCGGGAGAGCAAACAGTGCCGGAGATAATCTCAGTCTGCTCACATGGGGTCTGCTTTGGAGGGAACACATTGTTTCAAAGGGCAACTGAGGCAATTTTGTTTAACTTGTTCATATATGTTTTTTATAAAGTGTCACCATGAAAAGAAAATGTCCATATTAATGAAGTGGAGGCTTTGTGCTCTTGACAAAAAAATCTAGATATTGGTATTGGCAATAACATTATCATTTCTTTTTTTCCCACTAATTCTACATTTTAACCATTAACTTATGAGTGGATTGTGGGTCGGGAGTGTTGGACCTTTTATTTTTTTGAATGTAAGGCACTTTGTGTTTCATCCTTTTGGATGACGAGCTATAAAATAAAGTCTGATTGATAGATTTGAAGGAAAATCTGTTCTTAAATTTAGTTTTGATTATCTTATTTACTTACTTAAATAACATTTTATATTAATTCAAAATATCATGATACAACCCAATGCTCTCTTCCACGTATGTAAATTTGTTCATTAAGCTTGAATTCTAAAAAAGAAAACACTTTTTTTTCTTAGTTACCTTAAATAAAACCTGAAGCTTATTTGTGTCTTTAAAAAAAGAAAAAAATGGCCATTACTCCAGGGGAAGATTATATAAAACCATTTAACTTTCTGCTTCTTAAGACTTGACCTTTTCGGTTTTTATGAAAGTGCCTCTTTGGCCAATAAAAAAAAATACAAACAAACAATAATTTTAATCATAAACATTTTTTTCTGGACATCATAGTCATTCTTTTATTTGATTGAGGGAATGAGAGGCTGAAAACTGCAGAGCTGGTTTGGGATAGGGTCCTAAATGACATCTTTTCATGGGTCCCAAAATTTCTGGCTGGGCCTTGACCCTGGCATTTATCACATATTACAAAACAAGCTAAAACACTCGAAAGCTGTTAAAACTACACTAAAACTAACAGTTTTTAAAAGACAAAAAGTAACAAACAAGCAATAAATAGAATTAAAAACTGAGTTGCATTGGAATAAAACAAATATAACCGGAATATATATCTTAAACAAGTTTTAAATATGAATATCCTGAGATATTTGTTGATTATTTTTTATATCTCAAACATATAGCCTACTCTTCGTCCATCTTTACATCAAGCATGAATAAGCAGAAAGCATGGGATGGGCGCTAAGTGACTGAGTATAAAGCTCGACTTATTAAATTCACAACATCCGTTCTGGTATTTCAAAGTAAAAGCTTGTGACGCACTTAGAATTTACTGCAACGTTTTTCTCTCCCTTGACTCGGACTCTTATTCGATTTTTATGGCCCCATCCTGAAGGATTTCCATTCCTCGCTCAAAATAACTGACTTTAGCGCAACTACCTGGTACTTGCTGATGTTAATTCAGAATATCCGGTTACTTGTTGCGCCCTCCCTCACTGCCCGCTCTTATTTTGAAGGCGACTGAAGCATCCTCGACTCCAGCCGCAGCTCGCCGTCGGTCCTCTCTCAGTCTCACAGCAGAGAAACACACAACAGCAGTTTTTACTCACAAAGTCGGATCCAGTAGTCACACATGCCGAGAAGCGCGCTGTACAGGCACTGAAGAAACGTCATGAACGATGTTTGAGTCCGAGGCTCTGGACGCAGACCAGCAGAGACCCTCTTTGTCGGCTCTACTCTGACGATATGTGATCTTATGTCAGGATGTGGACGCGCCTTGAGCGCACCCCCCGCCCCACAGCTCATTCAGCGGCGCTGGGTGGGACAGACCCGAACACAGCCATTCACAAAACTTCACAGGAGCGTCAGAGGACCACAAGATTTTACTCAGTGCAGACTGGAGGCTGCTTCAGTGGCTATAAGAACGGAAGTTGTCTAAAACTGAGTGATTTCTGTTTCTTTTTGGGAGTGGGGTGGGTGGATGCTGTCAAACACCTGTCCACTGTATTAATTACACAAACTAGTAAGACGATTACCGATAGGGCTGGGAAAACCGTAAAAAATATTAACCAAAAACATTTAACAACACCAAAACACAGAGGCACTGACGGACACTTTGAGCCCAATATTGGGCCCCCATCCAAAACTGAGAGGGGTCAAGCTGGACTGTCTTGCCAAAACTAGCTATGGACAGTTTCTCAAACCAAGCAACTGTAAAACGCTGATATAAAGAAATCTACTTTTGAACACTAGGGCTGCTTCATTGTAGCAAAAAGCAACATTTTGTTCATTACAATAAATAATGAGATGAGGATTATGAAACACAACTAAGCACTGATTCTAAAACACACCACATTATTTAAACACACAGAGATATATATTATGTTATATTATATTATATTATATTACATACTGGAAGATTGAGAAGGTTGGGCAAAATGTAAAGTAAGAAGAAAAAAAGTTCAAAATGTCATGTGGTGTAGTAGCATTTTTATCTCGATTACACAACTTTTAAAAACCTTGTTTAAAATTCAATTAATTCTAGAGCATGTATTGATGTAACAGCTAAGTAACTTTGTTAAGAACACAATTAAAGGAGACATGCTGATGCATGATTTAATACTTACATATAATATAATACATTTGAAAACAAGACCTTTCGACCCCTTAATTTTCAAAAAATGAGATATTGTATTTTTTCTGATATCCTAGAACGAGATTTGATGCCTCTGAAAATAGGTCATTGCGAGATCACAGCGAGATTTAAATCGTCGTGACGACACGAGTTACCTTTCTTTTTATTGGAGTAATCTGATAAAACACTTCCTCCTCTGTGATGTCCGTTAGCCACAAAACCGTCACCGAGGAACACATTCGTCCAGCAGCAGTATATAGATCCCTAGCTCACACTCACTCATTACCAGCTCTGGCCTGTAGGGGGACTCAATACGCGGTCGCTGCTTTGAGCCTGCTGGAAAATACAGTAGAAGAAGAAGGACAGGCTGGCTCTACCCCCGATAGAACTGACCAATCAGAGCACAAAGGGCTGTGACGTTGCGAGGTAACTGTAGGTCATCCTCAGATCCGAGTGTTTCAACGAGAGCTTGATAATGGCCTAAAATGAGGATTTTGAGAACGCTATTGTGGGGCAATGATGGAACTAAATGACTTGTACTGAGGGCAGAAATGCTTTACAGGCATCCTAGTCTGGCATAGTGAAAAGGAGAAACAAGCATGATATGTCTCCTTTAAGTTTCAATTAGTGGAGAAAACACTCTTTTGTTAAAATCATACACTAAATAATAAATTAAACTGTAGGTTTAACCATGGCATCTGATCTAATTTAAGCATTTAAAATGTTATTTTTTATGTGATCATTCTTCATTTACTTGTAGTGAAATTAGTCCTGACAGCTGAGCACTGAGTAAAAGAATGTCAAATGAAATGCTATACTGATCAAAGTTTTCCATCAAGTAGTGCAGTCATGACACAAAAAGTCAGTTCAAGCACTGTCTGTTTGCATTATCATTTTACCTCACTTTTAATTTTAATATATTTTTCACCTGTATTTTTATTTTTTTTTTAGCTCACTATTTCTTCTTTTATTTATGTTTTCGTCTTCTGTGGGTTCATTGATTTTTGGGGTACTTTAAATTGCTTTGCTGCTGAAAGGTGATACAAATTAATTTTTGAATCCCTCAAACATTGCCTATTTAAAAATTCAATCCATCTTTGCTACAGCAGATATGTTTCAGTTATGCTACGATGTGGACAGGCCCATCAACCTAAACAATTTAGTATTGGCAGACTTTCAAGTTTCGACTTGTCATGTAGTCGTGATGTCAGAAAATCACTCTCCAGGGAACCACTGGATTTGCTCTAAGGTGGAGTTTTGTGTAATTGTGTATTTTTGTCATGGTGAAACAACACTCTTTTTTATGTGTGCAGATGTTAACTGACACAATACTGAATCAATCACTCTTCTATGTTTTAAAAAACAGTGACTGATTGTTAGGAGATGATCAAATTCACAGACACTGATGTATCAATAAATCACTTCTATGCTTCTCAGAGGAGCCATCCTTTTGTTGCTCCGGCCTGCAGAGGACCAAAAACACATTTACTGCAGCAGCTCAGGCCGCATTTACTGCACCAAAGTTTGATCAAACCTCACCCTGCAGCAGGGAGCTTCATCTGCATCCGCCTGAAGAGAGGACCCTCTCAAGAGAACACAGGGGGCCTCAGGGTGCCCTCTATCCTCTGCTTTTATAACATGAGTCATCCTAACAAATGAATAAAAACACACTGTTGGAAGTTTGCGTGGGCTGGTTAGGTGTGAAGGGAAGATCCGGACGTGAGCTCGGCCAGATCTGTGACGCTGTGCATCCCTGCAGCTTATATTTGGCATGCAGGGAAACACTTAAGTTATTTATTCTTAAAAGCTCTCAGAACAGAAACGCTGGAAGAAAGCCAGTGATGGCAGTGATTGTTGTTAATTGGGTCAGGCTGTCTGCTGTTTATTTTAATCCACCCACTTACAACGGCTACAGTAGGAAGCTTTTTATTCCAGGAGCTGGCAGAGCAGCAGTGCTGTGTTAGTCTGAGCCCCTGGGGGCACTGTTGTACAGCCTTTATTCTCGCCTGCAGTGATGTACTCCAAGTGCCTGGAATAACCGTGTTCCTCTGGCACTGAACTGTTGGAGCTGTCAAAATATTGTTCAATCATTTACAGCATTCTGTCACTTGCACTTTCTTCAAAAATGATGAGTCAAAGTTCAAAGAAACTACTAATTATTATTAGGAATGGGTAATATATTGAATTTTAGTATAAATATTCAATTAACCCATATGCAGGGTAAGACAATAGCATTTATAGTGATATGATTTACTTACAATTAAGATAACGTTCTACATATCTAGATCTTGTGGGGAAATTGTCGGGTTCAGTGTTGAAATAACTGATTAATAGTTGTCTGGGGGGAGGGCACAAGAATCAGAGTTCATGTATCATATAAAACAACTATGACATACTAAGGGCAAATTTTCTTAAAATGCCTTCACAAAGGGGTTTGTCTTATACCGCTCTCCCACGAAAATTAGCAGGTCAACGCAGGTTTTTTCAACACGGGTTAACCCACTTTCAATCAGCAACTTACTCCTTTCTCACTGCCACCAGACCCAGGTCTGATCAGCAGCAAGCGAGCTTCATGGCTAATTTTTCCTCTGGTGCATTAATCATCTGCATGCCAAAACATGTTCATGTAAACAATACAAAGGAGCATGGAATCAATGGACACGGTGGTTAACTGTTTTCTGTACTTGGTACTTTTGTTCCTCTTTAAAAATGTAAAAACTCGAAGGCAGATGGAATTTATTGCTGTGATGGCAAGAGAGTCACATAAGTTACAGATGGAGGCGACGGGTGTGATATTATGCCTTGGGTACGTAACGCCAACGTCATGAATTTAATTAGCGGGTTGACCTGGGTGTGATGTTCCCACTGAAGCAGATCGGAGGTGAGCCGTTGCTTGCTGGATCAGTCGACCCGGGTCTAAATGCTGATTAGACCCTTTCCCACTGCCAACAGGAGCCGATTGTAACCAGGTTTAAACAGGATATTTGGTCAGTGCTAAAGTGGTGGAAGGTATGAGTGAGACGACAAATAGAAGTGGCTGCTCAGACAGAGATGATAACTGCTTCAGAAGCAGTATTATCATATCTGGATAGAGCTGGGCGATCCCCCCCCCAAAAAAAATCTTTGATAAAAAAACAAAACAAAACTAAATACACGATTCGATTCGATACCCCCGCCCCATTTAAAATGAAATAACTACTCACTGTAAATTTATTTCCAAAATCTACATTTATTTATACTTAAAAGATACACTTAAAGCAGCACTACGGAAGATCTCCGCTTGACCGGATAGGGAACTCAACTACCCATGAGCTCTAGCGCGCATACTGTCGTAAGGATACAGATCTGCCGGTCGCGTGTATTTGTTTTGTAGGCGAGTCACAGAAGCCAGGACTTCGCTAAGAAGTATTCTTCTGTCTTCAGCAGCTGTTTGCAGGATGGATAGCGACGAGGTAATGTATTTATTTTTGACTAAATGATGATGTTAAAAATCGCTAAGTTCAACTTGGTTTTATTACTGTGAAGTTGCCCCCGTCCTGTTGAAGCGATAAAGTGAATAAAAGTAAAGACAACAACGAGCTGGCGATATCACACACTTGAAATAGGTCTAAACAAAACTACATACTGGTATGTTCTGGATTTGTTGTGCTGTACTTTTTCATGTCAAGTTTTTTGAGGAACTTTGTCATAAATTAGTTGCCCAACATACCTGATAGTAGTCGGACATCCCTCCTCGTCTTTTATTTCACGCAGCAAGTGAACGCCAGACCGATGATTATTCCTGTCCGAGCATTCAGCTTGTTTTTCTCTTGCTTTCTTTGTTTTGTATCCTCCGACAAAACTTTTCTCTTCCTAACGTTGTTGCCTCCGCCATGGTTAAAGCTCCGCGATTGGCTTTTGCCGAGACTTCCGTCTTGTAAACGAATCGGGAATCGGGGGAAGTGACGTATGCCGTAAAGCAGTCCAAACCTGTAGTTTTTTACTGTGGCAGGGTTCCCACCATCCACCTCGAAGTTACATAGCGCCAGTTAAAGGGATACAGACCACCCTCAGATCACGACAGAGGTTTCATTGAACTCATTGCAAAGTGGTGGACCATCACAATGAATATCGAAGGATTATATTATGTTTGAAAAGCCACATAGTGTTGGTTTAAAGTGCTTCCAGGTCAAAAAATCAACACAGAAATCAACACAAAGTGCCTGTGCACTGTAGTTTTATACACTTGTTTGAATTAACTATGAAGATAATTCGAACAATTGTTTTAAAAAAATTAAAATCTTTATAGAAAACTCAGCTCTTGTTGTCAAAAATGTAAAAGTGTACAAAGTAATGAGAAAAGAGCCTCAAAGTGCAAGGGACAAAATGCCTGAGATAACAGAAACTCAGCAGGTAACACACTGGTTACAGGTAACTCACACGTGCTACAGACACAATTTGCAGCGAGGTCTTGTTCGGTGTTCATCAGATGCATCAAAACCAAACCAATTCCGCTGCCATGTTGTCTATGTTGTTTATGCCCATGACATCTCGGAGGGAGGAGAGTGACATACTGCAGGAAATGCACGATGGAAAGCCTCGGGTCCTCGAGAATGTGAAATGAACGGGTTGAATAAAAAAAAAAATCGTCAAACTCGAGCTTCAAGAAAAATGAATCGTTTTGACTTGCCAACTCGATATTTAAATCTTATTGATTGTTTGCCCAGGCCTATATCTGGACCACATTTCTTTATGAAGTTAAAAAATAACACAACAAACATGTAAATAGAGAGAGTAAACAGACACTTTCTCTGGGCTATTTCTCTGATGGACTGGTATAATATATTGAACGGCCCCTCTGGTGCACCATAAACAGTACAATCAGTCACTTTCTGTGTTGGTTTATAAACATTTAGCCAAATTAATATACAAGTAAATAATTTATATTCAGGACCACACATTACTCATCCATTCAGTCGTAGAGCTTTTTCTCATTTCCTGAGAAGAGTAAACTTAGAAGATAAGAGGTTTGCACCCCACAGTGATGATATGCAAGTGTTTATCAGAACAAATTAATACCTGAAATTGCACTCAAAAACTCAGTAGTATACTAAAGTGGATATAAAGCAAGCTCCTTTTCATGACCTTGAGTAAAATTTGATGAAAGAAATGGTACTTTTACTTCAGTATAAGATGTTTGCTTTCTTTTACTCCCTTGCTTTAAGATACATAATCAGACATAACCAACTATGAATACTGTATGTGTACAAGTGAAGAAATTGATGCTTTTGTTCACTTTAATTAGAAACCTGAACTTGCACTTCTTTTCCAAAGAGCAACAAACAACCTTGGACTCTGAGGTGTATTTATTTGAAAAAAAAAGCCAGTTAGCTTGAGAAAACAACTTCCTCATTAAGTCTCAAAACAGGTATAAACAAGACAAAGAACATCTACTCAGAGACCTTGGTCAATCTGACAGAACATCTTGACATTTGAAAACACCTTTGTTTAAAGCAATGTTGATGTGATGTGTGTTTTTGGCAGATTCAACTTGTTTTAGACACAAAAATGTCATTTCAGCTTGAATGAAGTGTTCTGAGCCATTAAGAGGCGAGTAAACTATCATCTCCAAGGATGTTAGAGCTGCTTGGTAAATTCATCAGAGCAGAAAGACTATGAAAGCACTCCCTGTTTAAAGTTTAGGTAAATTGTAGCTTCTTAAAAACCTTAAGCAAAGTAACGGCTCCTTTACAGCCTAACAATAAACTAAGCTTTAATTTCAATTACAGTTCAATTCTTCTCCCCAAAACTCCAGTAAAGAGGCGGATGATCTCACTGCTGTACGAGAGGCCAAGGCAGGGAAAGTGGAGCACAAAGGTGATGAATATGCAAACTGGAGACAACACAAAGCCTCACACTAACCGACTGTGGCAGATTTACCCAAGCTTTAGAAAGAAGGATCTGGTCTTGATATTGTTACACCGATCCAAAGTTGCTGGTGTCTGGGTCAAAATCGCTGTCTGTCGCAGTGGAGTAGGAGTGTGTGTGCGTACGAGGGGGCTCAGAGGAAGCCACTTGACGTTCAAAGAGAGGAGATGAAAGGACTGCCGCTTACTTCAGTGTCCTCTTCCTCAGGATTAAAAAGATCATCAATAATAATGGGCTGGAGCTGCGCAGTGGGCAAACTGAGGAGCTCTCACCTTAATGTGTGTGTGCGATATTTTGGCGCTCGCCGCAGGGAGGACTTGCAGTAGAAATCACAAGTGCAGGTTTTTTTTTTTGAGCTGCTTCCTGAAGCGTCTCTCTGAAGCATCATGCAATATTCACCACAACATCGGCCTCACTTCTCACTTGGGCTCCCAGACGGTTCCCTGTGAATTGAATGAATGAGGGCGTGTGTGTTTGCGCTCATGAGCATTTGTACAGATGCTTCTTCTGTATCGAGAAAAACAAAAAAAACGAAGGCGTGACAGTCACCTGTGTGACCTGGCAGGAAGTCACAGGGCCAAAAAGTAAAAAGGGACAGTATTTTCTGCATGTAAGAGCACAGCAAGGGAGCGGTTATATAACATAAACTGTTCAAGAGCTACTTTTCTCATGTATGTTCTGTTTCTGAGTGGTGTACAGTCATGTTACAGCACATCTCCATTATGTGTCCATGTTCTTCTACATCAACTTCATGTCAGATTAAAACAATTCTCATGCTAATCATTCAGCCGTCAGTGTGTTCTGTCATTCTTACTTTTCCTCTGGATTTGTTCCAAGAAAAAAACAGAGAGGCAATCTAGAGAGCTCAAGTGCACATCTTTGCTGTCAGGCCCAAATCTGCTGCGGTGACAAGGAGATGAAAAGGAAGGCTGTAAACTTTTTGAAAAAATAAATACATTAAGTCATTGGATCAATACTGTATCAGAAGATATTTGATTAAAGGTTGTTTATTAGGATTGGCAAATATGAAAAATTTGGTCAGTATTTATGCCGTACAAATTGGCCTTATGCTCTATATATCCTATTTATTGACTGTTAAAATTGTCAGAATATAAAAATGAACTACAGTGAGAACATGGCTTTTTGTATATAGATGTTTTGGATACTGTATCAGAGCAGAAATGAAACTGAAACTAGCTACCTTTATTTATTTATTTATTTATTTAGCAACCTTTATTGTACCTTCACGTGCCCTTGTGTTTTCTTAACCCTTTAACTACCAGTTAAACTCTTTGGCAGAGGTCATCATTAAATTCAGGGATAATTAATGTTTTAAAAAACAGAACAAATCAAACCATTGTTTGGTTCCATTAACACTTCAGTTAACAGAGAAAACCACAAACAAACCAAAAAACATATTTACTTGGTGTGGGGTTGAAAGGGTTTTAAAAGCCAACAGTTGAATGCGTGGTGTCACAAAAATTCACAAACAATTGGGACTGAACAAAAGGCAGAGATGTCCATAAAAATTTGTAAAAGAAAAATTAAAATAGATGATAACCGAGTTCGACAAACACAAAAATGTTTTGATGAAAAACAGACTTTGTATGTGTATTTATCATCATATCAATAAATGATTAAGCTAAGTATTTACAATATCAATAATGGTAATAATAATGGCTGCTTTTCACATTTTCAACCTCTAAATCACTCAAAAAAACCCAAACAATTCTTTTGGCTTGTGTGCAGTTTTTTCTGTATCATAAAACACTGACAGAAATGAACAATGACGTGTTACGTTTATTTAACACATTAAATATTCCTGAATTTAATGACCTCTCTAACAGTGGAGCTGGGCCTAAAAGGGTTAATATAGTGTTTTAAAGTGTACTTACATTTGTGACTGGGTTCCTACGTTACTTTCAATGCGCTGAGTCAGGTCTTTCAAAGACTACAATACAGGGCTGTATTACTTGATTAAATGAAAAACAAACACTACACTTCTCTATAGAGGATGTTTTGCTCCGCTTTATGACATGTTTTGCTCAAAGTTTGAAAAACTCTGTGTCCCATGTTTTGTACTTAACAGCCATGTCAAGGGCTCGCATACGACATTATCTACCTGGCCCATAATGAATCTGACTGATGGAACAATTGTCCAATCAGCTGCTGGATATGCTTTTGAAAGGTTCCACCCATTCCCAAACACTTCATGTTACCACCATAAGCACTTTTCTTGATCATCATTTTTTTTAACATACACCCCACAAACTGCAGTGTGGTTTGCCAAAATTCACCAGTAAGAGGCCTCTGTAGCCTCCAAACAGAGAGGTGATGAATGGTCAACTTCAGCATTCAGACAAACACAACAACAATGAATCAGATGATGATCCAAATTTTAATGTTACTGTTGATCTTCTAGTGAGGGCTCAGTGAATGAGGGAGGATGTTTATGATTTTGGTATGACTAATTTACCAATTAACTTTCAAGCTATTAAAATGATTTACAATAACAACCAATCAGTAAAGCTTTAAATAGACTTTACTCCCTGGTCTCTATTTGTTATAACTAGTTTGTGCAGTTTTTCAGCCAGGGTTTTTGGGTATTTAGATTTTAGAGGGTCTGATTTAGGCGGCCTGAGGTCTGAATTGGTTTAATAAATCTATATTGATATGCCTAAATCTTATATTAAGGTTTTCAAAGTGTACTGTTTAACAGTTTCGAGTCAAAGACTCCCTGTGCTCCTAGCATGCTGAGTTTGTATAGCCAAGAACATTAAATATTTATTTTACACATGAAACAAGGGTTGTTTAAAAATAGAGTCTGACAGGCAAAATGAAGTCATACTGAGGTATTTCTCTTTTTCCCTCCTCTCCTCTTCAATCACAGCCTCTCCCCAAGGAGCAGAAAAAAGAGAGGTAGCTTATCAATTACAATGACTGACAACTTGCTGGTGAAGATCCTGGGAAATGATGAATTGTGCCGTGGTACGGCTATGACAGTAATCTGAAGTAATCCCTCTACCTACACTACCACCCGGCGTGAACTGCTGCACACATTTCATCAGAAAATATCACCTGAACCCACTCTGCCTGCCTGCGAGCCCCCGTCACACTGGATCCAAAGACACAATGAGAACAAAAAAAATTGAAATGAATGAAATTAAGAATAAGGCCACAAGATTTAAGTGAAAAGTATTTAAGTTAAAATGCAATTGCAAAAATAAAGTCAACTTTTATATTTCATCTCCAATCTCAATGTTAACTTTTTTGAGTTTATTTTGTACTGAAAATGCATTATGAAAAAATTCTAACCCCTCTAAATTCTTTTCTCTCCATGCCTTACCCAATTGTACTATTCTGACCAACACTGTTATTTACTTGCAGGAACAAAGAGATATTTATTGTGAATTTCTGTTCAGCTGAAAAACTGTGAGTTGTAATTTTGTGTCCATATTGCTCTTCCCAACCAATAAACAGCCTCTGTGGGTATAAATCTTGTTAAACTTGACCATCGGACTGGCCTGTTAAGCAGAAATATCCAGCAAAATATCATAAAATATGACACTTAAATCTCAGTTTTGAGGTGCACCTCTCCCACATTCATCAACCACGATGAACTTAGTGTTCAACAAAAGGAGCTAAAACACACAAGCAGGAACAGGTTCCTCTGCTCAGCAACCCTATATCTACAATTCTATGTATTAACATTGTCAGCGACTAATTCAAGATCTAAAAACATCACAAGGCATGTTGGGGACACGGAAAGCTGTAAGAGAAAAAAAAGGAGACTTGATCTAACGTGTGCAGCAGCGGTGTTTGTCGCTCTGCAGAGCTGACTTAATCCCTGCACCGCTTGACCTGATGGATGGTCTTCATTAACTCTTCCTTCCTCGGGGGGTAAGGAGCTGAGATTGTCCCTCTCTTGATCTTTTCTGTCTCCTTTCACAGATCAATAAATACCGGCACACAAAAAGAACAATCAACTGAACCCTCCTTGGCCCATAATTGTGTCGTTACCCTGAATGTCAGTTCATGAGGTGTAATAAAATTTGGGTGACACAACATCACATTTTGAGTCATTTCCCATGCCGGAACAGAAAATAAAGACCTGATTTGTTGGAAATATTAAACCGCACTGAATAAATGTTTGCTCAGAGTCATTTTTAAAACCACATGAGCTGATTTAACTACTTTTGCCAACGTTTCAATTTGCAGTTAATGTGTTTAATTAGCTGACTGAACCTTGTGGGCTAGGTTTAGAGACATGCTGTCTTTCTAATTGGCGTACTTAAAAGAAAGATGGAGGAGAATGTGCGTCAGGCGCTGATGACTCAACGTGGACAATATATGGGGGAAATGACGTTTGGATTTTCAGTGGGAAAACATAGAAGCACCCTGTGCTGGGTGCCAGCACCACTCAGCATCAATAGTGCATGCAGTGATGCTGGAAAGCCAAGCGCTCCAGACCATGAGGCAAACAAGAGGGCTAAAATAAGAGCAGGCAGCCACCGAGCTTTACGGCTCCAGTAAGCTCTCATGTGGGGGGAAAAACAGAGCTGCATTCGTCATGTTGTATCTGAGGAGGAAACTGGGTCAGATGACAATGATGTGGAGGGTTTCGGGGTCTGAAGAGTGAAACTACTCCTTGGTCAGCAGACTAAAAAGAATCTCTCTTTATGAAAAATACCCACTGAGCAGTTTTCATAGAAAGGGAAGACAGAATTTGATTTGATGGCTTTAGAGCCAATGTGCAATCTTTACTCAGAGATAAATCTCCCAGCTGGAAGTGCAGCACTTATTTCATTTTCATTACAGTTGACACCACACACATGCTGCACAAATTCAACCCTCTGCACATCCATTAAACATCCCTTCTATGCGCTCAGATCAATTCATAATGCTCTTTGAATTATGCAGACTCACACATGTTCATGATGGCGGCTCCGTGAGTGTTTAGTGCATGTTTCCACTGACCTGTGCTGCTCTGGATGGTTCTGACGGTAGTGGCGGTGCGTGGGGGTGAGTGGGTCCTCCTCTTGCTCACCGTGACCCCTCCCTCCTCATCATCCTGCGAGCAGCCCTTCTCTATGGCACGCACGTAGCTGTGGCTCCGCATGCGGAAGCAGCCGGGCATGGGCAGGTCCAGGGCATCCACCGCCTGCGACTCCATCTCGCTGAACACTGACTCACACACCGCCTCAATCTGCCCGTTCACCTCCACCTCGCTCACCTGAGGAGGAGGGGAACACGGCGAACATCCAGACAGGAGAATGCACACAGGAGCATCCAAGCCCAAGCAGAAGAGAGGTTGAAGAATAAAAAAAACACTTAGTTTAAGAACAACATATTATCATAGAGCAAATTCAATGTTAGAGGGTTACTTCACTGGTTAAAGCTTTACATGGCAGGACTTTTTAGAGTGCTGCTAAAACAGACTCCAATCTCAAGCTGTTCTGAAAAGTTTTCCAATGCTTCATTTCATTTTTTTAAAATTTAGAGTGAGAAAACCTCTTAAGACTAAAAACCGTTTGAGGAAGCAATAAAATCAAGACCAATCATGAAAAATAACTTTCTTATTAGATTGCTGCTTCAGTTTCCTCTTCTTTCAAATTAATCTGTTAAAAATAAAATATGAAAGGCTGGAGATGTACCTGTCTTTTAACAAAACTAGAAGTAGATATCCAGCTACATGTCATATGTACAATTGCATATACTGTATACTTGTGTACTTGGTGGCAAAAACCCAACACTACACATCCCTGATCAGTGGTTTGATTATGCACATTTTGAGGCATGGCTTAACAACTGGGAGTCACTCGGGAAGATCAAGACATATGCATATTTTCCTGTTGGAAATTAACAGAAATTTTATTCATTTAATTTTTCAAAGTCATTGCAGATTGGCATTAACCTTGCACTGCAGCTGGATCTATCTGCTTGATTCAGTGTCTGTCATCAGATGGCTCAATCTTGCCAAGCTCCAATCTACAATGACTGCAAGTGGCCCAAAGCGTTACTGTTCAATCAGAGTCCTTCAGAGCAGGAAGAGGTGTGAGCTACAAGCAAGCTGACAGCAGGAAGTGGCTTCAGGTACAGAGATTGGCATATACACTAAGAGCTTCAGGAGAAGTTTCATCAGAACTGACTGCATGCCTTTATTAAATAAAGAGCAAACGTCAAAAGTGTTCTACATAGTGGCTTGCTTTTTGTGTTTTACACTGCAGCAGTAGCACCCTCTTACTACATTTTCCGATAGGTCAGTAATGAATGTGATTGACAGAACGATCGTCCAATCACCTGCTGGTAATGTTTAAAAAGGTTCTGCCCTTTCCAAAACACTTTCTATAGGCTGTTGTCCAGATGGACTACAGCAATATATTGAATTGTTCAGCTGGTGTGTCAGGTTAGATCAGACTCTTCAGTAGTCACATATACGACATCACACAGGCCTCATCCATTTCTCTGTAAAGTCTGTGTGGATGGCAGGGGGTAAAGGGGCAGGTACCATGTGAATTCACTCACATAAGAGCATGTATATCTCAGACCTTCAGCTAAAACCAATCATATCACTTAAATGTTTATTCGAAATTGACAAACTTTCCTCCCCTGCCTTGTAAAGCTTTAAGGCATATCACAGAAATAAACATAAACTTATTAAAAAAGAATAAAGGAACATCCAAGCAGTGCAAAGGGGGAGGAAACACCGTAGGGTAAAAAACTTCAAAGGGCCAAAAACAACAGAGTGAAACACTACAAGTGCTGTTATTAAAGGTGAAAATTAAGAAGTGTCAGAGCGAGGACTACTGGGAGTTGAGATGTGACTTTAGGAAACATGACTACTCCCGCATCACCAGAGAGAATAGTCTGAGGTTTCAGAACAGGGTCTGAATTCAAAAGGAAGCACATACTCTTGTTACAGACTTGTGAGTTTAGAGTGTTAGAGATTTGCTCCATCCCATTACTTTAAGTTGCCTCATGCTCAAATGTGTCTGGACAGGGAGCAAAACTTAGGAATGGGATGTGATGTGAGACCAGGGCTGGGCAATATGTAAAGAAAATAATATATAGATAAACAGGAGATGGGGTAAGACAATATTTTTTCTATCAATACAGTTTAACTTACATTTAAATTATGAAATATGTTTTTTTTTTAACTTTATCTGGCCATTTGTTAGCTCAATGATATATGGACTGATTGGAAGGCCAAATAACACTCTGGGCAAAATTCTCCGGTGAGTAATTACAAATCTGTTTTTCATATTTATGGGTATTTATCATTTATTTTTTGTTATATCTCAGGAGGAGCTTTTCTTGGTACAGTAAAAAATCGAATTGCTCCAACACTTATTGGATAAAATAGGGGTGAAAATTAAAGTCCTGAATGATCAACATCAGAATATCACATTTACTTTCAAAAGTTACGGGCAAACTTTTGCACACTGTGTACTTTGCACAAATATAAAGGCAGAAACTGGAAAAGTGTCTGGACACACTCCTACCTGCGTCCAACTTCTTTTCGAAATTGTTGCTCCTCCTAAACCTCCTATCTCCATTTTTTTTATCAAATGGCTCTATTGGTCACTTTGCATGTTGGCAAGAGGGTTTTGGAACCTTTTAACCATTTCATTTGTAATAACGACAATAAAATGCTAATTTATCCATGCATGGAGTGTTTTTTTCAATTCCTGAAAAGTAGCAATTTTGGAGATGATGTTGACGAGGTTGTAGCAAGAATGTCAAACTCATGTAATATCTTGCTGCCGGTGTACTGTCATATCAAACATTAATAAGAGTTGTCTGACTAAAACTATCAAAGTGATGAATGTTACATTATTTTGAACCATATGGTATTTCTATAAATATTGACAACACCAATTAAGGTAAATGTTGACAAATGGTCTGTACAATTTAGGATGCGCTGAGGAGTTTGACTGCCATTTTTGATTATAAAAAAACAACAACTGAAAACAACATTGGTGTGTCCACATGTAGGCTGATATTTTTAAGAACTCAGGTTTCCTCTTCAGTCCACCTGAGTGTATTTAAAAATAAAATCCAATCTAGACAAAAAAGCAAAGAGCACATATATAAAATCCCCAACCTCCATGCAAAAGCTGTTTTATTTTCATATCTATTTCTACCGCCATTTCCAACTGGTTTAACTTCTGGCTGTTTAACTGGAGATAGCAGGTTTGCTCAGTAAATATTTCTTTGTTTGGATTTCAATTTGAGACATATCTGATAATCTTGAGCAAATCCTGTTATTAAACACGACCTTCGAAACTCCTCTTGGTTTCAACAACTGTTAAGGCGCATTCACACCAAATACAACTTTGCGACCGAGATCGAGTTGCTCAAATCAGTTGCGTCTCCATAAAATAGCTAATTTTTTTAGCCGCATCATGGCTGTACTTTGACTTTGAATGGAGAGTTGTCGCATTCAGTGTGAACGCATCTTTATGATCACGGCAAACACCGAGTAAGTGGCAATGGGTCAATTACCAGTTACCACGGTCACTCAGAAAAAACAGATATCAGTTATCAACACTTAAAAACTGCAACAGTTTAAGAATATTCACTGCAACTAGGGCTGGGTATTTCCAGCAACCCCACGATACGATACGTATCCCGATACTGAGTCCATGACATGATATATATCCCGATACACATAAATTGTGAAAATTGACTACTCTTTTGACAGAATTCCCAGCAACTTTTGTTTTTATTACAAGAAGAAAAAGAACAAGCATTAATTTTTAAGTAATTCTTCAATTTAAGAACTTTAATTCAAGTCCTCAAAGATGGTAGACCTAAGTTTAAATTTGGAATATGTGTTTCATGGTGTAGCTTGGTTTCTACTTTGAACTATGCCATTGCTAACATTACCTAAAGTGTATTTACAACAACTGTCCAAACACTGAGGTCGTATCGATTCTGTAGAATCCGTATCGATACACGTATCCCCAAGAAGTGCATGACGCTATTTTGCCATATCCATATTTTGAGCACAGGCCTAACTGCAACACATGTAAACAACAGTGAGAATATTTTATTGAGTGACATAGTCATACCGAGAGATCGGCACAGAATGTTATGTTTCAGGTCCAAAGCTCTGTTTTCTCCATCTACACAGAGACACTCCAAAAAGCTTTGTCCAAAATCTTAACTTTGGCTGAAGTTTCCAAACATACATATTCAGTGACCTAAAACTCTGTTTACATGTGGATATAAAGACAAAACTCACACAAACAGCTCAGTTTTAAAAATACCTGCCAACGTGTGGACATATTCAAAGACTGAAATCATAATTAAACTAGAAGATAGAGATGTGATTGTTGGTCCATATTTCCCAGCCCTACTCAGGAGTGATGCATCTGGTTTGAGTGTTAGTGAGTGAAGAGGGTGTTAAGTCAGACCAGTGTGAGTTCATACTGCAGAGCTTGGAGTCAGAAAGGTTTCTAGACCTCGAGTTTAATCCCCTGATTTCATGTGTGTGTGGGAGTTCACACTCTACGCACAGACATGTCAAATCGGAGAGTGACGCAGTGAGATAGAGAGCCTAGCAGCACCTCTTTCCTTCAGCAACGTTTTTGTAGATGCCAGGTCCTGTGTGTGTTACAGCTCCGCTCCAGGACTTGAAGGCATGTCCCGAAGGTCCATCAGTCAGCAGGAGAGGCAAACTGTTGCCCCTGGGCTTTGGATGGGAGTACTCGTCCCTGTTACCCCAGGCAAAAAGGTAAGCTAAGCTCCCCTGTCACTCCTGATAACGTGAGGTAGGAAGCTGTGCTAAAAATCAAACATGACTTTTAGCTTATTTTGCAGCACTGAGCTCAGCAGAGTGAGTGTTCTCTGGCCTGTTCTGCAATCTGTTCAATAACTCTCAAATCAAACAACCGCCCATCAACATATGGAATCAATCTCAATTATTTCTAATAATGCGGGGGCGTGTAATCTCTTATTTTTCATAGCAGATGCCTAACTAAATAGGACATTTTTATCCTGTCATTTTCCTTAACAATGTACGCTGAAGCAGAAGGAGCATATTAGAATAAAGGATGAGAATTAGACGAGGGGCTTCTGCAGGCCCTCTTGTTTAATTAGCCAGGGTGAATACGCAGGCAATCATCTGGGCACTGAAAAAACCGCACACGCACTTCTACACTAATTGGGAAATGGGGGTTCTCGTGTTTCTACTTTGCTGGTTGGTAGAGCAGGCTGCATAAGAAGATGGACAGAACAGCAGCCGCCTGGGAGTGAAGCTGAAATAACCAGAGCTCCTCCTACTTAATAGCTATTACATACATGAACAGTTATCGAAATGTACAGTTACAATGGTCCAAATAAGTGATTTTTTTTTTTATAGAAATGTGTTATTTGATGCAAATTGGTGTAAAAAATATTACTGACAGCAAAATCTAGCAAAATACATGTATAAGAACTAACAACACAATCTTAAAAACTTCTATAATCATGAATGTTTTCCTCAAATTGACATAAAACTCTGATATAATGAGAGCCTCAAAATTCTGAGGGATCATTGAAATAGTATCGATCAATTTAATGTGTGATATGGTTGGTGGAAAGGGCATGATTTTAATTTTAATCCACCAGGAAGCTTCATGAGGAGTCTGCCTTACACCGTATCCAAATGCACTGTGGCATCAAAGTTGACAAAGTCAGACTAAATCACACTGAATCATATGTGAGTGTCTTAACTGTAAACAGCTAAGCAGGAGCTGGCTGCGGATGACCACCATTGCATACTGTGGGAGAACGAGCTAATGGTGGCCTTGATGAGGATGTTTATGAAACGCATCATGGAAACATGAAATGCATCAAGCACTGTGGGGAGGTTCATTGATTTGAGGCTCACTGGCTCATATAGGCTAATCCTTTAGCTTGAGTTAAGGTAGCAGCATAACAGTTATGTCTACATTGTTAATAACAATGCTGTCATTAACTGTGATTTGGGTAAATGCATATGGATTAATTGTTGTAAGCAGTGGGCGCCATCAATCAGACATGCCACTCACACTCTAAGCCTGATAGTATTTGCCTGAGAGAAAGGATAAACCCTTTCCCAAAACTTTCTCCCCAAAGAGGAGATGACATTATTGTTTCAAACTCAAACGCCTCATGGTCAGTCTACCTGTTATGATTATGCTGGGCTGGTGGCTATTCAAATCTATATCTTAAAAGATTCTGTTATTTCTACCTCTGGAGCCACAATGAGGAGCTCTATTAAAGCAACTATGAAAAGCGTTAACACTTGTCAAAAGGGTATTTTGGCCTCACTTTAGCACAACAGAGATAAACGGCATTGTCCATATTACTATCATAGTTTGTGACCTGATTAAATCTCAGACAGGCTAAATTTGGGATTTCCTCCCCCCTGCACAACCTTGTTGGACATAGCAGTGGATGTACAGGGGGCATAGAGGCAGCGGCGCAGAGGCACGGGAGCCCGCTGGTCGCCACTAACCTGGCTGATGGTGCTCATGGCTCTCATGTAGCTCTCGTTTCGCGAGCGGAATTTAGGCGAGGCCAGCAGCCCTGCCGGGTCCAAGCTGTCCAGACTCCTATTGATGGAAACCTCACTCACCGCCCGCAGGTAGCTGTGACTCCGGATCTGTAGCTTGGGCGAGTGCTCGGTGGAGATCCTGCCATGAGAAGAGAAAGAATGAAATAATGGAGGAGTAAATGTCAAGCAGAGAAAAAACAGGGAGGGAAACAAGATAGAGGGAGAAAAACTGTATGGAGGGAGAGATGAAGAGAGGGAGTGAGGAGGCATTTGCAAAGTACTTGGTTGAGCGTAAAGCCCTGAGATACAGATCAATCCACAACTGCTTCAGGAGAAACCCTTATCTAATCAACAAGCCCAGTGGTACCGAGAAACACTCACAGTAGCTTATAAATTCTGTCCTTGAAGCACCTTGTAAGTACTTTCTTATAACACTTAACGATGAGAACACTCACATTTGTACACTGTACCAGAAAGAAGAACTGCATCAGTGTGTCAAAAACTTTCCCTCCAATAGAAGGATAAAGATGAAGCAAAAACACACACACACCAACATCCTCAATCTCATGATGATGATGATGAATAGGTGTCTCATTAGAGCTCACCTGGTTCCAATCAGATTGCCCAGCATGTTTCACGCCTATGTACTTGTGTGTGTGTTTGTGTACTCGTAAGGAAATGTTGTGTGTAGGTTAAGTAGCAGTTGGATGCCAGATAAACAACTCATTAATCAGAGGAATAAAAAAGGATGATCCATCTTCCTCCTGCTGAACAAAAGTTGGAGAAAGCAAAAATTAAGGAGTCAAGATGCACTTTTTATTTCACTTCTTGTCTCTCATTTTTGGGCCTGAATATGAAAAAGACTGGCACACATGCACACACATCTCTTATTACTCTCTGCCTCCAGGTCAAGTCTGCTTTAATTATGTATATCCTCCTTAAAATAGCACCTGGTATCTGCAGAAAAGCAAACTGGATCTGGGGAGTAGACGGGGGGATGAAAAAAAGGATGGATGAAAAACTGAGCTGGAGATAAAGGTGATGATTTGGATGAACAGTGGATAATTTTAAATGCACCTCCAAAAAGCCACACAGTCCTGGTGGTGTATTTTTTTTAATTACTTAAAATTGGCTAAAAGTGAAAGTAACTGTATCAGGGCTCTCAATGGTTACTCACTTTGCTAGTTTGTTTTTATCAACACACTTCATTCTTTTTTAATCTGAGGTTGCCTGTTGAGTTGTTATGAGCAGAGCTGTGTTTTAATGCATTTTTAAACCAGTGGCTCCCAGTGTGTAGGGTTGTTGGGTAGAAGCTGGAGCTGTTATTAGAGGTGCAGACATGATATAAAAAAATAAAAAGGTTTTCCCAGTTCATCCAACATGAAAATGTCTACAGCCAGAAAAGTTTCAAATCTGATCTATGCCCTTTGCCACACCCTAAACCTAAACTCTCTCATCCAACCTTCACTCTCCTCCGTCTAATAAAGATAAAAAGGCCCACAGTACTGAAAAGTGCCTTTATGTTGGTGATACATTTTTTTTAAATCATTAAAAAAAAATCAAAGACAATAATTAAGACTAATTAACACATTTTTGCACTGCAGAACATCACTAAGCAAAGTTGAGGTCAATACTTAAAATGTAACAAGACTGGGTGATAATTATTGTATTATCATGTTTTTGTACTTAATTCTCAACTTCAATTTTAATTTCCTTGTAATCATGAAAATTGAGTCTACATGTCACTCAGGCTTCTCGTCTTCACTCACTAAGAATTTCACAACATTTGAATGTTTGGCTGTTAAAATTATCAGTAGGTGAGGGTAACTTTATTGTTTGGTTGATTAAACCAAATCAAATCATGTATTAATTGAATATTGTCTTCAAGTTTTGTATTGTATCCTGTAATGTATTAGGGGCCGTTTACATGGCGCCGAAAACGCTCAAATCCGATAAGTTTTCACTGCATTTTAGCCTTGCGTTTAGATGGAGAGCGTTGCGTTTTCACTGAAAACGGAAACTTTTGAAAACAGGCTCCAGAGTGGAAAGATTTGAATCCGCTCTCCATGCAGCTCCGTGTAAACCCGTATCAGAGCGTTTCAGGGTGAAACGCGCAGTACTCTTTTAGATGAAGGCTGCGCACACATACCAGGAACAACAATAGCTTCGGCCGTCTGCCGAGTAATGTGTGAGCCTCTTACTCTGCTCAGTTTGTTATCCAGACAAAACTACCCAGACAGATTTGTTGTCCAAACTGATTTGTTGTCCAGAAAAGAAACTCCTGCATCTCTGTGCGTCTATTTGCCATTGTTGTTTGTGAAATGTTGTTCTTCTTCGTTTGTGTGTTGTAACAGCGCTGCCTCTCTGCAGACCTACACCGCCATCTACTGAACCGACATGCACACTACAGCGGATTCACAGGGGATTAACTCGTCTCCAGCGTTGTCATCTGAACGCAGAAGAATTTAAAAACGCAAAGGAAGAATCTTTGCGTCTTTAAGTCAGGAGTTTCCATGTAAACGGCCCCTTACATTTGCAGTATCATTGCAGAAATGCCCATCAACATCATGATCCCTTTATGAGAATCTGTCTGATATAAAAACTGAAATTGAAACCACATTATAATGGGAGCAATGATGTCAGATCACACCAGGAGGAGGTCTCCATTTTACGTTTCAAGCTATTACATGACCCTCACAGTTTTTGTGTGCTTTTATATTTTACTGGTAATCCCTATTCTTCCATGTAATATCACATTTGTCCAGAAAATATTTCTAATATTCTTTCTTGGGCTTCATATTCCTTTGGAGCCTCTCCTAATGGAGGTTCATTCATTCAACACAAGAAAAATAACCTAAATATATGACCTGATTCCAGGAGATTGGTATGAATCACATCCATTAGCCACACAGAGTCTGGGACTGGAGAGGATGCAGAATATAATCAAGTCTGGGAAGACCGGGAATCTACCAACCACATTGTCCCTAACCACATCCATTGATTTCCCTGAGGGGCTGATTATAGGCAGAGCCGATATTTCTTTTGTGGCAACCTGAATGGCAGACTGGGCTGTAATCAGGACCACCTAGGAGGTAAAGTTCAGAACGTCCCTGAGTGACCAGGCATGGAACAAGCAACATTAATGAACATGTTTCTTCCTGCCAGTCAAGTATCTGGGCCAGCTCAAGCCACCTGATTTTTACCTTGTAAGAGGATGGAGTTCTTGTTATCCTGGATCTGCTTTTCTTTGCATTCTTTCCACCTCAATCATCACAATTTGTCCCCTTGTTCGCTTTACTTTGAACTTCCTGCCACACTGCTCCCCTTGCCTCACAGATAGAAGAAGTCTTTCTCATTTCAACTTCAAATTTTCATTAACTTTCCTGCTTTCTCCACTTCTTCTTGTCTGAATAAAAGTCTTCAGAGTTATGTCTTTGGAGGAAAGGGAGAGTGAAAAAAATTGTGATTACTGCCACCTATTATTGAGGATGTCTGTTCTCCAGAGCCTAAGAAACAAACACAATAAAATCTAGGCCAGAATAAATGAACTTGCAGCAAAAAGAGTGCTGCCTGTCAGAGACTGAGCCAAACATGAAAGATTTTCATTTACTCCAGAGCTTGTCAGCAAAGAATAATCCTGACTGTTTAAATACAGCTTTATCGGAACACTATGTGTTTTAATAAGGTGGTGAGGTTAGAACGGGGTGAGGAAACAAATCCCACAACTTCTCCGACACAGTTTATCACAAATCAGGAACACAATGGTCAGAGAATGAGCTCTGAAACATATGGAAGAACAAAGCTGATTAGTTAATCACTGTGCAGTGTGACGCAGACATGCACCAACTCCCAGAAGCTCAGCTAGAAAACAAGACATCATCTGCTCTCCCTTCATGCTCTATCTCCAAAGTACAGCACTGCTGCTTGGTTTGTTCCAATGGTTTCCATCAGACGGTGATGGCATTCCTGGGGCCAAATTCAAGTCATTAGTGGGCCCCTAGCTGAGCCACTTGCACTTACATAAGCGGGTGTGTTTGTGCTTGTGTTTGTGCAGCTGGTAGCAGTGAGTGAGCACCCACTGGTGTTCCTCTCATCTCTGTATATTACACAGCTAATCAGTCACACCCCCATGCCGCAACAGCAGACTTTCAGAAGTCTTTCACGCTTTCCAGGCAGTATGATGAGAAATATTATCATATCGAATTAAGCCTGTTTTGTTATGAGCTGTTTTGTCCAGAGATGAAAATGGTGGGAGGACATTAGTCATCATTTTAAATTAGAGGGCATTTGAAGTTCATCAAAACTTGTGTCATTTCATAGTTTTAACAAAGTGTTTTATTTGACGTTTTAACTCTGACCTGATTTGAGATGCTAGTACCAAAGCTAAAGATAAAGGTGGGCAAACCTCAGTGTTATTACATCAGAACTCATGATAAAGCAGTTCTGTTTCCTGTTTTTAATTATCTCATCACACATCTTTTAACAAATGGCCCTCTGTTTGACACAGTCCACTTCTCATGGCAACTGTAGCAGAACTACTTCCTGTTGGACAAACTTTCACACAGGACAAGTCACTTGAGCAAAAAGTGTGAGCGGGGTGCCTGCTGCAGCAACAACAGATATGACATCATCAGACCAAATCAGAAATTCAACTTATAATTGCAATTTATATACACTACATGCATGAGGGCAAAAGAAAATCATTTAGTATAATAATTAATGTTTAATATAATAATAATAATAATGTTTTGACAAGGTTTAGCTTTAATGTTACTTTTTAGCAAACATGCCAACCTCAAATGTCAGTATTGTAGCATAATGTCATGTTCCTATATGACATTTGTTAAGTAGGAAAATAATTAGTTCACAGCTGAAAGGGTTATTCTGGTAGTTTTAATGATGGGTTGTATCAGGTACTTGTTTCAGGTACAATAGTCTGGGTAGTGGCTCCCAAAAGGCGCGACAAGCAGCACAGATTACCAATAAGGTACACTGTGGTTGACAGGTACAGTTATGTCATGTAATTGTTTGACTTTTACACAAAAACCAGTGATGAAAATATCTTGGGTCAAGTGAACGAATAGGCAAAAAACTTCATAGCATTTTATTTTTTCTCCTGGAAGTCTCTGTTAGGCACTATTGGCCCTTTTCCATTAGCCCTACTCTACTCTACTCGACTCTACCCGGCTCTACTCTACTCGCCTTGTGCTGCTTTTCCATTAGCCCTAGTTGCCTGCCCAACGGGGTGCAGTGTCACTGTAAACAGCTGAGCGGCACTGCGATGACGTCATTTTGAGCGTGACACAACAATCTGTGGCTTTTTGTCACAAACCGAGTAAAAAAGGAAAGCAGAAGAAGGCTGCAGGTGGCAAAAAGAAATACCCCTTGAGAAGCACAGGAGAGTTTTGGAAGCTATACAACAGAATGAAGCCGAGGATGAGAGCAATCGAGCTGCAAAGAAAAGACGTATGAGGGTAAGCTAATGGTAGCTACCGCTAGCATGCTAGGTCGTCGCGCTCATGACTCATCGATGATGACATTGTCTCACCAATCAGTAGCCGGCAGTCGGTGACGTCATCTTTTAGTATCGACTCAGCTCGCTTGGAACCAGAACGGAGTGGGTACTAAAACTAGCTTGTTTAAGGAGGTACCGGGCTAGTGGAAACACGCTGCAAATCGAGTAGGGCTGAGTAGAGTAGGGCCAAGGCGTGCTAGTGGAAAAGGGCCATATGTTAGGACGTGTTCTTCTTCCTGAGCACTAAGGTCCACCTGCTGAATCTCGTTCTGAAGAATTTCTTCTTCTTTATACTCTGGTTCATTAGGGTAACCATCTGCACCCAGAGTAAAAGCTGTCACTGTCAAAATCATTCATATTTTTTCAGTATTAGCTTTCTCTGTTGCTGTGCCTTCTTGAGTTCACAGTGAGTGAAACAGCAGATCGGTGACATTAATGTGCACAGGTAGAAAAACAGTCACTGGCTCATTGTGTCTGTGCTAAACCTGGAAGAAGAACTAAGAAAAAGTTTGCCTATTCAACTAAACATAGTCTCATGTTTTTTTTTTAAGTAAACTCACACAATTACATGAAATCACAGCACCTGTCAGCAGCACAGTACCTCACTGGTATAACAGTACTGCTTCACTGACGATTATCTAGTTCCTCACACAATCCAACTTCAAAAATACTGAACAGTCCCTCTGATATCAGTGCTGCAGACTTATTTCTTTTATTCTAATAAGCACGATGCTGGCGTGCCGTTGATGTTCTTGGCATCAATTCTTATCCTCTACATTGATTATTTCAGTTTAAATGCTTGGTTAACTAAGCAGTGCAACAGAGTCATGGACAAAATAATGAGTAAGCCTTAACCAAACTACACTCAGTCCTGCAGCTTCAAGATTCTGATTCAAGTGCAAAAGCCCCTGAGTCACAGGTAGTTATTTAGCCTAGTAAGACTAATCAAAACTGCTCCAGTTACCACTTAATCAAAATTTCAACGTCATTAATCATACATAAATAACATTTCACAGCCAGACATCAGAGGTCAGAAACTGTTGCCAATGAGCTTCTTGTTCTAGCTCCGGTTAACTTGTAAGGACTTAATTGCATGCAGTGTTGTCAGCTTGATGTGTTGCGATGTCAGAAACCATCTTGATGGACTCCACTGCTGCTGCATATTGTATGAGCTCAAGCTGTGAAGAGGATGCTGCTGACCAGCGACTGCCTTATGCAACAAGATCCAAAATCTTCAGATGACTGCGCTGAGCTTTTAACCTCAGATCTTTTAAAGAACCCGTACGAAAAGAGAGAAAATATCTTTAACGTGCTCTCAGCCCACGATGCAATATTTCCTGAGATGATCAGTGCATGAGTTGGCATCATGTTTTATCAATTAGACTAAGTCTGATCAGTGTGTGTGAGATATAAAAGCCAACTAAAGTAATAAATAGTTCCTTTTAGATGGAAACACAGAGCAGGTGATTAGTCTGAGGCCACTGAGACTCAGAGACTCACACAGAGGACAGACTGCTGCAGGGCAGACTCTCCTGTACCGCTGACTGTCATCATCATTTTCTGTTTGTCTTTTTTCTGTTTTTTCTTTTTTCATTATGCTCGCTCTCATTGAAGCTACACAGCACAAGCAGTGAAAGCTTGAACAAAATGTTCAGTGGCATGTTCTTTACTAAAGCACAACATAAGGGCAGCACACAATTATGCTGAACATTAACTCATATCACGGCCTTTTTATATAAAGTGATCAGAGGGGCAATGAGGCTGGAAAATACATAAAGTTTTATCATTTATTGACATGATCTTAACCAGGTATCTTGTATTTTAATGGTGACACTTATTAAAAAATCAACACCATGCCTAATGTTCAGTTAATAATAATGTTTACAGAAAGAACCACCAGTGGTGAGTCTCTTCTTTGACCACAACATAATGTTTTCATCAGTTTAAGTTTAAACAAAAATTGTTCATTAATTACTTTCGCCAAGGAGGTTATGTTTTCAGGAGAGTTTGTTTGTCTGTCTGTCTGTGAACAAAATAACTCTGGATGGATTTTGATGAAATTTTCAGGAAATGTTCAGCATGGGAAAAGGAAAAAGTGATTCAATTTTGGTGTTGATCTGGATCACCATCTGGGAACTGTGCTGCTTGGCGGAGGTCTGCGCTCTCTGAGTGCTTTTCTAGTTTATTTCATTTGATGTGATGATCAGCCAGGCAAGGAAACATTTTTATGGTAAGTAAAAATCAAAGGAAGTGATCCTTTATCAAGCTCTGACATCCTTAGCAATAATCTGGCAATGGCTGTTTTGAGGAGAGATTCATTCTGATTGGTTGGTCAGAAGACAAATATGAAAGCCAACAAAAGGTAAATATAGTGGTGCAGAACATCCTTAATTAGGCCAACGCTGAAGTTAGTGCACCTCAAGTGCTCACTAAAGCCCACTAAAAGCTCAAGGGAATTTTCATTGTGTTTTGGATCACTTCTGATCCAAAGATCTAGGCCTATAGCAAATAGAAAATTACAATCTTTTCAAACAAACCTGATGCAGCTTTAAGTCAAATGCAATCAGCGAATGTAAAAAGTTACCATTTGGCTACTATGGAACTACAACATGGCAGTGTTAACATTGTTGACTTATTATTATCATCATAGTTTTCATCTACAACCTTTTTTCTCTGGATGAAAACTAGACAGTAACTAATAAAACAAGTGCAAATGGACAAAAACTAAATTTCGTCAACAGATCAAAACTAAACTAAAATGTTCCAAAGAGACTTAATCCAATCAAACCTAATTTGGTCATGTAGACAGTCGGGACAAGTTAGGAATATATTCAATCACAACTCCTGTGGTTGTGTGGAAAGGTTGGATGAGTTAAAGAGAGACATCCAATCACAACTGCCTTAGCTACATGCTAATTGGATAAGGTGGGAAGTGATCCAATCAGAGCTACTCTCTTTACAAAATGATATGTTCATGTAAAGCAGGTTCACTGTTTGTTGTCAATTCTGGTATTGTAACTGAGATGCTCTGCCTGGTAGCCTTAATAAAGGTGCATGCATTTCACAAAAAAGTTACATATGTTTCTGTTGATTTAAACATTCAAACTTTACTAGCATTCAGTGAAGGGTTACTGAATGTTTCATTTTATCCAAGTGTAAAACATGACTTAAGATATTCAAGAAAACATTAAAAATGCCTTACACTTTACACTTCATACTGCAGCTAACTAAATTTAGAGAAGATTTCGTTGACTTAAATGTTGTGAATTTCATCAACTAAAACTAGACTAAAATAAAAAACAATTTAGATGACTAAATTACAATAAAAACTAAAATGTATTTTAAGTAAAAGACTAAAACTAAACTAAATTAAAAAGTGCTGTTAAAATTAATACTGCAACATGCTGGTTTAACTTAAAAGCTATACAACATTTCCAATGTATAATTCCTTGTAATCACTTTTTTGAGTTTTCTCATGATCAAGTGACCTGATAACTGCATGAACCCTCTATTTAACAGGTATCAGTGTTGTTATATTTCCCCTGGAATTATGTCAAAATTTAATATTCTGGTAGTATTGTGAAAACCAATTGTTATCTATTTCCAGGACAAAATACAACATATTCTTTAAATCGCCATTCAGTCAAAAAATATTGAGATTTGAATGCTGAATGACCATACTGCCCACTCTAGTGGATAATGTCAGCCATTATGAATACAAGAATAATTGCTAATGGAAGTAATTGTTTCAGCTCTAGCACACACTTACTTGAGCGTGGTCATCTCCGTGAGGGATGGCTGTGTGGCCTTCAGGTAGCTGGCACGTCGAGCCTGGACCTTGGGCGATGGTTTGGGGCTGCAGTCTGAGTCTCCGCTGTCGTCCTCTGCCATGGCTTTAATGTAGCTGCCGCTCCGCATCCGCCGGCACGGAATCTCGTCATCTTTTCCCAGAGGAGAAAAACCGCTCCAGTCGTCCTGAGGCACCTGGTGAGAGGAGGTGAGATAAGGTAAAGAGGGAGTGGGCACAGTCTGCCCTGCAGACATGAGAGCTCACACACAGGCATCTAAGACATAAATAAAAGCAAGGCTAAAAAATATTCTAACCTTGCATGATAAAAGTCCCTGTATGACACATAAGTAACACAATCAACGCAGGGTCTTCCCTAGCCATACCATCAGCCTGTGAACGCCCAAGGCCTTCTTTTTTCTGTCCTGGGTTGCATGCGGCATATTAAGCGCAGCGAATTAGCAGGTTTGACTAAACCTTGCAGCTCTCTGGCCTCTGTCTGCTCCTCTGACTTTTTCACACACACTAATGAAGGTAAGAATAATAAGAAGAGGTAAAGCTATCTGCCAGTCCAAATCTCAAAGAGAGAGAGTCAAAGACAGCAGACATGGAGAGAGAGGGGCAACAAAGGGGGTTTTGTACACCACAACCACTGCAGTCCCAATGTGAGTGGCTGTTAGGGCAGCAGCTCTGAAGTGAAAGAAATGAGATACAGAGCAAGAAAAAAGTACAGCAGAATCATTCAACAGACGGCCGGGTAGCTAGGAGACCAGGCTGACTGATGTCAGGGCAGCTCCACACTGTGTTAACATACTGGGAGAGACCAGCCTGGGACAGTGTTACAGGAACTGAATTTCCCAAATAAAAGACATCAAGACTTTTGAAACGTTATTAACAGTGATATCAGGCTTCATGCTATGATCAAGTTTAGAAAACAGAAATCAGTGCATAGAGACGTTTAATATTACTTTCCCACCTTTTAACACAGTCACTTGTGATCTAAATGAAATGTATTAGCCCTGCTTTGGTCAAGTCACCAAAGATGGTTTTGACTCTCCACAAGCCAGCACGAATCAGCCTTTTAGAGAACCCTCCATTCTGGCCTGTGTCTCTTTAAAGATTCAATGTCTGCAAAATTAATTCTCTTTGGTTTTAATAATGTTAGATGTGGATGGGGAGCAGAAGAACATGGTGCCTTCTACTAAACTCTCAGTTCACAGAGAGCTGTTCTATACCTTTATAAAGACAATGCCCCTTTAAATGCTTTGTTTTTTACTCTGCGATTTATGATGTAATAACTATACAGCCTCCATCCTCTTTCTTTATTTTTTAATTTTTTTTTTTTTTTTTAGGAAGCCTTTTCCCAACACCTGGCCAGGGACTGCAGATCGAAACCATCCACTTTGGCCTATTCTATTGTCAGAAATTCTTGTTAATATGCATTGTCTCTGTTAGATAAATACTGTAATAAATAAATATTGAAAAAAGCCTTTTCTTGGCAGAGCTGACACTAACGGGTCCACAGTCACGATTCAATATCTGTTTGGATCTTTAGGTAAAATTTATCAGGTACTAGGGCTGGGTATTTCCAGCAACTTCACGATACGATACGTATCCCGATACTAAGGCCACGATACGATACGTATCCCGATACACGTAAATTGTGAACATTGACTATGCTTTAAACAAAATTCTTGACAAATTTAGTTTTTTCTTATAAGAAGAAAAAGAACAAGGATGAGTTTTCAGTGGTTCTACAACTTGAGAGACATAAATTCAGATCCTCAAAGATGGTAGACCTAAGTTCAAATTTAGAACATATGCTTCATTATGTAGCTCGTCTTCTACCTTGAACTGGGCCACTGTTAACATTACCCAAAGTGTATTGACAACAACTGTCAAAATATTTAGGCTGTATCGATTCTGTAGAATCCATATCGATACACGTATCCCAAAGGAGTGCGATACGATATTTTGCCGTATCTATATTTTGAGCACAGGCCTATCAGGTACCAGTGTTAACCTGAAAGTCAAAATTCAACCTATAACCCCAATCCAAAAGATTTTAATAATTGATAACTTACTTTGACAGTCATAGCTGTATTCTATGGATGTTATTCAAAATGCATGCTCATGATCTAACCAGGCGAAATTACCGTCCGTGAACATTTAACAACAATTATCCTGCTGGCAAAGAATAAAAAGAGTACTTTCTGTCTTCACGATTTAAAAATATCTGCAGGCTAACTTGGCAGGCTACTCTTCTTGAAAGGCACTTTTCCCCTCTGTCTCTCTTTTATAGTCAAAAACGAAGGTTCCTTAACTCTGGGAGAAATGTTGCAGCACCGCAGTAACAAAATCCTCCCTTGATCTGCTCACTCCACTTTCACAGCTGTTAAAATGCACAGCTACATTGTACTTTCTCTTCTTCTCCCTCACTTTACTTTCTCTTCCTTCTCTCTTCTTGTGCAGTTATTTGCTGCTTTTGGTCCTCTTCCTAGAGAACTCAAACGTATGCACGTATCCATGTATTCTTCCTCGTCTTGTCTCCATAATTCCTCATCATGCTAATGTCTGCAGTTCACTGAGAGGTGACAGGAACTGTGTGCAAACTCAAACACTTTATCATTTCCATTTGAAACTGGAATAAAAGCAGTTTTAGCTGGGTTTACTTGTCTGTATCTCTGAGTTTGTCCCTAACATGGGACCTCTTTATCTTGTGGACTAGAGCCTTTTTTTCCTCTTTGTCTGCTTACCTCTGGCTCTCTCTGATCTTATCATAGCACCCTACTCTCACTCTGTAAACAAGACACAATCACTTTAGCACAATGCCATTGCAGCAGGAGCACATTCTCATCCTGCTTTCTCGTTTCATGTGAGACTGTGGGTCTTCATGCCCTGAGATTGTATTGTCAAGGTGATAATGCATGGACTTGGCTGATGCGGCATGCATTACTTTTCAGTAAGGAGAGTTCAAGGGCTTAGATTACTTAGCAATAATGACATTGACAAACTATGAATGGAAAAAAGTTCTAGCCTTAAAATAATATGAGGGTTTGAAATTTGCCGCATGAAAAATATGTGTTTTTGTTAAGTTCAGGGAGCATTTGCTCAGTAACTTGTCAGTGATTTGCTCCACAAAACATGAATTAAAGCCTGGTCTATTGCTTGTTCCACTCTTTAGTTACGTCCACACATAGGTGAGTATTACTGAAAAAAGTTATTTTCTGAAAAATAACCCTATCCACACTAGTGAAGGTTCTGATATTGTTTTTGTCCACTTGGAAATGCAATATGAAAACACAACTAAACGTTGCTTATTACCATGTAATGCCCATAATATGCAACACTGTTGGGGGGAGATTTCTATGGTTAAAGTAGTTTTATTTTCATATCTATTTCAACCACAAGTCAGACTGGCATTACAGTTAAACCTGTGGCTATGTTAATTGGTATTGGCAGTAGGGGTGTCCCGATACAACTATTTCACCTCCGATACAATACCGATATTGCAGCCTTGAGTATTGGCCGATACCGATATCAATCCGATACGATATCAGCAGGAATCATACAGACTTTTATTACCTATTTTGTAGTATGGACTGTAAGAAAAGGCTTGATCAGGTCAGATTACTCAAACAGAGAACAGTAGGCAGCAAAAGTAGGTATGAGAAAAACTGACCCATTTATTATTAACCAATAGGTTAAATAAATTTTAACCTTAAACATAAGAATATACAACGATTAAAACAACATGAATAAAAAATATTAGAAGACCCTGAAAAGTGACCTCAATAAATCAAACAAAAACATATTTCACCAATTGCAAAATAACCACTGTGTTGAACTTAAACATAAGCATATTCTACAACTGAATAAAATAAAAAATAAATATATTAGAATGGACTGCTTGTATCGGAGTGCTGATATTGGAGATTTAGAATGCAGGCTGATATAATCCGATATTTGTTTTTTTGACCGATATCCGATATCAATATCGGATCGGGACATCCCTAATTGGCAGACACAATGAGTGACTATTTCTTAGTTTATATTTCAGTTTGAAATATGGACAATGTATTTAAACTGCAACACAACAACAGTAGATCACTGTACTGGTAGGTCTATTTTGTGGTGGTGGTGTGGGTGGGGGGCATTTCAGGCAGAACCTCAGACAACCTCTTTTCAGAAATACTGAACTATGCTTTTAAGTTTTAGGTCATTGGGAGAAACAGGCTGTGGCAGTGACTTGTGGTCAAAGGAGTGGGTGTGAAAACTGAAAACTCCTGACAGTGTTATCAGAACACACACACATGAGCTCTGCAGTAAATATGAGGATTAACATATTCTATTAACAAAGTTTTTTTCACAACAAAAGTCCTTATTTAGTAAGATATTAAATCCCTTGCCCCCCTTGGCTATAGCGATTTACCACAACGCAGGTGGATGCAAATAAAGCTTCAAATCACAAGAACTTAGTCAGAGGCTAAAAAAAATTAGAACTGAACACAAAGTGGCACAAAATTATTTCTTTAGGTCTAATGTTAAGCGTCATGTAACAGGCTTGTTCTGTAAGGGTGGGTGCTGTCACATGCAGGCATGGGGCTACGCACAATCACAAAAATTAAACACACACTTCTCCTGCAGAAAACTATTTGATATGTTTTGCTTAAATCAACAAAACATAACTTTTCTGCATCTAAATAATAGTTTCACCATTTAGCTCACACTACACTAATGTTTGACAAGGGAAATGGTATCACTTCATTTTTTATCCTGGCTTCATAAATTAACTATGAAGCTTCTATAAATTAACGCTGAGACAGGCCAACTGGCTTCTATTTAGCTTACGGCTGGCGTGTGAACTACCACCATACTACATGTCTGATGACTTTAATCTAATCAGAATGTACAAACAAACATAATGGTTTACTTCATCATAACTGAATATCCACTTTAATACATTGAAAGTTTTGTTAATTAAGGAATAAAATGATGTTTCCTTGCTTCACATTTCTATCTAACACATACAAGCTGTCACCAAATGGAGTGCTCTTGACAAAAGTTGTTGATACAAGTATCTGCAATAACATGTTCGAAAATCCAGGGTTATGCATCCCTAATATCTTCATCAGCTTTGCCATCTCTGCTAGGAATCAGCAATGTGCCCTTGTAATGTGCCCTTGCTTTCAAATCTCAGCCATCCTAGTATTCATCTGTATGCTCTGACAGGGGTTTTGAATTTATGTATCATCATTCCTCAAATCTTCATGTAAAATTAATTTACAGAGTGATAAGGTCAGAGTGTGGTAGCCTAATCAACAAGTACAAACATTGTTTGCCTTACTGAGATACAGATTATGTTTTCCTGTTTGGGATTAAGATCACACCATGGCATTGTTGTTTTTTTTTGCAATAGCTGAAAAATGTATGAAGTAGTCTTATACATACTTATTATTATAGTCTAATCTTACACTTTGCTGATTGTTCATATCAACCAGCTGATAAAATAAAATCTGAGGCAGGCAAACAGCAAAACACTTCCAACCGTGATTAACATGTTAGGGCACATTCTGTACATTTCTATAGATATGAAAGCAAAATCAGAAAACCAAATAAGATGATGGATGGTTTTGAATGTTTATGAGGCCAGAGATAAAGTCAACATGGACCTATTGTTGTTAGACAATCAGGGAAAGATGCTGCCCCACATCAGCATGCACACACAAACAAACACAGATGCATGCTGACACACAGAAGCATGGAGGAGCAGCTGGCACCACTGGATTCATGGAGCATGACATGCGAGAGGTGGCTCTGCTGTAACAGTCCTACCTGGAGGAAGTGGCAGGTACGTCCCTGCTCGGCTTTCACTAGAGCTTTATCTAGGTTGACTGAGGCCTTCTGGTAGACCTCCCTCGCTCTGCTCACTGTCAGAGTCGATGACCATGAGCTCTTCTTCAACTGCATCTGACCGTCCAGAGGGCCGACCAGTGCCATGGCCCCGCTGTTGCCCCCTGAGCACGTCGAGCACTTCACATCGTTGTTACTGCGTGACGTCTTCAGAGAGTGGGCGCTGATGGTGTTGTAGGACTCCATGAAATACTGAGACTGTGATTTGTCCGGGTGGCGCCCCATCGTCATGACCCCGGTGGGAAGGCCTCCACTGCTGCCCCCGTGGTGGTGGTGATAGAGGCACACCTCGCGGTCCAGCGTGTCATCTGAGCTCCAGTAGCCTGAGATGGCAGAGCGCATCTTAGGCTCAGACTTGGAGCGGTCTTTGCTCTTACTGCGCTTACTGTGCTTTAGGGTGCCGGAGGAGGAAGGAGGATCGTCTGGACTGGACTTGCTGCCATTCATCCTCCCGCTCCCTCCTCCGGCAGACCCCGAGGGCCCCTCTAAGGAGTGAGACTTGGTAAAAAGCTTCTGAACGGAGTGGACAAGATGACGGATACGACCTGGGCTGTCACTACGTTGATGCTCTACTGCGGTGCGCTTGTACTGCAGAGTGTGGTAACCTTCACGCCGCACTGGTGCCTGGCGCTCAAACTGCTCCAGCAGGTTAGAGGGGATGCGGTTGTTATTCCCACCACCCCCTCCTCCTCCTCCGACTCCCTTACTGCTCCCTGGTGGCCCCGTGTAAGGCACCACAGCCGTGCACTCGTCTTTAAGCTCATGGTGAGAGCCGTAGTGTCTGCGGGGAAAGGTGCAGCTGGCCAGATCGGGGTAGGCACTGCACTCAGACTGGAAAGAGTTAGGGCGCGGGCTGTAGCACGAGTGGTCACCAGGATGAGCCTCACTGGGGTTCAGGAAGTAGGACCGGCGATCCGTGTGGCCTAGGGTCATGGATTCATAGGAGGGGTCACAGGTTACCGCATGGTGGTGACTGCGGCTGCTGGACAGGCCTTTCATCGTCATCGCGGCAGGGTCGATGTGCGCATCCAACCGCTGGCGCAGGAAGTTTGCACAGGCCCCAAAACTAGCTCTTCAAAGAAACAGGCAGGCATGAAGAGGAACAGACAAACAAACAAAAAGAGAGAGACAGGGAGGAGAATTATAAATACCTCACATTAGCATACAGTCAAAGAACATTCTTATGTTGGCTGCTGCTTTCATTTGTAGAAGATGCTTCTTGGCACTGCTTCACAGATGAAAAACTTGTTGACAGGAGTTGGACCTTTTCTTCATTTCTGTCCTTCAAAACTTCAGAAGGAGAACATCTAAATATAGCAGCCAGTTGGCATCTGGTCTCTGACATCTAAATCCCTCCTCTCTCACTTTTCTGTTGCCGGTAGATTTCAGAGAAAAAGTGACAGCTGATGAGGAGATAAACAATAGACAAAGAGGTAGTGAGAAGAGTTCAAATCTATTTCTAGCGACAGAGTTTTCTATATTTGTCAAGGGTGCTTATTGAAATTAGGAAAGAGTACTGCTTAGCCAATACTGTGATAAAAAATGATGGTTATGCATAGAAATCCTCTGCAGAAAGTCTTTATTCCTTATTTGATTCAACAGATGATGTAAGAACGAGGTAATACGTAAAAGAGTACATGTATTTTTGTACCTGCTCAGTGTGCACGAAAACACAGAGAGATCACAGCCTGATTCTACGATTTCCTTGCACTCCTCCAGTTCTCCTCTACAGGCAAACTAATTGGCCGGTATAACCCAGCTGACAGCTCCCAGGCTGGTTGAGGCAAGTGGCAATAAACGACCTTTCCCTCACACGGTGACATGAAAACAATGGCGTCCATCAGCGCCCTTAAACTGCCTTCCTCACCCATCCGGGCTGTGTCTGGCTAGCTGCTGAACCAACACTGTTTCCAATGGACTAGAGGTGAAGCTAACAAGACAATAATAAGAGCCCACGCAACCCCGGTGTAGCCCTGTGACAGCAGTATGGCTGTGCCTGTGCAGGGAATTCATTACTGCGATTTATAATGCCCAAGCAAAGACCGCTGTGGTAAATAAAATAAGGGGAAATGAGGAGGGGAAATACAACAAGGGAACATGAGGGAAATGGGAGAGGGAAAATGAAATATTATGTCAGCTCTTTACATATCTAGAGGACACAGTGTAGGGCACAGGATGTATAGGGTGTAGGGGTTTATTTATGTGCAGGAATATAGAGGGAGTCAGATTTATTATTGCCTGTGACGCGGCAGTAAACTGGCTGCTGCAGTAATTGAAAAATTGGGGAAATTATTCATGTAATCTCCTTTCTGTGCTAAACCAAAGGCTCCAATCACTCTGCTGGAGAATTAGGCCAATATATCACTTTATACTGTTTGGAGTGAAAACGAAAACACACAGTACAGTGGCAAATACCTGCAGCAATATGCAATACACTCACAAGAGTGACCCCGCACAAAGCATGTGCTACATACCACACACATTCACACAGTGTCTGCCTCTTGCGGGGCACTTAGAAAGAGGGCTGAGTCCAACTAAAGGTATTCATTGCAGTTGACAGAGATCCCTTCTGTTGGACGCTGAAGCACAGAATGTGACCTAAATAAAAGGCCCTTGCGGTGATCCACAGCAGCGTGTTTGTGGCACAGCTGTCTGCAGCCCCGCACTAAAGCTGAAAAGCTGAAGTTGGGTCACGCTGGCTTTCTGCCTGCTAGCCACACTAAAAACACACATACACCCTGACATACAAACACAGAGTGTGTCTGACAGGCTGCACGTCTGTGCTGAATTTTGATGCTGCTAGCTTGTAAAGTGCAGTTTATCAGTAACAAGAGTAGGGTCTGCTGGTAGTGCCATGTCTGACAGCTACAGCTCACAGTGACATGAGAAAGGTAGCTGTGGTTATGTGTTGTACTCCATGTCCATTGTAGTTGAGTGACCCAGTTGTGTCTCTACCTGTCTGGTCAAGTCAGCAATGATACAGAGCATCAGCATCTCGACGAGCTACTCCTCCAATAAATGTGTTATTTCTTATATAATCCAAGGGTATTCACTGGCTGTGTGCAGACCATTTGGTTCCAGGCCTTATGGAATAATAATAATTGATTTTATTTCACTTTGCTTTGACAGAAGAGTCTGCGCAGTGCTTCATTTAAAAAATAACTGTATTCGGAAGTGCCACAACAAAGCACGACTGTCAATGCCACTCTGGTGTTCACATTGATTCTGCAGGGATAAGATTGTTGTGTTTATTCACAGCATCAAATTGCTTTGGCAAAGCACAAGAGGCACATAGCAAGTTTCACATACATAAAAAAGAGACAGAGCAGATGGGGATAAATTGTTAACCATTCTGCCTCTGCAACATCTAAAGCAATGTCAATACATCAAAAGTGCATAAATTTGATCTTTTAATACAGAAATATTAACAAGGCAATATGCTTGCTGTTTAATAGTCTAATAATCAGAGAAGTGCAGCCTGATATGAACTCTATGTTTAATCTTCTGCTTGCATTCACATGCCTAATGGAAGTCCAGTTGGCTTTTTGTGGTGTATGTTATTACTGGAGAGCCAAGGTACAAGAGAATACTCAGGCCTGACAAGTCCATGACAAGACTGTCTCATAGAAAACTGGTCCATAGTGATTAAAGGTTTGAGGCTTCTTATGTAATCTATATTGGGAATTAGCTACCAGCTAATCCAGACACCCTTTCATTCTGCTGTCAAATATCCATATTCTCAAAAGACATGGTAATATTTACAATGATTTCAGTGTCATATTTAACACTCTTATGTCTCAAGAGTTTAGAAAAATAGCATAATTGTCAAACAGAAGTAGACAAAAGCAGGAACCTCAATCTGTCAATTTCCTTCCATATGACTGACAAGTTTCACTGGAGGACCACTTAATGTTTTGATTGATTTTTTAAAGAAAAACGTTTTCATGATTCCAGTCAGAGCGGTTTGAAGCACTTGACAGCTGCATTTCATTGAAGAAAAAGACCAAAGCTACAGATACTTGTCCCAACCAAAAGTTAAAATCCCCACAACATTATGGTTAGTAGAAGACATAACCATGAGATGATGCCGTGTTTTTATATCTGAACTGAAAAAATAAGTCCTAATAATAAGGAGATCTGTATGAAAATGAAGAACATTTTCTCCTTATTGTGACTGTTTGTAGCTCAGTTTACATGATTATGGTTAAGAACGGAGCATTAGTTGTTATCATTTTAAAAGATTCACAGATGCAAACCAGGTATAATTCAATATCATGAGTTTAATTCGCTGTCCCTTTTTTAATGAGCCATCTTACTTGGAGAGTTTTGAAAATAATAACAGTATATTTATTTAAAGGCACAGTTTTAGATAATCGAATAAAAATTCTTAATACCTAAACAATAAAAACAACAAACACTGAAAGGCTAACAGTCTATGGTGCAAAAAATCAATCAACCTTTATCTATACTAGAGAAATCATTGAAGGACATCCTTATTTACAATGAAGTCGAATCAATTACAGAAGCCAATTACATAAGAAATGATTAATTTACTATAACAATATCATTTAAATTACTTAAATCTGAAATGTCTTTGTCGCAAAGTATCCTCAAGTATGTTCACAAAAATATTGAATAATTCAATGTACAACACTGCCAAAATAATCCACACATGAGATGTTTCTTGTAATTTCATTATGATTTGATCAATAATTGTTCTGATTGAGAAGTGAGAATAAACAAATTCTTCATTATCAAATCATCAGTGAGTGAAGAGCTAAATTAGCTCAGTCAGAATTCTGAAGCAATAATTTAATTAAAGAAAGAAATATTATAACCCAACACAGGATGAACAGTTCAGTATGTCTCACTAGTTCATCTGGGATGAAGCCCTTAAAACGAATGGGCAGGAACTTTCAAAAGTATATCCAGCTGATTTGATGATGATTCCATTAACCAAATCCAGATGTTATTGCCACAGTGTACGGGGCCGAAAATGAGCAGATTCGTAAAACAAAGTCTCTACAAAAAATGTCAGAAGTGGAGTAAAATATAATTTTTTAGAGAAGTTGGTTGTGTTGTTATTTGTTTTTCATTCCATAAGAAATGCAGCCCAGATCTGATAAAACTGCCACTGAAGCTGTTAGCATCTATGCTAATCTCTGTAGGGGAAGTCACTTCCTGCTGTTGTCACTCTTGTAGCTGCCACCTCTTCCATCTTAAAGGGCGTTGGTTGGGTCATGTAGCCTTGAGTTGATTACAGTCATAGATTGGAGCTTGGAAGGATGGATCTGGCAAATTATAAACATTAATCAAGCTGATCCATCTGCTCTTGCAAGGCCAGTAAAATTCTAATCCAGTTGAAACAGACATAGCATTAGAGGTCTGATTGTCCTCACTTCTTTATTACTTTTAAATACAGTGGAGCATATGGCTGCATTGAGTCAATATTTGCTCACAACCTCTAATAACCTTGGGTAATGTTTGTTAGGGTTGCTTGAGTGAAAAGTTCACCATATCCAACCCAGAGGAGGAACTAGAATCCGGTGTCAGTATAATCCTTAATGTGTTTAGAACTTGCTTTGGAAAATTGCCATACAAAGACTGTGCAAGTGCTTAAATCTTTTTTAACTACAACCTATCAGTGCAAACTAATGTGCTTATTGTTACTGTGTATAGACTTTGGGCTTGACAATGGTTGATTACAACTGTAGGCTGTAAACTAGTTGGCAGGGAAAACAGTAAAGGGTTTGGCTAATGCAGTGTCTGGGGAAGGTCATATAAGGACATTACCTTGAAGTTACACAGTGCTGTTCTTATTAAAGCTCCATGAACACAGCTTTAACTTAAATATGAGGGAAATCTGGAACTTCACAGTTGTGGTGTTACTCAGCACAGTTCCTAAGCAATGATTTTTCATTTTCTGTTTGTGAGGTGGATTTAAAAATGGTCAAAAGCCAAGATAAAGATTTATCTTGAGCTGAATCAGCAAACAAAGGTGATTTAACAGCACTTTAAAAGCAACAGGAAAACAAGCAAGAAATCCTACAACAGCATAAACAGCGAGCTCCTTTCACTTCGTGAGATCAGGCTCCTTAAACCACTGAGACCTCATTATTCAAAGTGATTGTGTGCCGCACAGCAAGGTGTGCAAACAAAATGCAGGAGTAGATAAAACAAGTCAAGCTATGAATGCTAATGACCATTAGCACCTGTGCTGCATCAGCACACCAGGCAAAAACTCTGTTTAGATGCCACAGTTTGGGGATAGATTTTGGGGCATAGGAAATTGATCTCTCTCCTTTCTTATCTACACTAAGCTATTCTTGGATGCTAACTTGGAGTGGTCAAATCCACTCTTAATTATCTTCAACTAAAGCTGTAGGACAAACCAAAACAAATATACAGGTGGGTTGAAGATGCAAAGTCACATCGACTTACAGCAAACCATCTCTGTAGGAAGTGCTGAAATCAATAAGTCTTACTGTGAGGAGACCGCCGCAGCTTTTCTTGCTGAAAATAAGAGGCTGCTGTGCTGTAGGGAATCCAGTTAGTCTATCTTCCTCAATCGACATCAAACGCAGAATGCATGATGGAGCTCAGGGCTTACAGATCTTTTTCGAGGCCTTCTGAGGCCACACAGCTAATAAAGGCTCTGCTCTCCTCTCTCAAACCTAGCAGTGATTTCTCTAAAGGTTGCAAACATTACCAGTCTCCTCTCCACGAGGGATTCAATCACCGCAGTAGATGTAGCTCATCTTATGTGTGTGTGTTTGTGTGTACCCTTCAGTCTCTGTTTGTGTGAATGATCCAGAAGAAAGAGTGCAGCTCTTTACCTTCATTTTTGAGGTTGAGTGATTTTGTTTTCTTTGATCTTGCTAACACTTGCAGACCAGGCTATGCCAGGACATTACAGTGCAGACTGGATGAAAAGAGGAACATCCTGTGCACAGAAATTAAATAGTAATAAAATACACACAAAGGACAGACAAGGGCCTGTACCTGTGATAGCTATGGGATTCTGGAAAGGGTACTGAGGCGGCCTTCAGTGGTATATAAACTGGCCACAGAGACTTTGATCAGTGCATCGGCAAAGTAATGTCTAAAAAGATTAAACTAAAAAAGTTTCTAGTGGGTAAGTAAAGCACAGTGAATCTACATAATAATTATATCATTTTGTACTTTGTTGCCTATATTCTGACATCTCTGCACAAACTGGATGACAGGTGCAGGATTTTGTAAGATTGCTGCTGACGTTGCTCTCCCTCCTCCCTGCTGCTTTGGCCTCTGCTTTGGTCTCCATCTACAGTTCACCATGTGGGCGGTGCTGTGAGGGGAACTGTTACAAACCATGTAGGTTTGAGTTCTAGTTTGGGTCTCTCCATGTGGTGTTTATATGTTCTACCTGTGTATGTATGGATTCTCCCCAGGTACTCCAGTGTCCTTCCACAGACCAAAAGCATAACCTGACACACCAGATGCACCATTCAATAAGTTATACTAATCATCTGAGAACAACCATTAGAAATGTTTTGGAATGGGCAGAACCTTTTAAAAGCATATTTGGCAGGTGATGGGATGACCACTCCCTCAATCACATCCGTTAGTGCCAAATCAGGTAATGTGGTAGGTCAGCGCTACTGCCACAGGGTAAAGTAGACCAAATTTTTGACAAAACATGTTTTAAGTGGAGCAAATAATCACTACAATTGAGAAAATGCTATCAGTGTTGCTGTTTATCACTAACAAGGTGGTTCTGATCCAGAAAAAATGCTACTGAAGCTGTTAGCATCTCTGCTAATCTCTGTACAAGCAGTCACTTCATGTTGTTGTCACGTTCATAGTTCCCACCCTTTCAGAGATGCTGATTGGGTCGTGCTGTTTTGGGCTGCTTACAGTTATTGTAGATTTGAACATGCCTGATAACAGACATTCATTCAGTCATTGAATCCAGCTAATGCACAAGGTTAGCAAAAGCATGTTTGTTGGATTAATTGGTGACTCTAAATCAAATTCCACATCTAAACCCTGAGGCTTGTGCTCATATCATTATACATATTGTGATTTGATTGGTTGGTCACCGTTAAGTCCACATGGACAACTTCATTTGCATGTTTTATGTGTATAAAGCCATTCTGGATAGACTCTTCAAGCTTAAAAAGACATTAATATGTACTGATTGGCTGATCAATGATCTGATTATATTGATTGAAAGTCAAATCACTGATTTAAACTGTTGTCTCTATGACACACTTTTATTTTGCGTTCAGTTTCTGCCCACTGCGGGTGCACCTTGAGTTGTGTGAGCCTTTGAATTTCTATGAACCTGGAATCATTTGCAAGGAACAGCACATCTGAAAAAAAACTCATTTCACTAGTTCATTTTCGAGCAGCATTAAGAGTCCATTTACTTGAAAAATGTGATTGCCTTGTTTAGTTGATTTTATTCTTTCCTTCCATCTCTAATGCCTGTAGGCTTTGAATTGCTGTATAATCACCTTTCATACCTGTAATAGCTGTGCAATCTTGGCCCAGTATCCCTCAGAATGGAGATGTAATTCTTCAGACACTACCTTGTTAAATGACGTTTAAATATGCTGGGGTTAAAAACTATTGTATACATCCACTCCAGTACAGTCACAGAGTAGCTAGTTTGTGCATCTCCTCTTTCTGAAAGCTGCTAAAAGTCAGTACATGCACATTTTTTATTTTATATGTATTTTTTGGGCATTTTGTGCCTTTATTGATAGGAGAGAGACAGTGGATAGGCTTGTGAAAGGGGATGGGAGAGTAGGGGAAGACACTCTGCGAACTGGTCACAGGCGGGATTCGAACCTGGAGCATGTACATGGCACGTGCATGGTTGCTAAGCACTCCGCCAAACCGGCACCCCATGCACATTTTTTCAAAGTATATTGCTTTTTACATTTGTCACTGCACGTTTGAACTGAGAAAACAAGTGTCCAATGTTAACAAATCCAGATTGAGATCACCAGGCAAACAGAATCACTTCTTTCTCATGCTATGATCAACACTTTCCACAGATTTCATCAAAATCCATTCATCACTTTTTAAAGAAATCTTAATAACAGTCGAACAGAGACAAACACCAGTGAAAACACAATCTCCTTACAGTGAAAAGATAGACAGTTCAAAGTTTGACATCAACCTATGTTGCCATAATACCAAAGTTTTGGTACCACATTTATTATTATGATCCTCACTACTCACACAATACCTGAAATCAAACTTCAACCAAGGTTAAAATAGTTAACTAAAATGAAACTAAAAATGAAAACTAAAATTTGAAATGCATTGCAGTTAACTCAAACTAATAAAAACTAGAAAACACAAATGATAAGCAAACTAAAACTGTATCTTGTGTTCACAAAACTAACTGAAACTAACCAAAATTATAGACAAAATGTCCCTAATTATCGTTTTTGACAATATTTTTTAGTCTTTAGGCTTTAAATTAATCCGACACATTTAACCAATTTTACGACAGTTTTTGGCATTTGTCAGATCAACTTGGAAGAAATGGCTAAAATTGGGAGGAGGCTGCAGTGTCCCATTTTGGATTTTTTTGAGTACGAGTATGTTTTGTTTTGGAGCAATGATTTAGAGCATCTGTAATAGTTTAATTGTATTTGAGTCTGCCTTTATTGTTACAGAGTCCAAGCTTCTAATTATTTAAGTTCATATTATAATGTTTTATATAATTTATGTTTATGTTATTTTTATATAACTTATGTTTAGATTTTTTATATTAAGTTTATATTATTTTCTTGTGTTTAAGGCAGCAGCCAACAGTACAGTATCAGCATTGACTGTGCAATGAGCACTACGTTGGACTTGAAAATAAACAGTATTACAAAATACTTACTCTGACCTTTTTGAATCCTGCACCTGGCCAATAAGGTAAAAAAAAAAACTAAAACTAAACTGAAACTAAACTAAAACTAAGTCTTGTTGCAAAAATAAAAACGAAATAAAAACTAGAATGCCTGCTCTAAAACTAATTAAAACTAAACTGTAATGGAAAAAATGCCAAAACTAATTAATACTAAAGTATAATGAGAAAAACAATTTCAAAACTAACTAAAACTAAACTATAATGACAAATCCAAAACTATTATAACCTTGACTTCAACTCATACTATACAGTCTATATTCATTTTTGGCTTCCTTTATTTAACTAATCTAATACAGTGAGCTTTTGCAAAGCTATTATAGACGTGCAGGAAAAAATCTTTGCAGATGTCTTTAATATCAAATTCTTAAATTTCAGGACAGATCACTTCTTGATGTCTGTATTAGTTCATCATGTCATTAGTCACTCTAACATCATATTGTCCATCAAGCAACTGGTTAAGTCAAAACATCCCAGCTGTTGTCCTTTTCAAAATGCACAGAACTTTAAGACCATTTTAACTGAAGGGCTTCAAACTTTTACTTCATTAGAGTCATAGAGGGCTACTTTTAGTTGAACTCCAGTAACAGCTAACATAGTACTTGTCCATCCATCTATTATAGATACCTATAAGCCGATCGCAGGGCCATGTAGAGAGACAATCATTCACACTCACACTCATACCTAAGGGCAATTTGGAGTTACCAGTCAACCAATAAGCATGTTTAGTGTGTGGGAGGAAGCCGGAGTGCACACATGCACAGGAAGAACATGTAAGCGCCACACAGAAAGGCTCTAACACGGGGATCAAACTAGCAGCCTTCATTCAGAAGAACAGCACTACAGTATCAGCTGTGCCACCGTGCCACCTACACAGTAAATGTGCTTTTATTGAAGAACAATACCCATGTACTCTTTCCAACCTTGGCAGTAGAAATAAGTGGAAGTGTGCCCAGTTGTGTGTCTCCATTTCAATCAATCAATCAATCAAACATTATTTGTATAGCACTTTTCATACAGGACTTTGTAATACAAAGTGCTTTACATGAGAAAAAGATAAAATAAAATAACAATAAGTGGAATAAAAAGCAGAAATTGCATAATTGCATAAGATGAAAACATAAGACCCCCGCAATCCCCCCCTCCCCCAAACCACATTCAATATACACACACTTACTCAAACACACGAAGACATAAAAAGGAAATTCTGACAGAAAACCGAACTAGAGGACTGAGGAAACACTATCTTGAATTAAAAATGAGGAAACACAGGAGCTAAAACTAAAATAATACTAACTATAATAGAGGGTAAGATAAATAAATGTGTAAATACATAAATAAATAAAATAATATAACAGTACAGAATCAAAGTTAGATAAATAATATCGTAAAATGAGAACGTGTAACATCAGGTGCATAATACAATCAGCTAAAATAGGATAATAAAAGGAAAAACATTTAACAAAGAATAAAATTCCAAATAACAAATCTGAACTGAAATGTGGCAATAAAACAAAATAATAGGGTTAAAATAACTTAACATACAACATAAAATAATATTAAATACAAATCAGCTAAAAGCCAGATTAAAAAGGTAGGTAGGTATTTGTCAGCCTTGTGATTGGCTGGCAACCAGCCTAGGTTGTATCTGCCTCTAACCTCATGAGAGCTCAGATGTGTTCCAGCCTCTGTGACACCAAAAGGGAGTTAGCAGTATAGACAGTTAATGGGTATATGGATGGCTTGATGAGGTCCCTTCAGTACCTCATTAAAATGCACGAGTTGATTTGAGTGTCTGATGAGAACAGAGAGGTCAGAGGAAAGACAAAGATGTCTCCACGGCCCAGAAAACTTTCTGTGAGTTTCTGACCTGCAAACTTTTAACTGTGAGTCTCATACGGAAGACAAAATAAAGTCATATCTGATTAACTTGGTCATGAATTACTAATGACAACTTTTCCTATTTTGGTTTGTGTGCTGTGACTCTTTCTGGTGTGAAATTTGGAAATTACTAAATAAAGCACTTAGGGTCATCAAGAGGTCATGATGTGTTGCTGTGGTATTGGAGTATCTCAGAAAAACCCGCTTACAAAATACTGAATGATCAATTTTATCCAGGGAAAAACAAAAACCATGCACTTGTGTGCTTTGTATTGTCTTTCATACGGATAAGTTGCTATGAATATACTACAATTCTTGATCCTTGACCTGTAGAAAAGCAGGCTGCATTTCTTTCATAAAGTGACTTCTATTTCTAGCAATTATTACAAAAATACACAGAATCAAAGAGATGAAGTCAATTTTATTCAAATCTTACAACTCTGCTCCCACAGAAGTGCAAAAAAAGTTCAAGTATATTTTATCTGTTTTTGAAATATCTAAAAGACATATTATCACAAATTTGGGAGAGCAAATACAGTAAAGAATGCAGATAAGGGAGATGACAGCTCCAGACAGTGGATGGTACGTAATGGAAACCTCTGCTCATTTTGAACTATGGCTGACAAAACTCTGCGTGATGAGATATTTGCAAAAGTTTTTATTGCAACTCATTTGGATGCACTGGCCCTTCAAAATTGAGAGCAAAAAAGATAATTGAGCAGCATGTACTAGAATAAACAAGATAAGCTTTCAGCTTTTCTGAGCAGAAGAGGTCAACATAGCGGAAAATAAAAACGTTCCCTGTAAAATAATGAGAGCGATAAAAAAAAATCAGTGAATACCCCACAGAAGCCGTTCAGTTATTATCCAGAGAGGATTTATAGACTCACTCAAACCAACTTGAACAAAACTGCCCTGTATCTATAAATAATTAATAACATGAATATTTGGTGCATTAATATCTGAGAGTGAAGCGCACACACATCCTCACAGGAGAGCAGCAGCAGCACAGGAGCAGAGAGGATGGTCTCCATGTGAACACCTCTAAAAAATAAATCCCCCTGAGAATGATGTCACAGAACATTTTAAAGACAGCCAGGGGCCAAAAAGCCGTTGAGGGAGCTGGTAATTTTTTTTTTTTCCATGTGTGTATCCGGATTATGTAAAAGCAGCTTTTAGGGGATGTCAGGAGAGCTGCTGTGAAGCACTAACTTTAATGTCTTACTGTTAAAATGACTTTTAAATGTTACATGGTGCTCTCCGCTGACTGCCCTGCATGTCTGGCTGCAGAAAAGAAACATTTCTGCAGATAACAAAATAGCAAATTATTGCTTTGGGTTTTTACGGTGTGCTTCATGATGTTGAAAAAGCAGTATCAGAGGAGGATAGTAAAAGTTCTGACGGGTAGAGCGTGAACCTGCTGCTCTGTAGGATAAAGATAGACCTCTGGGTGTTATTTTCCATCCATCTTGGATGAGAAGCAAGGCCATATATCTTATCTGCTTCAGTAAATGACAGCTTACGCTCCAGCTAGGGAACATATTGAACGGCAAAAATACATCAATAGATTTCAAAATAAGACATGGAGTAAATCATTACTGTTAGACCACCATAGATTTTTAGGTAGTCAAAAATGAGGTTGTGTTATTATTAATTTCCTTTTATTCAGGAGCATTTAAAGTACAATCAGAAAAATAGCAATTCGACCATCATTTTTGGAGCACATGGTATTTAAAGGGACAGTTCATGACATCTGAAGTGTGGTTGTATAAGGTACATGTTAAAAACATAAAAATTAGCTACAGTGTAAGAATTCACAGAGAAGCTAGGGCTACATGATGCTGCAGACAGGGCCTGAGATTTGATAAATAAAAAAAAGCTACAAAATAGACACATGAAGAATTAGAAGTGCTCCCAGAACCCAACCCTAGCCAAGCCATTTCTGGCATTTTTTTCCAAACTATTCTCAAAAGACGTGGAAAACGTCCTAATTGTGCAGTGTTAAAAAATGCTGGATCTGCTGCTGATTTGGGATCATCAACACAATCTAATCACTTCTTCTTTGTGCCATGACCAACGTTCATTGAAAATGTTATTAAAAACTTTTGGGAACTTTATGAGCTATTAGTGAAAATGTGGGGAAGAGGTCTGTTTCACAATGTCAAGAAATCCTTTCAAAATTCCTGGATCTGCATCGATGTTTGGATTCCCAACAAAATCTTATCACTTTGTCAATGTGCTAGGACCAACATTCCCTGAAAATTCATCAGAATCCTTGGAGTACTCGAGTTACTGTATCTTGCTCACAGATGGGCAGACAGAAGGACGGACAAGCAGCCCAACAAACAAACAAACAAACAATCAACAGAAAAAAAATGTCTGGTGGAGGGAAGACTATACTTTTTCTCCAACAAGCCACTTTGATTTGATACTGCGTCAGTACACCACCATCAGGTACAGTGACATATCTTTTCATCATATCCTTGAAATGTATTGATTATAGCAGTTTTGTTGTGATGCGAAATCATCTTTACCACAGACCATGTATCATATCAGGAACTACGCTGTGATTTACAGCCCTGATGCTAACCCAGTGCAATAAGATATCTATCAACTGCACAACCACAGAGATCACCCAGGACCTTCCTTAGCCTATGACCTACTTTTAGCCGTAAGTTAATGAAACACACAAACTAAAAGAGGTGTAAATTATGCATTATTTTCTAATTAGAGTGGTAGAGGGTTAGTTTTAGGGATGGAAATAAAAAAAACAATTCCAGTTGAGAATCCTTTACAGCTCCATCAAAGAATCAAGTCTTTTTGCTAATCAATTCCCCAATCAATTCCTTCCACTGACAGGGTTCGGAAGTATCAGAATTGGGGCTTAATTTTTTACAATCAACGCCTACTGCACAACCTAAAGTGAGTGGAAACACCAGAAACTTGTAGAAGCAGTTATCGATGCTGTGACGTGTGTTTGACATTGTTACCATTGAAAATCTACAGGCCAACATTTGCCCACATGAAAAAATCTGCAGGAATCAATAAGAGAATCGTTAAAGCACTGAATCAATTAGCAGGTTTCTTAATAGCACTGGTATCAATAAAATCTAGCAATTCCAATCCCCAGGTAGTTTACAAGGTGGGGCATGGCTAATGCTAATGTTAGCATTGCTAGCACTGCAAGCTGAATGTGGTCACTCGCTGTATTGGTCAAGAGTAGACCTATAAGTACAATCTGACATTGTATAAATATGACATCAGACCACTGCTAAACTGCGGCAAACTTGTCTGAGTGAGTTGTAAACCTGGTAACACCGATTTTGGTATCTGACTCATTCTATGAGCAAAAATGTGCATGTCGTCAAAGATTCTAACTTTTTTGCCACAGTATTTCGCAGGTAGGACTGGGTTTAAAAAATCAATTTAATAGATTTTAATCAATTTCCCTTTAAATGGTTCATAATCGATCCATAAAATCCAAAGATCGATCTTCTAACTTGGGTAGTTTTTTCTTCATTGGACGTGCAGAGAAGCAGCCTGTGGTATCAACCCAGCTAATATTGCGTGATCTGCGTTTAGTGCTGCTTTCCACTGAACAAAATCTCGTGAGATGTTACTGCAAGTAATCAAACAAACATGGCAGAAGCAAATAGCACTGTATGGGCACCACCGGCAAGTTTAAAGGCTGAGGTATGGACGTATTTTGGGTTTTACAAGCATGAAGGAAAAGAGGAGTTGGACAGAAAACGAGTAATATGCAGAATACGCATTAATGTATATAACTAATATAAGATTAATGTAACTGCTTTGGGTTCATTTCTTAATGTAAAAACAATTTAAATAATGCACCAGGTCAAAAGTCACTTTTTAAGTTTACAATATTATTTTAACCTAAGATATCCCAGACTGAATAAACATCTTATTGTATCGTCAATTGAATTGATTTGAGGCCTGGTAATATTGAATCAAATCGATCCAGAAAATCTGAATCGATATCCAGCCCTACTAGCAGGTGTCAGTGTCATGATATTTTTACCAGGATCATATTTTAGATGTTGAGTCAGAAATCTGAAGTGCATGTTGTGTATTATCTTGAAATATTGAGATATATAATGACCTATAAAACCCAACCCTATCTCTTGCAATATTTTTCCATTTAATTTGCAATATTAAAAAGACCCAGGACTAAATAACTGCTAAGGCAGATACATCCACATTTACAGCCTGACTTTGGAGCCATTGGATCATTAGATGGAGTCATAACTGCAGGTTTTAAGCGACATCTAATAGGCATGTTTTGCTGCATTATGAAAACATGCCTTCACAGATGGATTGATGCTCCCAGTTTCCAGCAGACAGCTCCTTTGTCACAACCAAACTAATTAGGCTGACTGTCGGGCCGCTCTCTGACAAATGGAGTGACTGTGTTGAGTTATGGCTCAGGACCCGCCGAGCACATTCTGCAGACAAATTCCTCCGGTGATGGGGTCTATTTGATCTAGGTAAACAAATTAACAAAGGCATTAAGTCTGGAGAGAGAGTGCTGTATTGTTTGTCTCTGAAAGAGGCTGTCACTGAGGCTCTTGTTGCAGAACGACACACATGCAAAAAATGTGTGCCGACTTTTTAGAAAACGCAGAAATGGGCTCGACCATGCATGGCATTTTGAGGTTTTGTTTGGAGGTTTTCAAAGTGCATTTCTATGTTAGGCTACAGAGGAGGCATCCTTAGAGTACAATAATTTTATGTGTCATATCTGGACTGCTTATATATCTTTAATTGGACTTTTATGTTTAATTTAAGACAGCAGAAAAATCATTGATATTTAACTGAAAGGGATTTTTTCCAAATACTGGATTTAGACAGCATTTCAGGTACAAATATATGTTGAGTAGGTTCAACCCATAAAGTTTCACAAGGTTTCAAATCTCCCTGTCATTAAGCATTAAGAAGAACGTACTCATTCAAGCTCTTGATCTTTAAAGGACAAAGACTGAACGGAGAGGACGTGACACTCTGACTCAGAACAAAAGGGCATGACTCGGTGGATGGTTTTATTGTATAGCTGAAGGATGAATCCATCATGGACATCCATGGGGAGAACTGAGGATAAAGAGGCCAGCTCCCATCTGTTCACAAAGATGCAATTTACATTTAGATATGATTAAAATTTCTATGGAAAAGAGGAGACAGTCATGTGATCTCTCAGAGGAGCCGGCTAAATTCTGGGTTTAATCTTCGTGAGGTCTGATATCAAAACGCTGTCAGACTAAAGAAATACTCTGATGTAACCTTTTATGTGCAGCAGCTCTAGATCTGTATCACACCTGCTACTTGACTTACTATTCAACGTGAAAAGAAAAAAAATTGAAAGGGTTGGGCTGAATTGCAATTCAGATAAAAGAGGCCAAGGCTGTGTCTGGTGCTTAAGCAGAGAGCATGATCTTCAACTGACGTTCCTGTTGTTCCTGTGTCGACTAAAAACAAAGACAAGCAGCAAAGGTGTCAAAAGCATCTGAAAGTATTTCTGTTTCGTATTTTGAAATGAAAGGATTTTGATAAAAGAGAATTCTTCAGCTGTACTTGTAAAATCTACTTTCTCAGAATAATGCAGACAAAGATCAGAGGTATGAACTGAGTTAAAATAATTCATTTTAATTAAAGGTGCTATGAGGAGAATCTTTTTCCGCCGACATTAAGACTCTGCTACCCATGAGCACGCGCGGTGACTGTCGTAATGCTGCGTTCCAGTAACCTCGGAACTGGGAGTGACATCATCTCCGACTTATCGGTGTTCCAGTTGAAGTAGGAAAAAAACATGCCGATCTACCAGGCTATAGTTAGCTGCTGTTAGCACGCCCTGTGTTTTTGTATGAAGAATGTGATTATGACTATGGCAGCATTTTTGTAAATATAACTCTAACAATACTATATAAACAGCTGATCTAGAGCGACACACCCCAGCCAGAAGTGCTAATACATTGATCATTACAGGAGCTAAATAACTGTTCACACTGGGGGCATCCATCTTCGATTGTCAACTCGAGGGTGGCGAGGTTTCACTGAGTTCCCAGTCGGAAATTCCGACTTCGGGGGTCCTACTCGCAGTTTCCTACTCGGAACTCAAAATTCCTACTTCTGACTACAACTGGAACGCACCACAAGCCAAAGCGTGTGTTTGTTGATGCTAATAAAAATGCAGCTCAGACCTTCCTCAGAACTTTGCATTGCTTTACAACTTCTTTTTTTAACAACTTACAGGATGCAAAGCGACGAGGTAATGTATCTCTTTCTAGTTACGTAGTGGTAGTTTTTGATGTGTGACAACAAGCAGTTTTTGGAAAACTTAGCATCATAGTTTTGTAGCCGGCTATATCGCTACCTACAGCCCGGTGCTCTAAGACATGTCTGAATAATATAAATTTGCTCTAGTTTTAATTGTCTTGTTTCCGAAGTTGAGTATCCAGGCCAGTCCAGCCCTGTCCAACCTGACCGGAGGGCTAAGGAATAGCACTTATAAATAACCAATTTTGATGCTATAAAACTCATCGATAAGTGCATATTTCGATCAGGCATATATCTAAAAGTGAGAGTTTTTTGTAATTATTTAGAAACTCCTCACAGTCCCTTTAAGAAACTTCAGTTCATTGTTTTGAGCACCTATAGCCAAGATTTATACTTTTGTGTAACTAAACTATGGACATATGGAACCAGTTCCACTTGAGAATTGTTTCCAACTAGTTTGAGTTTGAATAGCTGTGTATGTACGGATGTGGACAAAACTGATTGTACCCTTCCATCAAAAAAAAAAAAAAAAGAAAAACGAGAGAGATCCACATGATCACTTCAATAACTTGAAACTTTCATTATTTCAGTTTCAGTATTTTATTTTTTTAAATAATTCAGTTGAACCACAATTCATAAGCAATGTTTGATTTTCATTTGTTAATTTTTAACACATTTTTATTTATTATTACTTTTGTCAGTTTCAAGTTATTTCAGTGCCCATGTGAGTTTTCCTTTCTTCAACGGAAGGGTACCAACAATTCTGTCCACGTCTGTATGTGAGTGGTAGAGTGAGAGTTAGAGACAGAGCGAGTTTCTGGAAGCACATTCAAACACAACAAATCAGAAAATACAACCGTAATTCAAAAAACAAAAACTAACTCAAAGAATTAGAAAGACAAAATAGATTTGAAAACACAGCAAAAAAATAGAATAACAGGCACAAATTCAAAAAGTTTTAACACACCCTGAAACACAACAACAATTTGAATAGCAAAGCATGATCTTAAAAAACAAAAACTACTGATGAGAAATGGTTTCAATGTGTTGTGGTTTCTAATTTGTTTCCTCCTTTTTAATTTGTTGTGTTTTATTATATGCTTTTATGCTTGTTTTGATTTGTTTTTGTACTGTCTCAATGGATATGTTGCGTGGATTTGTATCGTTAGTTTTTATTTTTTATCTGTTGCGTCTTTAATTTTTATCTCATTTTGTAGTGTTTTATTGTTGACTTAGTTGTTTTATTTTTTACATCTTTGTTGTACGTATTCTTTGTTTTCTTTTTTTACTTGTTTTTTGTGTTTTATTTGCCATTTTTGAATTAGATGCCTGTTATTTAATCTATTTTGTTCTTATTAATCACTTTGGTTTTATTTATTTTTTTAATCATATAAATGTTATTACAATTTTGTGTTTTTATTTGTTGTGCTTCTTGTGCACTTTTGCCATTTGACTGATTTTGTTCAGTTTTTATTTGTTGCATTTTATTTTGGCACCCTCTTATTTATTGTTGTTGAGTTGTGATTTTGACTTTTTGTTTAATTTTCAAGTCTTTTAATGTTTTTCTTTTAGCTCTCTTTTTCCTATTGAAGGAAGAATGTTTTTCACTTTTTTTTTTGTTGTATTTTTTACCTAATTTTTTGTATCCTGATATGTTGCTGTGTTTTGTTTTGTTTTACGTATGTGTCATTGCATTTTGCAATTTAAGTTCTTTTTAGAAAAGTCTCGAAACAATAAAATGGGTAAAATACCTTGGTAAAATTGAATGAATCAGACTAAGTATTTGACAAAGGAAGCTGCAGTTGTGTCTCACTGTCTAACTCACAGTTCTGAACTTATTTTCTCTTTTATTTAGAGCATTTTTGATGGAGTTGAGGGTTTGTGTAAATATGGAGCATATTTCAGAGTTTTGACTTTGCTTTTGCTGCAGTGAAAACATATATTAATCATGATTTCTTCTTCCTTTGTTCATATGGAAATGAGAGGTTTCAATTCCTCACAAAGTGGGACACCACAGTGTTCAAAAAGGCTGGGGCTGCCAACGCAGACTTACACAACATCAGGTAAAAAGCATAAATAAACATTTCCATTTGTACTCACACAGAATAATAACCCTCATGCTTAAATTCTCTCTAAGGAGCTGTGGAAACTGGGGCACTTAATTCCGGGCTGTGGTGAGATGGCACATTGCTGTGACAGTGATGACTAAATTGAGGCACGTATAGTCAGTAAGTGCGTTTCTGTTGTTCTGCATAACTCAGAGCAGTTTCATCTATCTGCCGTGGCCATGACCCACATGTGGAAGAACACTGCTAATGCTGCTAATGTCAGTGTAAAGCCCGCACTGCTTCCTGCCTTAAGGCTGTTTCTCATGTGTTCACAGCTGATAATAAGAGTTCTGCAGCTTCTTCATGAAAGCTGTGGCTTCAAACCATGCAGTAGCTTTTGAGCAGCACTGAATGGATGAGCATGCATAATTTAACTTCACTAAACAAACTGTGTGTAATCTAAGCTGCAGCACTGGGTCTTCCCTGGAATGGCTTATTTTTTACCCATTTGCAGACTCACCAAAAATGCCTACCAAAGAATTATTACATTGTAAAAATTAGGGATGTAACGAAATAACGCGAAATAAAAAATGACGAAATAAAATTCAAAGATGCACGAAATAAAAAATGCGAGGGGGCACTGGTGATTTTTTACCCTCCTCGCCCACCGTAGCAAAACACTCGCTTCAGAATGGAGGAAGACGAGGTTGAGGAATTAGCTGACGCTCCTTCGTCAAATAAATCGGTTGTGTTGACCTATTTTGGCTTTCCATGTAAAAGACGAGAGAACGGTGAGAAGATTGCGGACAAAACAACAACCGTGTGCAAAATATGCCGCTACAGTTCGCCGTAAACTGCTACGAGTACAACTACCAACTACTTTGAACTGGAGACAGGCAGCAACTGTATGTTTGTGTAAGTCTGCATAAAAAACAAGATTTGATTTTTGCATCTAGTGTTGAGTTGACAGAATTTGATCATACTTGAAGATCAGAAGTATATGCACTGTTATAAGCTAAATATTATTGTTCACAGTTCAGACATTTATAGGTCTAAACTGCAGCTCTGAGGACTGATATTTGTTTTCCTTTTCATTCAAGAATGTACTTATCCTGATTGTTACAACAACAAAGCACTTTTTATGTAGATTTTATGTTTGTAGTTGCACTGTAGTCTAAATAAGAGGAAAAACTGCAATTTTGTTTTTTTTTCCAAAGAGCATTTATTTTGTACTGATGCAGCAATATTTTTTGTATGTCTGCATTAGGAAGAAAATAAAGAAAATTAGATTTTTGCACAACTTCCTATTGATGGGGATTTTCTATAATCTTTATTTTGTATCGTGAGTATTTCGTATCATGAGCCCTGTTTCGTATTTCGTAGTATTTCGTGAGTTGACCATTTCGTTACACCCCTATTGAAAAAGTATATCGACTGACTGCTGGTGTTGACATTATGGTTATGTTCATATTGTTGGATTCAGCTGCCACCATCAGATAGCATTAGCATCTAACCTCTGCCACAGGCGTCCACAGAGTCAGTAATTTAAACAAGTGATTCAACAGTTGACATGAAGCCCGCGACAGCACACAGCTAATGTCATAATGTGTTTAAGATGATGCAGTAAATATACTTTAACCTTTGCAAAAAAACAAAGATCAACAACAGGCTAAACAGTGAAAACAGTCTAAAAAATAAATGGCAATGGATCTCAGAACATATACTCAAATGCATAACAGCTGAGGGAAAAAAACCCACTCAGAAACAGGTCCTTCAAGGCTCCAGACAAATCCTCATTTCCTTTTCTTGTAGTTACTTCAGAAGCCAACACGAACTAACCATCGTCTTAAAGTTCCCAAGCACACAAAAATGCATCATACTGTTATTCATAAAGAACATTCAACAATTACTCTTTAACTATCTTTTATCTGTTATTGTCTGAGAGTGGATTTCACAGATACAACACTGGATTTTTATTTCAACTAATCGGATTAAAAACAGCTTAAGGATTTTACCACATTTTTTAAGTGGATAACAGAGCAGCAGAAGATGATGATTAGACAAAACCCAAAGGTGATGCATGGAGTATTACATGGAGTATAACCATCAAGAGAATGTCTCAGTGACTACAGGCAATTATGACAAATTATCAAAAACAATGCAGCTGTTAATACAGAACAGATCTTAATTTAAGACAGAATCAAATATGCATAGAAAGACAGCTGAGCAGACGATAGACATACTGAGGCTTTTGTGCGTGAGAACAGTGTTCCCCTTTCAGTCAAGATTTGAAGCCTTTATTGAAACATTAAAACTGTTTTCATCTTCAGCCAAGTTTATAAATCTACAAAGTTTTGCTCCTTTAAAAGAGAAAGCAGACTGTCCAAATGAGGTTTTGCAAACTGGAATATGCTTACTGAAGCCGGTGTATTGACTCCACTGTGTGACAAATTCATCAAACAGAGTAAGGCCCAGAGCATGCACACAATGTGATTTGCATACTCATTATAAAAATGATTAGCTGTAGGTAAGGAAATCAGTCTTCCTGAAAGAAAGGCCAACAAAACTGCAGAGAGTGGACAAGGTGTCTAATTCTTGAGGAGGATGACCACCTTGAGATTTAACCTCAGTCTCTAAGACTAATGCGAGGATATCTACTTAACTACTGTGGCCAAAGGTCACAGGCCAGTTATGGAAGGTTCTCTGGTAAAACGATAAGAAGAATCAGGACGATCTATGCCTCTCCTTCACTGTGGGTGGCACGTCACATCGAGGATATGTCACCGGATGCCTGACAGATCTGGGAGTGAGACCCAGCAGAGCGGGATGGGAGGGGTGGGCTTGTCTAACCCGCCGTCTGCTCGCATGAGCGTTTCAGGACACATATCCAATGCGACACACATACACAGGGAAAGCAATCACAAATGGTGGTATAATGACACGAATGCACAACACATACACATTCATGCTACTGCAAAGGGCCAGGAGGCATAATTCCAGCTCTACAAGCACGCTGCAGAGATTTGAGCCTCCACCAAACATGCTGCCTGCACTCACAGCAGGTGTCTCAGTGAACCTCACATCAGAATTTGGCAGCACAGACGGGCATAAAAACATCCAACTTTGAGAAACCAACAGGTCCAATGTCCTCATTGTGGACTCGGCTATGTCTCCTGTCAACTCAGGTTAAGCTGACATCTATAGCAACCTCAGGACAGGGTCCTTGTTGAACTCAAATCCCTTTGACAGCAGAGATTCAAAGGCGGTTTCAGTTCTCAGACATGTTATGTCATTCAAGACCAACATTCAGCAGCATCTATAATTAATAACAAGCCATTATAATGGAAGATGAATGGGAAATGGACAAAGACATACAATAGAGCAGAAAAGTTACGACTGATATGGCCTTACTTTAACTTTTTAGATGAATTTTTATGTAACCTCTTATTAAATATCTTTTTTACTGAACATTCTCAATGGATCTGGGTACAACTGTAACTCTCTGTCAGTTCTTTGCACTCGTTTCATCCTTCTTTTCTGAAAGCTTGAGGAGATTGTCTTCAGAGACAAAGACAAAGAAAATTTGTCTTGAATTATGAACATGTAAAAGATGCTTGTTTTCTGAGGAAAAAAACAGACAGCAAAGGAGCAGGGTGTCTGTGGCCCAGTTTGAAGAGTCACTTGACTGTGTGGTAGGCTGTCACATGTTGATGTGCCCTTGTGCAAGACACCTGCCCCAAACTGTCCCTCTACTGGCATGTAAATGGATATGAAAGAAAGTACTTGTGATTAGCAAATACTGACGGACAACTTGAGCAGAAACTTTAACCACCAGTGTTTGACTTGTGGTGTAAGAGCACATTGAGAAGCTCAAGTCCATTGGAAACAGTCTTGTGGAAAGCTGTTAAGGAGAAGTAGAGGTCTCTGTGTGACCTTGTCTTCCATTAGATGAAATTAAAAACATCCACCACACAACAAGAAGTCCTCTGAGGGCACAAAGCTCTAACAAGGCCTTTCTGACATTCTTAGCTGAGTTACTCTGGAAAATGTGGAAAAGTGCCTTAGGATGCAATGCTAACAAATCCTGAGAAAAATTCCTTCATTCACATTGGAACTCAGATGCCAACTAAAATCAAATCACTTCTTCCTCATGCCATTACCAACATTTCCTGAAATTAATCAAAATTAATTAATTGAACTTTGGTTTTACTTGCTTGGAAACAAACAGAAAGAGAGATTAGTAAATGCAACCAAAATGCAATCACCTTTCCTTAGAGTCATGACCAACATCTTCTGAAAATTTAATTCAATTCTGTTCTAAACTTGTTGAGCAAGACACACCTTATCTTGCATAGTTAATAAATCCTTAGAAAAGGTCCTGGATCAGTATACTGGATTTGAAACACGAAACTGCAGCAAAAGAAAAAGACGCATGTGAACTGATGTACTGCTGTGAGCGAACTGAGCCGTAGAGAATGAGAGAGAGAAGAATCAGTGAGCCATACCTGAGTGAATAACAGGTGGTTTATCAGTATTCTCTGTCTAAATAATGTATAAATCTTTGCTGTGGTATAAATGTTTGCTGTGGTTTTGCTATATTTTCAAATTGATCTAATAGACATTAATAACTGATGTCTATTAGATCTAACTAATATAACAAGCTGTAACATGGACATGAATGCTGTAGGCAAACAAAAATATGTGAGTGTATATAAAATAGGTTAAATTTATATTTTGGTCGTCTCAAAAGTTTCAACATGTTCAGTTACACACTGTTTAAAGGAGACATATCATGCTGATGCAGGATTTAATGCTTACATATAATATAATAAATTTGAAAACAAGACCTTACACACCCTTAATTTTCAAAAAACGAGATATTGTATTTTTTCTGATATCCTGGAACGAGATTTGATGCCCCTGAAAAGAGGTCATTGCGAGATGTCCGCGAGATTTAAATCGTTGTGACGACACGAGATACCTTTCTTTTTATTGGAGTAATCTGATAAAACACTTCCTCCCCTGTGATGTCCGTTAGCCACAAAACCGTCACCGAGGAACACATCCACCAGCAGCAGTATATAGATCCCTAGCTCACACTCACTCATTACCAGCTCTGGCCTGTAGGGGGACTCAATACGCGGTCGCTGCTTTGAGCCTGCCGGAAAATATAGTAGAAGAAGAAGGACAGGCTGGCTCTACCCCCGATAGACCTGACCAATCAGAGCACAAAGGGCTGTGACGTTGCAAGGTAACTTTAGGTCAGCCTGGAAACCGAGTGTTTCAACGAGAGCTTGTTAATGGCCTAAAATGAGGATTCTGAGAACGCTATTGTGGGGCAATGAAGGAACTAAATGACTTGTACTGAAGGCAGAAATGCTTTACAGGCATCCTAGTCTGGCATAGTGAAAAGGAGAAACAAGCATGATATGTCCTCTTTAAGCACTTATAACATAATAATGACAAATATTTGCCAGAATTGTTTGCTTTTATTTCTAATGAAAAAGAGTGAAATGTAGTCAAAGAACATTTCCTGACTCATTTATTGACAAAAAGCAAAAAATACCTGTTTAAATTACAATATTGAAGGGGTTAAATGATTTCATTTGTGTATAAAAGTAGTTTTTTGAACATTTTGAGCACACTGCAGCAATACTGCGGAATAATGATAACCATGATAATTTTGGTCACAATAACAGTGATACAAAATTTCATACCACAATATCCCTAATAGGTAATGACAGATGACGAACAGACATTTGCAGATAAGGACAAATTTAAGTGGATCACTAACCCTAAGCTGAGTTTTACGTGTCATGATAAATCTAGGTTAACTAAGTGATAACTTAGGATAAGATGACAAGAATGTATCATGGTAAAAACTATGTTAAAGCTACTACACAGGGAGGACAGACAATTTAAAGTAGAATTGTTTAATACTGGTATCACTTTGTAGAGCTTAAGCATGATTTAGCCTGATGACCCAACTAAGGACCAGGACATCCTGACAGAAAGTCTAGCATGTTTGAGTTTTGTTGTGCTTCCTTTAATTGGCTTCATCATGTCAGTGTAGTTGACAGATGACAGCATTGCAAACAGGACATTCACAGATGTAGACAAATCAAAGCTGTTACCTTAACTTTTAATTGTAGTAGCAAAGAATAGGACTGACACTGTTTTGATTTTGATACTGCAAAGGAGACAAAAGTTTGGGACCCACTGCTTTACTGTCTGATATGAGATTTGTTTATGTGATCAAAATAAACACTTTGTTAGTTTGTGAAGAGGTAAAACAAGCAAGAACAGCATCTACATATTGATTAGATTGCAATCAACATTTGTTGTAAAAATGTCAAAGCAGGATGAAGCTATAAAAAAAACACAATATAACTATTAAGCTGCTTTTGAAAATTCAAGTTGAGCAATTACACTATGGACCAGAACAGCTGATCTGTGTTCAGGAGTGGAGAACATGTACAAGGTTTTCTTAGAGCTAAAGCAACTTTGTTTGCAAGAAGAAAAGTAAGGAGTGATTTTTTTCTGATAAGATTAAACTAGCCCCAACACCACTTTAGCTTGCTTTTCTCAGAATTATTATGTGAGAATAATATGGTGCATATAACCCTATCTGTAAGGCTTTTTATCCTCGCTTGCATGGTCTCCCTTTTAAGGCCAGTACTGGCAATCACCTCCTGTGAACAAGTAGACCAGTACCTCACACAACCCCAAGACAGAAATACTAAACTATCCCTTTAAGCTTTAAAGCCCCTGTGATGGGTTTATATCTGGTCATGAAATGGAGTGAATTTAATACTGATGCCTCTTTATGACCTACGAAAGCAAACAAGACAATCAGCAACAAGGCGGACCATTTCTATTAAGTCCATCAAGAGCCCAACACCTCTGGGGTAGGTGCCACACAAGGTGATCCAACAGTCCATTTTCAATAGGAGAAAAAAAAGTAGACTAAAAGCTCTATATATGCACTGAAAGAGATAATTCAGGATTTTTGAAGTGGGGTTGTTCGAGGTACCTAGCATTAGCCTGAACACTTGCCACATAGACAGACAGCAGCTCTCAGTCTGTGCTGAAAGACTAATCATATACATAGGTGCTAATGGTGCAGCATAATTTTAATAATTCTGGGTTTAAAAAAGCCTCAAAACCAGCATAGGGAGATGAAGCTCCTTGAACAGATCATTTACAAGGACTAACTTATCCACTGCTTTATTTTGGTAGTACCTCACTTCCTGGCACGGCCTACACTTCCTACCACAGCAGCGCCCACCAGCATATTTCGCAATAAAAGGAAACAGCCACTACCAAACTGGATAAATTGGGGATTTTTGTGGCATATATGAATGCCGTTAAGTTTGGACAATTGAGAATGTTTTATTATCAGAAGTATGATTGGAAAAAAAAAATCTATATCTGAAGAGTCAACAGGTTGGAATGAAAAATGGAGGAAAGTGCTATGGGAACTGGAAGACAGGAGAAGCACATGTCACTTGTTGATGGAGGTGAGTAACTTGTGAGCCCTTGTTGTACGCTCATGCCAAAACTGGATGAAATTCAAAAGTGACTACGGAGAATCATTTCAGGATGTTTCAGGATCAGAGGATTCCAGCAGCGTTTATATGTGCCTCTGCAGTGCGCTGTTTGCATCATACAGAACCTACTTGCTGTTATGAACATTTTCATGTTCATAACAGCAAACAAAGGCAAAAATTTAGGTTAATACTGGTCGTTTATTCTGTAAAGACAGAAGCCGTGGATTTGCTAAGTTAACCTGATTAAAACACACTAGCTAGAGTAACGCTCTTGATCAAAATTACCATGTATAATTTGAGACAGTAAAATAAGGCCGTATTTCGATTTGAGAGCTTCTGATGAAAAGCCACATTGGCTACTCTGAGTAAAGAGGTAGTACTGAAACAAAGTGGCTAGGCAGAGGAAAAGTAAGTCCTTGTAAATAATCTGTTTATAGCATGTAATCACTGTATGCTGTTTTGTGGCTTGCTTTTACCTAAAATTCTTAAAAATATTCAGATTTGGAGCACCTTTAGCAGCAATGTCTATCCTTAGCCTTCATGCCGAGTATTTTGGCACAAACTAAGAGCTGCTCCTGTCAGTATGACAAGTGTAAAGGCTAATGCTGTTTGCATCATACAATACCAATTAAAAAATCTCCAAATATCCCTTTAATATCAATGCAGAACTTCCCAAAACAGAGCATGTTTATCCTGATTCGAGAGCTCTTCACAGGGTGCTGAAAGTATGCATTATAAATGACTTTGTGTAGCCTCCAGCATTGTTCATATGTGTAAATTAGAAGCATTTAAGGTGGGAAGGTGATTTTCATTTCAGCGTTTTCATGAACAGCCAAATGAAGTGTGAAATGTGCCACTCATTGAGCAAGTTAAATTAGCTTCCTGTTTCACCATTTGCTCAGGCAGACAGAGATAACAGTCTCCAGCTTAGCGGTGTAGTGAGGTGACACATATTACATTAAATAACATTGACTTTTTAAATATTTGATTTTATCATCAGCAAGGCTTGAAATGTGAACGACAGTCAAGGAGATTCATTCCTCAGCAAAGAGATAAAATCTTTATGATTCAGTCTTTGGTGGGGAAAAAAAGAATTCAAATTATTATCAATTAATGAGCTGAAGATGCCTGAAGATAAGGAGTCGAGCCTTTTCCACTGCTTTATAAGAAAATGTATTAATCCTCATTAATGCTTGAATGGTTATAACATTCAAACACTTAGGATTTATTAAAGTTCGTAAAGCTCCAGGGTAAAATAAATGTTGAAAACTTCTATATTATTGAGATTAAACTGATGCAAGAGGCTGATGAAGAGCTTCTTTCTGCTCTGCTGTATGTTCAAAACAAACAGAGAGACAGCACTCTCATTAGAAAAAAACTTCAGTAATATGGCTTTGAATAGTTAAGAATCTGACTGTATCCAAATCATTTTCTATCTGGTTTGCACTGACTTTACATGGAGCCCAAGTACATTTATTTAGATAAATCAATCATTATTCACAAGAAATGTCACGTTCATATGTCAATGAAGTTCCTTTATTTTGCATCAGGAGTGGATTCAGCTGCAAGTTGATAAAGCTTCAATATTTAAAATAAGTTTCTAGAAAAAGAAAAAAAGGATGCTGGTGTTTCTTTTCCAGGAGAATAGAATAATGCCAGTGTCTCAAATCAGTTAATCACACTACTTTACAACTTTTACCTTTTCTAATCTTAACCTTTTTTCTTGCCAGTGGTGCCTGACTTATGCAGCTAACTGTAACATTTATAAGTCCATATCATCGTACAAAAAATTCTCTTGATTGTGTGAACAATAATTTTCCACCCAGCACTTACTAGATTTCCCTCTTAAGGTGGCGTCCTACTTCACCCAGCGTCATGACACACAATCACACAAACCCTCATCACCACTGTGTATTTGGATTAAGGAGTCATTTAAAACATAAGCTGCACTCCATACAGTGTATTTGCCACAAGTCAACCACTGAATTTTACACAGTGAGGGAGGAAAACAGTCTGAAAGTGGCAACATCCCTTCACCACCTTCTCCACCATTTTGCAAAATTCATCCATCAATTAAAAATGCTGTTCTCCTTCATGGAGTGAAGTTTTAATTGAAATGAAAAAAAACTGTCTGCAGTGGCGACTGGCAGAGTTGAGCGGCACATGGTGGCCAATGACAGTGTAGTGAAGCTTTACTGTAAACTTGCAGTGCAGATGGATCAGCCTGATCTAATGTCTGTGATCAGGCAGATCCACTTTTACAAGCTCCAATCTACAACGACAGTACGGCATGTTCCAATCAGTGTCCTTTAGAGCAGAAAGAAGTGGGAGCTATAAGCAAGACAACAGCAGAAAGTCACTGTCTGTTCAAAGATTAGCATAGATGCTAACAGCTTCAGTTTTATCGAATGTGGATAAAATGTCTTTATTCAATGATAAACAAAGGTCAGAAGTTCTGCCATAACTTCATCTACTTCTAAGATGCTTGGAGAGGAAAAGTCTTGAAGAGATCAAAAGAGCTCCAGTAGCACTTGTAGTTCTGGCAACAACTTTATTAGACCTGAGGGGAAGTGTCCAAAGGGAGGTATCAGTGGCACCATTTTGGCCAAAGGCCTGAGAGACAGCTTCATTTGATGGTGCTTGCATTTGCAGCCATTTTACAGTGCTTGTTGCACAGAGGATCAGTAAAACATTACAAAAATAAGACATAACATGTGGGAAGAAACATAGGTTTAGATCAGGCAGATTCTATTCAAGATTTAGTATGAATAAACATAAAAACATGTATACCGGTACATATGTTATATATACATTTATTTAAAATGACTCACAAACACCAATAAGAAATTATTTCAAAAAACAACAAAGTTTTAAATAAATATAAAATATTTTTGACAAATATCAAAACCAAGTTTGAAAGACTGGCTGACGAAAGTCTTCCACCAAAGAAGCCTTGTCCATTCCCCTTGGATATAAGCTTTTTAAAATAGGCAAGCACTCGGAGAGCACAGACCTCTGCCAGCGCCACAGCCCTCTCCCATATTGTGATTTTCATCATAAATATTAGTCCTACCTTTATTTCATCTTAATATTTAGATTCCTTGACCATGAAAACATACCAGTAGCAGTTGGATTCATCATGATATCTATGTTAGTTCAGTAGTAATTCATAAAAATCACATCTTTCGACATGGTGGATCCAGACGGTGAACTGGATCACTCCCAAAATCAAATCATTTCTTCCTTGTCTCAATCAGGACATTTCCTGAAAATTTTATCGAAATCCGCTAACAGTGAAACAAACAAACAAACTAACTAAAAAAACAACAGACACCGGCAATAACATAACCTCCTGGTGGAGGTAATAAAAAGTCCAAAACGCTTCTTTCTTTCTCCTGATTAGATCAATATTACCACCTCTTTTAGTTTGTTTTATGGTCTAATAAAGTTATTGTTGGAGCTCTTAAATGGAAAAGCAAATAACAACAATACAAATATTCCTATGGAAAGGATATTTTGCTCCACTTCTGACATGTCTTGTGCAAAAGTTTGTCCCATAGTGTCTCCCACTGTGGCATTAGTGGACGCCTACTATGTTTTCTGATCTGCCTAAAATAAATGTTACAGACAGAGCAATCATCCAATCACCTGCCAGTTATGCTATTAAAAGGTTCTGCCCTTTCCCGAACACTTTCTTTGGGTTCTGTCCCAGATGAACAACTGAAATTTACTGAACAGTCTATCTCAAATGTCAGGTTAGCTTCACGGTCTGGGAGAGAAATGGAAGCAGCAGAGAGTCAGGGCTTAGTACCTGCTGCCAATTTGAGAGGCACAACATAAAACCACTGTCACAAATGAATACAAAAAATAAATATAAAAGAACAACCATAAAGAACAAATCTAGATGATGCCATGAAATACTGAGATGCAGTATATAAATGTATCAGCATTTTCTTGCACCGTTTATCAGCCAAGTGCACTGCATCAATTTAAGCATATAATAATTAACTTTCTTTGGTTACCTGCTGAGGAGTAAGTGGAAGAGTGAATCACAGTCCACTGAATGAGTTTCTTACATGCTGGGAGAAGTAAATTAGCTCAGTGCAGGTAGTTTATTGTTAAGCTGCATTTATAACAAGCACCCTCATGCTAGGAGAATCATGCTCCATCAGCGGAGAATGATTACGTCCAGCAGGATGTAAAGTCAGTTTCTCTGCCTCTGCTACATCCCAAACACAGCTCTATCCCTCACCTGCATTACCTACAACCTCCTCCTCCTCTTTGATGTTCCCTGTGTACTCTTATCCCCACACAACCCTGATTGTCTGCTCCATCCTGCTGTGCTTGTCTGTATCAGCACAGTCGCTCTCCTCCCACCGGCTAAGATTTACCTCATCTCATCGTCTCTAATTACGCACTCATCCCTGCCTAATCTCGAAGAATAACACACTGCACAGAAATAGGCTTCAAGTTGAAAACCCTGAAAGTTGTTTGTCGGGATAACATCAAGATTCCAGCGTCTGAAAAGCTGTTAAATTGCGGAGTGTTGCTGCACAGTGGGAATTCTCTGATAGAAGCTCTCCTGTCATGCTGTTTATCCCTCAGCCTGGTGAGCCCTCATCTTAGTGTAAACCATGTTTCTTATTTCTAATAGTCCAACGATGCCCCAGACCACTGCAGTGATACGTTTTCTAATGGTAATCTGTGCTCGCTTTAAATCAGGCTCTTGGCACCGTCCCCAGCAGGCCACGGGGTTGGCTCGTCTGTGAGAGCTGAGCCAGAGATGGGATCTCCTGCTGCTTCTATTTTAACCACGAGCTGTAGTGACAAGGCACTATTTTCATTCTCATCCATCTGCAGCCGCTGTGTTTATGAGGACTACTCTGTTTTACTGTGGAATAAAATTACAGTTTATGATTTCCAGTAAGGTATACTTGATTTAGGAGATAGAATGATTTGTTGAGGCGTTGAGAGATACAGTATCTCTATGACGGTTGAGCACAAGTTTAAGTGCAAACTTGGCAGGGAGGACAGTCAGCATTTAGCTCCAGCCTGGGCCTCTTATGTGCTACTTTACGAAAAATAAACAACAGCAATCTTTCAACATGCCAGAATGCAGCGGTTGTAGCTGTTTGGAAAGCACTTCAAGATCCCTCAAAGACTCTTCAAGGAAATTAGAAAATATTGAATCCTGTGTGGTAAAAAAAAAAAAAAAAGAGTTCTGTGTTACTCAATTCATCCCTTTGATTTCATTTCTAAACCATAGCTGCCATAAAGTGTGAATTCTTCAATCAAACTAAATCAATCTAACTTTATTTGTATAGCACTTTTCATACAGGACTTTGTAATACAAAGTGATTTACATGAGAAAAAGATAAAATAAAATCACAATAAGTGGAATAAAAAGCAGAAATTGCATAATTGCATAAGAAGAAGACATAAGAGCCCCGCAATCCCCCCCTCCCCCAAACCACATTCAATATACACACTCACTTACTCAAACACACAAAGACATAAAAAGGAAATTCTGACAGAAAACAGAATTAGAGGACTGAGGAAACGTTATCTTGAATTAAAAATGAGGAAACACAGGAGCTAACACTAAAATAATACTTAAAAATACTTGAAAATACTAGAGGGTAAGATAAATAAATGTGTAAATACATAAATAAATAAAATAATATAACAGCATAGAATAAAAGTTAGATAAATAATATGGTAAAATGAGAAAGTGTAACAGGTTCATAATAAAATCAGCTAAAATAGGATAATGAAAGGAAAACCATTTAACAAAGAATAAAATTCCAAATAAAAAAAATCTGAACTGAAATGTAATAAAACAAAATAAAAGGGTTAAAATAAGTTAACATATAACATAAAATAATATTGAATACAATCAGCTAAAAGCCAGATTAAAATATGAACAGTAGGTGCTGCTCTTAGTTCTTCAGGTAGACTGTTCCACAGACGGGGGCCGTAATAACAAAAAGAAGCTTCCCCGTATGTTTTGGTTCTTACTCTGGGAACAGTTAAAAGTTAAAAAGTGCGAATTCTTATTTAACAATTGTATGAATCTTAAGCTACAAAACAGAACATATGGATGGGATGTTAGCAAAAATCTAAACTGCAGAAGATGATTTTTCTTAAATAATTTTAGAGTATCTAAACCCCTGTTTAAGCTGATCCCTGATATCTCTGGGCCAGTGGTTCCAAAATGCTGATGTGCCATAAGGCAAGTCCAAATGTGCCTTAGACAGTCTTATTACTATAACTTACAACTAGGGATGCACAATAGTATTGGTAAGACATTTGCATCAGCCGATATTGGCCAAAAAAACTAACGCATTTTATCAGTCAACATTGACATTTTGGTCGATATATCTACCATGCATATCGGCATAGCACAATGGCCACCTACCACCCTGACTGGTCTGCTGCTATACAGCCCCATGACCTTCTTCAGCATTCGAACAGTAGCTTGTCTACTGTACCGGACCACTTTGGCCAAAATTTGTTTTCCACGAGCATATTAAGCCAGGGTTGCCCATGACCCTGCCACCAGTTCACCACTGTTCTTACTTGGACCACTTAAAACTAGAAAAGCACCTGGAGAGGGCAGACCTCCTCCAGCGCCATGTCCTCACTCATATTGTGATTTTCACCATAAATATCAGTCCTACCTTTATTTCATCTAAATATTTAGATTCCTTGACCATGAAAACATAGCACTAGCAACTGGATTCATAATGATATCTATTTCAGTTCAGAAGTTATTCACGAAATAGCAGTTTTGGTCATGGCGGATCCAGACCATGATCTGAATGAGTCCCAAAATCGAATCATTTGTTCCTTGTCCCAATCCAGATATTTCCTGAAAATTTAATCGAAATCCGTCCAGGACTTTTTGAGTTATCTTGCTAACAGAGAAACAGACAAACAAACTAACAAACACACAAACAAAAAAACAAACAGATGCCGGCAATCACATAACCCCCTCTGAGGTAATAAATACTGACCACTGCAGTCGTCAAGACATCACAATTTAGCACTTGTCAGACTCAAATCTTTAAGCCTGCCCATTGTTTCTGCCTCTAACATGAACAGGGGTGGGCAGGTAGAGGGGTATGCCCCATGTCCCATGTACTGGTGTGTTTAACCATTTACCTCACGCATTGGTGTCTATTCAGCAACGAAAAAACTTAAGTTTTATTTAAAAAAAATGAAAAGTTTTGTCTCCATAGAGGATCACATGCAGCTCTTTCTTACTCCCCTTTGGAAACACTCAGATCTGAGGGAAGAGGAGGCTACAGCAGGCTATGGTAATGAGCTCTGGGCTGACATGCTCCCCTGATGGAAGGAGAATGACAGGTTATAGGCCTCAGAGCTTACTTTCAACAGTCATGGTGTCTGCCTGTGAGGAGCAGAGAACACGCGTGTACAGAGCATTTCTCTATGGAATGGGGGTTTAACTAAGGTGCTTTGTGTTTCTGCTTCCCAGGCCTCTTTTAATGCTGCGTTCAATTGTACGTCCCTTGAGCTCAAGACTCTACCTCAGGACTTCGGTCGAGATCAGAGCAGCCTGAGTTGGTTGGAATGGCGTCACAGCATGATGCTGTCACACACTGAGAGATAAACAGAATTACTTTCTTCTCAACTTTTACTCTTATGTCCTCTAAACTTAGCAGTTGTGTTACTAAAAGTGTAAAATTACTTTGTGCTGGCTTTTCCAATTCCAACTCTGTTAATTTGTGATTAACTCTGTGTGCGTATGTAGTAGGGCTGAAAAAATACCTGAACAGTAATGGGGCTTAAGTCTGTTCAACGTATAGCGTGCCTTACACAGAATATTGTTTCCCCCCATAGTTAAACTGCAGTAGCCTATAATTATAATGCTTAGCACTGATGCTGTAGTTTTCATATCCAAAAAACAACAGGTTTGACACATGGAAATAATATTAACTGCACAAATTTATCATTAACAGTTTCTCTTTCTCTCTCTTCAAAATATGTTATACAATCCCCAGCAGGATTTTTTGATCCTCAAAAGGCAACAAAGCAAGGATCAGTTTATTGCGCCGGCCAACTTTTCCGATGAAATGCGATTAAATGCTTTTAACCTCAGAACTCAGAATTTCAAACCCGGATCGTTCGGGTTCAAACGCAGCATAAAAACTATGAAAGCAAAGAAAATCGATTTTGCAGGACATGGGATCTTTAACCTTCCATTAGCTGTAGCATCTTACAGTCTATTTTTAGATTCAGATATTTTTGCCATAATGTTATGACCCTCTAATGCAGGACTTAAACAAGCTTTCTGTGTGTTTGATGATGGTATAGCAATCCCTGTAATATGAAATAGAGTATCAGTGTGATGGCTGAGGCTGAATCACAGGTTGGAAAACCCCTCTGTAGACAATGTTCCATTGCTTTAAACATTTATTTTTCTTCTATTACAGATAATAAATCCAGAAATGTTCGGTAATTGTGCTTAATAACAAAATAAGTCAAAATCCTTCACCCTCACTTCTGCTTGCTGTCACAGCGTTGCCACATTGCTTTGACTTATACCTCTACCGTTAAGATTCTCAGCAATTTCACTCACTATTAAGCACTTTAACACACTTTCTTTATCTCTGCACTGCCATCTGCTCTGTCATCAGTTATCACTACACCAACACGAAGGGAACATTTCATCGCAGCAGCCTCTTTAAACCTCTTTCTCTCTTCATCTTTTTGGTCATCTCATCACATCTCTCCATCATGCTGCTTTATCCCTCCGTCACGCCTCTCTGTCACCGTGCTCAGCATTTGTCGTTTTCTGTCTCATTTCTGAAGCCATTGATGGTCTGCTGTCAGCCTTGACGGATGCACCTCCATTAATGATGCACTAAAAGGTTATAGCTGCACATTGAGAGCTGCATTCAAAAGGCTAAAGGTGAATTGTTGAGAGTGCTGGTGCGATTATTGATAGCATTCAGAGTCGGTTTTAACAAGGTTGTGACTATATATGTCAAGGTTTCTCTCTATGTGCTGCATGCAGGGCTCTGTACAGCTCAATAATGATCCAGAGGAAGGAAAAAGCACACAAAGAATTGGGACTCACCTCTTTTATTGTCTCATTTTTGCCATCCTCTCTCCCCAGCGCTTAATTCCAGGCTCCTTGTCCTCTGTGGGTGCACATCTCTCGACCCTGAAGTGAATAAAAACAGAATCCAGGGTTGAGAATGCATCATAACATATCAAAACACTCCTGTGGTGCCCTGGTGGCTAATGTGCAGGTCCGTGTGCCATGTGCTCATGCTGTGCTGTCGCTCCTTTGCCCTTTTTCCACTCTCACTTCAGTGGTGCAATCACAGCTGAAATGCCGGGGGATGGTGGACGGCTGAGTTGTTCTTTAGAATGAGAATAAAAAGGGACATACAAATCCCAGCAGCGTTTAAGTAGACCTCAGAGAAAAATGGAAACTTTGATCTTCGCTGACCGGGGCGGCTGGATTAAAAGACATTAAAATGACTGTCTGTGTAATCAGCTAAGCCTGGTTTTCTTTGGCTGTAAAATCACAGTTGGTTTTAGTGCTAAATCTGCTATTGGGATGACATACTAGGGCTGGATATAAATCATATCTCTTCATATTTTTTAGCAAGATAAACTTAAAGCAATGGTTGTCAGTGGATCAAAATTTAGCATTTAAGTATGAGTCTATAAAATTAAACAATGCTGACAACCGTCCGTCACGAGATGATAGAAGTACCTGACAGTTATTTGGGCAAATTCCCCTTTCTTACATAAAACTGATAATCATGTTCTCTAAATATGGGTTTTAGAATTATAACAACAGAATAATCATGATTGAATCATATTTGAATTTGTTTAAGATTTATTGAAGCAGCAACATAGTTTGAGTTTTGTTTCCAAAATCTACAAGAGAGGTGGAGACTTAGGGCGTTTTCATATTAGGTCCACTTGTTTCGAACCGTGCTGCTGCGCGGTTCGCCATGGGTTCGCCATGGGTTCGCCATGGGTTCGCCATGGGTTCGCCACCCCTTCATGGAGGTCTCGGACCGGCTGATTTGGTGCACACCAAAGTGCGGTGGTTGCATTCACATTGACACTAACGTATCAAACCCTGGCCCAAAACTTCTCTGGTGCACACTAAATGTGGTTGGTGTGAAAACGCTCTTAAACACCCTGCTGTACTCCACAAGAGGATACTGGGCAGATGGAGCGTTGAAAGCAAGAGCACAGCACTGATGCAGGGTAGAGCTGGTAAAGCTGGAGCACAGGAATACAGTGACATTTTTTCAGTTTTGACAATCTGTTACATGGGAGGATATTTGTCCGGTGCATGAAATGTGTAAAATTGATGTAGCTTATTTGTCCACCTGAGTTTGCAAGGACTGCAAACCCAGGTTTAATGAAGAAACTTTGCAAGCAGTGGCATCAACAATAACAGAAACCTAATGATACTCAGCCTTGTTATTCACCAAAAGAAAAGGTGCACTTGCACAACAATGTTGGCAGCAATTGGACAAGTGGTAAAACTTTTCATAAAAAAGTATAATACAAATAATTTCAAAATATTTCCTCAATCAGACAGAGCATTTCACATAGATTTTATTGTGATCAATAAACTACTTAGTGATTCTTACTGTAAATAGTGTTTATACAAAGTTGTAGACCTGGCATGAATTTTTTTAAGAAGAGCTGAAGGAAGACTGAAGAAAGACTTTTTTCTGACTAACATTATGGCATAAGTTTGATGTAACACAGCAAAAAGAAGGTAACATATGAAGAATCACAACAGGCTTGGAGGAAATGCAGGAGTCTAACCATATTTATATCATAAGGATCACGAGGATCAATGACCCCATTACCTAGTGTGTCTGACCATCTATATCATGGCCATGGTGTCTGTTGGGCAATGATTTGATTGAAGTTGGAGCATTTTCACTGAGTTAACTCGTCCCCCTGATTGCGTCTTCACATCAACATTTTAAGGGTTGACTGGAAATGGGCCCAGACCACCTATTTCAGGCGAGCTGAGCATGGTTGTACTGAAACAGGCATCGATTGTTGTGTTCATATATATTCATGCTGAGCTTGTGAAAAGAGCCTTACACTCTAAACTCTAAGAGCACATGATCACACACATCCAGAGAGACCAGTACTACCATCAAGGGCAAGCCAAAGTGAAATAGGTGGCCAACATTTGAGCCACACCATGCCCACTTAAGACCACAACACGTGGTTACACATACTGTATGTGTGATGTAAATTATTTCGTTATCCTATTAACCTGATATAATTTATCTCTTCAGCCCTACTACACTTCTTAAGGACAGAGTGCAGACTGTAGAAGAGGACATCTACAGCATGCATATCCAGCAAGATAGAAGAAAATAAAAGATGGGGGAAGTGCATTTCAAGCATGTTTGAGCTTCTTTGAATCTGGCGTGTTAGTCCTTGAGGTGTTTTGAAGGAGGTGAAGGCAGTCTTTGTCTCAGGGCGGTGACTCACACTGCTTTACAATAAAGCAGATCACCTACACTCTGCTCCCATTTCCCAAAGCGCTCTGCAGTGGCCTGTCATGTTGTTGGGATTTTTTTCTCACAAGAAAAAGGCTTATGCAAGAAACATCCAGCTCCATGACACATCTTATGTAATTATCCTCTTTAAAAAGCGAATCAAACTGGCTTTATTAACGTGTATTTGCACACCGAGACACTCCAAGACAACAGGAGTTTCCTAAGAAGCTTCTACTTCCTCCCATGCCACGAAGGTGACGAAGAGGTGGTGGCAGGTAGTTCAGTGTGGGGGCACAGAGCAGATGGTGGTCTGTCCGACGCTCGCCAGGTGGGACAGCGTTTGGACAGGCTGCATGCACACAGACACACTCAAAAAACAGCATACACAAATTCAAGGAGGTCAGAGGGAGGGCACTGATGCTCCAGGGGGGCTTCAGGTCCTTCACTTTACAAGTATGCACAGAGACGACAAAAACACAAAGTGGTCAGAAGTTAAGGTCAAGCAAAGTTGGGGAAAGAATTTCAACAAAACTGTCTACAAATTCTGAACAGAACATTTGTGATCCCAGATAAAAACAGTCTGGACATTTCTATTGAATATGTTGATTTACTAGAAAATACATTTTTAGAACACTGAGTGAAGGTCCACCAGGGATAAAAAAGAACACGCTGTCCTGTTTGATTTCCTTAATGGTTCAGCCAAAGCCCAATTTTGAGAGCCATCAGTTAAAAAAAAAGGTGGAGTGCCAGTTTAGAGGAGCTGTTTCTGGACTTTAATTCAAACCCTTTTTTGTATACAGGAAACAGAACACTTTAAAAACAGAAAAGTCCCCAAAACAGTCTACAATTCAGTTAAATCACACTATCTTGATAAAGAGAAAAACTCATATAACAACAAACTAAAGCTACCATGCAAAGAACAAAACTGTTTTGCATTTACAAAATAGGGACACAAATAGAGCTGTTGCAAGATTAACAAGCACCTCAGATTAAGGCTGAATGATTTATCATTTTCAATCATAAGATTGCTAAAGCTGCATTTTTTGCAGCGCTCTTGACTGATCCAGGATCTGGTCTGTCAATTGTTTTACCAATTTGCTGTCAATTTGCATTTACAGAACAATACACAGCCTCTGTTTAGGAGTAGAAGTTGGAGCATCCCTTAAGCAATGAAAACAGATAATTTATCATCAGTATTACATGAAGAATAATGTGTAATGTGCTTTTTTAGTGATTTCCTTACTGTTGTCTCTTCTGTAAATACAGTGAATATTGCACTGAAGCAAATCGCAAATTGAATTTAAATCGCAATATCTACCAGAAAAATCACAATTAGATCTTTTCCTGAAATTGTGAAACTCTACCTCAGATACCTACTCTAAAGGAACACTGGTCACTGTGTTTTTTTTACTTTTAGATACATCAAGTAAGTACTTGATTGGGCCAACTTTTGCCCTCAACACCGCATTAATTCTTGGCAGAGATTCAACAAGGTACTGAAACTTTTGGTCCACGATGACATGTTAGCATCACGCAGTTCCTGCAGGTTTGTCTGCTGCAAATCCATGCACATTCACCTTCAATCCTGAAAGTGTCTGACTTGATTGAGATCTGGTGACTGTGGAGGCTACTGGGCTGTGGTGAGCACACTGTCATGTTAAAGGATAAGTTTGGTTTCGACAGCTTTCACATTGTTTATAGAATGAAGTAGAACAATATACTCACCCAGAAGGCTTTCCTGATCCAAACAGTGCTTCAGGAGATATTTAGATCCAAAATCGAGCGGCGGACATCCGTATAATGGTAGCACACGGGGCATGTTAGCGCCGCTCCTAAAACTGCATTAATCATCCAAAAACTCATTAGTTTCACCAATATTTCATCATGGTCTGCTCGCGCTACTCCTCCAAGACAGTCCGGGGTTGCGCCACCCATGTTTTCGTGACTGTGCTGACCTCTGAACTGAAGACTGCTCTCTGGCCAGCTGTTCTTCTCTTTGCCTCTGCGTCCTCCTTTCGATGAGCTCCTCATCTTTAAACTCTGGCTCGAAACTGTAAGGACACCCATCATATTCAAAGTTCTCGTCCACAGCATCGTCATCCGATAAATATTCATTTCTATTGCACAAAACTGAAAGAAGAAAGTTGTTGAGTAGCCGGCGGTCGCCCCTGAAACAATGAGCCGTACTGCGCATGCGCAGCAGCCATAAAGAAAGTTTTCAGTTCAGAGGTCAGCACAGTCACAAAAACATGGGTGGAGCAACACCAGACTGTCGAGGAGGAGTAGCCCAAGCGGACCACGATGAAATATTGGTGAAACTAATGAGTTTTTCGACGATTAATGCAGTTTTAGGAGCGGCGCTATACATGCCCTATGTGCTACCATTATATGGATGTCCACCGCTCGATTTTGGATCTAAATATCTCCCGAAGCACTGTTTGGATCAGGAAAGCCTTCTGGGTGAGTATATTGTTCTACTTCATTCTATAAACAATGTGAAAGCTGCAGAAACCAAACTTATCCTTTAAAGAATCCAGTTTGTTACAGTAAGCATGTACAAATGTAATTTTATGATGTGGCACATTATAGTTTGCCATATAAGAGGGGTCAACTATGGTCATAAAAGGATGGATATGGTCAACAACATTACTCTGCAGGATGTGACATTTAAATATGCTTCAGCTGAAGCTGTGGGGCTCAAAGTGTGGCAAAAAAACACCCCCACACCACTACACCACCACCACCATCAGCCTGAACTGCTGATATAAGACAGGCTGGATCTATGCTTCAGTATTGTTTCAGCCAAGTTCTGTTCCAAGCATCCGGATGTTGTAGCATAATCAAGATGCATCTGACCAGGATACACTTTTCCAATTGTCCAATTTAGGACAAATTGTAGGCAAAGTTTTCCTTTCTGAGCTGCACCTGCTGTGCTCCTCTGCTGCTGTGGCCATCTGCTTCCAGATTCAGCGTGTCGTGCATCAGAAATAGTCTCCTGCGTACCTAAAGAGAAGTTATTTGAGTTATTGTATACTGTCTTAGATCATTTTGGGGGGTTTATTCAAACTTTACATTGTTTTTGACCTTGAAAAAAAGGACACTTTACATTTTAACATCTGCTGTACAACAAAACCATTACTGACACATTCTGCTCAAAGTCACCAGTTAGCATTGTCAGGTCATATATTGGTTCTTATTACATGAAACTATCTGACAAATTTCAGTATCAGATGTCCCTAGAATTTCAAACTAGAATATACCAATACATTTAGACTGTCCATTACTTGGATGGCTGACCCTCTGAGTTGATGGTACAGCTCAAGTCACCTAAGCACATTGCTAAGAGTAAGCTTGTTACTGTAAGTCAAGTCTGAGCAGAAAACGTTGGCATTAGTGAGGGCATTCGACCCAAACAATGACCCTTTAAGGAAATCCAAAGGCTAACAGAAGCCAGGCCAATGAGATAAATGTAAGCCAGAGCTAGGGGCCAGCATGTATGAGTTTATTTTACCAAATCATGCCTTGAGTGTTCCAGGAGTCTGTCAATTTCTGTGTTTCACCTGGACTGGGACACCTTTTGAGTCTCTGTGGAGTCAATATAAATGTTTTATGTTGCAAAGACAGTGGGGCTTTGTTTCAGCGCTGTTGTGTAATGCTTATAAGCCCTTCCTTTCAGCAGCTTTAGGTTGAAAATATCGCAATAAATCTATTTTTCTTTTATAACTTGGGCCTGACTGTGTTTCAAAGTGTAACATAACGCTGTTATTGCTTAAAGCTCGGGGCATCAAAAAGGTATCAAAGCACAAACTCTGACAGCACAGACCATACTTTTAGTTCCAGGAATCTAAAATTAGTTCAGATTTCGAGTTGGTGAGTTATTAAATTTTTTAGTAATCTGACCTAACTCTGGTGCTTAATGAGTTCTCCTAATAAGGAAGTTCTTCCTGAAGCTCATACAATATAGAAAAGACCATTTAAGAAGTGCCAGAGGACGTGCATGTTAGGAAAACCTCCATGGCTCCTGGTATTTCACAGAATAATAGAACACTTTGGAGCATGACGTTTGGTTTCTTGAAGGTCAAACTTTGAATCTGAACATCTCAAAAGCACTTAGACTGCAGATAGTGGAGAATAACCTGAAGGTCAGTCAAAGTCTGAGGAATGTTTACTGAGCAAATTCAAATCTCTCACCGCACAGCAAGCATCAGGATATGAATACTGATAGCACTTTAAAGATGTGATAGTTCAGAGATATTTATACTATCAAGAGTGAAAAGAACATCTTTAAATGAACTTTGTAGTAACAAGTGGAAAATGGAAAGCACCTTCAAATAAAGATGTGATTACACATCTCATCTTTCACCTCCTCTCTGTCACTCACATTACCTCTGCAGGAGAGAATTTCAATTTCACACTCTGTTGGGGTGAATAACACTCACATCACTTAAACGCAGGTACAGACAGGAGAAGATTGGTGGGAGGGGAGGGGGAGGGGACTCTTAAAAAATGGATCAACATATGTATTCATGAATGGGTAAACAAGCGAGGGATGAGCATAAATGAATATGAGAGGCACAGCGGTCGCATGCAAATGCAGTCCTTGAGTTACAATGTCACTGCTGTCAGTAAGAGTCAGCTGTACGGGCCAAACAGGCCTGATGGGCGTTTACTTCTGTGTCAATCAATCTGTGTAATAATCTCTAACTTATTTAATCCAGGATGTGGAACATATCATTTTTAAAAGATATAATTTTATACTTTTAATTTAAAGAGACTGTGAGGAGTTTCTAAGTAATTACAAAAAAGTCTCACTTTTAGATATATGCCTGATGGAAATACACACTTTAAGATGAGTTTTATAGCATCAAAATAGGTTATCTATAAATGCTATTCCTTAGCCTTCTGGTCGGGTCGGACAGGGCTGGACTGGCCTGGATACTCAACTTCGGGAACAAGACAAGTAAAACTAAAGCACATTTATATTATTTTATTATTTATATTACACGTCTTTGAGCACTGGGCTGTAAGTAGCGATATAAAGCTGGCTACAACTACGATAATAAGTTTTCCAAAAATTGCTTGTTGTCACACATCAAAAACTACCGCTACGTAACTAGAAAGAGATACATTACCTCGTCGCTTTGCATCCTGTAAGTTGTTGAAAAAAGAAGTTGTAAAGCAATGCAGAGTTCTGAGGAAGGTCCAACCTGAATTTATCACAACAAACACACGCTTTGGCTTGGGTCACGTCATTGGTGCGTTCCAGTTAGTAGTTGTAGTCAGAAGTAGGAATTTCCGAGTCCCGAGTAGGAAACTGCAACTGGAATGTTCCCCGAAGTCTGAATTTCCTACTTGGAGCTCGGTGAAACCTCGCCACCCCTGAGTTGACAATCAAAGATGGATGCCCCCAGTGTGAACAGTTATTTAGCTCCTGTAATAATCAATTTATTTGCACTTCTGACTGGGGTGTGTTGCTCTGGATCAGCTGTATACATCGTATTGTTAGACTTATATTTACAAAAATGCTGCCATAGTGATAATCACATTCTTCATACAACATAACATAACAACAGCTAACAATAGCCTGGTAGATGGGCATGTTTTTTTCCGACTTCAACTGGAACGCTGTTAAGTCGGAGATGATGTCACTCCCATTTCCGAGGTTACTGGAATGCAGCATTACGACAGTCGCCGCACGTGCTCATGGGTAGCAGAGTCTTTATTTCGCTGGTAATAGATTCTCCTCATCACACCTTTAATATGACGTAGCCGAGAATAGATTAAACTGAAGTATTCATATTGTAAGTATGTCATTGGGATTTCGTTATCTATTTCCTATCGACTTTATCAGTAAAAACAATAAAGATTTGTGTAAACGTCAGAGCTCATAAGATGTTAGTGGAGAAGTCACATTCACTTCCGAAGGAGGCTATGTTCAAAACTAGCTCTTGAGCATTTACCCTGAAACCACCTGTTCTAAGCAGCGCTAAATCAGAGGGGTTTATAAGCATGAGAAAATCTGCTATCCAATCAGATTTTTAGGCAAAAACATGCTGAGGACCTGTGTAAATTAACAGAGCTTACACATAACTTGATGAATAGCTCCTGGCAAATAACTTCTCCAATATCTTCTCTGCAAAAATGAGCAAACAACACTTTGAAAAATAGATTAATCTGGTGAGGTCACTTCCTGCACACCAAACTCAACCAGATGTTGCTAACTTGTGTACAGCTTTTTTTTTTTTAATATTCTCGCTCACGTTTTTGAATTTAAATAAAACACAGCAGCAAACACTAAAACACACTAAAAAATACCAAAACAACTAATTGCTGTTTAATGCGTTTCTCATTTTTTCATTTTGTTTGATGTTGTATTTTGTGAGTTAGCCTCAACTGCTCTAATTGTTTATTTTTTCATCTGTTTTATTTTACTTTATTAATTCATTGAGGTTTTACAATTTGATACGTTATTTCATTTGTGATTGGATTATTTCATGTGTTGTACTATACTAAGTATAATTTTTGCTTTTCTTTAAGTTATTAGGATTCTTTATTTGTTGTGGTGAATTTTGTTTTGTGGTAATTTTAGATTTTTTGTGTTTTCACTTGTTATTGTGCTCCATTCATATTGTCCTTTTTAAATGTCTTGTATTTTAAAAGCTGTTATTTTTTTCCTGTTTAATTGTGTATTTATTGTTGTATTTTTAATTTTTGCTGTTTATTTGATTTGTAATTTCATTTTTTGGTGGTTGATTTGTTTTGTGGAAGTGATTTTTATTTGGTGAATGAAGTTCTTATTTGTTGTTGTGGCATCTTATTAGTAGTTTTTGATTTGGTGTTGTGATATTTGTTCTGTTTGTTGAATGAATTTTTTATTTGTATTTGAGTTCCTCTTTTGAACCACTGTCATTATCAGTCTACTGTCTTTTTTGTAGAGACATATCAAACTCAAGGTTAGTTTTTTTTTTTTTTAAAGTATTAGCTGGATAAAAACTGCACAGGTTTTATTTTTGGTCTATGTTCCCCACCCTAATTCAGTTTCAATTTTCTGCTCTTTGATTAAAAAAGGGGGTTCAGATTTGACTTAAAAAAGTTATCTGGAGTGTCCATTAGCCCCAGTTAGCCTTCTTCAAGTCAAGTGCAGCTCTCAGATTCACTGTATTCACTCCCTGCAGTCTGAATAATTCATGAGTGAACAAAAAAATACCAAAAAGGGTTAGAAAAAGAGGTCTGTCAGAGGGGGAGATGGCTGTGACCTTCCATGCTAAATAAGTGAAAGTCAGGAGTGTGGTTCGCAACTAGAGATGGGTATAAGAGAGAGATAAAAAAAAATGACAAGGGAACAGACGCCGCAGCGGAGAAAAGAATGAGAGGAAAATGAGAGGGGAAAAGTCTGCCTTGTAAGAAAAACCCTACCATATGCTGGAGTGTGATATGAAAATAGGGTCCCTCTGTATTCATGAATCTCTTAGAGAGCAATCAATGGGGTAAGGGATACACAAAGATGAGGGGGAGTTTGACCTGCATACTGACGGGGGTGGGTTTCTGCACAGTGTGGGCCTGAGGAGATGAGCGCTTTAGACTGTCAGGGCAGCCTTTGAAGTTTTGGCAGATGAGGATGGGCTGTGGATGAGCCTGTGGCCCCGCTGCATTAACCCCCGAAGCCCCAGCTATGCTTGCACTGAGTCAGCAGCAGCAGCATCGGGCCGCCTGCCCAGCCAGCAGTACGCATAATCTGTACACCGGGGTACTACTGCTCCAACATGGGGTGCTTTTATTCAAACTTAAGCAGTGATTATCTCTGTGCTTTTATTCCTTTACACAGCAGCACCCGAACTTCACAGCAGCAAATGCTTTCGGATCTGATGGGTGCTTTTTTATCTTACTCATTCATCGATTATTTTTTGGAATAAAACAGATTTTGTGGATAAAAATATGACTAGGATTTCTACTGTCAACAGAAAAGCGCAGGGCAATACACACTAACAGGTTATGGGATGCTGTTTGTAAGCAGTTTATGCTTACAAAAAAAACAGCAACATTTACCTTCAATCCATGAACAAACAACTGACCATTTATGACATTTACAGCAATATTTGTCATCTTAGAAATATCTTAAATCTTATCTTAAATGTAAATATTTAATGTCACACATAAATGCTAAATATAAATAGAAATGTAAAATATAAATAGAAATGTTAGTATAATATAAATGTTCAATATAAATATTAAATATAAATGTTAAATTACATTATTTGTTTATATTTAACGTTTATATTATATCTAGCATTAACGTGTGATATTTAATATTTACATTTAACTATTTAAGATATTTCTAAGACAACAAATATTGCTCTAAACATCGTAAAATGTCACCAGAAAAAATTCACATCAGTTGTTTGTACATGGGTTGAAGCTAAATGTGACAAAATGTTGCTGTTTTTTTTTAGCATTAGTTGCTTTACAAATGACACCCCATAACAGGTCACTTTATTTGGTTCACAAATAGCTAATCAGCCAATTATATGGCAGCAAAACAATTCAAACCAAACCTGATAACAGGAAAAATTTATATAACAATTTAAACGCTGAATGGTTGTTCGGGCCAGACAGGCTCTGGTTATTTTAGAAACTGCTGAACTACAGGAATTTTCTCTCAAAACCATCTCTGAGGTTTAACAAGAATGGTCCAATAGAAGAAAATATCCAGTGTGTTGCAGGTCGCTGGGTGGAAATGCCAAATTGATGCCAGAGGTCAGAAGAGAAAGTCAAATGGTCCAGTCACCACCAGGTGCCACTCCTGTTTGATAAATCACAAGAACTTAGGCTAAAACTTGTCACAACAAAAACGTTGAAAAAATATGCCATGTAGGTCATAATATGGCAAAATTAAAAACATTCCTGTGCTTGCACAACATTAAAACATTTTGCATCTCTGCATGTGGCATGGAAGGACAGACAGAGGGGGAAGCCAAAGCAATGTTCAAACATGAGCCAGTTTAAACGTACACGTGGCACAAGAACATGGCTTTACAAGTTATGTGGAAGAAGAAGGGTTTAATACAAGTTTTACAGATGTATAAAAATGAAAGTCATCAGATGATTAACTGATATTCAAGCACTGGAGAAGGGAAAGGTTTAAATAAGCTTATGCTTCATTCTGTAGCATTTTGCTTGTAAGTCTAATATTGTTTGAATTGTTTTTAATTTATTTTCTTTTTTGTGTTATTAATATATGTTGCCACGTCTGTTAAGTCTTGATATTTTGATGACAGATCAGACATGAAAGCACGAGTCTACCCTTACATTTTTCAGTGGTCCATGCTGGTACTGGTGGTGTTTTGGCATAAGAGATAATTTTGCAGCCCATTTGTAGCCTCTCAAGCTGCAGCTAAAATAAGAATTCTTTATTAGTCCCACAGAGGGGGAATTCCAAATTTACAGCAGCTGCAGAATACAAAGAAGAAGAAACATGAGAAAGAAACCTCACATTAAAAATAAAACAAAAAAAATATTAAAGTGGTATTTAAAGTGGGTAAATACCACTTACCACACAGTCCAGCACAATTCAACTGCACAGTTTCATTTACAGGTGTTTTCACAGTCAAATAATGAAAAGGAGTGTCAGGTGTACCTTAAACTCTGTCCTAGGGCTGGGAAATTAATCGAAAAATAATTTAAAGTGACATTTAGACCTTCTAATCCAAGTAATTTTACTCACATTGATTATTTTGATTATTTTCCCAGTGTAGGTAACCTGACAGAATCTCCTCCCTACGGTCTGAGTTCACTTTTGCCAACATGGAGGAGACGAGCACCAATCTATCACAGGACATTGTAGCCAAAAAAAATGCTGTTACTGTTGTTTGGGCACATTTTGGATTCTGTGGAGAGGACATCAAGTAGAAAGAAGTTAAGTGCAAATACTGCTGGAAGATCATTTCGACAACTGTGGGTAGTTCCACCAATTTGTTCCGGCATAGCATAAAATAACTGTTCATTAATCGTAACTGAGTTACAAGCTCCAATTAATCATGACACTAAGGATTAGGTAGTATTTCCCAGCCCTACCCTATCTGTTGTTTAAGAATCATTACATCCTGCAACAGCTGCAAAACTGAAAACAACAGACTGTGCCACGTTTAAATCAACCCCGGGTCCAAGTCAGCAACTTTTCTTGTACTTTTGCTATAAGAATGTACACATGGAAGAAAGCTGAATGGGGTTCACTGGAGGTGCACGCTATTGTCGGAGAAGAGGAAGGACAAAGTGAGGTGGACGTAGCTGGCCTGACCCTCATCTCCCAGCCCACATCCCCGACCCCAAGTGAGGATACAGACAGCAGTGGAAACACTATAAAGATACGGACCCAAACCAGACCATTTGGTGGAAATGCAGTTTTAGCAACAACTGAGTGTCATTTAAATACCACTGACAACCTGAGTGTGACTGCTGATCACCTCCATCCTCTGATGGCAGGATGATGTGCCATGTCACAAAGCTAAAACCTTCTCAAACTAAGTACTCAGATGTTATTTTGTTCCTTATAGACCAGCTTTATCACAGAGAAACACACATGCTGGTGAGTTTGAGTCTGTCCTTTATCTAGTCCAAGATTAAGATCAAAACAGACAGAAAGCCACCAAATGCAAATGTACTCATATCAAAACAGACTGCTTGAGTTCTTTTTGTGTGTGATTGAGGAATTCAGACACTCTGGTGATAAATAGAGGTGCACCACGTCAGCGAGAGGATTAGAGCGGCTGTGAAAAAGCAGAGGAATTATTGACAGAAAAGAGGAGGATTTGGATTTAGCTTAGCCAGTCCACAACGGCCTCTCACCCCTCCTCCCTCCGCACACACACATAAACTTGTGATGACTCAGTAAGGCCGTCTCAAGTCACTTTGGATTGACATTTCACCACCAACCATAAATCTAAGCTGCGGTCCATTTCTGACATGACTTTTCTATTAGGCTTTATCCCATTTCTGCACATCTCAGACCCACAGACAGCAGCGAAACCTGAGGAGTGTGATACATGACGGATGAAGGAAACCGCATTCCCAGAGCCAGACAACAACTTGTAGAGTCTCATCAATCTGCAGGAAAACACTAATCCGATCTAAAACAGCCAAATCTCTGAGCAACTGAAATAATGCCACATTTTGAATATAACATCAGCAAATAGATCATGATGGGCAATATAAACCAAAAATCAAACCTTTTTATATTATATCTAAGGTGGGCAACTGGGGCGCAAGGGTCACATATGACCCTTCACCAATTGTAAAATATGAAGGAATCATAAAAAACTCCACGTTATTCAACCTGATATACCACAAGAATGCCAGGCATAAAATTGTATATGTAATAGAAGTGTTTTTAATAACTGTAGATTGCTGTTGTGTGTTCCGTGTTTTGCAAGTTGCTATAATTGTGTCTCTAAATATCTTCTACAAACATCAGAATAAGATATGACACATTAGTCATTATTATATTAAAGGTGTAGTCAGCGATGTGGGAGAAAACGAGTGGAGAGGTTGTTTATAAACAAATTTAGACACGCCTCTCCCGTCATACCTCAATCCTGGCTCCACCCCCAAAAGCTGATGGACGTGCATCGTCATGGAAACGGCCACAGAAACTGCGTAGCTGACCAACATAGCTAAGATAACCCCGACTCTTCAGACAACTCGACTGACAATACTGATAACATCACGACAACAGTACATTCTGGCAGATTAGACAATAAGATGAATGCCTGACGGCTGTTGCTGTTATGTGAAGCACCACAAAGCTAATGTTGCTTACCTATCCAGCAGACAGACGGCGACATCCGCGTCCGTTTTCAGGTCTTTCAATTGGCGGAGTTCCCTCCGCCGTCGGAAAGCAACACCAATGTTGACCCGGGTCTTCGTTCTTTCATGGTCATAGCCCTTCTTTTCCACTTTTCACTCCTCTGACCTTTTTCTTTTGGGCTGTTTTTCAGCCATTGCTGCTGCACATATTGTATCTCTCTCTTACGCTAACTGCGCACGCTACGCAACCTACGACTCCCCCTTCCCCCTCTGTCTGATCTGCGCATGAGTATGGTCGCCCCCTGGATGTGGGGGGTGTACTCTGTTTTGGTAACTCGGCCCGAGCCACAGTATTTACCTGCTGAAATTCAGAGTCAAGGCTTTGTATTGAAACCAGACTTTTTTTTCAACATGCTGTCAGTGGTGACATCTTGTGGATGGAGAGGAGAAATACAGTGAATTTGACAAATACTACATTAGATTAGAAGATTAGAAGATCGCTGACTACACCTTTAACACTCGTGGTCTTATTGCTTTGAAAAAGAAGCTTAAATTGGCTTTGCTTTTGTGGCACGCTCATTAAATGATTCCTTTTTATGTGGGTTTGAATTACGTTTCTTAATTTTAGCGACATACTTTATGAAAGCTTGATATTTACCGTTTCTTCTTCTTTCTATCATACTAAACCACACTAACTAATAATCCTCTGACCTCTGGCATCAACTGGGCTTTTTCTACCAAAAAACTCCTGCTAAATGGATATTTTCTCTTTTTTGTATGACTGTAAAACCCACGCCTGCTTGTTCAAAGTTACATGAATAACTTTCTCCCCTATTTTGATGCTTGAATTGAATCTTAGCATGTTGTTTTTATCATATCTACCTTTGAGTTGCTGCCATGTGACTATTAACTTTGTTGCATTAACAAGCAGTAGGACATGTATACCAAATACAGTTGCAGGAAAAAGCATGTGAACCCTTTGGGATTACCTGGATTTCTGCTTAAATTGGTCATAAATTATGTTCTTATCTTCATCTAAGTCACATCACTTGACAAACACAGTCTGCTTAAACTAAAACCACACAAAAAGTTTTCATGTTTTCATCGGACACAACAGTGCAGGGTGGAAAAAGTATGTGAACCTTTGGATTTAATAACTGGTTACCCTTCTTTGGCAGCAATAACCTCAACCAAATGTTTCCTGTAGTTGTAGATCAGACCTGGCTCCAATTAGCTCTTGGAGAAGTAATTAGCCTAGGGGTTCACATACTTTTTCCACCCTGCACTTTGACTGTTTACATATGGTGTTGAATAAAAACATGAAAATGTATCATTTATCATGTATCATGAAAATGCAAAAAAAAGACAGTTGAGTAACATAAAAGTAACAGAGTTAATATGGAGAACCAGAGAATGTTTTGTGTAAGAAAACATTTAACATGACTGTCCAGTCATAGAGAGGTTTAACTTTAAATGTTGCTCTGAAACTAGAACAATAGCTGTGCAGCTTAATAGTTTTATATAAGGGCACTTGGATGCTTACGGTATTTGCAATTGTAATGCAGGGTGTGATTCAGAGGCAGGAGGGAGGCTGACGGCTCCCCACCTGGCTGCTTAAGCTTCCAAAGGGCACATTTAATGAATTCACAGCACTGTCACGTGAGGACAGCACACAAATGACAGCTACTTATTTATTAAAAAGCACCTGTGTGTGTGTGTGTGTGTGTGTGTGTTTGTGCTTGTGTAAAGAAGCAGGGACTGGGTTTAAGACTTAAGATGTGGTCTTCAAAAAGAAGACAGCTCAATCTAAATGTTTCAGGGTTAATTCTTTCTAGGATGTAAATCATGCTTTAAATTTCCCTGACTTAAGACTATTGAAAAGTAGGGATGAACATTAAAAAGATTTTCTTGATAATATTTCCATTATCCACAATTCTGACAACCAATATGAATTTTTAATGGCTTCCTTATCATTTCCATCTGATTTTATGCAAGGAAAAGTTGGCCTGCAAAGGTTTTCAGTGGCAACAATATAAAACATGTCACTTCTGATATTTATTGTGATGCTGCATTAATAAATGCTTCAGCAATATTTCTTGTGTTTCCATTTACTGGAAGTCCTAAAGTCTGATAATTTGTTGCAAATGTTGAGAACATGCAAACCTCACATAGAAAAGCCCCCTCCCCACCAGGGAGCTGGTCCAGCAAACTTCTTAATGTGAGGCACCACAATGCAGCCCAAACAAGGTTTCCTAGGCATAAATTCTTGAGCACCTTTCCTTTTGACTTTCTTTTGATGCTGCTTGGTCTGAATAAACATTATCATAATGTCTCTTGAATGCCTAAACAGGTTACACAATGTAATGTGTCCGAAATTCAAACAGTTAAATAAAGAAAACAGATTTTTTTTCTTGAGCTTTAAAAAAGAAAAGGTTAAAAGTCAGTGCATACCCGACAATGATAACGAAATCTATAGATACAAATCTTGCTGTAATTAAAAATATATACCTTAGTTTTAACAGTCACATTGAGACCATTGAAAAAGTTATTCTGTTTTCACTGTGCCATAACACAAGACTCAAGGGAGTTTTCTCTGGAGATGAGGCAGAAGTACCAGTACATGATTTTATTTTTAGCTGGTTGGATCATTTTACAGGGTTTACGCAGGTTTGATTAAAAAAAATAATAATACAGAAAAACATCTGACAGCTGCAGCACATCTGAGGTGCTGCAGCCAGAGTCAAACACTCTATACCAGCCCTCAGATCTTTACTCAGTGCTTTTTTTCAGTTCAAGGATAGAATTTAAAGTCCTGGTCTTGTTGGAGCCAGTTTTCCAAAACAGAGCTGAACACAGTGAGACAGATTTTAGATTCTCCTTCTCACATGTGGAATAAACAACCAAAGATCTTTGGGTGTTTTGTATCCCTTAACTGCTAAAAGGGTCTTAAAGATTTTTTAGTAAAAGGAGTAAAGTCCCCATCTTGTGAGTGGACATTATAGCTACTGTGGTGTTACAGTGGCATTTGATTTATAAAGGATTTTGAATTACTATGAGCTTGAAATGCATGCATGCTTTGAACAGGATAACTGAAAAAGTTAAAAACAGATTTTGATGAAAATTTTCTGAATATCTTGGTCATGGCAGAGCAAAAAACGGTTTGAGTCTGAGGGTGATCCAAATCCGGACGTGGATCCAGAAGTCTTTTACATGCTTTGTTAACAGTGTTAGACTCGTCAGTTTTTGGCATTTTTGACACTAGCTCAACCGATAATGTTGGAAATGCCTTGGCAGAGGGTTTGTGATCTTGAAGCACCTCCAGTATTAGAGAAGAACATTGGTTGTGTTCAAGAATAAACATGAGCAGCAGCCAAAACAATCTGATAGGAGCTACAAATCTGGCACAGATTGTGGAGGCCTGTGGTGTGAATGCAGAGGAAGAGTAAAGGAGACATATGGTGCATTATCTCTCACAGTGAGCCCGAAACTGAAATGAATACCAATATAGTATCAGTGGAATTATATTAAGCGTCCTCAGAATCCCAGTATGCACTTTCTTATCTTACAGGCTAATTCGACAGATAATGACAGCTCCGATAAGCCCGCCCACTGGCTGACTGTTGCATTCTGCTTCCTTTCACTCACCCTCAGGCTTAGTGTTAACATTTCCACTGTTAACTTACTGTGACATAAAGTTGGCCCGACTAACAAGCAAACGGATTGCTAGAAATGACCATGAGCTGAAAATCAAATCCCCACACTTTCAGGAGGCTATTTTGATTTGTATTACCGGTAGTCATCTTTATGTTTTCTTCATGTTTGCATGTTTTTATACAGCTACTGAAAATACAGAAATATCCAATCATGCAGTTCTACTTTTACTGTTCAAGCCAATGACTACACTGGAGCTCAGCTAATGTTCAATGTCATTTTTATGTCTGCAGCCCAGTAATAATACCACATATAATGACATTTAACACGCCAACTGTTGTGATAAATACGCCTGGGATGCATGATTATATACTGATGTCCTTAAATGACTCACAGAAATCACCCATATCAATATGGAAAGGATGGGCACATGCTTGTGTACGTTTCTTAAAACCTGTGGAAAACCTGCTCTAATAAAAACCAAACTAACCATTGTGACATACAGGATATACAAGCACGGATTAAAAAATGTGAGTAGAGAAGGAGATCTCTAATAACTAACAACTATTATGTTTTTAAATGATTAATTCAGAATGTACAAATGAAAGTCCAAATAAATTTAAAATACAGATTTGAAAAGAATGAGTCCCTTTTAAATGGTCTTCAACTTACCAAATCAAAACAATCAATTAATAACTGTCCAAAGCAGAATTTCAGTATGAAAGGGTTGTGTAAAAACAAGGTCTCAACCTCCAATGAAAGAGAAAAGACTTCTGGAGGTCATAAAATGCTTTACAGTCAAGCCCAGGACATCTGTCTTTAGAGTGAACCCACTTCTGTTCATAACTAAAAAAATGAACTGTTAACTCACTGCTGGCCAAAATATAGTTGATTAATGTCACACATTCAGGCTAAAGTGTTTTTAGGGATGGGGGGGGGGGGCTCATTTTCACAAGGACAGAACAAGCACAGCACAGTAAGTGGCACTGTAATCATCTTATGTTGATTATTCTGTTTTTAAGAGTAAGGGAGCCTGAACTGCAATGGAAGTAACCATCCAGCAGTAGTATCAATGTTGGCCTTAACCCTCATTATGTGCACATTATTATAAGACTCCACGATATCGGTATCATCAGATATTTGCTTAAAGAAATGGGAATTCCTATATAAACCATAATTATGGAACTTGGACAAAATTTCATATCTCAATTCATGCCAGATATCTTGATATCGATACCATACCATACCATACCATACGACTATGAGTTTAGTAGAAACCAAGTGCAGCATTCAAGGGCAATCGTAAAAATAAAATGTATTGTGACTTCCAGAGCAGAGGGCGAGTGCAGGGAAAATCTATATTGTTTATATATGCTTTTTGGTTTATTAATATTTTGAATGTTCATATCTCGGCTTCGATACAATAAGGACATATCTTTCAGCCCTAACTGGGAAATTGGCAGAACGTATGAATATAATGTAATATTTTACTTTCTCATCCTTGAATGTCCACATTTTAAATCAACAGTTTCATTTATCAGAGAATAACATTCTTATGTTCATCAGTTTTGGACACAAATACACTGTTACAGGAAAGGAAAAAGTACATTTGAGTGAAGTAGAGACTACCTACCCCCGAGAATAATATCAGTATGGATATCTGCAATATTGACTTCAGAAACATCATACATTGGCAAAAATCCAATATCACGTACTTTTAACAGGTTTTTTTTAAGTTGTATTTTGCCTTGAAATCAGTTTTCTATATTGATTTTGATTGTGCATGGGCATGTTTGCAATCACTAATGCTGCGTTCACACCGCAAGCGACCCAGCTACCAAAATTGCGTCGCCGACTGACGTAGCGTCTCATGTCCATAAATACCTCTTTTGGTAACCGCTACCGTCGGCCGTCGCTCGGTGACGTCATGTCCGCTCGAGTTTCACCGCGATCATTTCATATATCATATAATAGGATGTATAAGCGGACATTATTCCAGCTGTATCATTTTCACTCACTTATCAACCACAAAACACTGCAGCTGATGCCCTGCAGCAGCATTATCTGTGAGTTTACCGCGGTCTGTCTTGGCGGAACTAATGTCCTCACTGACATTAGTTCCGCCTAGACGGAACTCATCCGCCCTGTAGTTCGGATGAATAACTGTCTGTATCGGTTACCGTCACACGTACACACACCGCTGATTGGCTGTTGCCGCACAGCCACACAGGACATCGCTTGAATAGATCAACTTTTTTTAACTTTGACATCATGCGACGAGTGAAGTGATCGTCTTGTACGCGGCCGTCGCATAGCGGGGGGGTTAGCCCCGCCCCATCGCGGCTGTACATTGACTTTGAATGGAGAGTGATCGCCGAGGTAGTACAAGTAGCGTCCGGTGTGAACGCAGCATAATGCTTACAGAACAGTCTACTTTTCATGAACAGAGTAACCCCGACAGTGCTGTATCTTTATCTCTGAGATGCTCTGACAGAGCTCCTGTGCCTTCAAGGCTTCCTTCACCAAAAGGGCCCAGTCCGCTCTGGTCTAGTTTCATTGGTTTAAGGGTTTACTCAGTGGTGATTGATCGCTTCAGCCATACTGTCATCCTGCATTAAAGCAGATGGTGACCGTTTTATTATATACATGTTATCTTCTTATTGCAGTCGGCCAAAGCACGAGCAGTTTTGCAATCAAGCCCATTAAAGGGACATATATTATTAACATTTTTTGTAAAATTATATATCTTGGACTTATCTGATAACAGCATTGCAGCCTTGTCTGATTTTAAAATTTTGTGCTGAATGGATCAAATAAATTCTTCAAGGGCAATAACCCTCCTTGTAACACACTCAACCAGTTTTCTAACCAAGAAATCAGAAAACCCCAGATTGTTTTTTTGTCCAAAGTGACAGTGACTCAGTAAGACCTTTCTCCTGTGAGCGACAGGTCTGACAATGTGAGATTAGCCACCTAGAAAGGCACATCTGTAGTCTGTCAGAGTGCCGATCAAACACAATCACGTCAGTGACTGGACAACATGTCCTGAATAAAGCAGAGAGCACCTTTACAAACCTTTTCATCTTCAATGCTACACATTAACGAAGAGATGATGGGAGCTGGTTTAATCACGTTATTCACTGATGACTCGAGCATCCAGGATTTCCATATGTTGCTCCCTAATAAATCTTATTCCATGGGGGCTGGAGCGGCTCTGTTAGACTGTCTTGTCACAGCCATGTCTCCCTCTTTATTCATATCTGCCTTCCTTATCTCTTCTTTGCAGCTCCCCCTCCAAGCCCAGTGCTCCCACAACCTTATTTGTGATCTTTTTTTGCACACTTCCACTCTTTTTGTTCTTCCCTGCATAATCTGTGTTCCTTCCTGTCCCCACTTTATTTCCCTGGGAGACAATCTCTCTTTCTATCTTTTCCCTTGGCTGCTCCCCTCACTCCATCGCTCTCTGTCGCTCAGTCAGAATAACAGCAGCGATCTATCAGAACATTTTCTCTAACCAGAGGGCAATTTTTCCAGACCTGGCAGAGCACCAGGCTTTTGCTATATTGTGCCAGAATACAGCTGTATTAATGAGACACACACAAAAATCTGATTAATGCATGGGCTGGATATATGGACCAAAATCAAGCCTTTTAGCTGAAAGGCATCACACCATGGATCACATTTTATTTTGCAAAGAAATAACAAATGGTTGTAACATTTCTTAATTTCTGTTATCATTTCATCCATTTTGTATTTGCAAATCATCAGTGACTTAGATAAGGGAATGACTGCTATGAAAAAGTAAGTAAATGTAAACAACTATAGGGTGTAATGACCCAGTGCTGATTTTGTAGCTTGTTCTTTTAATTATGTGGAGATGTGGACACCATGTACACCAATGTATTAACAACAGTGTCAAGTTTTTCCTGAACAGAGTTCAAGTTTTTTTTCTGAACAGAGAGAGAACTGATCTGTGACACTGTGACACAGGCTAATGAAATGAACCTCTCACACTCCCACCTCCAAAAATCCTAAACTTTTCCTTAAACTCTGTGTTTTTTGCTATTATGGTAGAGTATGTATTTGTTGTAGTGTAGAGATGGGCCCCTGCCTTAATACACTGTTTTTGCTCATTAGGTCCCATGCCAGTCACGTGACGAAAAAGTATAATTGATCCAAAATTAGTGAGTGCTTCTTTTAATTCCTAAACCCTGCCATTGTTGCATAAATAAACAGGCAAAAACTTCCCGAGGAGATTTATCTACACTCGTAAAGGTGTTTAAAAATGATCAAATCTTTACTTTTTAATGATCAGTGCAACAATTTGAATATGTCCAGTCATATCTTTGATCAAAAAAGACAGATAGCAACTTCTAAATGTGAAAATAGTGAGGTAACATTAAAAAAACAACCATTCAGTGTTGCCTATATATGAGCACTTAATTCAGTTTGCTGCAAATGTCTTTGACTTCTATTAATTTCCTTTGTTACCCTGAGGGTTGTCACTTTATATTTATGTATTTGAAGATTCATTTGAACTTGGAAAGAACAACTACTTTTCTAACTTTGAATCAAGGATAAGATAAGATGCAAACACAGAGCACTGTGAGGGAGAATTTTGGGTTCAACACCACTAACTGCAAAATAAGAAATACAAAAAAGACAAGGATGTTTGTCAACATATGTGTAAAGCAGCTGGTGTACAAGTAACAAATATGCAGGGTTAATTGTTGGCTTTTCACTCAAGTGAGACAGCAGAGGAGGCGTCACAGTTAGGGATGTATATCGTTATGATTTTATCGATACCGATACAGATATCGATACTCCTTTTCGGTATCGATACTTATCGATACTCTTATCGATACTACAACACGTAATTTTGTGTAAAAAATAAAGACTTTACATATTATAAGATTCAGCCTTTTTTTATTACCACAGGGTAACAATAAAAGAAGTAATGTATTACAAATGCTTCTCAGAGGCAAAAAGAAAGCTAAGCAGATGGCAAAACTCCTTCATTGCCACCCAACAGACTACATGTACATGCAGACCCATAGATCTTGTGCTGCTAAAACTGATGTTGTAATCATGACTACTAGGGCTCTCACTTTATATTAGATAGTCTTATAACCGTTCGAATATGGGGATAAATATCCGTAACCGAATAGTAAATAAATATTTGAATGTAAAATACGGAGTGTAGCAGCACATCAGGGCGCCTGGAGCAGTGGACCGTTTCATCCAACAGAGGGCGCTGTGAGCGCAGCCTGACCGTCAGTCACATCCGGTGCTCTCTTGACCTCACTAAACAAAGAGAGTTTCCGCTCCCAGCGGACATCATTAGCTCTGATTCATCTGCAGAGAGCCGTGCCGTCTGCTTTTCATCCACGTTATACGGCCGAGTGAAGCGGGGCTTCGTCAAGAGTTTAACCCTGTGTGACTGTGTTGTTTTTGGCAGGGTTTTTACCTAAGGGGCGGATAATAGAGTCTCTGTTTCTGTCGGTGCTGCAGTCTTTAGTGTTAGCCGAGCTGCTAACGCTACTCGTGTTGTTATAGCAATCAAACAGCCCGCTTAGCTTTATACTATGCGCGCGCTCCGAGTGTTTGGTGATGTTGCTAGTATTTCCCCCCTTGGACGCAACTTCTCTCTGACAAAGAGAGTTTTCATTAGCTTTGCTAAGGTGAGCTCAAACCTTCGAGCGCTTAGCCCTCACTGACATGCTGCCGGGCGGCGGTAGTGTCATAACTACGTGACAGTTGAAGAGACGTTTAAGTACCGATAACAGTACCGTTTTTCCAGATTCTTAACGGCCTTCGGGTACTGACCCAAGTGTGGACCGGTACATGAAAGTACCGGTCCACGGTATACATCCCTAGTCACAGTCATATTATATTAGAAAATAAGTGAGATAGTCTACATTTTCAGTCATGTTTCTGTGGCACTTTGTACAATAGCATTTCATTGAAATTCACAGAAGACTGCAACTTCCGTTAAGCTTGTCTATTGTGATGCTGAAACAACAAAATTAACTACGAGAAATGCCCAGTGTCTTTGTTCCAGCAGGGTCTGCGATGTATTACATTCAAAATCAGAAATTGAAAACCGGGCAAAGTGACAGCCCTAGCTACAAAGGTGTAAACCTCAAGTTTTACTCATACACTACTAAATGATATAACATTTGTAATAAAAAAAATACCCCCCTCTTATTAAAGCTAAGAATCTATGACAGATTATCTTGTGGTCAATAAATATATTACTTTAAGTGGCTGACAGGCCTGCTGTGTTAATCATCATCAAAATAAATTAAAGATAAATCATATTGTCTTAGCCTGTATCTTGTTTAAAATGTAAAATGATTTATCTTCAAAAATTGTACACATTTCACAGCCATATTCTGCAGTAACACTGAAGGCCTATGAGATTCCCATGGCTTTACATCAGCAGTGAATGAGTGGTGTGCCGAGGGGAAGGATGGATACAGACAGTAGTGCAAGAGGAGGGTGTGCTCTGTGATTAAGTGGACACACAAGTGAGCGACTCCAATCAGGTCAAATCAATGTGAACTAATCCTGTGCCAATTAAGAACCCCCGGTTCAACGCCCAAGACCTAATTCAATTTCTTTCTGAGTTCGCTCTGTGAAAGAATTGATTGAAACTCCTGGAAAGCAGCCAGAGGAAAAAGAGGATGAAGTTATGGGAGATTTTTCCCCCTTTTTACAGTCAAAGTTCTTTATATTCAAAATTAAATTGACAGAGGGTCTGACATAAAGTGTTTCAGAGTATTGGCACCATGGATCAATGCTCTGTGGCGTTTTAATGAGATGATAAACAGCATCAAGCTGAGAGAAGAGCCGATGAAGAGAAAAACGGTTGCCAAGTTGATGATTCTCTCTTTGTGTCTTTCTCATTTTTATTGTTATAAATAACTTATGTAACATATACATGCACACACTCCCAGCTCCCATGTCACATAAACACTTTCAGATAAACAGGGAGCATTATATCTCTGATGCAGAAACAATCACAGCACTCAGGGAGGATGTTTTGCCCTGAAGCGAGAGACACAAAGTGGAGGAGGAAGAGGTAAGAAAGAGATGACAAGTGCGTGAGAGCACAATTTTCAAAAACATGAACTCAGTTTCTCTTTAAATATCTGTAGAACTGTTTTGGGCTGGTTGAAGGAAGCTGTTAGGAACTAATGAATAAAATGTGAAATACTATAACATAATAGTTAAAAATGTCCCTTTCTTTGACTTTACTGGCTGTCAGATTCATTGTGGAAAACAAAAAACATAATTTTGTTGAAAAAGTTGATTCCAAATATAGACATTTGCTTAGCTGTTTATACATTTTCAGGTTATGGCTCTTTCAGGGGATATTCCTGGATACATAACAGCACATTTAAGACTTTTTGTACATTTTAATCTCTACTCCCAGCTGTATAAGTTTTGATAAACTTAAGCTTTTATAGACTTGAGTGCTTACTTTAATTTTAAAAATTACTTCATGTGAGAGTTTCAAAGTTATACAGGGCTGCAAGCATCACCTACTCGACGACTACAGGCTTTGGTACATATTATTAAGACACAACCCCAAAATGGGCTGTCACAGAGATGTTCAGTAATTCTAATGTCTGCATAGACAATATTTTTTTTTCACTTCTGTGTATCATCACTATCTACTTAAAGAAAAGAGACATTTACTTTTATATTCTTCCCATGAAGGCAACAGTTGAGGCATGACGGTTCATGTTATAAATTAGCCTTAATTATTGTAAAGCACTTGTTTACTTTACAAAACAAGAGGAACATGTCTTATGGTGCAATAATCTTTTAATCTTAATTGTTTTGTTACGGTGACTGTGGGAAGCAAAACTGTGATTGACATTTAAACTCAATTAGCATGTAAACATTTTCATTGTCCGGTCCTACTGACTCTGGGACCAATTACAATCAAGAAAGGGAGGACTGACTGTGTTACCTTAAAGGGGTACACACTACTAGGTAACCAGCTGAATTTTCAGCATGGATCCTGGCTTCAGGCCAAAGTCAGCAATAGCCAGATTATCTAGTGGTAGCAAAGATTATATTATCTGTTTATCTTGTGGAGTAAGAGTAATTTATCTTCTCAGAAAATGATCAGGTACACCCTGACTTGATATCAGAAATATTAAACATGTTCAAATACATGTAATGGAGCAAAGCCAGCAATGCACTGACATGGGGGCAATGTAGCCATGGCATTGTGAGCTGAAGTGAAGCATAAAGCTAGACAAATATCAGAACTGGAGCACCAACTTGTCAAACACATATCTTTAGAGGGTAAGCTGTTGTACAAAAAAAAAGAAAAGCTAGCCAGAAATCATACCTGCAAGGACATTCGTAGGAAGCTAATCGTGTTAGCTTTAATTCCTCCTGCTATCATCTGTCATGTTGAAGCTGTGTTTGATCATGCAAGGCTAAAGCTGTGAGAGCAGAGGCCCTTATTGTTGGTGAGTGAGTTGGTCGGTGTGTGGTGTGCTGTCTCTCTTTGTGGTATACCACACAGTACAAAAACAGAACAGCTAAATCAGACATTATTTGTCTTTATGTGCGGACTCTCTCCCTGTTACGATGTTGAAAATCTTAATGCATGTGCTCCAGGCCTTAGTCACCATCAATTGTAAAGTAGACCATTGGACATGATCTTTGAGGGTTAAATTTCCAGGTATGGAGCAGCTGTTAATGCAAAGATCATTACATTTTCATGCTTTGTTGGTGTTATTTTATTGAGAAAGTAAATTACTAAGCATTCCAGACAAATCAAATACAAACCCAAAGTTTACTAAAGCCGAGTTTTTCCTGCATCTTTACGAAACAGTAGTCCGTATACTGATACAGAGGTCATAACATGATGGATATCATGCTACGTGTAAATTGTGAACATCACCATGCCTTTCAGAGAATTCAAGATAACTGCAGTTCTTTTCTTATAAAAACAGAAATAGCAAGGGTAAAGTTTAAAGGATCCAAACATTTAAGACACTTACATTTGTGCTACAAAGTACCCTACATTATGTAGTTACTGAAGGAAGCCGACATGTGCATATGTAATCTTGCAACAAAAGCATTTTACAGAAAAAGGAGAAGCGCACTGAAACTGCTGTGGGGGCAGCCATCACAAAAAAAGTGCCACCAGGAACTAATTATTCTTACTGCTCTAACTATCTGAGGGAGCCCTTAGGCAGATGTACTTACTTGTTAATTTGCTAAAAGTTCATTGTCTGGCTGTCAGAGGGAATTATTGATCATTTCTATGAAATTAAATTATGTGAAAAACGATAAGCATGCTGGTTATTATAGTTCAATATGTTACGCGGCCATTGGGTTCATATCTTTCTTTATATTTCTTCACTAGCAATTCCAGCACAATTTAATATGTCAATTAATTCATTGTGGATACTGATTTCCTTCTAAGCCTTATTATCATTGTTTATGTTGCTGTCTGAGTGGAAAAAACTGTCATTCATCTCTAATCCATCCCACTCAACATGATCCTGTATCAGCCCCAAGCTTTTACAGCCGTGTCTGACCACAAACAGAAAAGAGAAAACTAATTGCGGTATGTCTTCACCCAGCTCGGTTTTCAAAAGACACAACAACAACAAAATGCTCCTCATTGCCAAAGGCTGTTTATGTAACTGTGTCAAAGAGTTCTGAGCTGTATTTTCTCCTTTAAACTCTCAACTTAAAACTGAGACAGAGTGCTTATTTAGTAAACACTAAATCCTTTGAATTTATTAAACTGCTTGCGTAACAGCAGGATCCTTTTGGGAGGTGCAATTTGCTGAAATTTTCTTTCTGTTGGGTTGCATTACTCCAGGTTTGAGGGGGTCTGAATAATTGAAGAGAGAGTTGGACGTATAGATGAAAAACACAGAGGAAAAAACAGGATTCTTGGAGCTTACTTCTAATCTGAAGGACGCAGATATCCCATTACTGCAGCATCAAGTGTGCTCTGCTCTATCTCCAGAGCAGGGCAGCCAGCAGAACTGTAATCATAACACACACGGTTGAACCCTCTCATGGGTTGGAGAGGGCCAGACTGACAGAAAAAGAAACAGCCCTCGTGTCATTGCCGACCAGAGAATGAGCATTTAGTTCGGAGCAACACTTGGATGAGTTGCAGTCGAGAGACAGATGCATCGCTCAGCACGTAGGACCAACAAAGGAACAAACAGATTATGGGGGGAAAAAAAGAGATAACATGTTGGAGACAAAATGAGGATTGTGGGGAATTCACAGGGGAGTTGTACTGCAGATTTCCAGAATGCCAGACTCTCTATAATCTTTAACAAAATTGGAAGAACACAAGACAAATAAGAGAGGATAATAACGAGTGCTTTTCCACGCAGGGGGATATAACATGCAAGAAAGCTTAGTGCCATGGGACAGGAAGGTGGAGATCTACCTGAGCTACAGTGTGCACAGGTCTTCCAGTTTGTTTGGCACAAAGGCTCAAAAATAACATTTCTCTGAGAGGAATATTCTAGTCTGGCAGGCTGAATAGAGCCTGTAAACCAGAGAAAAGCCTCTGTGCTACACAGATATGTTTCTCAAGGATCACTCGGTAGTGCAGTATCTTAATTAAAATTTACAAATCAAACATTAAATCCTTCACAAGAGAATCATAACATCATTTACATATAATAAGTACTTGTTAGTTATCTGAACTACAAGGATATCCTCGTACCCATCGAGTCGGCTGTAATTCAAATTCACTTTTAACTCCACAGAAAAAACAGGATTGACTTTATGTATCAGTCAAAGCAATAGTTTTGTTTTTATGGCCTTTTACAGCACGGGTCAAACAGCCAATGACAGTTGATCTATCATAATTAAAAAAGAAAAATTGATGCTGGATCATCAGCAGATTTATTGAGTAACTTTGGCTGCTTAGGAACCACAATAACATTATGCACTGAGCTGAAGGGCCACACTACAAACTGCAATATACTTATTTATCTTTTATACTTAAGCTATTAAAATGACATACAGTAGCTTCTCTGAAAAAATAGCCATACCAGAATCCATATTAAAGGTTAAAAGAATATGAAAATAAAATAGAAAAACTTTATCAAATGAGCTGTAGATAAATCCAATCAAAAACCTAATATATTCCAATAATATTTAGATATAGATGTGGCAGCAGTCATCATGATGGTGAGTGTTTTATACTGGCACATTAGCTGCATCAATGTAGAAGCTGCACACAATTTTTTGGAGAAAAAATGTATTAAAAGTGCAGCTTATTCACTGAGTTGTACAGTTAATAATGATGTTTGCTTATCCATGATTACTTTTTATGAGAAAAAAAGGAGCCTAATTGTAAGACTTATTTCCACACACATTTAATGACCTAATTTTCCCAGCAGATTATCCTCTTCTTCAGTGACTGCCATTTCAATTACATTTATAATCTGGTTTAATTGTCTAATAAAGATGATAATAATCAAGCCTAGTCTTCACACAGAGCAAACTGAAGTCAGGTTTACAACTGCGATTTGGTGCTGAGCTAAAATACACCAGCTAAACTATCCTTGATGATCTGAAATAATCAGGATGTAGTAATGAGTTAACTTGTTAAGACATAATAGAGGTGAAGTTGCTCCAGTGAGTGAGTGGAGTAGGGGAGCTGTGCCGCAGTTGATTATTTGATGAACACAAAAAGAGCTCAACACTTTAAAGGAAGGACACCTGAAGATGACTAATGATCCTGCCCGGGAGAAAAGGGTTTAAAAGTGCACCCTGCACTACTGCCAAGTAAGCAAATTAATAAAACATAATGTTCTGTCATTATTATGCAACATTGTTTGAATAATTTTGCACCGCTCTGCACAGTACAGTAGCTCTATTGGCCCCAGGCAGCATGTACATGCTCCCACTCCGCTCAAACAACTGGCTTCTTGCATTTCATTTAACTCACTTGAGCCTTAATGTTATTCTGCACCAGTGAACCGCTGGACATTCACCATCCCTGCTGCAACTGGACTTCATACAGTAACACACCCATGTTTACACATATAATCCATATAAAAGGTTTTATTCTTAACAAGTCCATACACTGGGTGGCAAAGGATACTAATAACATCTGAACAGTAACATTGTTGATGGTCATACTTATGCTGCATGATGGTGCAGTACATAGCGCAGGAGCAGTTAAGATTAGACACAGAACTGTAGAATGAGTTCACAGGGGTCTGGAGTGATGGCATAGAGAGTGCTCCGCCTTCATTAAGAGTGTGTGTGTAGTCCAAGTCATAATAATAAAATGCAGAGATGCCTGCCTCCTTCCTTAGTCCTAAATGCCCCTTTAAGTACAAAAAAATTACAGCATATACTTTAATTTGAAGAGTGAAATTTAGTGTAGTTTTAAGACATTTTGGGGGGTTGAGGGGGAAAAAAATCAGTTAAAATTAAAAAACATTAGGGCTGGGATGATACGCTTTTCTCCTGATTCGATCTTTTACAATTTTTTAGGTGCCGATTTGATTTAAATTGCGATTCTACAATATTGCTGATTATTGCAATCTTTAGTTAGCTTTTTTAACACCACCAAAAAAATGAACAATGATGATGCCTGCAGGCTATATCAGGAAAAATGTACATCACATGTGAGTCTGTTGAGCAATATATATTTAACCAGATGTTTATACTCTCTCTACAAAAACCTGGATTGCATTTAAAAGTGGCTTTTTCACACAGGCTAAAATGAAGCATTGAAATTTGGAAAAAAAATCTATTTTTGAACCAAAACTATCAATTTAAAAATCTTCAAACAAAAAATCCTTATACTTATGTAAATTGATTTTTTCCCCCACCCTTAGAAACCATGTTTAGTGAGAAAAAAATCAGGGATTTCATTTTTTGGCCATAACCTCCCGCACCAATCAGGACAAGACAATTTTCTTTAGGATGCCCTTTAAATGCCTCCATCCCAGCATAAACCAGGGCTGGACGCATCATTCTCCTGGGCTATCCTCCTGTCTTGTTTCTATAATGCCTTTACAACATACAGTATCTAGATTCTGCACTTGATCCATATACAGTAGGATCAGTCTGCAGAGACTCGAGAAGATATGTGAAGCACTTGTGTGGCTCACATATTCCACGCTTGCACAGAGACTCATTAGACCAACTCCTTGTCTCTTCGTTTTGAAATTCACAGAAGATACCACGGCTTTGACGGATCGTGAACATTTGTTGTATCTGACAATTTAACCGCATAAATAAAAGATGTGCTGTGCGCAAACATGAAAGACACTACACAAACACTGATGTGCGTGCAGAGACTGAAACACAAACCTGCAGACTGAACGCTCATCCCTCCACTCTTCGCAAAGGCAGCCCTGTGTAGAATCACTATATCAGTGTGTACAGACTGTATGTTATCTCCCATTAACTGTTACCTGGTGTGTAATTGTTCACTCAAGTCTGTAGGTTATATATTTAATGCAGCGTGGGATCACAGTCATATAAGACCAGAAAAAAGCTCATCAGGATAAATGGTGGGCAGACCCGTTCAGAAGATTGATTCTTTTTATGATGTTTTTATGACTTTCACATCTTTATGAGACAATTAATCAAGTGTATTTTATTACATTTAACATGAGAGAACTTTATGAATTAAAAAACAGACTTCTATATGGTCATGATCAGACACTCTGATGTATTGGGGTATTTAAACATGCATATGGTGTGACAGCAAAGAAGGATCATGATATTTCATCACACATCATATGTATTTCATTTCAGCTTCCGTTTGTGTTTCATTAGCACAACGGTGCGTCCCGTATGTGTCGTCCTACATACTGCGCTGGAGCACTCCTTGATTTCTACCTCTGCTAATCTGAAGTGAAGGTAGTCAGGCTATCAGTGGGGAATTTAAGGGGATTACACATGCTGAACAAAATAGGGCTTAAAGGGAATACTACACAAACGGCACCACACACATAAATGTACTGTGTGTGTGTACAAATGCATCAAATGAGGCTTTAATTAAACATCTAAATAAGTGACTTTAATGTCAAACCTTTTGTTGGACATCACGTCAGCGGCGCCGCAGACAGAGGTTGTTGTTTTGCCAACAGATCAGGAGTCAGTTGAGTTCAAAGTGGGAGGCGTTTCACTTGTTTTGTGCCAGCCTTTAACCAATAGATCCATTTATCTATTATAAAACAGATTTTAAAATCGGGTCACCCTGTTGATAAACTACTTCCTGTTTGACTTAGTTTAATGTACAATAACTTAGTTCTCATATGTTCAGATTAAGACCTTGTAAGGCTTTTTTTTGTTTGCTTGCATTTGTGTGTGTTTTCAGGGGTGAATAATAATGCCAATTAATAAAATCAATAGTAGGTCAAAAAGTCACTTTTTGGAGAGATCTAAAAGTCTCTCTTTTATCCACAGTATCATGTTGATGTGTTTCAGTTTTATGACTTGCATATGCGATGAGGCAGTTATTTGACTTATATAAATGCTTAAAAATATGGCTGCCGTAAGAAACTTTATGACATTGTGTATTCTTTTAAAATGAGTTGTTGGTACATAAAATGGTGCTAACTGCAGAGAGAGAAAATCAAGACATGTACACAAACTAAGATAGTTTTCACATACAGCTTTGCCTGTTCCAATCAGTTGAAAAAAAAAGGTAAAATTGTGCAGAATTTCCTTTTGATTGTTCAACATCAGTATTTAGAAACAGGCCAAGATAAGGCTAAATCACACCACAGGCCAGGGCTGCCCTTACAGCATAGCCAGCGTTGTGATGACAAGGAGACAGACTGTGCATTGTCATAGGGAAACTAGCAGGTAAGAAGCTAACAAGCTAAGCTAAGCACAAAAAATTAATCGCAGAGGATGAACATCATTTGTAAGATTATACAGATGACAATTTTTATCACTGTGTAACACACTTAACAAGATAAGTGTAAAAAATGCACAGAAAAGAGGCTATATATCATTCACTAGTGTCTTTAGTAGACCATAGAGGAAGTGTCCACAGAGAGACAAACCCCATTCACACCTGTAATAACAAAAAAAACAATGATATGGATTCCTTGAGGGAACTCTTATTGATTTTCAACTGGAATTGGTTCTCTATTCCCATCCCCAAGTGTCATACTGTGTAGTTAGGACACCTTTCGACTGGACCTGTGCTCAGTCTACCATTTTAACTTCTTTAATTTCTTAGTTGTCACTCATGCTGACTGCCTCTAGTGAAAACATAACCACCTGATTTACAGGACATGCAGAACTTCGAATGAACTGATATGAAACTTTTAATCAAATGACAAATGATATTGACTTCTTTTGCTATCAGTTGTTGATTCTCAAACAGAATTTGTCTTTGATTTCCATCCCTAGTTCTAAAGTGTTTAACACAAAGTAAAACACAGGGCTGGCCTCCTCTTCATCGTATTTATTTGAAAGCTAGGAGCATCATTTTTTAAGAACTCTTGCTTTTTGGAGGATACTTACAAAGTCCAATAATAATCAGGATCTTCAGGTCAGTAAATGTCATTTCTTTCCCAAAGGGCTTTAGTGTATTACACATCAAATTCCCAAGTAATAATTGCACGGCTTCAAACAAAGTAATGCAAAATTTTTACAGTCTTAATATTTTAGACAGTAGTCTTAAAAATGAAAATATATCACCATTGCTGACCCTGCACATGCCCTATTGATTTGTTGACAGACCTACACAAGTCGAGAAAAGTTGCATAGGTTTTACTTGGCAACAAATGCAGGTGTTACATAACAGAGGCTAAGAGTAGGTAATCACCTGAGAAGAATCTGGTGCTGTGAGGCCAGCAGCCAGCAACTACGCCATTCACAGCCAGGAGTGGCCCCACACCCTCACAGAGTGTCTCACTTATCCACACATCATGAATCAGAGACAAAACACGCCAGTGCGCCCACTCATATGCATCCAGCACTGTAAACACACATAAACACACAGCCATGCAGCATATGTGCACAGGATTACTGTGAGCACAAGCTTAATGCACATGCATATGCTCCACTACAAAGCCACGCAATATGTGAACGATTAACTTGCATATAATCCAATACTAAGATTGTAAAGACGGACTTCAGAGAAAGAAAAAAATAAAAAATTGGAGTTACGTTTTTTGTTCACTGAGGCAGAAAGGACAAAAAGTAATTGCAGGTTGAAAAGCAGTAAGAGATGTAGTACAAGAATGTTATTCTTGAGCAATTACAGCAATACAATAATGCATTTATTTAAAACTGGATACCCATATACTTCAAATGAAACGACAGAACAGGTAAACAATAGCTAGTGTGAAGATAAAGGTTCATTTTGTTGTAAAAACAACTACAGTCAGGTTTGATGCCCATTTTCCGCAACTATCTTGAAATTTTAGGGGAAGAAGTTTTAAGGTAACCCAAACAGAAAATGTTTTAAATGTTCAAACATTTTCACAGACAGGAATCCTTTTTAAGCATTTTAATCCTTTATTGATAGAGGAGAGAGACAGTGAGTAGATTTATGAATGGAGATGAGAGACAGCAGCAATGCCTTAGGCCCACTCTGCAAATGGGCCTAAGGCATGAATCTTACCCAGGCTGACAGAAGGATATATGAAATGTGCCTGGTTGCTTAACACTCCACCAAACCAGCACCTCTCTTGACAGAATTTTTTCCTGAAGAGCAATGGAGGAAAATGTCAGTGGGCTGGCAGAAAAATTTGACAAAAAGTCTGAAAACATGGCATAAGCAGCTCATGCTAAAATTTCAAGAGAATAATGTTTTTTGCATGTGTGAATGAGTTGCCAAATTATTTTAAAATGTAGATGGTCTCTTTCTCTTGGGTATGCATGTGGTTGTGATGAAGTTTCTGCAGTCTCTGATACCAACATATGAACAAATCCAAATTTTGAGAAATTAAATTAAAAAGAGTATGATTTTTTTTACAATCTCTACATGGACAGTTTTTATAGAACTTAAGACAACATACGGGAGTTTATGCATACTTTTGGACCATTGGGGCATTTCTCCTATGTGGTATTGGCTCAACTTAATATAGCTGTTTTCCATTACGCATCACACTTGGAAAGGTTTTTCCTATCAACCCCAGAAAGGTTCCAAACAAGCTGAGCTGAGACCAAATGTGACGTAAAGACACTGCCAACCCTGAAGTGGTCAGAGTATTGTCATTAGTTGGGGGAAAGAAGTAGCCTTGCAGAGCAGACAGACCTGCCTGATTCTGAAATCCTGTAGGTCTGTCTTGCCAGCTTTGTTGTCCAACGAATTCACTCGGCTGAATTCTTAATGGGCCAATCAGGGAAGAGAGGAGGGAGCTGCAGAATGCAGACGTGACGACAACCGCAAGTTGAGAACCTGAAGTTGAGAACGGACATTGGCCTATTGTCCTCATGGCTACCTAGTAACACTTGGCGACATCTGCCCTCCTCAGAAGTTTACTTGTAGGGATTGTCTTTGACGAGGTTCATGTCACATATAAGTGTTAAATGAATCATCTGTGTGGTACAATTTAGTGCAAGACGATAGTATAAGGCCGTTAGCTTTTAGCAGCTAAGTTAGCCGCTTTGGCTAATAGCCATGAACTGTTTTTAACTATTGTTAGCCATTAGCTGCTACATTAGCCACTATGTATGCTATATTATAGTAGGCAACCCTGCTTGATGTGGATTGGTCTGTGGTGAATGTGACGAGCCAAACGATTGTCCAATAACAAGCTTGTGTTTTTTTTTTAACGTTCTGCCCCTGAAAAAAAATTTAAAGGTTTCCTACCCAGATGGACAAGTGAAATATTTCTGTGGCAGATATGTGGAGCTGTCCATCTGGCTTGTCAGGTTAGGAAAGAAGTGCAGATCTACGAAAGTGAAATACCTCCTATTGCTGATTCTCTGATGAAAAATTTACATGGGGGCCAGCTGCCTCTGTTTCCTCTCTTGTTTATGTGTGAATGCAACTGTAGTTTTGCACAACTGTGATATGACAACCTCACCTACCATTAAGAGGCAGGTAGTAACTAAACCATGTGAAGTGGAACAGAGCTGGGCAGATACCACAAATGGAGAGTACTAAATAAGAAAGATTAATTTACCTGATACAGGACGTGTAGGGCTTTAATTTATGTCATGATGGCATCAAACAGGTATTAGTATTGCTCGACTTTCACTGAGGAATCTCAAGTTAAGAGTTGATTTGTGACGATTTATTTGAAGAAATAATACTGAAATATAGTGTTTTAGTAATGAGCCAAAAACTGAGATTGAAACTATCAGATTTTTGTCTCATTACACTTTAAAAAAAACAGCATCAGCATTTTTTTTAATATGTCAAAAAGGCTGAATTTGCTGAATGAAAAAGATGCCCTGAGAGGAAACTAAATGTGTGACAACAAAGCTCTGGTGTCCCTCGCTGTAACACATCTGCCCCCTTTACTACAAACACACCCAGCGGTCAGATAATCATTTTTATCGGCATTTGCTTTGGGCAATCAGGAGACGTTGATGCATCACTACAGTGAGGTCTAGTTTGTATTGGGATGGTGCAGAAATCAATAGTCACACACTGATTGTTAGCTAACCCATTACCCTGGCCTAACAGCCGCAGGGCCAGTTTTTACAGGACATTTTAAAATAACTTTGATACAACGCTGAAGCTGTTTGAGTCCTAATCATTTATTTATTATATTGAGGCCTCAGTGTTTTGATTTACTGTAAATAGCCAACCACTTTATTAATTTTCTGTCCATCAGGAGAATGAGTTTATCGTAATTACTGCTTGGCAATGACAGGAGGCTTAATTAGATGTCTAAATGCCTGGTATTAGTTTTTCAGGGTTTGCTCCAAGAATTTATTGTGTGGCTTGAAACCAAATACAACATTTTTTTTTATCAAGCTGTTTAGGGAGTGCTTCAAAAAATGTCTGGCATTTGAAATATGAGAGCCTCTAAAATTCTGTTAAAAAGATGAGTACCATCAAAACTACCAAAAGATAGATTTGAGGCCTGAAGGAGAGCTGCCGTCCATCACAGCTGGGTGTAAACACTTCAACTTAATTACAGCGTTTACCAACCTCGGCAGCACGTGGAGAGAGCTTCAAAGCAACAACTTGCCATTTCTTATTTGTTCCGTGACACATTTTCCTCTACTTACCTGTTTAGATCAGCAAAACATAAATGACTCCTGTTTTAATGGGGCACATTTATCAGAGCCACTTTGTTTTTAGTTCAAGCGACTGCATAAATCACAACCATCCAGCATAAAATGACTCACGCCTCAGTGCACTGTTTGTTGGAAATTGTACTTCAAGCAAATTATGCAGGTCGTTGTGTTTGCAAGTTGATACCATACCACACTAGGGCTGAGAAATGTTGACTAAAAAGGAAATCTTGAGCTTTTGTTGCTAAATAGCAATCTGACATAGGCTGTATATCTTGATGTTTTCTTGTAAAAGGGTTTTTCCTGGATATTGATGACCTTTCAGTTACCTCACTTTACAATGCTAAGAATTCATGAAATTATGTTTGATATGTATCACCACTTTGAAACATGAAGGTCTGTTTTACTGATGAACAAATAGGAGCTTGTTATCTTAGCAAATGGCATAAATTATGCTCATTTGCTCCTTGCATAATCTCAAGGTCCAGTGTACGAAGAATAAAGTGCTATTTATCATCAAGCACATCAACCAATCAATTTTAGCATCTTTCTTGCTCTTGTTTTGTGTCTGATTGTGAAGATGAGTAAGCCCATGTCTTTCAAAATCAATTTTCTTTGCTTTCAATGTTGTAAGAAAGGGCTTGAGGAGGATGTCATCGTTTTCTAAACTCTCTGCTTACACAGAAATGTGCTATGCCTCTTAAAGAGCTCCCCCCTTAAAGTGCTAGTTTTTATACTTCCTGGTGTTTATTATGTAATAGCTGCAAAGCCCCCACCTAAATGTGACAGGCACCAAGACTGCTTGGAAAGTCTCCGTGGCCTGTAACCTGCAGGCTGTCCACCCTATAAGTTCTGACAAGTTTTCAAAGGGGAGGGGAAAAGAGCTGCATCAGATATTCAAAAGGTTCAAAAGGATTTAAAAAAAAAAATTCAACTTAAATCAAATCCTTGCGCACAAGACAGCAAGACATGATGTAAACGGTCAATTACAACAGGACACAAGACCTTGAAAATACCCATCATTATGGTCAATGACGATAATACTTCAAGTGGTTCTTACTGTACACCATTATTTTTACTAAGCATTAAACCTGGAAACTATGGTGTCAAATATATTTTTTTAATACTGCTCTCACAAATGGGCTGAAAAAGTCAGAGAAGAATTATAACCAAAGGAAAGTAGAAGGATACAGCAATATTGTCTTTCTCTATATCTCATTAAAAATACATCAATATAACCCAAAAACTCAATATATTTTCCTGTCCAAGTCTACACAAACACACACACAAGCCCGCTGTACCTCCCCACCCACACATCAAATCATTATGACAGTGACTGCTCATCCTGTCGGCTGCCTCCTCGTCAACGCTGGCCCAGATTCCATCAGATTATACAAATGACATCATCAAGTGCATTTGTTTGTCTGCGTGTGTGTGTTTTGTGCATGGTTCGGGTTCTGCTTCCCTCGATATCTACTTTTTAGTGTACTTGCCTGTTTAAAAGCTCTCCAAAAGTCCTAATGTAATAAAAGCATCTCATAAAACAAACAAAAAGCCTCTTGAACATGTCAGCTCGGCTGAACTGAGAGTGGGCCTGGATGCCGTCGCAGCAAACAAATGTAAAGTGGCTTCAGAGACGAGCCTTGCGTGCCTGTCAACACAGGAAGTACATCTGCTGTGTGCGGGCCACTGAACCTCAACAACATGTATGCTTCTATGCATCTCCAGTGACAAGAATCATTGAGGGGAGAGCATTCAGGCACTTTGACATGCAAAGAATAATCCCAGTGCTCAGCAGCGAGCGCTCATAACGTGACTCCAGCCGTACTGAGGTACCTACCCCCTGCTGCGGCTGCTCGAGTGAGATTGAAAAACAACTTTCATCAGGATTTATTAACATTTTTTGAGAGTTGCAGCCAACTACACATGGAATACAAATCACAGAACAGCTCCCTTTTTGAGATGCGGCACACTGTTTCAAGGGCAGGTCTTTTTGGAAGCTGAATTATTTAAGAACAAATGGCAAAAGAAGTTAAAGTCAAAACTAAATAAGAAATATTTAGCAGTCAGAAAGAATGCCAGAGCGATTTGGTAAATGTTTTGTTTGTTTGTATTGTGGAAATAATGGATCTTTAACCTTGGAGATACAACAGGATCTGTTTGCCTCCGAGCCTTTGAGTGGGCTGGTTAGTAAAACTGTATGATTGAAAGCTTACAAGGCAAGGACACATTGTTTCACTTGCTGACATATTGATGGAAACGTGGCACGAAATTTAGTAAAAAAAACTGTGGCTCCATGTTGGTTAGAGTAGAGCATCAGTAAACATTATTGCCCCAGGAGTTTTAACCAATACCTGACTGTTTGATGTGAGATTCATTGTTCTTAATAGGCTGATCAAACTTTTTTGAAACTGTTTGATATGTTATTGATTGATGGCACAGACAACTTTTTTTTTTTTTTAATGTATTTTTGGGGCATTTTTGTGCCTTTATTGATAGGACAGAGACAGTGGATAGGCTTGTGAAAGGGGGGAAGAGACTCTGCAAACTGGTCACAGGATTCGAACCTGGACCGGCATAAGCATGTACATGGGGGGGCCTGGTTGCTAACCACTCCGCCAAACCAGCACTGCGGCACCGACGACTTCTGATTTAAAAAAACGAAATCTTGTATCACAACAGCATTTCTAATAGGGATGGGACGATACACTTAAACTCACGATACGCTGCACGATACGATACGTCACTATACAATATCAAAAAAGTAAAAAAGAAAAAATATTACTGTGTAATTACAACTTATATGTTTTTTTTTGAGTTGCACACAGGAAAACACAAGGCCTAACAGGCGTAACACAAACAATAACACTCTGTCTAACCCCAGAGAAGTTAGAGAGAGTGTATGCTAACGAGCGGTAGCCTCATTTTCGTCATCTTCGTCTTTTTTAATGAGAAAGCCAAAATACTGCTAGACAGATGACTTGTATCCAGGCAAAACGTCCTCAATTTCCACCTCATTCAACTCCATCATTCGGCTTTTTGGAGGCAAGGTAGTTGGTGCTCATGTTTGTGGTTGTCACTTCTGGTCACATGCGCTATTACCGGACGTGACGTCTGTATTTCGCAATCCATTTTTTTCAAACTCGATGCATTTCATCACGGACTGTATCATGATATATTGCCAAACGATATTTCATCCCATCCCTAATTTCTAAATAAATGTTTTCCAAGAAATCCATAATCTACTTTCCAAATCCAACATTCACAAAGTCATCCTGACATTTCGCGTCAAAAGAACTAAGATAAATAAGTCCTTCTCTCTCAGACAAACAATGAGAACGTCTCTGTGCAGGATTATCTTAATTGTCTGTTCAGAAGCAGCATGACAATGCTATGACCAAACATTCTGTTTCTTAATAGGGCTGTCACTTTTCCCAAACTCAAACTTGATTGGTTTTGAAACCAACTGCTTGTGCAATATTTCAATCACTGTCACTGCTGCTGCTATGTTCTGAATATTACCTCAATATTGATTCATCCCGTGCAATACAATCATATGTGACATGATCATCTGTACGTACTAACCACCATTTGCACTTTAAGTATTCAGCATAAATTCAGCTGTCTTGTATAATATATTTCTAAATCCTGTGCAATACATTTCCATATATAAACAGAAATATTTTTTATTCTGAATATTTATCCTTCTATCTCATTTTGTACGTACAGTTTCAATTGTGTTGTCTGGTAGGTTTTTATTTTAACTTGCACGTATCTTGTTTATACACTTCTTACAACCATTTTATAGTTATAACTATTTTTTTTACTTAATTATCCATCTATTGCACTGAAAAGGAGAAGCTCTCCAATCTCGTTGTATATTCTGTATTATGAAAATAAAGGGCATCTTCTGATTCTGACATGCTAGTAACTCAATCTATTTCAGAAAGTCTAATCAAGTTTGATTTATGGGAAAGTGACGGCCCATTTAACTACTATACCTCTACTTACATGACAAATTTGCTTTTGCATTATGTTGTTTTTGTTGGAGATATGACACACACACACAGTTTACAAAACATGCACCTGCACAACATGCCCTCAAGGGCATCTCAGCAGGACTCATGAAGTAAACCAGCACATCCACAGCTAACATAGTTGAATGGGTAACTTTTCAGCTCCTGACCTAAGCATCTGCAGACTGAGCATCCCCAAAATGCTGTCCGGCTTTACGTTTGGCTTTATTTTTTACATTTATTTTATGGATTGCTTGCATGTGTTCTTTGTTGTCAAAGTTTAAACATGTTTTTCTTTTAATTCAGTTATGATGCTATTTACTGTCCATGCTGCATGTTTTTTTTTTTCAATAATGAAATGTGTTACATAAACAAAGCTGAACCGAGATAAACATTAGGTGCTACTTGTGGACCTTATCTTTTGCAGTTAAACAGATTGGCTCTCTGGCAACATGTTGCAGAACTTTGACTTTGCACAGCAGCTGGATAAACCATCAGGCAGATTTACCTTGCAAAGCCTCAAGCCGTAAAAATGTCTTACGCAGAAAACAAGCAGTTTTTTAAGATTAATTTAAGGGCAAAGAGGCAGCTGCTGCAAGTGTAAGTTAGTCATGCTAACCGACCTGTAATAATTGTGACAGATAAAACATTCTTTCAGTCACTTTCTGTTTTATCAATCATCTTCTGTGGAGAAAGACTTGAAACATCCCACAGACGTGTTCATCTAGTGTGTCGGGTTACTTGCTTTCATTAATGTCCGCTGAAACCAACACTAGATATCACTTCAAACCTTTTCTTTTTTTAAACATGGACAGCTAATCAATGGGCTCTTTACACAAAAAAGAAAATGTCTACTTTAAGAAGCACTTTCCTGGAGTTTCCTTTTTGGAAATGCAAATCACAAAGTAAATCTGAAGGCTGAAGTAAAAAGAAAAGAAGCTGTTTCTTCTCAGATAGATTCCCTGAGTCTGCGGGTCTGAAAGCTTCTGTAAGTGTAGAGTAAACACTACAATCTGAAATACTCCATAAAATGTATGATAATTGTGGCCGATAAAGAGCGTGAGAAAAGCGTTTGTTGGCAACGTGGCATCCAGAAGATCTTTTTCTCTTAGCTTATTGGAGCCTGAGAAAATGCCCTGGCTTGTCACAGCGATCTAAAGCTATTGGCCAGTGATGACCCTGACTAAGCCATTTTCTGCTGCCTGTGCACTCTCCTCTCTCTCTCTCTCTGCCAGAACCGCCAAGGAGATTTGGGTGTCCTCACAGATGCCAGTATTTCATGCTTTCGACACGCAGGCTCTCACTGTCTGCCTGCCTGGCAGTGTGGAAAGCAATTTCAAGAAATAAAAAAAAACAGCATCCTCTTCTCGACAACTTGGTAATTACACGACAAAGGCATTCTTGCTGTTCAAAATGAATTAGATCCATCTCGTTTCAAAAGGGGACAATGCCTTTAATTGATCCGCTTTCTGATCTCAGGTTAGTGAATAAAACAAATGCCTGTTTGTATTTTCCACTTGTTCTGTTTAATATGTGACACAGGGGAAAACACAACAAGATTTTTAAAGAAAGAGACCAGAACCTTTGTAAGTCTATCCAAGCCAGATCATCGTCTCTGCACTGTAAAGTTGGATGAAATGTTTACATGCCCTTTGGCGCAAGCAGTACTCTCTGTCTTAGCGGAGGCGGGCTTATATGTATTCTGCTACACTGGGGATGAAACTTCTTGGAGTCCCCATACTCCCGGTCTTGTCACGATATTGAGTGTTTTGATCATTTACATGGAAGCTACGCCATGTTTGACGGTAACTACACAGGAGCTGAAGCGGAAAATCACTCTCCACCGGCATTCTTTAGAACCTAGTGTGTAGCACACAAACACAGCCAACAGAGAGACAATAAGCAGCTTTTTGTATCAGGAGTTATGAAACCGTGGAGGCAGAGAAAGTGTCATCAATTATTATACTTATTATATGACTTCTATCACATTCTTCTTAAGCGTCTAATTACTCAAATAAACAAAAAAAAAACATTTAAACCATGGTATTTATATCCTCAAGTTCAAACTAATGACCATCTATATAACACAGACCTGAACTTCTATTTTGAGACACTTTTAGTTAAGCTTTATAAAAAAATGCCTGTCTTGGTGAGTTTAAATAAAGTACTGTGATATGAATACAGTTTTTATAAATGCTTTTTTGTTCCATTACACAGTCACCAGTCTTGTCCTTAGACAGCCTTAACACTGCCTAGTGGTTTTGTCTTTACTATAGTTTCATTTTTTCTCATGCACCCTACAAATGCCATAGACTCCATTATAGCAATGCCCAGGTCAGGCTTGTGTTGGCCTATATGGATCACCTGTTTGTGAGATCTGTCAATACCAATCATGTTTCATGCTTATTGAAACAACCAGTTGACTGTTTGCTCAACATAGAAATACGAAAAGATCTCATTAAGCAATGAAATAAAATGTCTTATAGTAAGGACATCTGAATAATAAAAATAAATGAATGATTTAGTGCTTGGTTTTCTTATGTAATTTACTGGCAAAATTAACAATTTCATTCAAAAGGTAAAACATGGGGAAATAGACCCTTGATAAATAAAGGGTAATATCTCTATAAATATGAAGTTAGTTACATCGTGCTACAAGATACAGTCATTTATAACTACAAAGAAAACAGTTCAACCCAGCTCAACATAATTTTTTTTTAAAGTTCAGCTAAGATATAGAGTGCTAAAAAATTATTAGACCACAACCAATGTAAGGTTGATGCCACAGCTGCCCTTAATTAAAGCATTTATAGTGATCAAAATCATGTTTTAGGTTTCTTTCTCTAATGGTTAATACACTAACATGTGTGAAACATGTGTTAAATACTGTCTTTTTAATGCTAAAATACATATTTATTGTAGTTTTTAATTTTAAAATGTACTCTTCTAGAAAAAAAACACAAAGCACATTATCATTTCTTAACTAAGATGTCAAATAATAGTTTACTTGCATTTCTGAATGATTACCAAAATACTTAAGTTTGATCATTTTTGTGACTGGTGGTCTAATAAATTTGTTAAGCAGGTTAAATGTTAAGTAGCTCTATATGTTACATTTTTAAGCATTAAGTTCTTTGGCCAACTAAAAAGCACTTCTAAACATGATGTGCATATGATCATCATGGCAGTCTGTAGATGATTTAGCCAAGCTAACTACTAACTTTTCTCCTGCTGGTCTCAGAAATTTCAACACAGACTTCAAACTTCCGCCAAGGTAGCTGACATATTGCTGTTAAAGCCATAAGCAAAAGTTCCACATTGAAGTAACACTCATAACATGATACCCTTGACCCTGGAAACCTACACCTAGCTTTTGGAATCATGCTGATATCTTTGTAAGTTTGACATTATTGAGCAAAAACCATTGTTCACTAATGGGGGTTATTCAAAACACCACAAAATCCAACAATTTTTAAATGAGGCATTACAGACACCTCCTGGAAAATTCAGCAAAATCCATCCCGTAGCTTTTGTGTAATCCTGCTCATACATAAACACACAGACAACAACATAACATTCTTGGTCGAGGTAATTAAAAAAAGATAACAGCAAATAAAAAGGTAAATAACAAAACCATGAATTAACATGAATCAGCTGTGAATTACAAAACTAAAATGCATGAAACAGGTTCTGCTCAAAGAAGAAGTGTCAGCCTACTGCTGTAAAATAAGGAAGTGTCAGCTGCTCATAAACTAGCAATGAAAGATTAAAGTCCAGCTTCTCATGTCACATGTTGATTTGTTCTTGGGCAAAAAACTGTGGGCCAATGTCAGTACTGATGTTTAAAATAAGAGTAAAGCCAAAGCTGATTCGGATTATTTATATAATAACCTTTTTCCTGCACTGCAGTTTATCTTTCATCACTGACTACATACTAGCATTAAGTTGGTTTATCAAAACTGATAAACAGCTGCAAGTGACATCTGTTCAGCTCATATTCATTCCTGATGGCAAATGTTTAACCTTGAACATTAGATGAACTGTTTAATAGATTTTTTATATACTATTCATCTGGACAGCAGCTCAGAGAAAGAGTTTAGGAAGGGCAGAACCTTTCAAAAACAAATCTCTCAAGTGATTGGACAGTCATACTGTCAATCACGTCAATTATGGGCCATAAGATAATTTAGTAGGTGGGTGCAACTGCCAGAGTGCATAAAATATGTTGGAGGTAGAATGAAAATATACTTGCTATTCAGGAGTGCTTTCAATGTTTTTGTTTGTCCTTCATTAAATGAGGAAATGTGCTCCAGATTTACTGAAAGTGGATGTGAAGCTGTTAGCATCTATGCAGATCTATGTATGAGCAGTCACTTCCTGCTGTCGCCTCTCCTGTATCTCCCTTCTATTCCTGTTCTAAAGGACTCTGATTGGTCTATTTGGGCCACACACAATCACTGTAGATTGGAGCTTGGCACGTAAATCTATCTAATTAAAGCCATTGAATCAAACAGATCCAGCTGCTGTGCAGGTTAATGGATCCCTTCACTTAATCACAATTGCAAATGATTAAGCATGATTGAGAATATAGGAGGTGAGACCAGCGATGTGAAATTACTTTGGTGATGTCTGATATCAACGTCTCTTTAATGTCTTACTATGTATAAGTGCCCAGTAACACAAAGGAGTCTTGTGTGTAGCTTTTAAGCAAATGTGTGTACTCAGAGATGAGGGAGATGGTGTTTGTGTGCCCAAGGACTCACTAGACAAAATGTATTTTGATTAAAGAAAGACAGAAAAATGCCAATCATGAACATCAATCAGTCAACAATTTAGTGCTCTTAAAGTCTTAACTGGCAAAAAATGCTTCTCAACAAGGTTCTTGAGCCGTTTTAAGGTTAACTTTGTAAACATTTTTGTGGATGCATAATTGTAAATTTAATTTTGACACCCCACTTGATTTCATACATTTCAAGTCAAGTTACCAGAGACCTTACTAAAAATAAAAGAAACCTGTGTGCAGTTTATTATGGCCGGGTATTCTAGCACTGCTAATGAAGCAGAAAGAATCAAACAACACCTTTATACTGTGTCAGTGTCTGCTCCAAAAACCTTCTGGTGAATGCAAAAGGTGTCAGGGCAGTCTGTAGAAATAAATCACAAAATCTCTCGTAGTGCTAATTTAAGCTCGACTCCTTTTTGCAGGCGGTAAACCTTTGTGTTTGCTGAGATCATCACAGAAGCTTGCTCCTTAGATCTCTGCTGCTCAGCCACATTCATTAATCTGTTTGCTTTCTATGTGTGTGTGTGTGTGTGTGAGAGAGAGAGTGAAGGGGAACAGATGGAGTGTAGCGACACAGATAAAAGAGCATTGTAATTTGCATGGAGCATGAGACTCTGTCCATGGTGCTGAAGTCATTCTCTGAGCTGCACTGACTTGCTCTGAGGGCCGATCATTCATCTCTCTCTCGTTCTTTTCTCCACAAACACACTCACTCACAATCAGCCAAAATCAGATTTTGATGTCTCTGCAAATCTCCTGTCCTGAATTACATCCAAACCACTTTATTATATATCTCTGGATTATCTATACTAAAAATGGTCCTCGCTAAGGCTCAGTGAAAACACAGCCGTTAAGTGGTGACCTGAAAAAGTGGCGACCAATAACAGGACGAGAAGCTGGCTAATTCTACTGCATCAGCCCGTCACTCAGCCCACAGGGCCAGACTGATGCCCGACCTCCAGCTGTCTGTCCAGTTTGTGCTCAATTAGCAAAGAACTCACTCCATTGTACATGTGCAAAGATCCCGGTGCTTGTGACCTTTTTCTTTGCCGCTAATTAAATTACTAATAAATCTAGACACTGAATTTCTCTGTCATGGAGGAGTGGGTGTGGAGGTCAAGAAAAAGGAAGAGCCAGAATGAAGGCACATTGTGGCCGGGTCTGCTGATTCATTCCCCTCCTGGCCTCCCTTTGCAGGTAGAAAACTGGAAGGGGAGCATGTGTTGGTCAGTTTGCAGGACAGTTTGAGGTTGTAAAAAGTCAAAAGGAAAAACTTTTCCTCTTCACATTTTAGTGTCTAAGTCAGAGAAAAGACAACATGGTGATTTTGATGCTAATAAATCACTTAAATTGGCAAATTCTGAATGAACATCTTGGGCCATGTGTCATGTATCATATCCAATTGAAAGCTACCCTGAAATTCAAAGCCCTCAACAAAATATATTAAAACAGCGCTTTAACCACAATTCTTTGGATTTACTTTTAATTTAACATCCATGTTGCCGAATGCAGTTACTTGCTGTTTTGGTGAAGTGGTTATATTTAAGTGCAACCTGAAAAAAACAACTTCCAATTTAATTTACATTTTATGGAAAACTAGAAAAGCACTCAGAGAGCGCAGACCTCACCATAGCTCTCACCCATACTGTGATTTTCACCATAAATATTACTCCTACCTTTATTTCATCTCAATATTTAGATTCCTTGACCATGAAAAACATACCATTAGCAACTGGATTCATAATGATAGCTATTTTAGTTCAGTAGTTATTCACCAAAATTCCATTTTTCCTCATGGCAGTTTTCTTCTGGATCTAGCTCCAAACTTTTTGAAGATACAACAAATCCGACTGAACACTCCAGATTCCACAGTGTCTTGGCTATATTTTGGTGTTTGTTCCAAGTCTATGCCTTTATTTGTTCTCTTGCTATGATGGAAATTCCAAAGATATCTACATTTTTCTTGTTCTGGATCAGAGAATCCAGAATTTTACCGGGATCCAGATCAGTCTTTGATATCTTGTAGAACCTTTTGGAAACTTGTCCAGTATTTTTTGTCCAAATGCCCTGACTATTTTTGGTGGAGTAATATGCAAAAATGCCAAAAATGGTCCTATCTCGGCATGTTACAGAATCCTTTAAAAAAAAATCCTGGATCCAGACGGTGATCCCAAAATCGAATTATTTGTTCCTTGTCCCAATCTGTACATTTCCTGAAATTATATCTAAATCTGTCCATAACTTTTTGAGTTATGTTGCTCACAGAGAAACAAAAAACTAACAAACAAACAGACGCCTGCAATAACATAACCTCCTTGGTGGAGGTAAAAATACTCTGTTCCAACAAGATGCTGTCCTTGTATACATCTTTGTTTACGGTTTGGGCATGGCAGTGGCCACTAGTGGTGGGCATCAGTGTTGCAGTTTAGACAGAGTGTTTGATAAGGATTCAGTTCTGATCAATAAGCTAAACCAACTTTTGAATCTGATGCTAGCTAATTTGTTGTCAACTTTTAACTGTTTAGCCAGCTAATGGCATGCATCTCTTAGTCTGACCAAATCACATGCACAGAACTATATATTTTTTTTCGGATGTGAGAAAATATACAAATGTTGGCAGACAGACTTCCTGTTGGATTCTGAATAGAGTCGTGGAGAGCTGATTTGGCAAGGCACTTGGACTGCCTCCCCTGACAGCCAGCTCTCCCTTTGAATTTCAGAGTTTTAGGACAACATATGTAAAAACAGCAAATGTTACTTAACCTCTCTGAGCTATTTTTTAGCATCAGAGTTGTTTTTAAGCATACTAAAGCATACTGCTTTTTTTTCCAAAAATAAGCCCTTATAGTTGTAACCATATTAGCTTTATAAAAATTGAATAGAGGGGCAATCTGGATGATTGGCCATAAATGTGGCTCTGTCCATCCATGCAGGTTATTAAATTGAGAACCCTTTTTCCCCTCTCCTCTTCTCTCCCTCCCTCTCCTTTCATGCCTGCCACCTTGGCATCAGCTGCGTCCTGGCATGGTACCACACTCTCTCTCCTTCACTCTACCTCTCTCTGCCGCCAACATGGTGATTTATGGCTGGACTTGAAAACCCCACACAACAAGCTGTGGTTATTCTACACCACTTCACTGACATGCTTTACAGACTAACATTTGAACCTCTCATGTGAAACACCAAAACAATGCTGGGGACTGTCAATTTGTTTGCTGGCTCCTGTAAGCCTCAGAGGTTTAATTTGACAAGTGATTGTCTCTTTGAACCTTCACATAATCCAGGATTTAAAGCAAATGAAAAATGAGGATTGGTTTATTTCCATTTGGGATATTGCCACTTTCAACACAAACAATAGTGGAGCTGAATTATGTCAGGATGAGCAACATCAGAGTATCTTCTCTTTGTAATAATTAATGCAGTAAGTTTCTCTTGGCTCTTTAGATCTTACAATCATAATTAAATTGATTTGTGTTAAAGTCTGGGTTCCAAAACAGCTTTTATACAAACAACACACACTTCATATGGCCTTTGATAGCCTACATTTTTAGGGCAACAACTTGTGTGAAAAGCTGTGGTAAACATTCCTGATTTTCAATACTGCGATACTAATATGGAGTGTGATGAATAAAAAGAATCCATGTACGTTTAACACAAAAACCAGATATTTATAGAGCTGAAACGATTCCTCGAATAATCTCGATTATTCTATTACAAAATATCTACGAGGCAAATTGTGTGCCTCGAAGCCTCGCTTAATATATAATTATACATATAAAATATATCTCTGGACTACTATACAGCGCACGGTGTTTGACACGGACAGACATTTCTGTGGCACAACGCGCCTGCTACCTTCGCTGCTGCGCGGCTTGTAAAATCATGAAGGAAGAGAAAAGAGAGGGACAGAAAGGAGAGAGTCCGCAGAAGAAATGGCAGAAAGTGTCCCAAGTGTGTGGTCACTACAAGAAGGGACGACAAGAAAACACAGTGCAGTGTGTCTGATGTCTAACGGAGTTAGCTTAGTGCGTAGCTTAGCATGATAGCACGTCGTCACTGCTGCAGCACGTCAACAGCAAACATCCGGTCTGTGCAACAGGATGGCACTCATGATACATCAACAGAAGCAGCTAATGTGATCAATAACTGAGATATGGGCGAGTAAATAACCTACTTTGATTATGACTCCATGTAAAGGCTGGTTCAGAACGTAAATCAATGCGGAGGCTATTTACTCAGAATTATGTGTATTTTGTTCACACACTTTTCACATCCAATAATTTACATTTAATTTGATTGCAGAGAGTAGAACAGGAAACACTGACAGTGAGTAGATGAAGCAGGTGTAGGGAATGCTTTCATATGTTATCGAAATGTACTTTAGCTAGTTAAATTATCTTAGGATGTAAGTATGATATTATTTGGTCCTAGAAATAAAGTAAGCAAAATAAGATCATCAATATGGTACAGTAGTAAAGGCAATAATTTAGCAAAAAGAGACAAGCATGAATACAAATAAAATAAAAATAACCAAACTTGGAAAAAATAAAATAAAAAAGCAAGATTTGACCCAGAGTAAAAATAAAAGTATAGATTTTGATTTTGAGATCCCATTTATGCTCAGAATGTTCAAAATAAGAAAAATAAGTTGTTCATTTAAGTGACCTGGCTTTTCTGTTTTGTGTGTTACTAATAATAATAATGTGTAGTGACACAATGTAAAAAAAAAAAAAATAGCAGTGAGCGCAATGTAACAGTTAACCGATTACTCGATTAATCGTCAAAAAATTTGATAGAGTAATTGATTACAAAAATAATCGATAGCTGCAGCTCTAGATATTTATTCAACTTAACACAGTCGTTTCAAAGTTTATTTCTCCCACTCCCTCTGTATATAGCACTTAGTAAGTTTGGCAGTGAGCAATAGTTACTCCACAAGGCGTGTGCACTGCTTTGTGGTAAGAGTTTACACCCAGCTACAGGGAGTCAAGAAACTAAGATGGGAGGCGGTTTGCTCATGTTTATACTGTGTCCATGATGACTGAGGGAAAAAGAAGAAAGAAGACAGAGACTGATAAGTTTGGGAAAAAAGAGTAGCTGGACGAGTGTTCATATTGGACAGGCTTTTGAATACTGGCAAGAGCTTTAAGGAACAGCACACTGAATCGGTTATGCTGGTGTTGGACAGGAAGGCACTGTGCTTGTTTTGAGCTTATTATTCCAGTTGCTGGATCTGCTCTCATTCAGCCACAGACTATGGACACATTTTATCATGCTGCAATAGTGTGAGAGCTAGTAATGTAGACATGCTAAGTGGGAGCACACTGCTTGTTTGGATGAAACCTTTTTTTCTTACCAAACACAATAAATTCAGACTTTTGACAGTGTGTTTACTGCCAAAGATCAAATTGCTCTGAGGATAAAATTGGGATTTTTTTAGCAGCTCTTGTTCAAATAAATATTATCATGGTACAAAGCTGATTTTTATTCCAGTGAAAAATCCTCCAAACCTCATCATGTATTAAACAAGAGAGAAACTAACAATGCCAGAAAAGCATGTCCCTACAGCTATCAATACACCGAGTTCAGTACAATATTTTTCACATATTTCTTCACAAAAACAACCCTGAGCAGCAGCACCAAGTGCTCCCTCATTCACACTGACACACACACACATACAGTCACCATCTGTCACGCTGTAACCTCCCCGAGCTCGCTTTCCTTCGCCATCCTGCCAGGACACATGCTTCACTAATGATTCCATAACTTTGTTACCACCTCATAATGGCAGTTAGTAAGCTCTGTAGCTAGATTTACCACTCTGTAATGGACTAGCAGCACCGACTCATCTGCTTGACAGCCTTATTGATTCACCGCACTGTGACGAACAGACCATTTGAGACTGCGTGGTCGCACTGCTGACCTCCACCTGCTCTGGAGCCACTGCCATCACCGTGTCCATCTGCCTCCCCACCTCCTACATGTGAGCGTGCTGCAGTCACAGTCGCGGCTCAACATTTTACTGAAATATGTGTAACCTAAATAAACCAAAGTCTGCTGACAATGAAAGGCAGTCACGTTCAGCTCCACGGCTCTCTGTGTTGATCTGGCTCCAGTGTCCCTGCACACACTGACTGATGTGTTTACACACACTGCTCCACAGTTTCACACCACCTGGGAGAAAGTACCAAAGCAAAGTGACTTGCCAGGGAACCAAAACAAAGCAAAGCCAGGATTTGAAGGCTGAAATGAGCAGGGAATACATGCCAAACTGGCTTTGCTGCAGAACAGTCTCAGATGTTACAGCATTATGGGATGATGCCAAAGTTGCCCTGCAAAGTTCTTATATAAGGAAAAAGTGCATTGTCTTTATACACTTTGAAAAGCCTATTGGAGGACGAGTGAAGGAAGTCTGTGAGGGTTTAAGAGGAGGGAACATTCTCCCATCGCCAAAGGGTTTCCTTTGAATACAGCCAGAAACAGTTCAGCATATGCAGCAACACTGCATGTTTATTTCAACCTAGTGGGAAAGCTCTGAGGGAGGGGTGTCATCCAGAGGAAAAGAGCCAATATGGAGCTCATCTGAGCTGCTCGTGCAGGCTGAGGCTGAGCAGTGAGGAACGAGAGGTGGAGACACAATCAGATTAGAGAGGGATAGAGTGAGTGAAGTCGTAAGGGGTCAACCAGCATTCATACTGACCTTTTGCTTTGGAGATGACCAGTTGGTCCTGCTAGCAGATAATCCTGAGGAAAGCTGGTTTTACCGACTGAGCAATCGTCCCCTCCCCCTACTCACAAACAGTCAATAATACAGCTGCACATGCAATTGTTTGTATAATGAGGTCTGCCTTAATGAGCTATTTTTGAGAGGAGGCCGTGCATGTGCGAAATGCAACGCAAACATTCATAGAGCCCGGTGCAGAGTTGCATATGAATACAAAATCTGCTGCTAAGATGTAATTGCTGTTGTTGAGGTGTTTAATTTTGATGCATGGCCTGAGTGATACGAGTGTTGCATCAGGCTTTTGCTGTACACAGATAATCAGTTTATTTGAAAGGAGGCAGATCACATCAACTTTACTGCGTGCCTGAAACCGAGCTCTTCCATTACGTCATGAATCTGCACAAGTCTGTTGATCTGAGTCTGGCTGTCTCTTGAGTTTAACTAAACTTAAGTCAGCTTAGCAGCTTGAAAGTAAGTCTGTAATTGTAAACAGGGTTGAATAAAACATTAAAACAAAAGCAATGTGCAGATTCAATAGGCAAATCATACAATCTGTAATGTTAGTTCATTTGTGTTTAATAAATGTTAATATTTCTACTTATTCCAGTTTGATCATTGCTATTCATACAGTTCATTAATCTACAACTGCTACATGTTATTCTATTGCTTTTTTAAAAATTGACCTTTAATGCGTGCTACTTACCCCTGTACTTACTGCTGCAACACCAGAATTTACCCTCTGGGGACAATTTCATCTTATCTTATGGAAACCAAAACAACATGTCTCTCTTCCTTTGCTATGTACATTTAAAGGAGTTTAGATATTCACCATGAACACACTTTCCTGAGAACAATGAGCATGCATAGTCAGCACTCGCACTTAAAATGTCTAATCTAAAAACAACACTTATATATAGGCGTCCTTTGGTCGGATGTTACGCCTCAAAAAGTGCACATGTCAAATAGAGACTTCTAAATATTTGTAACAAATTATCTATCATAACTGTATCACAATAAACGACATACTGCATTTATGTATCTTCAATGAGTCTCCAAACAAAGAGACACTGCACACATGTGCAAATTACCCTAAAAAAAATGTAATTTAATATTACAGGAACAAAAACATTGCAGTATTGTTTTAACCTAATATCATTTATCTCTAATTATAAGCAATAATTAAGTGGTCAAAAAGTTCTAAATGCTCAGACTGACTGTACACAAGAGGATTTTTTGCCTAATTTTAGGCCTGATTCCCCACCACCACTTTTCAGGAGGGCAAATCTCTTTTCAAATATGCAAATACCAATTGTTACCTCCACCAAATTAAATGTCCTGTGTCAACGTAACAATTTTACTGCTCACAATCAAGTCAGAGCTTTCACAGTCTTAAATGATAAATATCAGAAATAAAAGAAAATAAAAACATCAGGTGTTTCTTATGTATAACTCCAGGTCAGGCTGCCGTTAACAGATTAACAGTAATAAGTAATGCATCAGTTTATTCCAGGTCCAATGCTGCCATTTGTGAAAACTAATAGGTGTGCTTGACAACAGCATTTTTTAAGTACAACAAACTAATAAATATCCCAAACTCACAATATTTGTAAAATAATGTCAGTATTAGCCGTTAACAATGTTGAGCAGAAGTATCTGTGTATCCTAACCTGCAATAGCCAGACACACACACTTTGACAGTTCAAATAGGACAGCCAACATAAACTAAATAACAAAAAATTACCACCTGTAAAGTGTATAAGAATGCCTATTTAAACTCCTGAGCCTCTTTGAGTGAAACAGTAAGCACAGACCAATCGCAGGGTTTATAGTGTGCCCCCTATGCAGAACTACTCGACTGCCATGTGTTCAAATCTGGACCCAGGCCCTTTGCTGCATGTCGTATGCCGCTCTCTCATCTCCCTCCTGTTTCATCCTCCATCTATTTTAGTTTGCAAATGGCAAAAAGACACCCAGAAATAGAATGCTCAGGCAGCTAGAGGACAACATGGACCACCCTCTGTGTTTGTTTGTTTGTTTTTAAGTCCCTTTAAATCATACGAGCTGCTTTAAGCTCTCACTTCAGTCGATATTAAATGTACAACTACAGACCAGTGTGTGGTCTGGTTTAACTGGCTTTTTATGTTTATGACTCCAACAATTTTTAAAAATAAGTTTTCATCCTTAAAACCTCCAATGTGTGGCAAGCCTTGCAAGATGAAGTGGAAGATGCTTCTTTTAACTGGCTTCTGATGATTTAAATTTGTGCAGGAGCTACATAGGATGTAACATTATGGCGGCAATGCAGACTCTAGGATGAAGAAGTACAGCTGCAGAATTCATGTTTCATGATGTATGCTTCTTCAAAGACCAGTATTTAAACCAAACATGACTGCTAAATGATACATGACTTCAAACATAAGCCTGTGTACTCAGTGTTCTCCTTCTGCATAGCACATTAGTCTTCTCCTGCTTGTTCTCCTGCTCCCAGTGCCTCCTCATCCACTGCCCCTTGTGCGCCTGATTTAGCCAGCGCCTTGGGCCTGCAGCAACTGGCGGTGGTATAGAGGGCCATGTAAATGTCACCGTCTCAGAGGCTGTGCTCTGCAGAGCGTGAAATGAAATCTGGCAGAGTTTTAGGGCCATGTCTTTCCTCACATGGACATTCCTCAGTTTGTGGGTTGTATATAAAATTCCAGAGCATGTTGTGATTACATCAGGACCCCCTACCTCTTTTATGTATCAATTATTTAGGCGCTGGGTCAATGGGGCTGTAGTCGTTTAAATGTGAGGGTTAAATACTTTCCCAACAGGATCATTAATTCAAAACAGATTATTATTGCTGTCATGTGAAATTGGATAGTGCTGCTAATCCTCACTAATCCTATGGATCATGCAGCCATATCAAGATTACTGCATGTTATATGCATGTTTACAAATTACAGGACAAGTGAACGTCATATCCGAGGCACATCTTAGACAGAATTTTTACAGCATCCTAATTTATGCTTTAGGAAGTAAAAGGCTTATACTGTCAGAGCAGGAGGAGACGGGGGATGTGAGCGCTGCATGCTGGCACAGAAGGACGATCAACAGTTCAACTTTTCACCGCAGTTCAACTTCCCTGATTTCCTCTGCAGGGAGGATGGCGGCATATGCTTGACGGCTTTCTCTCAATTAAAATCAGGAACATCAAGGCGCCAATGGCTTTTCTGACGCAATTTTGATTCAAAACAACTGTGTTTTCAGTCTGTTCTGCCTCAGACCATCTCCGCGGGCTCTTGTTGACAGAGATAGGATCAAAGTAAGCTCATGTAGCTGCCCTGTGAGGCTTAAGGAGAGGGGAATTCATCCGTAGATTTATCAGAATTCCTGCTCTGACATTCAATCGACTTGGGCCATCTTTCACCTCATGCTTTCTCTGAGCTGACAGGGGGGCTGTCAGCCTTCAGATGAGCTTAATAAAAACCTCATATTACAGTCTATTCCAAAGCCATGACATCAATTAAAGGCTGTCATCGCAACATATCTACCTTTCCAAATACCCTTTGTTAAAACTGTCCCCTCATGCTTATCACTTCCATTCATCTCTCAGCCCGCCACTTAAAGCCAAGCACTTCCGGACATTTACAAATAGGCCTCTCTACTCCATTTGGAGCTGTACCTTTTACAGCTTATCTTGTGTAACAAGCTCTTAAATAAATCTCCTTGCTTTAAATAAACACGAGCTGAGCTCTAAAAGGCTTCCCTTAATGTTAGGTCACATGACAGTCTGGACCTCCCGCTGAGACAATAAATGTGTGTTTTTATCCCTGAGCCTACTAGATCATATTTAATTAACTGAATTTATTAATTAATGATTTGCAATTCATAATATTTTATTTTAAAATTGCACATTTTCCATGTATCCCTTAAGCCTCGTCAGAGAAATCCCAGCCTCGTAACGTGCCCGGTGTTGTGGAAGCACACTTGCCTATGAGCTCTAAAATGGCTGAATGTAACTGTGAACACTAAATGCTGCGTGACAGTGCCCGGTCCACTCAGAGAGGAGTCAGTGCTGGGAAGATCTTCGTCATGCCCCCTGATTCATCGTCATCCTCCTTCTCTTGTCACAGGCGCTGAGAGGCAGCCAGGCCGGCAGCTACGGGGCGCTGCAAAGGGCTTAGGCATGGAGCAATGCTGGCAGGTCAAGAGGAGCCCTCTCGCTCCAGTGCTAAGCCAGTCCACAGCAAACTGACACTGCGAGCAACAAGCTGCTTCACAATCCAGAGGAAAACATGATATAAGGACAGCCATGCTGGAAAATGGAGGCAGAAAAGGATACTGGGCTATTTCTGAAATAGACATTCATTGTTCTCCCTCTGTGGAGCGTTTCATGGTTAGTGATGAAGTCCAGGACTCCTCTGTGGGATTAGCATGGACCAATGCAGCATGTAATCCAGCATTACTTTCTGTAATTTATCCGATTGATATCTGCTTTGCTGATCACTGGTTACTCTCCCAGTACCAAATCTGAGCAGGATTCAGAGTCTATAAAAGCAAACAAAACAGGCTCTACTACTGCTACTGCTTCACAGTGAAATCTTTATGGTAATGCTGTCTCATCAGATTTAATATACCTGACACAGAGGTCGACAGTGCAGCTTTAAATAATGCAGGGAGTCACGGCAGGACAAAAGCCAGAGATGAGTTGTGAAATTAATAAAACAAACTGAGATAGTTTATTCTTAAGGAAATTGTCACCACGCCAAAAAAGGGCAGAAGGGATTTTAACTAGTTAGAGGACATCATTTCTTTTAAAGGTAGCGGATGTATGAAATAATAGACTCAAGAACAAATTCTGGTGCGTCAGTCTGATAGTGCACTTAGTCAGTAATAAGGAGGTTGCAGGTTCGGGCCCCGCTCTGGCTGTCACATGGTGATGTGTCCTTGGGCAAGACACTTAACCCCAAGTTGTTCCCACTGTCGCATCAGAGGCGTGTAAATGGGTATGAATGGAGTGAATGTGTTAGTTGATACTGATGGACACAGGACAAAGAAACTCCAACCATCAGAGAGTGAATGTGAGTGTGAATGGGTGTGAATGGGTAGATGTGACCTGTAAAGCTGCTTTGAGTAGTCAAAAGACAAGAAAGTACATTATAGGCCCAAGTCCATTTACCAGTTTTACCATTCACCTGGTTTAATGACACTTCAATACATTAAGGACATTCACACTGCTCTAAAAAGCACATAAATTGGCACTGTTCTCTCAACTGTTCCCCGTATACTTCTCTCTCTGTGGACAAAGAAAGCATTGCTTTATGACAGAGGAGAGAAATCAGACGTATCATATGGCACACAGCTGCACCTGTAAAACATAAGAAATATGAAATATCTTGAAATAACTTGATTTTTAAACTATTTCAATCTAGGCCTATAACTCTAATATAGTTGTTTTGCTTTGTATGAATTTATTCTTATAGTATGAATGTCCATTTGTCAGTAATGTCATGTTAGTGTTTCATAGTGGAGTATCAGATGCTCAGATGTATTTTTTGGAATAAGACTTCAAATTAAACTCAGTTTGTAGTCAGCATGTTTCCTTTTTGTGCTTTATGGCGAATTTAAAAAAAATTACATATGCATTTTGAGAGATGACTGTTGTTGATATCCGTATCAATATAAAAAATACAGCTAAAAGTATCAATATCATATTGATTCTCAAAAGTTTGGTATCTCTGACACTTCTGGTGACCATCTCTACTCACTCTAGCTCTGTCCACTGATACAAAACAATACAAATACAAAAGAAATATCAACCACAGTACCTCGATTCCTTGGGCACAACATCCCACTATCCCCTCCATCTGTTTACTTAGAGACTTGGAAGAACTCAACACCAAATGCAAATCACAAAATCAGTACTTATAGCCCTTACTATTACCAAGAAAACAATACTGCTCAACTGGAAAAGCTGGAAAACAAAAAGCACATCACACTGGCTACACCTCCTCACCCGACGGATTTCAATGGAAAAACATTCAGAAACACATGAAAATCAACTCAAATATTTCAACAAAGCATATTCTACAATATTTGATGTAATCGCAGTGCCAGTGAGTTAATGTCACCTCAAATAATAAACCTAGCAGGTTGTTTTTTTGTTTGTTTATCCTCTCAAATCAATACCTCAGCATGTCAACCTTATTTTTGGTTGTCTGTCTGTACTGTTTGGTTTGAATGTACTAATTTGGTCAATAAAGGGGGAAAAAAAAGCTTGTCAAACGGACATCATTAATTTCTATTGTGAAGAAAAATTGATTGTAATGATCCAGCCATAATGAAGAATTACAATTCCATGATAATTGTTTTATTTCAATCACATCATTTGAAGTATCAATCACATTAACACTGCAGTGCAGTGTGGAAACTATTCATTTGAGCACCCCCTTGTTCATCACTTAATATAAATAGAGCTCCAGGAGATAATAAATCCTACATTTCCCATGATGCAGTCCAATGGTCTTTTATTACATAAAGGCAGCTTGGAGTTTATGGCACCAAAGATACTGCACATAACCTTCTTCCCAAAGTAAAGCATTAAACCTCATATTGGCTATTAAAAACACAACTATACAGCCTAATGTTTCTTCTTCCCTCACTCTAAATTATATTGTTTCATAAATGCCAAGTTTTCTTTCACTCGGCCACGATAAATTGATTTGACTTGCATCTGAGTCGTACGGCAAAATTCCTCATCAGAGTCTGGGAGTGGTGAAATGTCAAGTCAATTTGTTCTAGCCGTATGTCACACCTGTGCAGCGTGGAGGCTAAATAAGTTCACATAACAGTGATTATGGCTCATCTCTGTTTTGCCTTATCATTTCAGGCAGCCGTGGTCTGGCTGTAAATACTGCAAATATTGTAATTTTGAATAAATGGTTTGTCAATGTGGCTCAGAAGGAGGGAAACTTGTTAGGATGATAACAGAAGCTATTATCTGATCAAAATACTGGTCACATTGTAAGAGTTCCAATGATCTATATATATTTTTACACTGTTTGTTGACAAGTTCTCAAGATCTATTGATAGTTTCTATCATTATATGTTTTATTTTATTGTTGATTAAACAAATAGATGTCAAATTTGAGATTAAAGCAGTGGTAGTCAGCATAAACCTTTGTGTGCAGCTACAACAAAGACTTCTTAATTATTATCTCTACAAAATGACGTATTCATGTCTCATGAAAAAAAATGAAGCCACAGTGTAAATCCCTAAATGGCGCCAGTGGCAGTTTTTACAATTCTTCAGACAGTTAAGTCTTTTCCAGCTTGTCACGTAAGGCATGGATACATTGAAGATGAGGACTTGAGTTTGAGACTCAGACTTGAGTCACACTTAAGTCGCAGCCTAGGGTGACTTCAGACTTGATTGAAGGCCCGACTCTCAAAGACTCAGACTCAATTCAGGGTTGGAGTATAATACATGTCTAAAACTGCTGAAACCTTCGACCCTGAATAACATTATTTTATATCTATTTCAGAAGTTTTCGGCATTAGTAACTTATCAAAAGACTGGAGCCTTGACTTGTGGCTGTCCCCCAGAGACCTGAGGCTTGACTTGGACTGGCTGTTAAATTTTAAAGATGTTTGGTTCATAAATTCTGCTGTTCAGGTAAAATTTTAATCTTACTTGTCAAAACATCAGAGATGAATAAACAAATATTAGCTCTTCAATGTGAATAATTGTTGGTATCAGGGTCCCTGCTGGTACTGATTGGCTCTGAGTGTTTTCAGAAATGTTACTGAAAGTAGTAATAATCTAATCAACTTAACACAAAAATTGATGCTGAGGGTAGGAGAGGTCTGTTTGGCACTACTGTCTTTGTTGCTCATACACAGTGGAGCATCTGACATCAATAATCCACTATTTGCTTTTTCTGGGTTTCCTCTCCGAGATTGGGCTCAGCAATAATATAGTTGTATAGAAACAGTTGACAAAATGCTGCCAACCTTTCAAAAATAAAAATAATCAGATTTAAACTCCAAATTGGCAAACTAGACAGTCAACTTGTCCATATTGTACAGCAGAGAGAGGAAGACAAGTGTCCCATGAAAACTGTCAATTGTGCACAAGATAAACCTTTGTACCTTTGAAAGGTTACGTCTACATTGAGAATTATAAGACAGGGTTCACTGTCTAAGGAACATTAGGTTTTATACCTGTTGATACAAGCAGTCTTAAAATAAAAAGGTTTTTCATATTTAAGCACATGGCAGGGCTGTTCAATTGTGGCTGAAATCATAATCAAAATTATTTTGATGGATATTGAGATCGCAATTATGAAACACAAGAACTTGATCATTTAACTTAAAACATGCACCATCCGCTTTCATTTAACCTGTGGTAACTGACATCATTTTAACATTAAAGAATGGGCAATACTTAAAAATATACTTGTAAAAAATATTGATACCCCAAAATAAAGCTTATGATAATGTTGGCAAAGGAAAAAATGAGTTTGATATGTCAAGCAGCACAGTAATTTTCTAATCTTGATTACTAAATTTTTAATGGGGGTTGAGATAAACTGCCCAGCACTAATATACGCTATTTAACAGTTCAGAAATGTTCGATGTTTCACAATACAAAAATGATGCCAACATGTTTGAACAAGTTCGGCAGTGCTTGATGACCAAAAACTATAAAAACAAACTGTTTAATACTGTACTGAAACTCTACAACAACTTTTTTAATTTCCAACAATGGACTTAAGAGATACAGTTTATCATTTACAGCAATTCAGCCAAAATATTAGGATAAAAAATGGTCCGTATTTCACAGCTCTGGTTTGCTCAAAAAATGTAACAACTACAGAGCAACATTAGGCGTAAATGAGCTCTTCACTTTTTGTCAAAGGCATCTTTCACTCGACGTTAACTTGCACTGTGACATCAACCAATAATCTTTAGTGCTGCCTGCCAAAATAGTAAGATCCTGTCAAAATCTCCCAAAAAGGAAGCATCAGCCATGCATATCATCTCTGTCAGTCTTGTCTAGACAAGCCGTCCAGACTTTCCTTAAGCTTCAGTCTGAATGCAAATGAGGATCTCCAGCTTCACTGTGTACACGAGCTAACACACTGCGATTTTAAAACATCACTATCCCCTCTGCTGGCTCTCCGGATCTTAGGCTCTAAATGATGTTTGGGTTTGTTCTGCCATATTGGTACTGTTTGGAAAGGCACTTGTGTTTTGACATTTCAAAGGCCTAACTGTTCTCATTTATCAAGTGATGCCCCACACTGTAAAAGAGGAGCTTGATTCTGCTGTGCAAAGCTTTTTACACACTAATTATGTTAATATGACCTATGAAGTTCTGTCTGAGTGTATTGAACAAGTGAACCTGTCATGGAAAATTATTTTTACAACATGACTTCTATTAGGCTTCTTGTGGTAGGAAATAATCAGGACAAGTGTAGAGCAAAAAAAAAAACAATCAGCATCAGGTGACTTTAGGTAAAGTTTCAGTCATGCTACTTTGCGCAGTGATTTCTTTAACTCCTGTTTGCATATATATTCAAAATATAATTACATTGTTTTCTTTTTTTTATTTATAGGTGCCATAAGAGCTGTCAAAGTTAAGTCGTAAAGGCTCTGAATTTATTTGAACTAATGATTAAATTAACACAGGTCACAGGTCTGACTGGGAGATTTTGTGCATGATTTAAAGGGACTGTGAGGAGAATCTATTACCGGTGAAATAAAGACTCTGCTACCCATGAGCACGCGCGGCGACTGTCGTAATGCTGCGTTCCAGTAACCTCGGAACTGGGAGTGACATCATCTTGAAGTCAGAAAAAAACATGCCGAGCTACCAGGCTATTGTTAGCTGTTGTTAGCACGCCCTGTGTTGTTGTTCACAAATATCACATGAAGAATGTGATTATCACTATGGCAGCATCTTTGTAAATATAAGTCTAACAATACGATGTATACAGCTGATATAGAGCGACACACTCCAGTCAGAAGAACAAATAAACTGATTATTACAGGAGCTAAATAACTGTTCACACTGGGGGCATATTTTCGATTGTCAACTCAGGGGGTGACGAGGTTTCACCGAGTTCCCAGTAGGAAATTCAGACTTCGTGGGTCATTCCAGCTGCAGTTTCCTACTCAGAACTTGGAAATTCCTACTTATGACTACAACTGGAACGCACCACAACACGTTACCGAAGCCAAAGCGTGTGTTTGTTGTGTTGTAGCCCGGACCTTCCTCAGAACTCTGCATTGCTTTACAACTTCTTTTTTCAACAACTTACAGGATGCAAAGCGACGAGGTAATGTATCTCTTTCTAGTTACGTAGCAGTAGTTTTTGCTGTGTGACAACAAGCAAGTTTTGAAAAACTTAGTATCGTAGTTTTGTAGCCAGCTATATATTGCTACTTACAGCCTGGTGCTCTAAGACGTGTCCGAATAATATAAATTTGCTCTAGTTTTAATTGTCTTGTTCCCGAAGTTGAGTATCCAGGTCAGTCCAGTCCAGCCCTGTCCAACCCAACCAAGAAGCTAAGGAATAGCATTTATAGATAACCCATTTTGATGCTATAAAACTCATGGATAAGTGTGTATTTCGATCAGGCATACATCTAAAAGTGAGACTTTTTTGCAATAACTTAGAAACTCCTCAGTTCCTTTAAAAGTCTCCTTCACATAGTATTGTTTTAAACTTTGGGTACCCGCTTTGTACTTTTTGTTCTACATAATTGCTTAACTTGATTTATTTTGTAACTTCTGTCATTTAACAATATGAACTGTGTAACCTTAAAGTCACTCCAAATGTGCTCACTATTAGTGACCAACCTTTTTAAAGCAGCAGTGGCCAACTGTCTCCTGCAACGGTTCCCAGCTGGAGACCCAAAGGTGGGACAGTGGGGCCTGTGGTAAATGTGGTAAAAAACATGACGGGCAAACATCCATCCATCCACTATCTATACCGCTGATCCCTTTCAGGGCTACAGGAGCTGGAGTCTACCCCAGCTGACATTGGGTGAGAGGCAGGACACACCCTGAACCAGTTGCCAGCCAATCCCAGGGCCACATATAAAGACAGACATTCCTTCACCCTCATATCTAAGGGCAAATTGCAGTCACCAGTTAACCTAATGGGTATGTTTTTGGCCTGTGGGAGGAGGCTGGTGGGGCCTTGAGTGAACCCATGCATGCACTGGGAGAACATCCACACAGAGAGGCCCTGACTGATGCTGGGATCAACCCAGCAACCTTCTCGCTTTAAGGCATGAGCACTACCTGCTGCACCACTATGCCACCCCACAGACACACATTGACGTAAATTTCATTTAACTCCATTTTTTTCTGATGTTCTGTACATTTCAGTTCCTCTACTAAATATCAGTACTTGAGAACAAAGCTGAAATACACAGAACGGTCCATGTGGTGGGTCAGTTACTTGTTGTTTGTCTTGACAACTGCAATGTTACAAAGCAACACGCACGTTCGCCTCCCTCACATACGACACAACAAAGTTTATTTCAATCATTTATGTCAAAATGTGAGACTGGTTCGAGTTTCTGTTGCAGCTGTTTACTCAAGACTAATGTAGCTACGGCTAAATCTTGACCAAAAAGTCTGGGTGAATGTATTGTCTGATTGAGAAAAGTTGTGTTAATAAAGTCATGTTGAGCTGAGTAGATTATTAAAATGATTCCACCTGTCTCCACAGTGGTTAACACCAGTTATTTCATTTCTTTATCAGAGATTGGACTGAGAGGACTAGCTCCTGAAGCAAAGGTTCATGTATAATCCATTGTGATTCTACTATTAAACTACAAATCAGCTGCTTATAGATTTTATAATGTGGCTATCAGTTGTGCAGGTGACCATACACATTACATACCCAATTTAAAGCCTTGCAGAGAGAGTGTTATCTCTGGGATGAGTTTCCCCAGAGGAACAATTTCTCCATTCAGCCCATCACCTTCAGTGGAGAATATCTGAATACACCACTATCAAAAAGACTGTTAATGCAGGCAGTCAGTAAGCACAGAGTTGGTGTTTAGAAAGGCAGCCATAATGAGATGTGGGCACTATCGCTGTGCACAGAAGTACAGTCACACTTGAAAACTGCTTTGCATTCAGCCGCTGATTCCAGCTCAGAGAGGGATATGCATCTGTTCTCCGAGGGGAGAGGAAGTGTGTATAGGCAGTCCTCCCCAGCGTCTGGCTAAAGGCCTCCCTGGTGGATTATGTTACCCAACAATGGCTGTGGCCTTTCACAGTCAGGGCATGCTCCAAAAGCTGGAAGGCATACAAACACGCCTCTCTTCCCCTTTACCCTTCGCTCTCCCATCAGAATTGACATTGTCCCCCTGGCGAACGCAGGTCTACAGTATGTCTTTATGTAAACAAATGGGTGTCCTAGTTTCTGGTGAAAGGCCAATAAAGAAAGAAGACTATCACACCAAAGGGTTCCAACTGAGCATGCTGTGGCACAAATGGCATCACACACAGACAAGCCCCAGTGTCACTGTGTGTTTGTGAGGACAAATAAAGATGGCTCTAAGCGTCTCCTTGCTAATGAGAGATGGACAAGACAGAAGGCTCAACAGGGCGGTTGAATTATCATGATATGATAAGACATACTGCAAACCTCAGTGTGTTCATGGTGTGTGTAGAAACACAAACACTATCAGCCAAAGAAGAAGCCTGAGGCAGAGACTCTTGTACGTCCTGCAGGCACGAGGTGACGGCTTAACGGTAAACAACGCTCTTTAACAAAACTTTGAAAGCTGAATTTAAAAGCTGCTGCTTACAGAAATCCCTCAGCAGATACTATGTATTGATCTATCTACTCGACTTGACCCGGCTCTACTCTACTCGTCTTGTGCTGCTTTTCCATTAGCCCCAGTCGCCTGCCCAACGGGGTGCAGTGTCGCTGTAAACAGCTGAGCGGCACTGCGGTGACGTCATTTCAAGCGCGACACAACAATCTGTGGCTTTTTGTCAAAAAACAAGTAAAAAAGGAAAGCAGAAGAAGGCTGCAGGTGGCAAGAAGAAATACCCCTTGAGAAGCACAGGAGAAATTTTGGAAGCTATACAACAGAATGAAGCCGAGGATGAGAGCAATCGAGCTGCAAAGAAAAGACGTATGAGGGTAAGCTAATGGTAGCTACCGCTAGCATGCTAGGTCGTCGCGCTCATGACTCAATGATGACGACATTGTCTCACCAATCAGTAGCCAGCAGTCGGTGACATCAATTTTTAGTATCGACTCAGCTCGCTTGGAACCAGAGCGGAGTAGGTACTAAAACTAGCTTGTTTTAGGAGGTACCAGGCCAGTGGAAACACGCTGCAAACTGAGTAGGGCCGAGTAGAGTAGGGCCTAGGCGTGCTAGTGGAAAAGAGCCATATGCGTTAATGATGGGAAATGACTGGTGTTTAGATTTTGGCTTTAAACGTTCATGAAAACAAGACTCTTGCTATAGAAGCTAAACATGGGGCCACAGATTCAGCAGGACAGCAAAGTGAAGCTGGTTTGCTGAGTGAAATGTGGCTAAAATGAGCATTTTCTGCATTGGCAGCCTGCAGTCTTCCTTCCTGGTTAACAGCCACGTCTGTACTAAATATACTTAGTTGTTGCTTTGTTAAATGGTTATAAATGAATTTAACCTGCCATCAAGCAACTTCCCAAAAATGTCTGGATCATGACATTTGGGAAGCATGACATTGGATTTTTTGTTAAGATCCAACATGCTGATATTTTTAAAGTTATTTCACCAACACCCACATTGATATCAAAATGGAAATGACTGAAAACAGGTTTGTTTGATTACATCCTAATTATAAGCCCAACTAGAACTAGCTTTACCTCTGCTTTAAGACCTTATGAAGAAAATCAGCCCTTGTTTGAGCATTATTCTCTTAATTGATACAAGAACATGCCTATCTTAATGCTGTATATGTGTACTTAATATTGGCTGCAAATCTAAAATGGACCCATTTATAAATGTTAACTAAATTATCTGATGATACCCATATCAGTAAAATTGTGTATCAGTAATGTTTTTTAAATATCAAATAATTACATTATTGCTATTATTTCTTCCACAATGTATGCAATCCTCAGCATTCAAAGATCAGTCCCTATCACTCACACTTCTGTAAGCCAAATGGGAGCACTGAGGTATTTTGGCTACTTCTCTGTGTCATAGTTTACATTATTGGCTCTGATACTAAATTAAAGTGCTCCTGGTTACATTTTCTCTCATAAGTGATGGTAGGTGGGTTTACACAACAGATACACTAGAAGTCGTATCTAATGATGACTGTATGGTAATGGAAAGAAGATTTGATTTTTAAGGAGTTACTCATAAAACCTATAAAAAACATATTGTCCCCTTAAAGTTTTGGAATTTGACAGTACTCTGGGGGCTGAATGGGTGCCTGTAGAGATCCTGATGTGACCAATGGACTGCATCTCATCACTGGTTCAAATCCAAATGTATAACCACGCTGCTCCTATAAAAACTATTGTTGCTATCCTTTTCATCCTCTGCATTCCATTTGTAGGGCAGTATGTCAGCCCAGCAGCTGCATATAAGTAGACTTAAAGTAGATACTAGTAGCAGGCAGATGGACCTGAACTTTAGGACTGTATCACTTAAAATAAAAACAAGAAGTAGTTTGACCGTCTTGTTGGGCGGGCAGATGCTGTGCATGGAGTTTTTGCAAAATATAGATGTATTCTTAAACAAGATACAAGTTCAGGCAGTATCATTCATACAGATATTTTTTTTAGCTAAATAAAGTGGAATGTGTACTCGTGTAGACAGATGCTACATGTGACCAGCCATATTTATTGATTTCTCTTTGTCTATTTATAGCCTACTCCAAGGGAACAACATTGCAAAGCAGACATTTTTGCATTATCTTATCTAAAAGTACAGCATAAATCTGTGCTACCTTTTGCAATAGCAACACAAAGTACATAAGATGACTGTAAAATACTGAGCTGCTGCCCTCAAACCTCAAGCCTTTACAAATCTCTGCACTGAAACAATCCTTCTTTGAGCTTCATCAAGCTAATTTTTTAATTATCTATCTATAAAAAGACACATATACAGTATCATCATTAAACTAAAAGATACCGAGATATGACTTCAGTATTGTTTGTTTTTATTAAAGCTGCTGTATGTAATACAGTTACCTGTCAAAATCTTATTATTGAAGCCACATGGGAGATCATTAGACATCTGTCCCCTTTCTTTGCTCTGTTTTAAGCCTGAAGGAAATCTAGCAAGGGACGCCCACTTTACAGGGCTCAGTTCAGGGACATTGTTCTACTAAGATTTATGTTCTTGTTACATCTAAACAAGCTTTAGTTGATGTTTTGATCGGACAGGTAATGTTACAGGTAATGTCTCTTTTGTGGCTGCAAATACATAAAATAATGTTAATGGCAGCTAAAAACACAAACACAGTGGATAAGTTGTGCATAAGGAAAAGGGAGCAGAACCATGGAAAGAGAGAGGGGGAGTAAAGCGTCCACTGCAGTCTCAACAAAAGTGTATGCACTTGTTTTAAGTAGGGCAGCAACAACTAATTGATTAAATCGATAATCAAATTCATTGTCAACTAATTTGACTATCGATTTTCATCGGCAGCGAATCGCGGGTGCTTTGGTGCATGACATTGTAGCTTACAGTCAGTTAGTTAGGAGGAGATGAGCCGGCTCTCTTGCGGTAAGCGACTGTGAGAGGTGTGCATGTGCACTAGCGACTGTCAATGAACATAACAACATGCAGAAGGATTCACAATGGCGGCGTCCATGGCAGCATCACTTAACGAACAACCAAAAACCTCCAAAAGCTGGGAGCACTTCACGCTAAATAAAGCAAAGCAAACGATCACTTGCAAACATTGCAAGGCCGACTTCATCTGGCATGGGGGCACGACCTCTATGAAAGAGCACTTGCTGAGAAAGCACGTCGGCGTGTTGGAGACGGACGAAGACTCACCTCGGTATAAAGATTATTTTTGTTTGTTACATGCAGCAGCACCTTATTTTATTGAATACTTTATAGACAAGACTGCTATTACTTTGCCTGCTTTGTTTCAAGAAAAAGTAAGTTTGTGAGCATTTATTTGAACAACATGCAAACAAGTCTGTTTATGTACTTACAGTTTTGCACAGTGAGTCAAGAAAGAAAAAAGCTGTAATAGAATATTATTACTGAAGGGAAAATGCTTTTTATTGTCTTTATTGTTGTTTAGAAAATACCTAAAACAACTTTAAGCTAAATTGTAAAAGACATTGCAAAAATGTGTCATTATCCGATTAATCAATTCATCATTTGAAAAATTGCCCGATTAATCGATGATGAAAATAACCGTTAGTTGCAGCCCTAGTTTTAAGTGTTCAAAAAGGTATGGTCAAGTTTTATTATTGTGTGTGATGCAGCTTCAAATGAACAAGCTATTATGTTCCAAACTTCAGACTTTGTAGTAACCCTGAATATGGCAGGAAGGCAGTCATGAGATATTGTCAATGTCAAATTATTTATGCAGCACATTTAAGACAGCCTTTTTGATAACAAACAACACTGATAACAAAAGGTATCTAACCATTTAAATCTGACACAGAGTGGTATCTTGGTAATCATCTTAAACTACCTTGATCTGAAACAAACAAATATGTTTTCTCACACTCAAAGTGACATGATCTATATTTTCACCGCTTCAGTTCCCACACAACACGAGAGTAATGAGTTTGACCCCTAAATAGATTGTCTTTGCCAATAAAGTGGGACAGCTACATCTTTATGTAAAAGTAAAAAAAACAGATAAACCCTAGTGAGCAGCAGAAAGTGATTTTTTACTCAGACTAAAACTCCTAAAAAGGACAGATAATCTCAGAGGATCAGGATTAATAAATTCAGTCAAGCTCTACAGTCTGTTCATTCAGTATGGGTTACTATCAGGCAGGACACAGTGGGAAAGTGTCACACACACGCTCCTCATGTATTCCTGGTTGACTGCAGGCTTTACAAAAGAAGCTCAGCTCTCTGTGAGGCTCACAGTTTGGAGCACGGAAACATAACTTTCTCCTCCTGCTTCCCTGAGGTGGCACAACAGCTTTGTTCGCCTTCCTTTGTGGAAAAAAAGGACCCCGCTGGAGAGAAGCTGGAGAAATTAAATTGGCCCGCTGTCAGCTCCTATACAACCCACCTCAGCTGCTACAGAAGTGCACAGGCTACAATTACAGGAGTGCTCGAAGAGTCCCCTCAAGTCAAACTAGCGTGTGTTATCAGTGCGAGAGAGACGCCTCTGAAACAGAAGGTGTCCCGTTCTTGTAAGAAAACCGCCGCAAAGAAACAAGACGTGGAGGGACCGGGACATGGCAGCTCCGCACGGTGAAACAGTGCAGTGTAATTAAAATTCAACAAAGTAAAAGAACACTGCCTGGAGCAACGGCACATCTGAGAATATACCGCTACAGCTGACTCATCATCGCTGTCGTCCACAAGCATCATTACTACATCATGACTCCTGGCCTCGCCTAATAAAACCTGAGGGGGACAAGCTATGAGTAACAGCTATGTCATCACCGTGCATGGCAAAATCTTCTCTGCCGTCATCATCCCTTACTTTCAATGTAAACCCTTGGGGGGGTTAGAAAGCAATATTTGTGCCACGGCTTGTCTTCGCCTCCTTCATCTCCCCTTCAGGCTGCTTCAAAAATCTGATGGCCCTTTCATAATTTCATTTTAATTTCAGGCTTCAAAGACAGAGCGCACAAACAAATCCATTTGGAGTGGCCATGGCTGACAACACATTTACATCCAGGAAGCATTATCAGAATAATTACATGGCAAATAGAGGCATGCTGAGTATAGAGGTAGTGTGAAAAATAAACAGATTTTAAAATATTCAAAAGCTCTTATCACTGCTCGAAAGCTTTTTAATTTTCCACAGGGCAGTCTGTGGGAAGCTGGCAGCTGAGGCAGTGTTTACAGGTATTTCTAGCAGAGCAGATCTTGTTGTGTTGTAACTTGTGTAAAACACACACAGGAGCAGCATACGCATTATTCACTCAACTAAGTGGCGGTCTAAAAAGTACCACTGACATGTGAAATGAATAAAACTGATTATGTCCTCATTGCGGGCCTGTTAATGGGTGGGATTTTTTACACAGCAAGTGAACACCTCGTCAAAGTTGATGTGTAAAAGCAAAAAAAACCTCAGCAACACAACAGTTTGAGCAAGTTTGACAACTGCCAAAAGTGTTATGATTAGACCACTGGATCAGAGCACCTACAAAACTGCAGCTCTTGAGGGGCGTTCACAGTCTGCAGTGGTCAGTATCTATCAAATTTGGTCCAGCGAAGGAACAGCGGCAGGGTCATGGGTGGCCAAGGCTCACTGATGCGTGGAAGGAAGGCTGGCCTGTGTGGTCTGATCCAACAGACAATTACTGTTGCTCAAGTTGCTGAAAAAGTTAATACTTGTTTCAAGAAGAAATATGTCACATAGTGGTCATGCTGTTATGTCTGATCAGTCTTCATCGATACTATTTTTTTTTTGTTGTGACTGAGATCAGGGCTAGGTGATATAGGACAAAAATTTAATCTCTACATCAGAGTCAGAAACTATGTTTTGGATTAGCTAGCCAAGGTGGAAGGAAGATAAATAAAAAAAATCACCAGTCAAGCTTATTTTTTACCCACCAAAACATCACTTTCTTTTTGTGTCACAGATGTTCCAATGTACTCAAGATGGTCAATTTTCATAGAGATGCATGCTACCTTAACCATGATATCTGTATCTAAAGATGTTGGCCAAAATATCTGTACACTGGTATCGACCAATATTGAATTTTTTGCCCCCTTTATTTGCAGCAGATATATCAGGCGTATCTACTGTAACATTGGCAGAATACATAAATGTACCATAATGATTCACTTTATCATCACTGCATGGGTACATTTAATAATCAAGCATTACATTTTTTCAAGTGTGAAATGTTGGTTTTGTTGTTTTACATCTGTTGCCAACACAAAACGGCTTTCACATTGCAAGCAACAAGTCAGTTTTATATTGGTTTAAATCATATCTCACTGACAGAAACTTTTATGTGAACATGATGGAATGCCAGTCAGGACTCTACAATGTGAACTGTGGCGTCCCTCAGGGTTCAATTTAAGGTCCAACACTTTTTAATATGTATGTGTTGCCTTGTCATCAGGAGACACGGTATCAACTTTCACAGCTATGCTGATGACACGCAGCTTTATATCGCCGTGTCTCCTGATGACACAGGGCCCATTGATGCCCTTTTTAATAGTATTTTAGATGTCAGGTCTTGGATGGCAGACAACTTTCTTCTATGAAGCATCATTTAAATTCTACGGCCCTCGTCTGTGGAACAGTCTACCTGGAGACCTGAGAGCAGCACCTACTGTTCATATTTTAAAAAGCAAACTTGAGACCTAACTTTTTAATCTAGCTTTTAGCTAATTATATTTATAATTATTATTATTACTCTTATTATTATTATTTAATTGTATACTTGTATTAACCCACTTAATATGTTTTATTCTTCAATTTCAGCTGAGAATTTTTGTTTGGAATTTTATCATCTGTTTATTGTCTTTCCACTATCTTACTTTAGTGCATTTTATCTTATTTTACCATATTATATTTAAGATTATATTTCATTTACCTATTAATTTTCTTATAGTATGCTTATTCGTTTATTTTGATCTAATTTCTTATCAGGATTTTTTATTGTTATTTTAGTCTTAGCTCCAGTGAGCCCTCATTTTTAACGAAAGATAGCGTTTCCTCAGTCCTCGTACTCTGTTTTCTGTTAGAATCTCTTCATCATGTCTTTGTATTTGTGTGTAAGTGAGTGCGTGTGCTACGGCTGGGTATTTCCAGCAACCCCACGATACGATACGTATCCCGATACTCAGGCCACAATACGATACGTATCCCGATACATATAAATTGTGAACACTGGCTGCACTTGTAACAGAATTCCCAGCAACTTTTATTTTTTATTACAAGAAAAAAAAGAACAAGGTTGAGTTTTAAATGGCTCTACAACTTAAGAACTTTAATTCAGGTCCCCAAAGATGGTAGCCAACTAAGTTTAAGTTTGGAAATGTGTTTCATGATGTACAGTTTGGCTTCTACTTTGAACTGTGCCATTGTTAATATTACCCAAAGAGTATTTACAGAACAACAACTGTCCAAACATTGAGGCCGCATCGATTCTGTAGAATCCGTATCGATAAACGTATCCCCAAGATGTGCATGACGATATTTTGTCGTATCGATATTTTGAGCACAGGCCAAGCGTGTGCTGTATGTGGGTTGCGAGGGTGGGGGTTGAGGGATGAGGCGGGGGTGGGTTGTATTTTTCATTGTATTCAATTTTTTTAACTTTTTATTAGTCTACTTTATTTTCTTCATTTCTGTGTGAAGCAGTTTGTGCTACAAAATTTTAGTATGAAAAGTGCCTTGCAAATGAAGTTTGACTGATTGATTGATTGATATCAACTTTTCTGTGTTTAAATAACGTTTTACTTTTAGTGGATCTTTTTTTGATTGATTAGGTCTAGTATTTATCTTGTGAACCAACATCCACATAAAAAACCCTACTCAAAAGACATAGAGTAACCCCTCACCTCAATTAAACATATAATATCTATCCTAAAAATTCAGTATTTTCCAGCCCTACCTGACATATGTGAAAATAAAAGGGAGGGAGGGACATTACCTTATCTGATATCTGTTAAGGTCGCTAATAAAGCCGAGCATAAGGTTGAGAGTCCATCATTATCTGACAGTCAAAGAGGAAAAGGCAGCTAATGATTGCTCCAACACTCGTATGAAGCCGCTGCAGTCAGTCATGCCAGCAAGAAGCAAGGGGTCCCTAATGGGGGGGATGGGAGCAGAAGCCTGCAGGGGCCTGGTCTTAAACAAGGAAAGCTTGGGTTTAAGGAAGTGACACAGGCAGCGAGTGATGATCAACAGATTGTGAGGATGTGCTCTGCTTCTTTCAGATAAGGTAATGCAAAAATGACTGCCTACAATGCTGTTCACTTGAAGCAGGCAATAATAGAGGATAAAGACAAAATCATTAAAATGGCTGGTCACATGGAGCACCTAAACCCACTTTTGGAGGACTGGTGTGACTTGTTACGTTCAGTCAATATTTTCACAGCCCTATCGGTTTGATCAGCAGGAGGCATTTGGAGGTTTGAGGCGCACTTACGCACTATCAAATTCCATTAAAAATAGAAATGGGAGGAAAATAAGTGGGAAAAATGCTTAGATAATTGCAATATAAACAGTTTTAATTGGCTTGAATTTTCCTTTTTTTGTTAATTAAAGCATTACTATTTACATTTTGGTTGTGATAATATTTTATTTATCAACTATCTATTTCCACTGGATCCCCATAAAGCAGTAACTATTCCGTCCTATGGTCCATCATACAGTTAGGTAAAACAAATTTTGACATTTTGTCTGTTTAACTGGGATGGGAATTAAAGTCATAGTTTGGGTTTTCTGAAGTAGGGTTGCTCGATACCTATGGCACCAGTAAACACAATTACCATTGGAGCAACTTGCAAGCTTTTTTCCGAGGGGAGTTAGCCAGGTCTGATCACTAGGCAATAAAAAGCAGTTGTAGTTTCACTGTTCATCAATAAAGCATCTGTGTTTGAAACTATTTTGTGATGTGATGTATGGGATACATATCCCTCCACCAGTAAGGCACTGCTGACCTCTCATTGGCTGTTCAGGTCAGAGTCCTGCAGTGGAGACAGGTGATGGTCACTGGAGCACAAACTGATATAACTCAAACTCTATAGAGATTACAAAGACATGTTGCTCCTCTATCCATCCCTGATGCAAAATCAGGCAAAAGAAATGGTCAAAATTCCAGTTTCACTTCATTTTGCCATGTGACGTAGACCGTTGCCAACTTTGACTTGTAAAAATGGACATCAGCTTTAGGCTCTCTGCAAAGACAGAACCCTAACCCCACTTGAATTAAGACAAAATATCCCTTGAGAAAGATTTTACTGATGCCAGTGCCATTATCAATTCTAGGTATTGATCTTATTCCTCTGTATTGATTTCTGCTGACATTCTGTATTGAAAAAATGCTCTGTGTCAACAACATCAAACACATGACACTCCTTACATTTAATACCATGTGGCATCAACAAATGTTCCAACATGTTTCCTTCATGGCAAAAAGATGCAGCCAAACACACGTTTTGCTTTTTGTGTAAATCCAAACCACATTTCCGCTTCCTCTATCTCCCATCAGCCATCACCACATACTTAACTCTGGTTGTCGTTCATGCTGACTGCCTCTTGTGAAAGTGTGACATCATTGTTTTGCAAGGCGCACTTAGTGTAAACACATAAAACTGAGATTCTGGAATATAAAGGCAAGCGGCTTAGATTCTTCAGACAATCAATATTCAGTTTCAATCCCTGGCAGCTATATAAATATTTATGGTAAGTTATTCTAAATAAAAGCTATTCTACACTTTTGTTAATTTGGCCCTGACAGTAGGAGCAAGACAATTAAGAGCTTCTATGTAACCAAATTTCCTTTTCCCTCATTAGAATTCTCATTTCATTTTGCTTAGTCGCCTTCTTTATACTTACTTGACCCCTCAGCCTTAATCCTTTCCCATCCTTGACTCTGCCTCGCCCAGGAGTCAGACTAACAATTGCATTATTTTCCCAACTGGCTCTGTGCACTTTTACACACACAACAATAATTACAGAGGCTATTATAACAGCATGTAATTTCCATCTTACACCAGGAGCCATTAACACAGCTTTGTTCTGGTGTACCAACTGGTTGTGCATTAACATAAGACAAGTGATCAATTCATATAGCAGCTGGAGTTAGTCAGGAGGGTCATTCAGTGATGTGCTGCTGTTCGTTTGCGGCGACCATACTACTTGTGGCTGCGTTTTAATGACCTGAACCACACAGTGCCTGCTGTCTGTATGTGCAGACTGCAGACCACAGGCATCAACAAGCCAGGGTTTCCAAGGGTGAACCATGAAAGCCTAAAGCACAGACTCCTAAAACAGACTATAGAAGCGGAGTGCGGTGCCATGGAGCACATTAGTGCCATGTTTGCAGCCTGCCAGGCTCCAGAAGGCAGATGTGGTCAGATTAACACCTTACAGCCTTGGATGTGGAGAGTGATACAGTGGCACATGTTTGGCTTCTGGCTATTGCAGCATCCTGGCCCCACAAGTGGCAGCAGGCTGTTCAGATCGCTGTCCAGTGTGGAAAAAACAAGCGTTTGTTGGGTATTTTTTCACCTATCCAAATTGAATGCCAAAGACGCAATGGAAAGGCGGTAGTGCCGTCAAGCCGCACGGAAGAGGTGACTAGATACTTCACTCAGGGCAAAAGACAGAGACGAACTACACGGCAAAATGCATTCTGAAACAACTTTGCCAAAACGACTGATCAATTTTCTTATGGTGCCTGGGCTTTGAGAAAGTTATGGACATGTGCGCAATGACTGCACACTCCGTCAAAATTCGGCGTGAGGCTGCACAATGAAAGGAAAAGTGTGAGCCTGAGCATGTTTTGTTACAATAAGGTGAATATGTGACAATGTATGACAAGTGCAAGCCAATTCCCACTGCGGAATGAATGAATCGAGAAAACAATTTGCGCATTTGCACCCTTACCTTGTCAACACAGGAGACAGTCCGTGCGGGAATCGCCTCGAAAGTAATCCTCTGAATTGAGATGAAATTGCCTCTGAGTCTGGTGAATATAAACCAGTCGGTGTTGATCATACAGGACGTCACTTGGATGGTAGGGTCCCACACACTGTAGTATCTTTCTGTATCGCTCCGTCTGTGGGCTGCAGAGGCATCACTGAACGTATGAACCAGCGCTTCACATGAATGGAGGGAGGGAAAGTCCGACATGGAGTCTGCTGGGTGGATTCTCCCACGGGCCTGGAGTCACAAGTCAACAAGGATACATTCTCACATCATATTACAGAGAAAGTGACCGTGTTGATCATAAAAAATGTCGTACTATAAAAAAATCTAATGGCAGGTGATGAAGTTACTAACAGAGAGGCTTATGAGGGTAAATAAAGCCAAATAAAACAATATTGAACCGTTTAATGGGACCACAAGTGCAGTTAATTTACCAATAATTACCTCGTGCGTGTAGCATGAGATGTAAGCTAAGAGGCTAAAGGGTAATAAATGCTAATCTACCTCAAGCTTCGTGATTCAGGGTGACATCATAATTAGCATGCCACACTCAACCGAAACACGCATATTCATATATTATCAATCACATTTAAACATCAAAATGTATGTATGTCGCACAATTGCCTTATCAGTAGGCCTACTGAAAAACCTTTCTGGAAGTTTCCATGGTGCCTTTCCACGACATCTCCAAGAAAACCAAGCCAATTCGTTAAATTGGAAACACTGATACAAGTGCTTAAATATTAGGCTATTACTATCATTTTTCTAAAGTCAAGTTAAAAAATATGTATGATTTGACTGTCTGGAAAGGAAACCTGATAATGACATACAGTATTAAATGCTAAGAAGAGAAGGTTCAGTCCGGGCTAACTATAAATGGACAAATAGATTTAAAAGCATTTGCAAGTATCCGGGTTTAAATTTAATTCTAAAATATGTACTACGAGGTACAACTGTTAGGATCGTGCTTTCATGGAATGAATACAGCTTAACATGTGGGCAAAAAGCGCCAAAATCCCTTCCCCACTTCACAGAAAGCCCACCATTGCTTGGCCTTGGTACCATTTCCAAACCTAGGACCAAGCCTACAAGACAACCAGCTCTTCACCCTTGTTCCAACAAGAAACCATATGCTTTCTACTACAACAAGAAGGCTTATTAGCTTATTAATTTTGGGAGCCACCAAAATTCAACAAATGCATAACAGGATATGCAAAAAAAACAAGTTGTTCATTGCTGTAAAGGTTGCTTAGCAGGCTTTTTAACAAAAATTACAAAACCAATTGGTGTTAATAAAGAAGTGGAAAAAGTATGAAATAATTGGCTTAAAAAGCAAGAAGACCATTGACGTAAATAATGGTCACAATTGGCAATTTAAATTCCTGAAATCCCCAAGGTGTAGGTGTCAGACAAAGTGACTGATTGCACACAGCATTAATAAAAAGTAGCCTGAGATAATAAAAAGTAGGGTGAGATTTTTTTTATTTCAAACACTGCATGCAGCATACAGTAGTAAATCAGTAAAGTGATATAAGGTGCTGTTTTGTCTACATGGGAACCTAAATCAGCACAAAGCAAAAGTTCCTTAAAGGCACTTTTGTTTTATTTTAGTGATGCTGGTGAACATTTTTCAGCATTTTATAAGCTAGTGAAACATGATTAAAATGCTTGGCCAATGCACAAAACACAGGTATTTGCTATTTGCTTGAGGAAAAGGTACATGTTTGGATTAGTTTTAAAGACACTTGTAGCATCCTTTTATCAAAATTGTTGTTATATTTCGCCCCTGCAATCCTTTATCAAAATAAACTCATTTTATCTGCTTTTGTAAATTGCAACTATCTCAGTTCTATGGTACTTGAATGGTATTATTATGTGGCATATTCAGTAAGACATTCTCTCCAAAAAAATACATTTGTACATCACAGAGCATGCAGGCTTACACAGACTTCACAAGTCACTCTCTGTCTCTCCCTCTTGCAGTGATGCTGATGAAAGACTGGAGGCGTCTCTGCTGGGGAGGGAGGAAGAGGCAGCCGTGCCTCTGTTCCCTGCATACTTCAATGGCATACTTCTAACAGCAGCAGCTACTATTGAATACTGGCATGTGTGACTGATCCAGCTTTCAAGTGATAAGGTAAATATTTATGGCAGTACTTTGATTTAGATGTTCCTCTGCATAAAGAAATGTCTGCAGCGAGACACTATCAAGGGTTTAATAGTAGCCTGAAGCGTTTCCATCAGCCAGCAATCAACAATTTATTGGTGGCAGTCAGTCAATACAGGCATTGCCTGAAAGTGTCGTTGAAATCAATATTCCCTTGTGGCACAACACACATCCCAGCGAGACGGAGAGGGAGAGAATAATCTAGAGCTACAATGAGCGGCCACACTTTCACTGTATGCAAATAGAATTGATCGTTGCCAGTGGAGCGTTATAAATGAACTGGAGCAGAAATGGATTTGTACAATTTATGTCACAAAGCACACTGTGCTAATTTTGACTAAGTTAGTGGGGTTTAACCTTTTCATGCTCCTCTTTGACTTTATTAGTCAATGTAATGGTTTAATCCTGCCTGACACAGCATGATTACTGATTTCTGATCAGAGAACACTAAAAATGTCACCCTAGGCTGACTGCAATAAATCTTCAGAAGCTGTCCCTTTAGAGCAGGAAAAACAAGGTCCTTTACCCATAGGCATAAACATGGAGGCATGTTCAGCATCTGTAAGGTTCATATTCATGCGTGGCGTCTTTAAAGGGACTTGTGCTGCAGCAGTGGGTCCCTCAGGAGGAAAGTGTGATCTCATTTGCGTCACAGCATCTTACAAGTACAGTACACCCATGATGCAAGCCTGCACATAAAAAGAAAAGATTGGCTCTCAAAAAAATCAGTCTAGAAGGAAAGAGAAAGAAAAATACACAGAACAACAAACCAAAGATCCTTTAGGCTTGTTAACAGCCCATTTTAATAACATGGAAATGTCATGCATGCTAAGTGAAGATGAAATGAAAAAAATGTTTGCAATTTACAAGAATGGCAGAACAGAAGCAAATTAGACTCAAGACTATATAGGCTTTTCTTTCCCTGTGCATTTTATTGAAGCTCTTTCAAATCTATTCTCCAGCTTAATCCAGTCCGGGTTTTACCCCTCTCACCGGCTCAACATGCAACAGCCAGCTATCCATCAATAATTCATAGTAAAGGAGGTAGTAGCAAACATATGAAAGATGACACAGAGAGTGCAAAGTAACTGTGAAATGATTCTGTTGTCATAATAAACATTAAATCAATCATAGACAGCTGTCTAGAGCTCACAAGTGTCATTTTCCCTCTAAATACATAATGAAGGAGCCTTTGCAGTGAATATTTTGCATGCTTCCCACATTCATTCAAGTCATTTCCAGTTCTTCTATTAGCAAAGAGCTCAAACATATTGAATTACACAGAGTAATTATATGATGGACCACTGTGCAGCAAATTCATTTTAATTAATCACATTTGTGGTGTTGACGGATGAATCACAAGCATTATTAATGTAAATTATTAATCATTTCTCACAATTAAAAATTCTGCTGATGCTGCCCTGCAATGACAGCCTTGGAACAACCACAGGCTTAATGAACATGTTGAAAAATTGGACCGAACATCAAAACACAAGATCTCCTTGCACGTGGGGATGAATATTGCATGTTTGTAAAATAGGATACTGAATTGCATAACTTCTCTATTAAAATTCATATACATTATTTACAGCAAACTAGTTATTCCAGCCGATGGCACCCCTGTTTATCTTTCTGAAGTGGAACAAGTATGCAAATATTGTAGTGTGCAAAAAAACAGTTTGTCTGATAAAATGTTATTCAAGTAGAGCTACAATGCATACCCTGTGAATCTTCTTTACAAAAAGTAAAATGTATTTTATTTTAAGTGTCCTTTTTTAGAATATAATGAGGATGTGATAATAATAAAACCTATTAATATCATAAAGCCTGTAGAGTTTTGCCCCGAAATGTACAAAACAAGGTATTAAATGTATCAGTTGAAATATATTTATTATGCTTGGGTTTACCGTTTGACACAAGCCCACTGTTTTTTCACAAACAATTAAATACAGCCAAGAACATAGTGAACAAAGTAGAATTAACACCCACCGGCCATTATATTAGGTACATCCATTTGACTGCGTGTCAGTTCAAATAGTTAATCAGTGAATTGCATGACAACAACTCAGTGCATTTAGGTATAGTCAAGAAAACACGCTGAAGATAAAACCAAGCATCAGTATGGAGGGAAATGTTATCTAAGTGATTCTGGACATGGTTTGGTTGTTGGTGCCAGACAAGCTAGCCAAAATATTTCAGAAACTGCTGATCCACTGGGATTTTTACACACAACCATATCTAGGGCATACAGAAGATGGACAGAAAAAGAGAAAATACTCAGTGAGTGGAAGTTCTGTAGGTGAAAACTGTCTTATTGATGCCAGAGGTGAGAGGGAAATGGCCAGGAAAGTGTGAGGTGACAGAAAAGCAGAGTCACCACAACCAGGCAGGTGATTGGACAATGGCTTTGTCAATCACATTCATTAGGGCAATCAGATAATGTAATAGGAAGCACTACTGCCATAGTGTAAAGGACAGAACATCAGCTTCGTTGTCAAACAAACTCTCACCAAAACATGCTAGAAATGGATTGAAAGTATCCTTACTATTGAGAAGTTTGTGGTGTTGTTATTTGTTGCGTTTGTTTGTTTGTTTTGTTTGTTAGTTTTCTGTTTCATAAAGAAATGCGTTCCAAACCTGAAAAAAATACGACTGGGGCTGATAGCATCCATGCTAATCTCTGTATGAGCAGTCACTTCCTGCTGTTGTCCCACTTGTAGGTTCCCCCTCTTTCTGCTCTGAAGGACTCTGATTGGACCGTGTCGCTTTGGGTCGCTCACAATCATTGTAAATTGGAGCTTGTAAATATTGGTCGACAGACATGGAATCAGACAGACCCAATTAAGACAGTTCAGTTGAGGCTGGAGAGAATAAAACATTATGCTCTAATAAGTATTAAGTCACTATAGCTGTTTTTATGTGTAACAAACTCAATTCTAAACTTAACCAACAGTTGTGGATATAGTGTCTCTGACCTATGAGGTGTTAGGTATCAAATCAGTGATGTTTTAGTGCTGAGTATCAGTATTCAGAGGCCACACGATAGTATAACAATACAGAAATTACTTAAATGAAAGCAAAAGTGCTGATTTAAAAAATCACCACCAAAACAACATAATCATTGTAAATAAATGCAATCCCTCCATCCCTACAGTCATTTCTTATGACACCAGTCCCCATTCCTACCATGCATCCCTCAGATCATTTTTAGACTTGTGGGATCAGCAGGTCTCAGTAAGGCGTGGCCGTAAGAAATCAGTTTCACTGGATGGGAGACCGTAAGCTCGCTCCCACCCAGCATTTTCAATCGATGCTCATGAAACAGCCCACAGGGACGTCTGTACAGCTTTGATGTTCCCTTGAAGACTCTATCCCTTTTTTTCCCACTTGATTGAATTCATGCAGCTTTGTTTAGGAGCAGATTAATTCAAGCCTGAAAAAGTGACTTATAAATGACTCATATTAGCTATGCACATTTTTAGTGTAAAAATTTTGGATTCCAAAGAAATGGGACGTTGAGTAAAACATACATTAGAATAGAAAAGAGTGATTTGCAAATTTGTTTCAACCTGGAATTCAACTGAATACAAGATAAGACAAGAAGACATGATAGTTCATGTTTAAACTGGTCATTTTTAGTTATTGACTTACTAATTTACAAACATTTGAATTTGATTCCTGCAACTTGGTCAGAAAAAACAGTTGGGACAGGGCAATAAAAGGCTGGGAAAATTGTGGAAAGTTGTCAGTATAGCCAGTAGAGCTGGGCAAAAAATTAATAAAATCGATTAATTCGAATTATTTTCTGCAGAAGATTTAAAAAATTGAAAATCGAGATTTTTTGTCTTGCCTTAGTCCAATTGTAAGTAGTTGCAACTTTTGAAAAAAAAATACAATTTTCATGATGGTTGGCCCTGTAGGGTTTGCACAAGCACTTTTATAGGCTTGAATTTGTTATTTAAGTAGATTAAATATTGATCAGAGAGTTTCATAATACTGTAAAAATACCTCAGCCTTTTAGTGTTTATGTAGACAAACCTGCCTACGTTTGTACTACATAATCAACCTTTTATGACCCAGACTTTGACTTTAAGAGGGAAACATTTAGATAACATAAAGGCAAAACTTGATTTGTTTCATTTTTATGTCACTGGGAGTTTTGTGTCTTTTAGGGAGGGAAAAATCGATTAAATTGTAAATCGAGTGTGTTGGGAAACAATCTGGGATTTTATTTATAGGCCATATCGCCCAGCCCTAATAGCCAGTGTTTTGCTGCATCTATTTGATAGAGCAATTCTTGTGAACATATTAAAAAGGCTAAACTTTTCGATTTAAAAAGAAACAGTAAGCAAGTGGGAAATGGTATTAAATGAGCAGATCTCAAAAGAAACTTGGGCAAAAATTATACAAAGAATTTACACATCCTCCATCTGCCAAAGACATGTTGTTGTACAATTTAAAAATGTCACAGACGTCACTGGTCAAAGATCAGACTGTCTAAAATCAGGCCAGACCTGCACCCTGCATGAGACAGGTGCAAACAAGCCCCTGCAGGCTACTTCACATCTTTTTGGGCCTGTCCAAGACTTCACACATTTTGGGAATCCATTTTTGATACTCTTTTCAAAATTTTAGAGGTGCCACTGGATCCATTCCCTCTCACTGTCTTTTATGGTATCACGCCACAGAGTGTACATCTAAATAACTCTAAGAGCAGTATGCTATCCTTCTGTACTTTGTTGGCCAGGCGCCTTATTCTGTTCAGATAAAAAGACTCTCTTCCTCCTAAATATTCTCACCGGATTAAAGAAATTACGCAATATGTCAAGCTGGAGAAGATAAGATATTCTCTTAAAGGGTTTGTCTCAAGATTTTATGAACCATAGAAGCCTTTCTTTATGTTTGTTAGAAGTTAGGACTTGATGTTGTTAAGAAGTTTGGTGCAGATAATATAATCCGATAATTTATTTGGCTTTTTTTCCCTTTGTTGGCTAGTGGTAATGTGGGATGAAATAGTATAATAGCATAATATAGCATACTGCATGATCTGTCCAGTGGGTGGGTTAATTGGTAGGGCTTTCTTTGACATTTTTAATGTATGTTTTTCCATATAATCTTTTTTTAAGACATTTGTTTACTGCTTAATTTTCAATAAAGAGACCTTGATTAAATTAAAAGAAACAGTAATCTATACAATATTGGTTGAAAAGGATTAGAAAATCACTGTTTTCTGTTCCATTTCACATTTAACATGAGGTCCCACCTTTTTTGGAATTGCGGTTTTAAACAGAAAACAATGGAAGAGCTTAAGAGTAGCGGAAGTTCTCACATGTTGCATTATCTAATTGCCTGTTAAATATTACATAATTAAACCCACATCCCTGTGTAGTTAATTCAAAGGCACTTAAAGAAAATCAGTACATGTACTCATGCACATCCATAAACCCTCTGAACTAAAACATTCACACGAAGGAGCCAAGCTAATGAGCTGAGCTGTAAGTAAGGAATCAACATACATTCTGTTTAAAGTCTTTACTGTATACTTATGATCTTCTCCTGCCATCTAAACACTGAAGAAGAACACTAAGAATAGAAATGGCATTGAAGCTGAATAATTCAGACGAAGGGGGTGGAATACACAATGAGTTTTCCATGAGCTTTTGAAAAAAAGAAAAGAGGAAAAAAAGCACACCCTTAGAAATGCTGATATCACAGCAGCGGCATATTGCATCTGTTTGTGTGAACCACTCAAGTGTGTGTGATAATGCGTGTGTGTGTGTGCACCGTCATTGCCTGGTTGTATAAGGGCCAAGGGACACTTTACACAAGGATGAACTAATCGTATTAAAGTCCTCCATAGACCAAGTCCATTCAGTGGCACTTCAGTGGATTTATAGCTGAATAACTGATGAGCGATGGAGTCTTCAGAATTACTAGTAAAAGTCCTCACATAGCAGTAAAACACTAATTTATAAATGATAAAAGCCATTTCAGCCTATCCATGAGTCTACAAGGTCCACTTTCCATTACAGAAACTACCGTGTAAAGAATTATTTAACCATGTGAACCTTGCATGAATAAAGTTCCGTTTGACCGTTGGGGTTTCAAGAATCTACAGTCACTCTCCATCCCTCGGAGCAGAGCAGGCGGCACTCACAGCTTTTATTTCCCACATTCATGAAATTGCCCTCCGTCATGCCTCCTTGGGCCTCACATTTCCTTCTGTGAGACTTGTGCTTTTCACACTTCCCTAAACTTAACAAAAGAAATTCATAGTGGAGTATCAAATATTAAACAGCACAAGTGAGAATGTCGTATCGACTTTCTGTCAGTACTGTGAGAGAGGAAGACGAGACAAGATTTGTGGATTAAGTCAGAAATTTAATGCGGATGAGATGTTTAGAGTGGTACATCCATCACTGCTACTTTGTGTTAACATCCCCAACAGACTTTTATTTATTTAAATGAGAAGATACAGCTCTCATTTTACTATTGCTATAATCATAACAAGACAACTCACCGTTTTGCAAGCTACTATAGTTCCATATATAATCCTGTTTTAAATGTTATTTTTGGTTACTTAGACATTTAATTGATAGATAGTAATCAGAAACTGGTAAAAAAAAAATAGAAAAGAAAAAAAAGGGAGCGAGAGAGAATAAGGAATGACAGTAATGTGAAGAATATTGGATGAAACCAGAGCAATGTCAGCCTTTTGTTTACTCAAAGACAATCTGAAAGCTGACCTGTGACTGCCACCAAAATGAAAACACAGTCTCATAATACATTTCAATTAAGCCTGGAACAAACAATTAGGCAGCTATTTACAACACTGGTTAGAGGTCCTTAGCTAACTTGCATCTGCACTGACTTTGCTCTCTATATGCACTAAATTAAGTACTGCTTTACTACACTAAAGTTCAATTCTATGACTTGAACATTTCAAACATCCTCATTGTACATAAAATTCTTGTATTCTTTTCTAAGTGTCTTGAGCCACATGCAGCATAAATTCCATTCTACTGTGAACTCTTGGTATGAAGTTGAATGACAACAAAGAAATCTTGATTCCTAAATAATTTCCATGGTCTGTATCCTGATTCAGATCACCGAAATCTAATAATGTCATCCTTGTGCTACGACTAACATTCCCAGAAAATGTGACTGGGATGCACAATATTATTGGTTTTGACATGGAGGCAGTAAGGATCCAGTCGCGAGACAGACTTTGCAGTTCACAATAACCTGCTTTATTTAGCAGACACAGGAATAGATGAGCAGAGAGCAGGGTTCGAACCCACGAGTCTTTGAACACGGAGTCACATTGTTGTCCACTCGGCCAACCAGGAGTCACACATACCATTGTCAACACAGAGTCTATGACTGGCAGCAGACTTGGACTCACTTTGTCTTCTCCGGAGATGGTTCAGTTTGTCCGAGATCAGGCTGCCACCACTGATTCGGGGACTCAGGCGGGTACTCACAAACAGGCAGAAGGGTCAGATACCGGGAAACAGATGGCCACCACAGGTCAGGATTCGTGAACAGGTACTTGGCATCAGGAACAGAAGACAGGGTCGGCAACCAGGAATCATGCAGGCAGGCAAGTGCAGGACAGAAACGTGTCGGTACATTGTAGTCAAGCCGAGGATCAGACGATACAGGCAGAAACAGGAACAGAACAGGCCGGCAATGGGTGATCAGTCCGGATAACAGGTCTGTCATTCTTGGCATGAGCGAAGACAGTCTGATGCCGAGTGAGTGTGGAGCTGGGGTTTAAGTAGGTGGCTTGATTGCAGCAGATGAGGTGCAGGTGTGAGCAGGAGCGCAGGTGACAGGAGTTGAGCTGATTAGGCTGAGACTGGAGTGTGGCAGACTGAGACTGAGACTGAAGCTGTGACAGGTTTGATATCAGCCGATATCAGTCTATCAAGTTTTGTATCGATATCAGCCGATATTGGAATTTTTGCAAGTATTTGCAGCTGATATATCGTCTTGAATATCGGCAAATGATACGAATGTTCAAAATTGATGCACCTTCTCATCAATGAATGGGTACAATTCAATATCAAGAGTTTTATTTTTGCAAGAGTTAAAAGCTGTTTTTCTTGTTTTATGTCTGTTCATGTGATGATATGCAGTAACACTGAAGGAAACAAGTCCATTTTTATTAAGCACAGAGCTTATGCTCTTGACTTGAAATATCGATATCAGTATCATTATCAGTATCGGTATTGGTGATGATGTATCAAAAAATATCAGCATATCAGATATCAGCAAAAATCCAACATCATGAATCCCTATCTGTGACAATCCATCAAGAATTTACTGAGTCAACAGCAAAAATGTTGAAAACTGCCTTTTTTTTCTTTTTAAATGAATTTTTTGGGCATTATGTGCCTTTATTGATAGGAGAGAGACAGTGGATAGGCTTGTGAAAGGGGGTGAGAGAGTAGGGGAAGACACCCTGCAAACTGGTCACAGGCGGGATTCAAACCTGGACCGGCAGAAGCAAGTACACGGGATATGCATGGTTACTAACCACTCCGCCAAACCAGCACCCCAAAAACTGCCCTATCTTACAGTGTTAACAAATCATTAAAAAGGTCCTAGATCCACATTCTCATTTGTATCACCACCAAAGTCTAATCACTTCTTGCTTGTGCCATGACAAACATTGTCTGAAAATTTGAATGAGATCTATTTTTAACTGAGAAGCAAACAACTTCCTTGTCGAAAGTAACAAATAGTTATGAGACCATCTCATTCATCCATTATCAATACTGGTGATTGCTTTTGGGGTCACAAGGGGTGGAGTCTGTCAGAGCTGACATTGGTCATAAGGGCAAACTGAAATTACTAACAACGTAATGGGCATCTTTTTGGCAGTGGGGGGAAGCCTGAGTGCCTGGAGAGAATCCATGCATGCATGGGAGAACATGCAAACTTCACACAGAAAAGCCCTGACACACATGGGGATCTAACCACCAGAGGCACATGCACTACCATTACGCCATCATGCAAATCCTGAGCTTTTCTTAAACCAGCTACTGTCACAATGGAAATAAACTACTCCTCCAACTTTAAACGGGGCGGATTATCATTTCCCAAAATAATTATTAGAATTCTCCATTAACATTATTTAAAATCAGCATCCAGAGCCAAATATCTATTATTGAGCAGAGGGAAAATCTGTTATTCATTAGCTCAAGTCTTTGCTTTTGAAAAATGGATGCCCTGACTCTCCAGTTATGACAACTTGGAGCTGATCCTTCTCTTAAAACCAATGTGAAGGATTAACACAGCAGGCCTCACACAATCCCGAGGCCTTTTATTCCGTCTTAGCCCTGAATTTCTGAGAGACCTCCTGTGCCTCTGAAAAAAGAGCTGTTTATATTGGCACCATAGCATTGTGTTGCTACTTTCTGTCAGCGTGTTGTCATTCTGTAGCTGCCATGTCCTTTTGGTAGAAACAGGCGGGGAGCAACTCCTGCCTGAACCGCACGGTGACAGGTAGAAGGTGCTGAGAGAACCAAACAGTGACTGCATTATCTCTGCTTCACTGCACCACTTTCTCTTTGCTCCTCTTGCTCTTTGCCCTCGCTCTCTCCTTCTCTCTCTCTTTTCTTTCCATCTGACTCCCTCTTTCTTTACCCCTTAATTCAGTAAGCCCCAGCTGAAGTGACAGGTGTCAGAAAGGCTCCTCTCATATTAACTAAAGACTGTCACCTTAGGAAGGAGTCAGCCCGAATCACATTCATCATAACATATCTCTTCTCTCCAAACCAGACACTTGAACCACACATTAGAATAAAAAATAGCAGAGGTGGGAGTCATTACAATTTAAATACAGGCGCAGCTCTTAATACACTTGAAATTGAAGGTGAAACGTTCAAATTTATAATAAGGTGTTGAAGTAATTTGGTGACAAAAGGCCGTCACACTGTTAGAGCTGCCAGCCAGTGTCAATTAATTCAAAAAAGGTGAATAAATTAAAGAAATGAGCACTCAAGACTGTTAAACACGAGGGAGAAATGCTTTACTGTGGATTGAATTAGCACATAATGCCCTGCAGTCAGCGTTTAAAAGGCTTTAACTTGATTCTGCAAATTGATTTCTGATTTTATTTTAGTGTTTACCTTTTATGGGAACCCCTTGTACGTGTATTTTATACTTGGATTTCAGCTCTCTGGTTCTTTTTTTAAGATCTTAACTATGTGCTTTGTTTTCAGGATCACAAATATGATCTGTCATGATAGAAGTACAAGCTTTTACCCAGTTGTTGTTAATGGGGACTAGCTTTGTAAGTATTTAGTGTCATTAGTTCTGAATATGTTCAAAACTAATCACAGAATAACTAATCTTATACCATACATATTTTTAGATAAGTACTTACCTTACCTCAAATATTCTGGATTGTCTTTAAGCCAAAGGCCTGTTTAATTTCTGTAGTGACAAAGTAATAAATGCTGTGATTCTACACAAACAGCCACAAAATGTAATGTCCTGTCAGTGATTTAGGGCAAAACAAACAATGCTTCAAGGCTGCTTGGTTTTAATTTTCTATCAAAAAGTAATATGTTTTGATTTCAACTAAAGCACAGATCTAAGTAAAAGAACCCTGGCTTCAAGCCATCCACAAGAGGGTAAGATTAGTCACCTGTAGGATCCATAATCCAAACTTTTTTATGTACTTACTTATCAAATGGGCATTAGTATTGGATTTTTAATGTTGCCCTTTCATAGTTATTGCAATTTGTCATTCTCTATTGTTGATTATGCTTGTAATACCACAGCAATTTGTTTTGAGCTCTGTAAAATCAAAATAAACTGTGAAAAAATAGACCTGATAAAAACATAACTTTTATATAGATCATTATTTATTTCTCTAAAAGGTGTCAAAGTGCTTTACTATGTCAAAAAGCAAAACATTTTAGCATTATGCTCACAAAAAACAGCAAACATTAAATTGTATAGAATTTGTATATTATAAATTGGATATTAATTACTTTTCAAATAAATGAACATGAGCTTTATAGCACTTTCTGAGTCTCTTTGGGTAGTCAAAGTAGCTCTTAAGCTGCCTACACACCGAACGCGACTATGCGAGCTTGGCGACCGCTCTCCATGTAAAGTCAATGTACAGCCATAAAACGATTGTCATGTGTAGCTGTGCAGCAACAGCTAATCGGCATTGTTTGTGATGGTACATGTGATGGCCAATTTTTATTCCGTTTCACAGAGTAACGATCCATGTTCATGTGGGAAACATTAGTTAGTGAGTACTGGACGGGATCGCAGAGAACTCACAGACAGCTGCTGCAGGGCTGTCAGCTGCAGTGTTTTGTGGTTGGCAGGTGAGAGAAAATGATAGTTTGGAAAATGTCAACTCATACATACTATTATATGATGTATATGATTATGGTCGCAAGTCACAGTCGGTGTGACCACAAACAGCTTTACTGCTCAGGTCACATCTACTCATCATCCATTCACTCTCTGATGGTGCATGAAGCATTACCAAACACGCTCATGCCTTTTTATACCCATTTACACACCACTGATGAAGCAGTAGGAGCAACTTTGGGTTAAGTGCCATGCCCTAGGACACATCACTATGTGACAGCTGGAGCTGGCCTTGAACTTGCAACCTTATATCAGACTGATGCACGCTAATACAACATGACATTAACCTTTTTCAAACACTGCTAAATGGCGTTAGGGCCACCATTACCACCTACTAATTTAAAAACATGAAGTTTAATTTTCATGTCTTACTGACTACAATACTCTCTTTAAATGATAAAGAAGATGTGAAATTTATCAACAACAAAAAAAGAGGATTACATTTTTTAAGATCAACATTATGGAGCTCAGTTTTTGTTGAATGGAGTCGAAAATTCGGAACAGGTGAGCAGCAGAGGTAGGCGTAGCTGACGCCATGTATGTCATGTCCTCTTTTAATGTCATCCTTTGTTAGAGGTTGATTGAGATCCATTTGGCAGCTGAATTTACAAATCAAACAACACTACCTACCACTAGAATTAGAGAGAGATTAGGAATGGGAATAGGTTATATCAACACAGCCTACCACCATTGATCCTGCTCGTTTATCCAGTTCTTTAAAGATTCCAATATCAAGTCTTAAGTGTGGAAAAAAGTCATCTGACAACGATTATTTCATGTTGTTTTTTTTTACAAATGCCTTCGTGGGTCATTTGTATTCCCACTCATGTTTGAAACCACATTGTGAAAGCATATTATGATACAACTCTGAACGACTCTCTAAAGCTTTTTTTTGTCATGTTTATTCCCTCGACTCTGTGTTGTTGCTTGCTCTGACTGCCTCATGTGAAGCACAATGTCATCATTTTTCATGGCTTACACAATGAAGTAGAAGGCATTAATAAGGGAAATGTTTAGCTTAAGGTGCATGACATCAAACTTGTTGGAACGGGTTCCTAACTGGAATTAGTCCTCAATTCCCATTGCTATGATAGGTCCAGGGAAATGTGATGCTTTACTGCTACAGTGCCTTAGATGTGATTCGGGTTATTACGTCACAAATGACTAAAATGATGGCTATTATTAAACCACCCAAAAATCTGAGGTGGTTTCAAGGAAGGATCTCTTTGTCAGAACAAAACCCCAAAACCTTTCCCTCGAATCCGCCAATTCCACATCTGAGACGGTCTGACAATGCCGCTAAACCACCGTGTATTCTGCTGCTGGGAGTTTATAGCTCTGACTCCACTGGATTCAGAGATGAAAGAGCGGAGGAAGGGGGGGGACATGAAAGTAAATCATGGAGGATGGAGGAAAAAAGCTGGTGGATGAGAGAGACTCACTGCTACAGTTAAATGTTAGTTTGCAGAGAGAAAAGCTTTGACGCTGAGATGTCGGCCAAGATCATTTCTCCATATCTGCTGACAGTAGCAACCAGAGTAACAGTATCTTTATGTCATACAGTATTGTATAATAGTGCAATTAATCATTCTGTAAACCAGAGGGCATACTGCATAGAAATGCTTCTGCAGCTACTGCTCATCAAATTCCTGCCATCTTGGGAACATGAAAACCAGAGATCCTGTGACATACCTCTGAGACTTTTAGAAGTACCAGGGATGGAACTTGTGCTGTGAGTCAAGGAGAAAGGCTGTGGTGTTTTTAGTGACAGTGTGATTTTTTAAAATGCTATATGAAATACACATGAGTAGGGTGGGAATTGACCAGGTATTATTGGTACCAATGCCATTTTCGGTTTTCCTTATTGATTCAAATCTTAAGGTGTAGTCAGCGATCTTCTAATCTTCTAATCTAATGCAGTATTTGTCAAATTCACCATATTTCTCCTCTCCATCCACAAGATGTCCCCACCGACAGCATGTTGAAAAAAAAAGTCTGGTTTCAATACACAGCCTTGGCTCTGAATTTCAGCAGGTAAATACTGTGCCTCGGGCCGAGTCACCAAAACAGGGTACACCCCCCCACATCCAGGGGACGATCATACTCATGCGCAGATCAGACACAGGGGGAAGGGGGAGTAGTAGGTTGCGTAGTGTGCGCAGTTAGCGTAAGAGAGAGATACAATATGAGCAGTAGCAACGGCTGAAAAACAGCCCAAAAGAAAAAGGTCAGAGGAGCAGAAAGTGAAAAAGAAGGGCTATGACCATAAAAGAGCGAAGACCTGGGTCAATATTGGTGTTGCTTTCTGACGGTGGAGGGAACTCCGCCAATTGAGAGACCTGAAAACGGACGCGGATGTCACCATCTTTCTGCTGGATGGGTAAGCTACATTAGCTTTGTGGTGCTTCACGTAACAGTAACAGCCGTCAGGCATTCATCTTACTGTCTAATCTGCCAAAATTTACTGTTGTCGCGATGTTATCAATATTGTCAGTCGTGTTGTCTGACGAGTCGGGGTTACCTTAGCTACGTTGGTCAGTTACGCAGTTTCTACGGTTTCCATGACAATGCATGTCCATCAGCTTTCAGGGGTGGAGCCAGGGGTGAGGTAAGAAGGGAGAGGCGGGTCTAAATTTGTTTATAAACAACCTCTCCACTTGTTTTCTCCCACATCGCTGACTACACCTTTAAAAAAGTCTTTCATCAACCAAGTCATGCTGCACAGATGAATGCTTCTGCATGTTTCTGGTCTTTCCACCCACTTAACATTGTATGGAACAAGTCATTTAGTCAAAGTCAAGGCACATTTTGTCCAGATTTTGACCACTTGTCTCCTTTCTGCCATTATTATTGTTATTTTGATTTCTTTATCTCTTTTGCTGACTGCCTCTGATGAGAACAAGGCATTCTTGATTTAAGAGACATTCAGAACAACGTGGAAGGAATTGATAAGGGAATTGTTTGGCAAAAAGACCAATGAAAGGTTTTATTGCCTTTTGACAACACTGTGCTTTTTTGATTCCCATCCCTGGTAGTAAGCACCTTTTTTTCTCAAAAATTAAGCCACTATTTTGCCCATTTCTTCCCCCTTGTTGCCTCATCTATAATTTCTCACTTCTCTGAATTAATTTCTGCTGACTGCATTTATGATGTAACATCTTTCACTTGAAGGCATGCAGAACAAAGTAGAAAGAATTGATAAGCAGAAAGACTGGAGGGAAATGTTTATTTGTTTTAAAGAATGAACAAGTTGTTTCTTCAGTAGCAGGATTTTTTTTGACACTCTATTGCTTTGTTGCCCTCTGAGAGGCAACAATGATAATTAAAGTTTGTCTTCTTAAAAGTGCAAGGTCTTACAAGAGCTTTATATTAAACTTTGTAATTATAAACTTTATTTCTACAGTGTTAAATAAAATAAAACCAAGAGGATAAAGAGAAAAAAATGATGAAAAGATAAAAAAGAAAAGAAAAAAGAAGAATCAAATAAATTGAAATTCAGTAGCTTACCAGTAGAAATGCTACTTTTTTTTAAACACCATTTTCTTAAATTTATTTCAAAATGCGATGCCTATGATTAGAATGATTTCTCCACACAAACATTTTTTCTGCTTTTTTTATGTCAAAAAGTGGCAGATCTGGAAAGAAATTAATGGTTGAGGTTGAGAATATCTACATGCGTCTCTGTTTTATTATTTTTCTTTTCTTTTTATTGAGCTCCTTCTTCGGAAAATTAATCATCACATTTTGCTATGCTGATCTTTAGACATACCTTGACTAACTATCTTATCAAAATATACTCATGCAAATGTATCCAATCCCTAAATAAGCTTTTGTTGTATAAGATTTTGAGCCCACTTTAACATATTCGCGTAACACCAGATCAGTTGAAGCAGCTTGCTGGAAAAGCTGAAACTCTTTTCTTTGAATATACAAAATAATTGAAAATCTCTTCTCACTTGAGAGGGCATGTTCTGAGTATAAATCACTTTGAGTAGCTGTGCTGACATTTTAAAATCCTGTTTTAACAAAAAGAAACAAGCAATTAAGCCTGGATTTATAGCATATATAGTTTTATTTTTTCATATACTTATTCATATATTATTATTTTCCTGACTCTGATTGATGAAGTCAGCTTCTGAGGCCAACTCACATCGATCCATCCATGGCTCTCAGACATATTTTGTATTTGTTTTGCTTTAAGGCATAAACACTAGCAACAGTTACAGCCGGAGGAGTTTTTGTGCTTGGGTATTTTTTGTGTCAATGAATACTTTGGTTTAATTTTCACAGTATGCATCACCATTCTTATTCATACCGTCTCTTTTATTTCAGCTACTTTACAGATGGCAGTAAGTTAGTCAGCAGAATCAAAACATTTGAGAAACACTTCAGTGGATTCCCAGTCAAAGAAAATTCATAAGGGCGAGCAAATACATTGACTTTGCACCTGAAAGAAATGCTTTAAATGACTCATGTGCTCCAGTCGTTTCTGTGAAACCGTGTTTAACTGAGGATCCACTGAAGTGTTTTAGACACGTCCTCAAATTTGGGTACACTGATAAAACTTTTTTTTTTTAATTTGCAGGAGGAAACTTTCCTGTTCTGCATTCCCTTGCAATAACTGTCATTATTCAGAAATGCCTAAGGGTTTTTTTTGGCATCCACTTGAACTTGAAGACAAACTCAGCAGATTTCTGAGACTGTTTTCTTGTGAGACTAATATCTCAGCAATGCCTGAAGGAATCTTTGAAATATCTGGATTTTGTTTTTTTTGTCTTTTAGAGAAAGCAAATTATCCTCCTCAAAATGCTGTGTCCATCCTCTGAAACACTCTTGAGCTGAAAATTACATTATTTTTCTCGAGGAAAACAAACAACCCTATTTCTAAGCAGTGAGGATAATGGATGAAATGAGTATTATGGCTCTGAATGTCACAGGTCTAAGATCGAGGTCACTTGTGGGATCTTTAGGACATTTTGAGGGACTAGAGTCAGTTTTTTTAAGCATAAGTTCGTTTCAATGCAAAGATAAACTGAACTGATTTTACAGACAAAGGTCACCAGCCTCATTTACATGGGTCAAAATATTCTATTTACAATCAGCCTGAAAGGTCAATCAGATCAGAAACGTCTCATGTAAACACCTTAGCCGATCTGATTGTAAGAGGTAGTCTACACCGATTGATAATCCGCTCCATGCTTCATATAAATGGCTGAGTGGAGCAGATTGGGTTGATAGAGAGGATTGTTCGGTCTGCACAGGCGCTCCGTAGTACGTAAGAGGCACATAGTGACGTACGCAGAGCGTGCCCAAACAAACATGGCGAACAAACAGAAGAACTGGATGGTGGAGGAAACAAACTTTTTAATAGAAACCCTGCCAGCTTTAAAAATGACTTCAGAGCCTCAAATAAATGTAACCATAACACAAAAAGCGTCCCCAACAAAACCCGACGTAGATCCATCTTTCTAAACAGGAAGTGCACCTCTTCTTCTCTTACACATTTGCAAGGTAGTGGCAGAGTGACCTTCTGTGCATGTCAAAAAAAACAATGCAATCGGATTCAGCTGGGGCCATGCAAACGTGGATTGAACATGGATTTCTTTACTTAAAGTTCATGTATACAGATTGAATCAGATTCACTTAATCCGATCGATTTCAATCAGATTGAGGAAAACTACCCATGTAAACGGAGCCAATATCACCCTGCTTGGAACTGCTGTATCTCAACAACTTTGTGGAATTTTGAAAACCTTTTCTTTAAATTTGCTTCCTGACTCCATGTTCATGTGATTTTCCTCTTGATGTTACAGGTCAATGGTCAAGGTCATTGTGCCTCATGTTCTTCTCTTGCTTTAGACCATAATATCTAAAAAATGCTTAGGTTAAATTTTGTTACACATCGTACAAATTATTCACTTTTAACTTTGCAGATTTTGTCCACTTTGACTCGAAGATGAAGCATTTCGATTTTGGGCCTCCTTCCCCACATTGGCCTAGTCTTCTCTGATTGGCAGACAGGTCCACTCCCTGGTTATTGGTCAGCTCAACATTGCTCAGAACCATGTTTTCAACAACTCTGCATTTATCTTTGGCCCATTCTTTGCACTGGGATTGCCATCTTGGGCAGACAGGCTGAAACTGCAGACAAATTGGTAGGATGTCACACTGGAAAGTCTTTTCTGGGGGGGTAAGGGGAAGTAGCCAGCAGAGCCACGACAGCATGTCACCATCAACAGACCCAGGCTCCGTACATGCAAGCTCTTGGTAGTGACCAGTGTTGTGTGTAACGCAAGTACTTTTTCAGGTAAAAAGTAAATTAGCGCACTACTACTGATAATTTGGTAACAAAACATAGTCCCATTTTTAATGCGGGGCGACGTTACTTTTCCCCCTGACAGCTCTGTCACCGAAGCTGCCTTCTCAGTTGCTTGCATAGACACAAGCAGCGTTGCCAAGTCCGCTCGCTATAATATTTCTAAGGGCTGCAAAACTTGTGAGTCACGGCTGCGGGTTGTGGCTTTTTGGGCTTGTTTCTAAACGTGAATTTGTTTCTTGGGGTTCTTCTGTCTGTGTGAATCCCCTTGATTACCTTCCAGCTCCTAACATAAAGCAAAACACGAATGCATTAGGCAGTTTGTCCACTCCCTCGTTTCCTGGTTATCACGCACGCCCCCAGACACACTAATGCACAGAGTGCATGCTCCAGAGCCAAAGTTGCCAGGTCTGCTTATCATAATGTTCTTTTCTTGAATAGATGCTGGGCACTGTGATATTGAAATGTAATGTAGATGAAATTTAACCCACTTTATGTAGATTTCTTTTTTTAAAAAGTTATACATCACATTAGGAAAGGAAGTAGCTGGAGGTTGCTTATTTTGGGCTTGTTTTTATTGACCAGGTTGCTCCTTTCAGAAGCAAAATATGGAAACACTGGGCAGGAGCTCTCATTCCACACGGTATGTGAAATGTTTTTATAAAATAAAGAGCACAAAAGAAATAACTGTTATGTTCTCTATTGTAGAACTTTTTGTAGGCCTTTACATTTAGGAACAGATATGGGGTTCAGTCCAAGGTCGAGCAATGTAAACGTAACGTAAAAGTAATGAGTAACATAAAGTTACTTTTCACAGAGGGTAACTCAGTAAAGTGACAAGTTTTTTTTGTTTTTGTTTTTAAATTAACAAGTAACGAGCAAACATTACTTTTTAAAAGTAACTTCCCCAACACTGGTAGTGACTTGCTAATACTACCATTCCTAGTAGATTAGATGTGGTGTAGTTAGATTTTTAAGGTCCAGGGTCCAAGTCTTTGTACCTCATGTTCAACTGATGCTGCTAACTGAGATATTTGAAGAGCTTTAACTTAAAAAGATTACTGCCAAACTTTGTACAATTGTCCCCGTAACTCAAAGATAAACTGAAAACATTTTAAAGGTTGCAGTGCAAGGTCAATGTGACCACCATATTTGAAATACAACATGCACCTGCCTCATAAAAAAAGATTTACACCAATCAGACAATCATAAAAAATGTTGGACTTTTCTCTTGATCCAGTCATCTTCCTTGCCAAGGCATATAACTGTTCAATTTTCTAATAACCTCTTAATTTCTCCCATTGAAATATGGTAAACACTGAGTGGATGCATTTCAATGAAAACATCTCTCTCAAAAATAAGGAAAACTGTGTTGTTCTTGGCATACACAATCAAAAACAACAGAAGGCTCTGTCCTCCAGACACATTTTCTTTTCAAGGCAGAGTATCACCAAGAGCTCAGATGAGTGTAAGGTCTTATTGACAATATGTGGCTTTTCTCTTCCAGCAGACCAACATGTGATTAAATCCAACATGTCCAGGCTTGTCTGAAGGATTCTGTGATGCCCTAACACAAGCTTTTACACTTCACTAACAGCAGCCAAGGTTTGACTGACAGGACAGGGTTATTGCTGAGAATGGCTGTACAGTCTTCACTGCACATCTTCAACTGGGAAAAAAAAATCTGTCTGTTGTGTCCAAACTTGATACTTAGCGATGTTACAACGTGGCAGCAGACATCTCTGGTTCCCAGGGTCATTTGAAGAAATGAAAATATCATTCTGACAGCCTCTTACAAACCTAAAGTGGTTTGGTGTGTGAAGGTTTATCCCTTGTGATGGCTTGTCTGGGACAAGGAGGTGAGGATTGAAGGGAGTAAGATTGGATGTGATCCTTGTGAAAGTTTCCAGAAAGCTGAAAACATGGGGTCCACTGATGGTTAAATTCCTGATTTATTTTCTATTTCGGTGATGAATATTGTCGTCATGGTGCTAAGGTGCTTGAGCGAGAATGTATTTGAAGTAAGTAGCAGTGTCTTTTCCTTGGAGAGGCACTTCAAATGATGTTTTCAGCACTCACAAAAAGTTGCCACACTCACCTGATAAATGTTGAAATAATAGTTCTGGGATTTTGAGTGAGTCTCGAAAGCATTTGGAGGTGAACGTCCCTCGCTCTCACCTTTGTTGTCCTTTGCCAACCTCATTTGTAATCCAGTTGGCACAGCCTCCTCTATTGGTCATGGCAGTTTAATTATGGAATAAGGAAGCCACTTGGCTCCGCAGGGATCCACAAATGTCGCTCACAAATTTAGCGTGAAAGTCACACAGCCTGGGCTGCGAGGAGATAAACACTCCAAATACACAGAGCTTGTTAGTCAAGGTCTCTAATTACCAAACGCTTCGTGTAGTTATGTCCCAATTGTCCAATTTTGTCTGCACAGAAGTGATGCCAGGGAGGCTGTTGGCATACATAACTACTTGAGTCTCACTTCTCTCTTTTTTAATGGATCAAATTTTTCCAAAACTGCTTTAATTTTCACCTGCATCCCTGTCAGTTCGAGGTAATTCTCTCTAACTGGTGTAGGATTTTTCAATATGCAACAGATTTTGAAAAGCCTACATTTAACCATCAAAGACCTACACCAGTCATAAACTGAATCATTATCTATTAACAAAGTGACAGTGATCCTTTATAATACCCACCATGCTCATATCTCTCATAAAGCAAGAGATCAAAGATGGCGGGCGTGTAATTGAGTATGATTTTATTAATTAGATGAAGAGCAGCTGGCAAATCGGGCCTTGTCCTCTGCCAGCAGCGTTCAACTTAGAAAAGAGATGTCACAAAGATATGGGTGTATAACATCAGTATAAGGACAAATACTGCAATGCCTTGAGCCAAAGTCAAGTGGGTTTCAGTAAATTTAACTGCCATGCTGTTGAGTTGACTGCCATGAAGATCTTGGAGTGTCCATAAGAGCTTCCACTTTCCCCCACATGAATCTGGAGTAATGACTCAGCTCTGATGTGTGTTTAGTTGGTCTTTCTGAGTGTGCTCCTGCCTGTATAGGACTCCATAAAACCTCTAAGCCGAGCACTCCCAAAGGAGCTCCGCATTAATTATTGCAGAGTGTTAAGTACACTTTACCACAAGGTAACATCTGGTGCTGGGTGAGAGAAGTGGCAAGGGTGGTTTCCTGGGTCGAGTCCTTCCTGCGGAAAGGTTGAACCACAGCTCACAGCCAGTCTGCCCACCGACTAATTTTAATGTAACCTGTTGGAGGGAGGGCCTGAACTTTTGCTTCTGGTTGGGACTTCTTTTTGAAGAAATTCTTAAAGCTTGAGTAAATTTAAATCACAAATGTAAAAAAAAAAAAAAAAAAAATTAATCATTTATAAATATATTGCCTTAAGAGTGTTGGTGACAATGCCTTATAAACGAAACTTATTATGTTACAAGATTCATGCAGGGGCAATTTCAGGGTGGGGGCTCAACCTCTAGGGAAAAAAATAGTTTATACAACATTTAAAGCAACTGTCTTGTCAATTGGGTACTTTTAAGTTAACACTGGATATTTAATAGGAAATAAAAGGTTTAATATGTTTCACCTAAATAAACTAAATGAGCTGCGTGGATCAACACCAACATCTAAAATGTCATCAAAATCCTACAGACTACTGAAATGCTCTGACTGGTCTATCAGGTGTGTCAGGCTAGTATAAAGCTGCCTGTTGTGCAATGTGAAATACTTAAAAAGTTCCTGGTTTCACATCCATGTTTGGATCACCCTTAAAAATCTAAAAACTTCTCTTTTCTGCAATGACCGACATTGCCTGAAAATTCATTTAAAACCTGTTAAAAACGTTAATGTTTTCTTGCTCATAGATGGACAGACAGAAAGAAAGATGAGATCTTCCTGTTGGAGATAAAAATAAAAACATAATCTTTCTCATAACTTCAAACATGCACACACACACATACACATATACATGTAAATTCATATATATCTTAACATACGAACACATAACAGGATTTTCATTTGAATCCAACAAATCAAAGGTCTTTTTTTTTTTTTTAACAATTTTTTGTTGTGTAAAAAAAACAAGCTACATTGACCTCACAAAGTAAAAAGTATGGTGTAAGTGCATACAGATTTTATGCTGCCCACCTCATAAAAGCTGATTTACATTTGTTTGTCAAAGATGTGCAGAAACCTTCACTCTGGGTCCACGTAGCCCTGAACCAACCCTGGGGATTATGCAAACCTGATGGCACATACAAATGTACCTGCATGAAGCAAACCATGAGAATGATGATGAATCTGTTCATATGATTTTACTTAATTTTTTACTTTTTTAACCTAATTTGGACTTATTTTAATATGTCTTATTTATTTTATCTATTTTTATGTCTTTTGATGTTCCTATGCTATACTATTGGAGTAACGGAAACGACAGAAATTCCCCTTAAAAATTAATAAAGTATTTTTGATTCAGATCTGAACAGAGCTGGGTGACTGTCCATCTCTGTGTTCGCTCAGACATAATTTTTTGTACAATAATGTGATCAAATAGAGCAAGAAGTTAAACGTGATGGTTTATCAGAGGTATATTTCCTCATAAATATCAATCAATCAATCAAACTTTATTTAAATAGCACTTTTCCTACAACATATGTAACTCAAAGTGCACAGATGTAACTCAAAGTGTATCCCATTCAGTTGCCAAAGGAGTGCTAAATACTGTAGATCCCCATCCTCTTCCTCAACTGAGTGTTTTAGAGCAGCATGAACACACAAACACGCAAGAATAAATGCTGAAGACGCTGAGGTGCTCCAGGGTGCATGCTTGAGTTAGGCCACATTCAGTCAAAACTCCTTGCTTGTTTAAATGCACTTGCAAGCACATAATTTAACTTTGCCCAGAAGCTTAAATGGCGTCAACAAGGACAGAGACTTAACTTACACCCAGGTAATACTAGCTTTCCTTATCCAGACAGCACTGCGTCATGTTTGAATACACTGAATAAGAACAGGAAACTTTTGTATCGCTTGAGGTTACAGGGCTTGGCCAATATTTTATGACTCCTACCAAACAAAATTACAATTGATACATTTGTGCCCTGGATGTATCCTTTCAACAAAAACGAACTTCACCATCCCAAAACAAACAAACCCAAAGTTCAGAGAATATGTGATTTTCATGGAAGGATATGTAATAGCAACCTGCTGTTATTTTTCTCCCATGGATATGCCCAACTGTTGACTTTGCACTGCTTACATAATGAACAGAGAACAGTCCAGCTATTATATATGTGAATATTAGAAGAAGTGACCAATAAATAATTTCAAGTAAATGTGATTTATTTAAGTTAAAAAATAATACAAGACAAACCCCATTACAAGTAGATTTGGTGCTGTAAAATTTGTGTTTACAAATGTCTCAGTTTATGCCAGGTTTCAACTTTTATAGTATAATATTAAGACTTCATGACTAAGTACTGCAATGCAAAAGTCCATGTCTTTTTCTATTTGTTACTTTTACTGTATCTTGAATACAAAAGCAGAGTTGCCTTTCAAACCCACTCATGTTTTACTTTGTCACACTAACATGCAATGGCACCACCGTGTGGAAGACAGCTGCACACACAGCAGCTGCAGTGACAAGTTTATTACCTGCAGCATAAATCAGAGCCCTGTACTTTCACTTTCAGCACTGTGAGGAGGCATAGAAATAAAACAGGCTTTTACTGCAGTGAGGGCTCCAGTTAGTCTAAAAAAAAGGAAGAGTGGACCTCTGACAAATTACATGACTTAATCCTGCAAATTCAAGCAACGACTTCCAGGTCAGCTAATGCAGTAACCTCATTATTCTCAATTTAATCTGCCGCTCCATTCATTAGGTGATGATCACATTTAATTATATTAGTTAAAGTGATTTGTGGAGAGTAGTGGCCTGATTGATCTGAACTCTTGCCATCTTCACAAGTAATTTATCATATCCAGCTAAATACCAGCAAAGGAAAGGGTGTTCACAATTTGTAAGACTTATCAGATAATTGCACACAGTGTATTTTTATGTAATTCTAATGATTCATATATATTTAACTGAAGTATTTTTTGGTTGTTTTTTTGAATGCACTATTTCATTGTGTCTAGAATAAAGCCATTATCTTCTATTTCTTATGCCCAAGTTAGTGAGCGAAATGTAGTGGACCACATAGAGCACAAAAAACTGATTTTGGACAACACTCAAAACTAAACATGTGCATCAATACATGCAGCAGGATTGGCTGGGGGTTTGTGATAAACAGCAATTTAATAAAAATGATAAAATATTTTTAAGAAGAACTGACCCAATGATTGCATTAAAAGCTAGGCTAGATTTAACAAACTTACTTTTTACACATTTACTTATTGTTTTATATGTTTAGACAGTAGTACTATGTTGAACAAAGCCATATTTCCATTTAAATTATTTTCTCCTTATCAAAACAGTTAAGGCAAATCAGTAAAAGTATGGCTGTCCTTAAAGAGACTGTGAGGAGTTTTTAAGTAATTACAAAAAAGTCTCACTTTTAGATATATGCCTGATCGAAATACACACTTATCGATGAGTTTTATAGCATCTAAATAGGTTATCTATAAATGCTATTCTTTAGCCTCCTGGTCGGGTCGTACAGGGCTGGACTGGCCTGGATACTCAACTTCAGGAACAAGACAATTAAAACTAGAGCAAATTTATATTATTTTATTATTTATATTACACGTCTGAGAGCGCCGGGCTGTAAGTAGCGATATATAGCCGTCTACAACTACGATAATAACTTTTCCCCGCATTGCTTGTTGTCACACATCAAAAACTACCGCTACGTAACTAGAAAGAGATACATTACCTCGTGGCTTTGCATCCTGTAAGTTGTTGAAAAAGAACTTGTAAAGCAATGCAGAGTTCCGACAAAGATCCATGCTGCATTTACCACAACAAACAAACACATTTGGCTTCACGTCTCCGGTGCGTTCAAGTTGTAGTCAGAAGTAGGAATTTCTGAGTTCCAAAACTGGAACGTCCCCCGAAGTCTGAATGTCCTACTGGGAACTCGGTGAAACCTCGCCACCCCGAGGTGTCAATCGAAGATGGATGCCCCCAGTGTGAACAGTTATTTAGCTCCTGTAATAATCCATTTATTTGCACTTCTGACTGCGGTGTGTCGCTCTAGATCAGCTGTATACATAGTATTGTTAGATTTATATTACAAAAATGCTGCCATAGTGATAATCACATTCTTCATACAACAACACAGGGTGTGCTAACAACAGCTAACAATAGCCTGGTAGATCGGCATGTTTTTTTCTGACTTCAACTGGAACGCCGATAAGTCGGAGATGATGTCACTCCCATTTCCGAGGTTACAAGAACGCACTATTACGCCGGCAATAAATTCTCCTCATAGCACCTTTAAGGGAGAGTTTAATTTTTTGGGGGGAATTATTTATTTAGGATAGTCCCTCGAGATGCAGCATCTTGTTTTTGAGCGGGTCCCAACAAAGACACAAAACCAACACAAAAATATACACAACAGTATAAACAGAAAACACAAAATGTACATTACAATAATACACAGCAAACACAAAACACACTGCTCTACCACTTCCACAACCCCCACACCCCTCCCACCCCATCACCAGCTCACAAACATTGTGCTCACACTCATGCACATAGTCATAGTCAGGAATAAAGGGGAAAGCTTTGTGGGTCCCAGAATCGCGTTGCGTTGCTAAACATTTGCATAGACATGTTCTACCCTAATTTCAACCATGATTTCAAGTCATTTTCAACCTTAATGCTAACCATTTCTCATTAAGGCAAAGAAATGCATTTGTTTGTTTGTCAAGGTGTAAACCTCCCCCTCCTGAAATAGTAAAATCCTTTTTGTGACGTTAATATTGTGAATGGAACCATCAAATTTAACCATTAGCACAATGCTGTTTGATGTGGTCGTTCATGCTGTAAATTGAAACTGGTTGTTTTGTCATTCTATTTTTTGCCAGCTCCAAAGGTGCCCAGATTGTGAATGTTCCCAGCAACAATTCATTTTATCACATTTATTTTATTTTTGGACCTTTTCCTCTCTTATCATTTGAGTGATAAGACAGTGGACAGAGTTGAAAATTGGAAAAAAGGAGATTATGGTACTACACACGAGCCACCTTTAAACTGGGCCGGCCACTTCAGACCAGAGACGAAACATGGGGTGTGAGACCACTGTCCATTTCTGAAACACTGATGTTATTATATCACATCTCAGGACAGTCCATGCACAAGTCCTTTCATGGGATCAGCTGGTTTTGTGAATATCAGTTTAATAGACCTCAAATATAACACTTCTGATTCTGTGATGCTAGTTGTCCATCTTGCCTATCTGATATCGACAGAACATTATATTTTGTTTGTTAATGCTGTGATCACCAATGAATGGTGCTCTATAAATCTTGTTCAAGTGACTGTCATTTGTTTGCTATTTTTATAGTGTGTATTGTGGGATACAGAGCACTATAAGGGGTGTGACAATGCTCTCTCAGATTTGGACTCCACCAAAAAGTGGCAAATTCAATTCTAAATTCTAAACTGTGTCCTGAATATTACATGGAATAATATCCACTACTTGGGAGTTCTCAGTTTAAAGAGCGAGAAAAGATGATAAGCACTACTTGCAAATCATGCTTGGATTCGCTTAAAGTCCACTTTAACACCTTCCTCCCTCATTTTGTAAAGTTAACCCATGAAATAAATTCAGTGATTTACCCCTGGGCATTTGTACAGTCTTTGTAAAAAAAAAAAAATAAATAAGCGGAAAAAATCTGATGTCATGAGGACATATGCAACTCCCCTGGAAGAGAGACACTTCCTGAGCCAAGTGTTTGCAAAGGAAAATGTCTGGTTACAGTAAACATTACAGCACAGAGCAGGCTAAGTGTCTTTCTTTCTTTCTTTGTCTTTTCTTCTTTCCTTTTCCTTCTCAGAGCATTTAAAGCTGCAAACACCAAAAAGTCCAGTCTGAGCAGGTCTGAACCTGCAAAAACCAAATCTGAGAAAATGTTTGGATCATAAACTCTTTTGATATGTTCTAGAGACATATGGTTAACTTGTTTAAGAGGAGTAAAGTACATGACTGTTAACATTAAATTCAGTGTTTTCATGGCAACAATAACCATGTATCTTGAAATCAAGTGTGACCAGATCAGTGAATACATTCCAGATCAAAGTTCTTCAGAATTTATCTAAAGTCACACTCTGGTCATACTGCCCTGATTTATTTTACTCTGCTCAGCCTGATCTTTAGTCTTTACCCCGCTTTAAACGGCCAAGCAGAGGGTTGTTTATGACGGGACAGAGATAACAGATGGCTGGTTAAGGACAATAAAATGGGATGACAATATTGAGTTTATTACGCTGGAATGGTTCCAAAAGGTGCTTACACTCTGTTTTAGGTTTGCGGAAACTCCTCTGGACAGCTCATGCTGTGAAATATGAGGGATGTGAAGCAGCTGGATCAACTGTAGCTACAAATGTTTGCGTTTTTGGTATTTTTTGGAGTAATTTTATATCCTTTGTGGACTTTTATCTGCAGATCATTGTCATGGCAATCCGCAGCCCAGCACGCGTTGTGCTCATGTTTGTTGGATTCTTTACCATTTTAGTGTCAATTATTTTAAACGCTCTATCAGAATTTGCGGCTTATTCGGGTAAGTGTTTGCCAACAAAAACAAATCACTTCAGTGTTTTGGAGATGTCAAATCTAACACCAGTGTTTATTTCTCAGTTGGTATTTTCAAGCACAGACCAGAGGATGTGACACTCAAGTACACAACACCAATAACTCCAGCCCAGTGGTGTCTCATTGTCTGGGATTTCGCATATCTTTGCTTTTTTGCCATGTTTGTATACTTTCTGGCAGGACTCTGTCAAAGGTAAGCACCACTTTTATATTTGCAAGCATAATTTACAAATGGATAAAGCCCCCACTGTGTCTATTTCTTAATCCTTTTATTGCATGCAGAAAATTGCTTCATCAAGTCTGGAGGCAATTTACTTTTCCTGCTCTCTGCAGCCAATTTCTTTCTTTACATGTTGTAGATTGTTCCAACTTTGTATGTAGAGAGTGCGTTTATTTCCCCACAGGCTCTGTTTTGTTTGCCTTGCTGTATTTTCTCCAGCAAATCTAACAGTATTATCTCTGCTCCCTACAGGAAGGCCTACGACTGGATGTACACCACCCCAGCAGTGCTGCCATATGGATTCCACGTCTCCATAATCATGAACCGGTGCTTGCATATCACATGGTTGTTCCTGTTTGACAGAGAGTAAGTTTGCCGGCTCAGGTTGGTCACCAGGTATATTTTAAACAAGTTGGGGGGAAAATATTCACTATAATGCATTTAATTTGGTTTAAATTGTCAAGTGTTAACATTTCCCTTTAAAGCTTGCAACACATTAGGTAAATATATGCCACATTTTTAACTTATTGTTTTATATGTTTAGACAGTAGTACTATGTTGAACAAAGCCATATTTCCATTTAAATTATTTTCTCCTTATCAAAACAGTTAAGGCAAATCAGTAAAAGTATGGCTGTCCTTAAAGAGACTGTGAGGAGTTTTTAAGTAATTACAAAAAAGTCTCACTTTTAGATATATGCCTGATCGAAATACACACTTATGGATGAGTTTTATAGCATCTAAATAGGTTATCTATAAATGCTATTCTTTAGCCTCCTAATTAAGATGCGTACAGGGCTGGACTGGCCTGGATACTCAACTTCAGGAACAAGACAATTAAAACTAGAGCAAATTTATATTATTTTATTATTTATATTACCGTCTGAGAGCGCCGGGCTGTAAGTAGCGATATATAGCCGTCTACAACTACGATAATAACTTTTCCCCGCATTGCTTGTTGTCACACATCAAAAACTACCACTACGTAACTAGAAAGAGATACATTACCTCGTGGCTTTGCATCCTGTAAGCTGTTGAAAAAGAACTTGTAAAGCAATGCAGAGTTCCGACAAAGATCCATGCTGCATTTACCACAACAAACAAACACATTTGGCTTCACGTCTCCGGTGCGTTCAAGTTGTAGTCAGAAGTAGGAATTTCTGAGTTCCAAAACTGGAACGTCCCCCGAAGTCTGAATGTCCTACTGGGAACTCGGTGAAACCTCGCCACCCCGAGGTGTCAATCGAAGATGGATGCCCCCAGTGTGAACAGTTATTTAGCTCCTGTAATAATCCATTTATTTGCACTTCTGACTGCGGTGTGTCGCTCTAGATCAGCTGTATACATAGTATTGTTAGATTTATATTACAAAAATGCTGCCATAGTGATAATCACATTCTTCATACAACAACACAGGGTGTGCTAACAACAGCTAACAATAGCCTGGTAGATCGGCATGTTTTTTTCTGACTTCAACTGGAACGCCGATAAGTCGGAGATGATGTCACTCCCATTTCCGAGGTTACAAGAACGCACTATTACGCCGGCAATAAATTCTCCTCATAGCACCTTTAAGGGAGAGTTTAATTTTTTGGGGGGAATTATTTATTTAGGATAGCCCCTCGAGATGCAGCATCTCGTTTTCGAGCGGGTCCCAACAAAGACACAAAATCAACACAAAAATATACACAACAGTATAAACAGAAAACACAAAATGTACATTACAATAATACACAGCAAACACAAAACACACTGCTCTACCACTTCCACAACCCCCACACCCCTCCCACCCCATCACCAGCTCACAAACATTGTGCTCGCACTCATGCACATAGTCATAGTCAGGAATAAAGGGGAAAGCTTTGTGGGTCCCAGAATCACGTGGAGTTGCTAAACATTTGCATAGACATGTTCTATCTTAAATTCAACCATGATTTCAAGTCATTTTCAACCTTAATGCTAACCATTTCTCATTAAGGCAAAGAAATGCATTTGTTTGTTTGTCAAGGTGTAAACCTCCCCCTCCTGAAATAGTACAATCCTTTTTGTGACGTTAATATTGTGAATGGAACCATCAAATTTAACCATTAGCACAATGCTGTTTGATGTGGTCGTTCATGCTGTAAATTGAAACTGGTTGTTTTTGTCATTCTATTTTTTGCCAGCTCCAAAGGTGCCCACATTGTGAATGTTCCCAGCAATAATTCATTTTATCACATTTATTTTATTTTTGGACCTTTTCCTCTCTTATCATTTGAGTGATAAGACGGTGGACAGAGTTGAAAATTGGAAAAAAGGAGATTATGGTAGGACACACGAGCCACCTTTAAACCGGGCCGGCCACTTCAGACCAGAGACGAAACATGGGGTGTGAGACCACTGTCCATTTCTGAAACACTGATGTTATTATATCACATCTCAGGACAGTCCATGCACAAGTCCTTTCATGGGATCAGCTGGTTTTGTGAATATCAGTTTAATAGACCTCAAATATAACACTTCTGATTCTGTGATGCTAATTGTCCATCTTGCCTATCTGATATCAACAGAACATTATATTTTGTTTGTTAATGCTGTGATCACCAATGAATGGTGCTCTATAAATCTTGTTCAAGTGACTGTCATTTGTTTGCTATTTTTATAGTGTGTATTGTGGGATACAGAGCACTATAAGGGGTGTGACAATGCTCTCTCAGATTTGGACTCCACCAAAAAGTGGCAAATTCAATTCTAAATTCTAAACTGTGTCCTGAATATTACATGGAATAAAATCCACTACTTGGGAGTTCTCAGTTTAAAGAGAGAGAAAAGATGATAAGCACTACTTGCAAATCATGCTTGGATTAGCTTAAAGTCCACTTTAACACCTTCCTCCCTCATTTTGTAAAGTTAACCCATGAAATAAATTCAATGATTTACCCCTGGGCATTTGTACAGACTTTGTAAAAAAAAATAAATAAATAAATAAGCGGAAAAAATCTGATGTCATGAGGACATATCACAAAGGAAGATCAAACTGTTTAATAAAAATGCTCCAACTGATGTCATGAGGAGATATGCAACTCCCCTGGAAGAGAGACACTTCCTGAGCCAAGGAAAATGTCTGGTCACAGTAAACATTAGAGCACAGAGCAGGCTAAGTCTCTTTCTTTCTTTCTTTCTTTCTTTCTTTGTCTTTTCTTCTTTCCTTTTCCTTCTCAGAGCATTTAAAGCTGCAAACACCAAAAAGTCCAGTCTGAGCAGGTCTGAACCTGCAAAAACCAAATCTGAGAAAATGTTTGGATAATAAACTCTTTTGATATGTTCTAGAGACATATGGTTAACTTGTTTAAGAGGAGTAAAGTACATGACTGTTAACATTAAATTCAGTGTTTTCATGGCAACAATAACCATGTATCTTGAAATCAAGTGTGACCAGATCAGTGAATACATTCCAGATCAAAGTTCTTCAGAATTTATCTAAAGTCACACTCTGGTCATACTGCCCTGATTTATTTTACTCTGCTCAGCCTGATCTTTAGTCTTTACCCCGCTTTAAACGGCCAAGCAGAGGGTTGTTTATGACGGGACAGAGATAACAGATGGCTGGTTAAGAACAATAAAATGGGATGACAATATAGAGTTTATTACGCTGGAATGGTTCCAAAAGGTGCTTACACTCTGTTTTAGGTTTGCGGAAACTCCTCTGGACAGCTCATGCTGTGAAATATGAGGGATGTGAAGCAGCTGGATCAACTGTAGCTACAAATGTTTGCGTTTTTGGTATTTTTTGGAGTAATTTTATATCCTTTGTGGACTTTTATCTGCAGATCATTGTCATGGCAATCCGCAGCCCAGCACGCGTTGTGCTCATGTTTGTTGGATTCTTTACCATTTTAGTGTCAATTATTTTAAACGCTCTATCAGAATTTGCGGCTTATTCGGGTAAGTGTTTGCCAACAAAAACAAATCACTTCAGTGTTTTGGAGATGTCAAATCTAACACCAGTGTTTATTTCTCAGTTGGTATTTTCAAGCACAGACCAGAGGATGTGACACTCAAGTACACAACACCAATAACTCCAGCCCAGTGGTGTCTCATTGTCTGGGATTTCGCATATCTTTGCTTTTTTGCCATGTTTGTATACTTTCTGGCAGGACTCTGTCAAAGGTAAGCACCACTTTTATATTTGCAAGCATAATTTACAAATGGATAAAGCCCCCACTGTGTCTATTTCTTAATCCTTTTATTGCATGCAGAAAATTGCTTCATCAAGTCTGGAGGCAATTTACTTTTCCTGCTCTGTGCAGCCAATTTCTTTCTTTACATGTTGTAGATTGTTCCAACTTTGTATGTAGAGAGTGCGTTTATTTCCCCACAGGCTCTGTTTTGTTTGCCTTGCTGTATTTTCTCCAGCAAATCTAACAGTATTATCTCTGCTCCCTACAGGAAGGCCTACGACTGGATGTACACCACCCCAGCAGTGCTGCCATATGGATTCCACGTCTCCATAATCATGAACCGGTGCTTGCATATCACATGGTTGTTCCTGTTTGACAGAGAGTAAGTTTGCCGGCTCAGGTTGGTCACCAGGTATATTTTAAACAAGTTGGGGGGAAAATATTCACTATAATGCATTTAATTTGGTTTAAATTGTCAAGTGTTAACATTTCCCTTTAAAGCTTGCAACACATTAGGTAAATATATGCCACATTTTTAACTTGATTTGCCGTCTTAACAACTGGAGAAAAATCATTCAATTGAGGTTTGATGAATGACTATCTGTCTAAATAAACCTTGTGTGTGGAATCAAAAATACAGTTTTAGGACCAGAGCACATACAAGGCATTTTTGACAATCTCAGCAGATTTATCATCAACAGGGTGAAAAACTAGCCCACCCCTGTCAACAAATCCTTTGAAACTTCTTTGATATGCCTCTGGATTACGATCACCAACAGACTGTAATCACTTCTTCCTTGTGCCATGACGACATTCCCTAAAAATGTCTACAGATTCTGTGAAGTACACACTTAAAAATGTTGGGTTAAAAACAACCCAATATGGGTTATTTTTTAACCCAACACTGGTTAAATATTGGACAGAACACATGCTGGGTTATTTTGACCCAACAAGTTGGGTTGGTTTCCTCTAACCAACAGTTGGGTTATTTGAACAACCCAGTTGGGTTGTTCAAATAACCCAACCACAGGCTCAATTTGACTACACTGTTGGGTTCTTTTCACTCATCAGTTGGGTTGTTCAAATAACCCAACGTTACCCACAAAAAGCTATCGCTAAAGTTAACTACCAATGACCAAGAGCTCACAATCACTGCTTCACACGCTCATGTAAATGGTAAATGGACTTGAGCTTAAATAACGCTTTTTCTAGTCTTGGACTACTCAAAGCTGCTTTACACCGCAGGTCACACCTACCCATTCACACCCATTCACTCACTTATGGTTTTGAGTTTCAATGTTAGTTGTTCATCAGTACTCTGACACGTTCACGCCCTTTCATGCCCATTTACAAGCCACTGACACAGCAGTGGGAGCAACTTGTGTCGCCTGGAGCTGGGCTTGAACCTGCAACCTCCCGATCACTGACCGAGTGCACTATCCAACTGCGCCACCAACGCCCATGTCATGTTGATTTCGGATAGCCAACATACATGGTTACTACAGTGAGCTTCATATACATTTTATTAATATAAATTAAACATTGTGGTGAAAGAATAGTGAAGAGAATCGCGGGCTTCTTCTTCTCTTTCCCCAGAACTTCTTGCGGGATTTGGTTGGGCCATAATAAGACTTGCCCATCCAGAGTCCTGACTGCAGGCAGCTGGGGGGGGGGGGGCGAATGAGTGGGGCTTGAACCTGCAACCTCCCGATCACTGACCAAGCGCACTATCCAACTGCGCCACAGATGCCCGTGTGGCTACCTGGGGGTAGTTGTTGTTCAAGCATGTGCGAGCGTCAACCCAACATGTTGGGTAGTCCGAAATAACCCAACACAAAATAATGAAAATTACAACCCAACAGCTAATAACTCAACTGCCAACTACAATAACCCAGCAATCTGGGTATTTAGATTACCCAATTTAATGAAAACAACCCAATTAAACTAACCAACAGTCTCAACCCAGCTGTTGGGTTGAAAAAATAACCCAACAATTTTTTGTGTGTACTTTTTGAGTTAGAGACGATACAAAAATAAAGCCAGATGATGATGAGCATTGTTCATGGAAAGATTATTTATGAAATTCTCTCTCCTTTCGTGTGATTTGACATCTGTTTGTGTTTAAAAAAAAAACAATAAAATACGTTTAAGGACTGTAATTACATTTGGATTACATTTTAAACTAGAAGTGCTCAGAGAGAGCAATGCCTGGGCTTTTTGACATCTTTAATCAAGTTATAAGAGAAAATGTGGAAAAGAGCCCAAGTTAGCCAAAACCCTTAAAAAAAACTCCTGGATCCACCTCTGCATTCGGATTACAACCAAAATCTAAGCCCAACTGCAATGTGCCATGACCAATATTTCCTGAAAATGATTTTTAAACTGATTGAGAACTTTCTGAGTTATCCTACTCACAGACTAAGTTAGAGATAATCTGTTATAAAATAATCTTTCTTTGATCCCAGAGAGGAACAATGGCACAGGGCAAAAAAAGCAGCACAAGAAACAAAAGACCAACAAACAAATAAACAAACTAGAAAAGCACTCAGAGAGCGCAGACCTCCGCCAGCACCACAGTCCTCTCCCCATATTGTGATTTTCACCATAAATGTTAGTCCTACCTTTATTTCATCTTAATATTTAGATTCCTTGACCATGAAAACATACCATCAGCAATTGGATTCATAATTACCTCCGCCAAGGAGGTTGTGTTTTTGGGACAGTTTGTTTGTTTGTCCGTCCGTCTGTAAAAATAACTCAAAAAGTAATGGATGGATTTGGATGATTTTTTTAGGAAATGTTCAGCATGGGAAAAGGAAGAAATTATCCGATTATGGTGTTGATCTGGATCAAGTGTTAAATAAGCTGACATCAGTAATAGTGAAACCATTACACCATGACTGAAGCATATCACTTCAGTCCTGTTTCTCTTTTTTAAAACTGCCTGTCACTAAAATGAACGTCTTCCTCTCCTTGCAGGTTAATGCTGCCGATGCTGATCATCTCAGCTCTCTTGATGATCACCAGTCACATGATTCTGTTCTTCTTCTGTCATGGAATGAAGGTCTATGGAGCCTGGTTGCATAAGCATCACAAAATAGACCTGTGGATTCTCAGAATAGTGGTATGCTTTTTACAATGTTTGGACTTAAATAAATAAATGCTTCAGTTTTCAGTGTAAGGAGGTGCAATGACATACGATACTGGAACTGTGTTGTAAAAAGATGTTAAGAGGTCATATTCTGCTTTTTGAGTTTATTTACCCTTGAGTGGGTTTACCATGTCTCCTTTACGTGATAGAGTGCTTCTGGGAACAGGACAAGCCCGCACCATTGGGACTTTTTGCTCCCTCCCTCTGTATGGCGCCTGCAGGTGCCTAAAATGTCTCATGTGATATCCTTCCATTGTTGAATTAGCAGTTTAAGCCCATCGGCTCAGAGCAGCAAGTCTGTTGCAGAGCAGTGATGTTAAAATAAATGCAGAGTTGTTGACAACCTGCTGCCGAGCAGCACTGAACTGACCAATCACCACAGAAAAGACCACTCAATTAGTCAGAGTGGACTGGGTCCATGTGGGGAAGGGGGCCTTAGGGAAGCAGAGCATCTCAGACATAGTGAGACTAAAGCACTGCCAGAGGTCCCAGGTAATAAAAATGAATATTTAAACCGAGTTAAGGCACACATGGGCTCTTTGAGTGGAGGCCTTTATCAGTTTGCTCGGTCTTTAGAGAGTGCCTGCCAGACTCTATTTTTGGCACTGTGGAAAGCAGAGTTTTCTCATTGTACCTAAAAACAACCTTTGTTTCACAAAATTACCTTAAAACATTAAATATGTAAATCATCTGCTGCATATTCACGTGGACCATGTGTCAGGGTATTTGCTGTTACAACAGTGAAGCCACAATACCCCTGCCACCTGGCAGTTGTACTAGCTGGCATAATCTGGAAGCAAAACACTGAAGAAATTGATCAGTATTAAGACTGTGTTTCTGTCTTTGTTACATTACTCTCATCCTGTGCCATGCTAATCCAGTTAAGAACACTGCAAGGAGCCTCAGTGGTCAACAGAGCTGTCAATAATGCCAGGAAATCTTGTCTATTTTTACTTATCAAAAGAAAAATTGCTGCAACTGCAAGTCAGCCGGGAGGACAGGCCCAAGTCATTTGACTTCATTTAGAGGCAGCTGATGCACCATCCACCTTGACAAAACTCTAGAAATTATAAATAAACATGTTTTTATGCACAATTCTATCAGTAAGATGGTCCCTTTCTGCTAAGCTGTATTCATAAATGTCATTATTACAAACAGGTGCTTTTTGTTTTCAACTAATTTAAGGGGACATATGTAAATGTCACACATTAAAGTTTGTCTCAAGTCTAGCTCTTTCAGGAAAAATGGGCCAAGAGCAGCTAGAAGTGCAATGGGCTGCTCAAAGTGATGTCACCTTGGCATCACGTGTGGCCAAAAACAATATATGCGTGACACTGTGGCCTTCATGGCATTATCTTTATAACCAGAGCTCACTGGAAATTCACAATACCAATATAGTAAAGCTGGGTTATCAGCTACCCTGCTTGTGCTGAATAAGAAAAAAAGTCACAGGTCCTCTTTAATGTTCAATATTGTACATTTATGACAACAGGAAGATAGTTAACTCTACCCATGGATAAGATTAGATTAGATTAGACTGAACCTTATTCATCCTATTGGAAAACTCACTTACGGAAATTAAGATTCCAATAACATTTGAAATGTAAGACAAATAAACAAAAAATATAAATATAAACAAAAAATATATATATGTACACCTACAGGTTGGCTACTGCTCCTTCTATCACCCTGTTACTGTTGTGGAGCAGTCCACAGTTAGTCTCTGCCTGCTTTATTAAATTGCATGCATTATCTGTAATTTCAGTTTCGTATGGGTTGAACAAACAATACAATTATAACCAGTTTTATTACCTGTGTGGAGCCAGAGCGCTGTAATTCCCCTGATTCCAGTCTCTATGCTATGCTAATTTTCTTCTTCACTGAAACTCTTCTACGCCATATAACGGTAGTAGGTTGTATTGTATATCATCTTACATACGAGCAAAAAGAAAAAAAGCACTTCAGAGGGATCTCAAACTACCTCTTAAAAGACAAATTTCCCCTGTTTGTAAGCAACATTTCACTTTTTAAAACCACTCCTGTCCAATCCTATTCCATCCATAACAGAAGCCAGCCACTGGCTCCAGGCTGACTGCTCCATCACCCGTATCTAAAAGGGGGAATTCGTGCCAAGTTGCCTGGTCATACTGTTGTGCACTGTGGTCTGAGATAAGAGGGTTAGAAACAGCAGAGTTAGGAAACAGACTGGTTCTGGTTTTTTTAGATCTTTCTTGTCCTTTATTTGTTAATAAAGTTGAGAGGTGCATGTAGGTTTTAACAGACATGCTGTAAATCCTTAATAAAATCACATTTAAATCTCTAGAAAGGATTTGCATATTTCCATTTGATGAGAGGCGTCTTAGAGTTGTAATTCCTGCTGTATGCCTCTAAAATACCTATAAACCACCTATAAATGACTCATGTTTGACTCTGATCCTCTCTCTGCTCTCTGGCTCAGTCAGCTCACCTTAGGCATGCACCGTTTATCACTGGAAAGCCCCGCTTCTCAGATTTCAGAATCCTGTCGAACTAAACCCAGAGACTTTAGAGAATTTTATAAAATGCCCCTGGACATAATTTTATGACCAAAAAGGAGGACATGTCTGGAGCAAAAGAGGGCACATGGTCACCCTACTTAAGATGATCCTGTCCTTAAATAAAGAAACAGCTGCTCTGGTCATTCATCTGTCTATCTGCCTTATCCTCCATCAACATCTCATTCTCAAGCAAGGGCTGAACATGAGGCCCAGTGACTTTGGCTTTCATTTCAAGTTTTTTTTCATCTCCTTTTCGTGAGAGTGCTTCTATGCACAAGACAAAAGTCAACAGCATCAAGCGCTCTCTCTTTATGGCACTGGTAGCTGCCTTGAAAGGCTATTTATAAATAAGAAGAGGTCTACCAGTGTGACATACTACAACCTATTTGTCAGCAGTTCAAGCCCCTTGGTTTGAGCTTGCGAGCCCATTGCAGTGCAACTACTGTAGAATGAATACAGAGTCATTGACAACATGGTGCCTAGGAGTGATGAACCGACCAATACCACAGAATATATCAACCAACCACAGTGGTCAAGGTCGTGAAAAGGCCTTAAAGTGGCAGGAGCTCCAAAAGACCATCTTGGTCAGAAATAGCATACAGCTGGATCAGGGGAATATATAAAAACAACGGTTTTTAACATCAGTGATGTGAATATTCTCCACATGAAAATCTAATCTACAAGCCTGAGTCATAGCAAATTATTTGGATGGCCCAATGACATGACATTTTGACATTTAAGATGAATTTGGAGTGGACTGTTGTGCAAACTCTAATAAAATACTAAAGTAAATAAAAGCATTTGCTTTTCAATATTATGGCAACAAGTAAGGAAAGAACATGAGGACCAAGAAATCCGATCTTTGATCCTCAAATTTAATAATGTCACTGAAGACTCTCTGTGAAGTCTGAACCACTTAACCTCCATGCATTCTTAAAACAATCATTCACAAGTGAGACACAGTATGAACATTAGGCCCAATGGCCTCTTCCTTTGACTTTTGTTTAAAATCAATTAGGTCATCTTTGAGTTGGAGTGGACAATCACGCAAAGTCTAAAGAAACATGTCATCCAAGTAATGGATGATGATTTGGTACTTGTGTGAAGTTTAAAAATGAATTTACAGCTTTCTTTAGATACCACGTTAACGAAGAAGGAATGATGAAGCCTAAAGACCTTTACAATGTAAATCAGTCTTTTTTGAGTCAGAGTGGACTTTTTTGGGAAAGTAAACAACACTTCCTCCAAGCTTTGCGAAATAATTCTTTGGTCAGACTGGTTGTTGTGTAAAGCTTAAAGAAAATCCCTCCTTCTGTGATGTAGTGTTCAAGAGCAAAGGCTGAAAATGGGATCAAATGACCTTTGTCTATGCCTCCTGACATGATTTCAGTTCATCCTCCAGTTAAACTGGATACTTATGCACAATCTGAAGCAACTCCCTTGAGGTATTTACTAAAGATCACGCTGTTTTTAGTATTGCTGTCCTTCACAACTTTGGTTTTGAAAAGTGCTTCATAGCTAAAGATTATCACAAGCAAGATCTCAAAATGATGAACAATGATGTTGGCCTTGGACTTGTGTCCTATAAATCCAACTAACTCATCTTTGAATAGAAGTTGTAGTTTTACAAAGTTATAAGAACATTTTCATACAGCCTACTGTGACATAATGCAGCATGATACCCAGCTACCCTGACCATTAATCTATATCTACATAAAGAATAAAGTCCATTCTAATTTAAAGATAATCTGATCAGTTATATTCAAGTTAGAATGGACTTGATTCTTTAGTCTGAGGAAAATTTCTTCAAGTGACCCTGAGATATAATATTTAAAAGCAATTGTTAAAACTTGCCTCCACTTTGTGAGCACAGAAAAAAGATTGCACTGCAGGCCAAGCTGCCAATAAGAAGTACTTCTTCTGAAGCTAAAGACAGTCATACATTAACATTCCTTCCCTACTAATAATACAAAAACTTCTTTCATTGCATTGAATCAGGTTCAAAATGGAATAGCGGTAAACTCAACCTGGGGGAGTCTCTCCACTTCCCTCCACCTGACAATATACTTGCAGCATCAGACGGATGCATTAAGATGTGAATGTGCCATGATAGCTCTGCTGCTGTTCCTGATGCAACTGTCAGCCTGGTGAGTGGGACCCCCTGCTGTGCTCTGTCATGTAGCTGTGGGTGTTTCTGTTGTCCTCTGAGAGATGATACAAGAAAGGAAACTCAAGTCTTTTGTCTCTGACTTCCTTTTCACTCAGGTTTCTGCTTGAGAACTTCTACCTTGATGAGCATGTGCGGTATATTGTGATCACTTATCCTGTGGTGATCCTCTATATGACTGGCACCCTGACCAACTCCTCCTCACCTGGAGGTCCAGCTTATTTCTTTGTTGGTATGGTTTGCCTGAATTAACACTCAACAGCAAAACAATCCTTCCTTACTTTGCTGCTTGTCTTTTTGTGGTTGATTTATTTTAATGTTTAATTTCTTCCTTCCTCCAGCTTTTATCCTGGCTCTCTCCTGCGCCATGTTTGTAGTACGCATTGCTTTGGTCGTTTGGAAGCATCAAAAGCGGCCATTATACAACGACAGTGAGCCCGGTTTGTCGCCAGTGGAAATAGCCTTGACACAACGAAGTTTCTTTCTATGAGTGGACTCAAGTTTTTATTTTTTTTTTATTCTTGGAACTTTTCAAAGTTGGGCTTTTCTGGACGGCAATCACCTCTGGTCATATAAAATTTTCTGTTGTTTTTTATAAAGTAAAATCAGACTTTTTGGATAAAACTAACATGAACAATAAGCTTTTGTCCTGTTAACTATGTACTTCACATACAAAAAACAGCTTTTGAAGGACACAAATGTTGAAATAATGAAACAGAGGTGCAATGTCGTCGGGGTAAGAAGGACTTATCATCCAAGGACTTTGAGGTAGAAATTGTCTAATCAAATTTATTCAGGTTGCTGTTATTGAGTAGTTTTATTGGTACTTGTTTTTAAAGTTGTATTTTTAAAGCAGTACTGTGAGTAAGATAAACTAACTGGTATTTAAATAGATATGTCCCTGATAGTCAGTCAGTAAGTCGGTCGGTCTGTACAGCACTCCACCAGTCATTTGGTTGGATGAGTTGATGGACTTTAATGAACCCAAACTGGGAAACTGTGGGATAATGACCAAGGTATGCACAATTTATGTACAAAAGTATATCTTTTATTTTATTCTGATTTACAAAATCCAGCACTAAAGCAATATTTAAACTGAAACATTATTCGATCCTTACTCAATATGTAATGGAACAGTAACAGGATTACCCCATGGCATGGTCACATCTTGAAAGAGAGTTTATGAATAACACTAAGTGTTAAAACGTATTTACAGTTATGTTTAATACTATCAGGTCAAAATGTTGTTACCTCCACCAAGAAGGTTAGATGTTTTACCAGCATTTGTCTGTTTGTTTTTCTGTAAGCAATGTAACTCAAAAAGTTCTCAACTGAATTTGGGACTACAGATGGAAATAAGCATTGTGCTAAATCTGTCATGCTTCCATAAATACGTTCATGATTATGAACTGTCCAAACTAAACAAATGAAAAAAGCAAATCGATAAATACATTTCAGAGACTGTTGTTGATGGCACAAGGAAGAATTTCTCCATATAGCCATGACCAACATTCACTGAAATGACACCAAAACCAGTTGAGAACTTTTCGAGTTAAAATGTGGAAAACTGGTGAAAATGTGGAAAAACTGTCCTATCTCACAATGTTACTAGCCTCTAGATTTGGGTCACCATTAAATCTGAATCACTTCTCTGTTGTGCCAACATCCCTGAAAATGTAATTCAACCCTTCTGAGAGATCGTGCTCCCAGATGGACAGGCTGATGGACAAACAGAAAAAACATTAGCTCCACAGTGAAGGTAATAGTAGTACATGCAGCTTGTTATTCATTACTTTAGTCCATGCACACATACTCCTAAATGTACTTATTCACCACTGAAGTCCATGAACATACACTTTGCACAATTATTTTATCATGAACGTTGATGCCTATAAATAAATATTTTTTGTCTGCCACAGTATCTCATTGTGTATACTGTTTGTTTTTTCTCTAGTGTTTCACTATTTTTCTGGTTGACACTTTGCCTCACCGTTTATTTTCTTGCTTTTGCTTCATATGTAAATGGAAAAAGTGAAGCTTTCATTTCTTCTGGGGTCTATAACACATCTATCATTGTGTCGTTCTTTATCTGTTATTACAGGTCTAATCATAGAGATTCAAAGTCCATCATATATATGAATGTGAACTCAAATGTCTTTAGTCACAGTCTTTTGAGCTGTCAGACACAACACTGAGGGTCAAAATGTCTCCTGCCGTGGTGAGGAGCCGTCACCATTTAGTGATACATGGTGGGTTCATCTTTCTGGCTGCAGCCACTCAGATATTAATAAACCTCATCTGGAATTGGGCAAGTGACAAGTTGGTGCACAATGGTGAGTCATTCCATTTTTACTGATGTGTAAATCAAATTATAATACTGGAGAATACTTAGAGCAGGCGAGTTTAAGATTTCAATAGTCTGTGGTGCGCTCATAATCAATCCTTTTGTTTGTCTGAACAATACTTCACAGGACCTTTTAATTTTGTCTTTGAGTTATGTAACAGTCTAATTTTGGAGATTTTTGTAAATGTATATTTCTGTGTCTTAGATTAGTTTTAAAGGTGGTGTTTTGGATTATTGCAAAACATTTTCTTGATTTGAACTCAATAACCAAACAAGTACTGCACTCTATTAATGGCACCTAAGGCGCCCGCCCCCAGAATTGACAAACAAATCTTGTTTTTTACTTACAAAGATATGCTAAACTGAAGACATTAGCCTGATTATACTAAAAGTGTATTGAACTAAAACTCAACAGCTCACCCAGCTGTAGAAAACAAGGCTTTTGGGGGAGTGTTCACCAATGAATCTAACATGTATTCAAACATGGGTGATTGACTTCCTGCACTTAGATCTTTGACCTGCATTTGATGATATAACTTTTCTAGGTAACTCTTGATACGAGGCCATAAAACAATTAGTATCATGAGGACACACAAACTCAAAGACACCACTATGTGCACTGCAATAAATAATCTAAAAGTTTAAAGAACTGTTTTACACTTTAGAAGTAAACTGGGTCAATGAATTGGTTTACCTGTACATGAAAAACTCAAATTTCTGTTAGTTTGAGAAAACTGGTCTTCAAAAATCTGAACAAGTTGGTCCAAAGGAGTTGCCCAAATGTATTTAGGTCAGATGAAAATCTATCTACATTATCAAATTCAGAAAATGTGACGAGGAAAGATATGTTGTGGTTTGAAGCATACTTTTTCTCATTTAATGCCAACAACTAAGACTGACATAGCTTCATCAGAGACAACTTCACTTTTAATCCTTTTGAAGCAAATCCACCTGTCAGCATGAATATTAACAGGAGTGCAAGAGCACTGGGGTCACACAGTGATGAACGTCATGAACCAGGGCTGAACAATTTAAGGAAAAGATCTATTTGGGATTTCTCTGGCAGATATTGTGATTTCAGTTCAGTTTTTTTCAAATCAAGCTGCAATATTCACTATGTTTACAGTATAGACAACTGTAGGTGAATAACTGACCAAAAGCACATAAAACATTAATCATCATCAAATATTGAAGATTAATAATATGTTTTCATTATTCAAGGGATACCCCAACGTCTACTTCTAAACAGAGGCTTTTTTTGTTGTTAATCTGCTTACCAGCACTTCTTTAAAAGCAAACTGTCTGATTTGTCAAATAGTAACTGTCAAATAGTTGACACAGCAGATCCTGGGTCAGTCAGGAGTGCTGCAAAAATTGTTGCTTTGGTGATCACATCATTGCGTTATCTTAAATTGTGATTTTGACCCAAAAATGTTCAATCATTTAGCCCTAGTTTGAGCACCCTCAAATATGTTCAGTAATATGACCGATGGAGACTGATCTCACTTTCAAATAATAAGACCTGATGACATGGAGGAAAAAGTCAATAAATAAATAACCTATTTAAAAATTAATATGCAAATAAGACTAAAAGGTATATTAACTTTCAATTGGTTTTAAACTCTGGCTTCCACGGCATCTGTTAAGGAAATAATCTGGCACAATCTGCACAAATGTAGATGATAATCCATGCTCAACAACAGGGATCCCGGACTTTGTTTTAACAAAGTTTTTTCTTAATGTATGCTCCAGGAGGCTGGATTGTAAAATAGATAGAAGTAGTAAGTATTTTTGGTATTATTTGTTAAAAATTCATTTTTTCCGAAAAGAAATGTTTCTAAAAGTGCATCAGTCCTTATTGGTCTTACAGCTGAAAGCCACATCAAAAAGATTGGGATGGATTGGCGTTTCGATTTTGGGGCTGTCATGTTTTGACTTGATTTCAGGACTGTCTGACTCAAAAATCCTCTTGGTAGAATACTGGCTGATATTGGCTTACTTAAAACAATCAAACATGAGGTCATTCCTGATGAAACAGCTGCAGTTGCACAGTTGTTGCAGATGTGTAAACACTTTAAGAGACTAAACAATGCAAAGATTCCCCTAAAACCACAACCAGTTTTTCCCCATCATATTTCAATAGCACTCTGAGTGCCAGTTGGGAAGCTGTAGGAGCCTGGGGCCTGTACCATGAAGCTGGATTAGCTCTTAGAGAGATAACTTCCTGGATACGTTTCGGATTTTCCGCACTACGAATGTGGATCTCTTTTTATCCAGAAACGTTGCCCCGGTAACTGATGCTGAACGCCAAACCTGGTCCGGAGCAGGTTAAGTTCCAGGATAAGAGCTCACGGGGTGCGACAGACCGCCCGCTGACCAATCGGTTCTCTCGGGCGGGCATAAAAGACCGCACAGTCACCAATTTGCTGTCTTGGAAAATGGCTTGCCCATTTCTGCCGGAACCGGTTAATGTCGGTGCACAAATTGTAAGAGGAGCGCTTCGTTGGGAGCGTTTTTTTCGTGACAGAAGTAATCGGCTTGATTTACCAGAAGAAATCTTGTACGAGAGGTACAGATTTCCACGGGAGGGACTTCTATACATCTGTGACCTGCTGGAGCCTTACGTGGCAAATAATGCACTAAGGTCATTTTGAAAATATGAATGTGATTTTCCTGGTCAAACAAGTGAAAAATTAATTGCGTTCAGACAAATGTAGAGTATTTATTAGTATGTTGACCATGATGTTTTAGCAACAATAATGGACACATAGAAAAATTGTTCTTGTCAGTATTTTTATGTTATTTCTGTCATTGGTGTTAACATATTTTAGGTTACAATCACAAGATTCATGAATGCAATAAAATTAATCTAAAGGCACATATCACAACATCTGAAGACTGCTGACAAAACTCCATGAAATAAAACAGTAACTTGTTTAATTCAAACTATTTGACATTATTTCTCAATGTCAGTGATAACGTTTGATCCGAGGATGTTTACTTCTGATAAAAGACAACACATGCTGATAATTGTACTGAACTTTATTATGGATAAAGTCAAGTAACAATAATTTTGGTTTAAGGTTCAATTACAATTACATAAGTAATCATCATATCTTAAATGTTGTCTAATGTAATATGATCTCCAAATTTTGGTAGTAGTACCATGAAACTGAGGGATATAATTTAGTTTGAAGCAATATTTTTAAATATCTAATTTACAGTACGTTTCATTTCATTCTTAGATTTATCCCAGTGTTATCAACACTGTCCATTTATTATTTTAATTAACAAAAAAGAGGAAATGTTTTACACTGTCCAATAGCGGTGGATCATGACAATGGGACAAATGTTATTTTAGATGCAAAGTACAATAAAAGTGACATTAAATATTATATTTAGGCTAATTAAATTACATTTAAAATACATAAAAATCATTATTCATCACCATTTAATTACATAATTTTGGTTTAATGTGGACGAGTTCTTTATTACATTTTAAGCGATTTGTGTTTCTGGAAAATATAGGAAAATGTGGAAAATGTGCCGGCAATCCCCCCGGCTTCTCGCGGCTACAGTTGTGTTGCTCCTGGCCTGGATAATACTGCGGTACTCCTCATACTTTTGTAGGATTATTTGCTGCTCCTCCGCCGTGAAGTAGGCTGCTCTCTTCTCCATTGTGGAAAATGCTCCGGGGCCGCTAACCACGCCCACTTTATGTGTGCACGCACAGATCCCAGCCGGATTCACTTCTCGAGTTGATAACGAGCCTCGTAGTACAGCAGATCCGGATGGCGGAGATCCGGAGAAGTTTAGCGAGATGTCGCTAATATCCTGGATGACTTAATCCAGCTTCGTAGTACAGGCCCCTGGTGTGGTTGCCTGTTGATGATCACTGCGCTACAGTCTCTGCAGGGACCCAGAAAATGAGCAGTTTTTACCCACTGGTAAAGCAGCAAGCTTACTTTTGTTTATCTCAATTGTGCCAAAAAGAAAAGCAAAGCATTTGTATGAAGTATGCTGAACTCTAAAGTATTTTTGCTGCATGCTGACTAAGTGGCAGCGTCAACTGGATTCATAGTAAATCATCATCCTAAGTTCATGGTATAAGAATGATTTAATGATTTCATGTCCTAAACTCAGGTGTCTCCTCTCTCTGTCTCTTCAGCTCTGTTCAAGACCTCCAGCTGGAATGTCACAGAGACTTTTTCTCTTGACATAACGATGGACTGGTGGTCTCACCTGTTCTGGATTATTGCAAACATTTGGTCCACGGTCTGGGTCTTCTATGCTGTGGTCAGCCTGTTCAACAGGTGTGACAGTATGATGTGACTGTGAGGTGTGCGCCATCATACCTAATGTAATACTTCAATTTCCATGATATATTTAAGATGACAGTTATAGCTCTTGAGTAAACATAACAGGTACTACAGTTTAAGGAAGTGAAAAATGGGTCCACTACTAAAGGGTAACTAGTTAATGTTACAACCAATAAATATCATTTGAGGAAACGAGGACAGGAATAAATAAAGACAAAAATAATTAGGGCGAGACCTGTTCTAGGTGAAGCCATATAAATGATGTGAAGTATGAGGAACTCTCAAGAAAAGGGACAAAGGCCAATTTCCAAATAAGAAACGTGGCTGTCCAGGTTTTTTACAATCATTCTTCAGCAATTCAAAGAGTGAAACTACAAACCTAAACTACAAAATCAAGTGTAAAACTCCCTTTATTCACCAGGAGTGGTATACACATCTCCATCTCATGTCATTATATGCAATATAATAAAAATAGTTGTCGCCGCTTTTAGTATCATTAAAAAGCACAATTATACTCTTTGTTGAGTCATACAGGAAAGTGAAGTGAATGTTAATAATGGCCTTTAACAACAATGTGTTCTGTAGATTTATCTTAAATTTCCTCAATAACCTGATCATTGACGGAGGATGAACGATATACTTTGAGTAATCCTACAGATGCAGTGTTGAACAATGGTGGTCAGGTGGTCTTGTCTGCTGGGCCCATTTGTAGAGTTCCTTGTCTTTAAAGCAGACAACTTCGATTCAAGTACAGCCTTTGAAATATAACCAACATGCCTGTTCCCACTCTCTCAAACGTTTCTGATTTAATTTATTGTCCAACTAAAACCACAACTGAAATTATATATGTATATGTATATATATATATGTATATATATATATATATATATATATATATATATATATATATATATATATATATATGTGTGTGTGTGTGTGTATATATGTATATGTGTGTATATATATATATATATATATATATATATATATATATGTGTATATATATGTGTGTGTGTGTATATGTATATATATTGTGTATATATATATATATATAGAGAGAGAGAGAGAGAGATAGATAGATAGATATATAGATATATAGATATAGATATAGATATAGATATATAGATAGATATAGATATATGAATAAGATAACTGATAACAAATTAGCTCTGCCACAGGGTGTTCATTGCCTTTTCTTAATCATGTGCCATATACAGCAAATTGAAAAGAGTTGCATTTTTTTTATGATTGCTAAAATTTACTCTGAGCTGAAAAAGTTTTGGTGTCAAATAAGTGTAAAATAATGCTGCAGTAAATCAAATCCAGGTCACTGCAGAACTCTGAACTCTAAACTTTAAGCCCTACCATTCACTGTTATAGGACAAGTGCCAACAAATGCCACAAGCCACATCATGAAAATTGCAAATGTTTTTGTAAACATATGTGCTCTAGCCAAACACTGTATAATTATTTCAGCTTATTTTCACCATTATTATACAATAACTAAGTATTGCTAAGTTTACACCTTGCAGTGTTAAAACTTAGATAGTAAAAATTATACTCTAACACAACTCAGAAGTGTTGATCAAAAGTCCTGCTGATGAGCTTTACTATGTTTTAAATGTAAAGTTTAAATAGAATCAACAGTGACACTTGGTATTAGTTAAAGTCCTAACTCTCTAAAAAGAGTTAAAACAACCCGTTTCGGTGTGGACCCATGTAGACACTTAAGAAGTGTTAATACAAACTCTCTCTGTGTTGATTTGTCAATTTAGATTTTGCTGTTCCTCTCCAGCAGAGGCTCCTAGTATTTTTAAATTGTTTGATTGGACCTCATTCTAGTACAACTGCCTCTTTAACTTTTTACCCCGTGAAGTGAACCAGCCTACCGACTATAGTTTACTTAAATGTAAATGTCAGCTCTAACCTTATCACTGTTATGGTTCCATCTGCAGAAAAGCCCATGGTCCAGAGTCTTGTAACCCAGAGCTTCACCCTCCAATGTTTTATATGATGTGGACCGTTGTTGGTTTTACAAAAATATTCAGCATGTTTCTGTGGGACAGACAGTGAGTTCTGTTTACTGTCATATTCTACAATTACAATATGTTCTGTATAACTAAAAAGAAACATAGTCACATGTATACTTCTTTGGTTTCCTACAGCTATATCATAGCAGCAGCCACACTGGATTGGATTCTACCTGTGCTTAGTTTCACCATGCTCTACATCTCCTACTCAAACCTGGACAAACACGAAGTCTGGCTGTCCATCAACAACCGTTCAGTGATTCCATGGACACGGTACCTGGTAAGGACATTCATTTACAGACAACTGTTGTTAAAGTTATACAGTATGTGTTCTGAAATACTGGTTAAAAAAGAAATTAAAATGCAGCTGTCTGTGATAGAACTAAAATATATCAATACAGCAGGGGAGGCTGATGGTGTGACACATTAAAACCAGTAGTCCATCCCACTCTAAACTCTGCGCCCTTTATTTTTTGGCTTGTGTTTATATTGCTCCAATTTGTGTTATAAGCACCATCATTTGAGTTATAAAACAGGGTTGCATGATCTTGTTTTTGCTGACGTTTGACATGCTGATCCATATCATTGTCTGAACTGCATATCCCTACCAGTACCAATTCATTCTTCACTTAAATTCCCTTGTGATAATTCCTATACTTACGAAGCCTGCTTTGGACCCCAACAATTTCAGAAACTTCAGTCTAATTTCAGCTTTTCCTTTTCTCTCCAACATCCTTGAAAAAATAGAATCCCAGCTCCACACTCATTTATCTGGAAAAAACGTCTTCAAACATTCCAGTCTGGTTTTCAGCCCCTCCACAGCAGCTCTAGTCAAAATCACTAACCATCTCCTCAGTGCAGCTGAGTCTGGTCTGTTAACCACACTCATCCGCTGACACTGTCTCCAACAATACCATTCTTGACAGTTTCCATTGGTTTCACACACACTCATACATCTTGACAAATCCACCTCTCTGGCATCCAATTGTAATCTTTCAGTTCACTGCCTCCTGTCATTTCTGGTGTTCCCCAGGGCTCTGTCCTTTGTCTCCTTCTGTTTGGTGGTGCTACCTTTCCACCAAACCAAACACTACACTCCCTCACAGATCATCTCCAGGAATTAAATCATTTTTTTCCGTAACTTCCTCAAACTAGATAGTGATAAAACAGAGGTTCTTATCATTGGTTCCAAGCCCATCTTTACTAAATCACTCACTGTTGACAACTCCCTGGTTTCTTCCCCCTTCCAAGTTAATCCTCAACAGCACACGTTCCTCACAGCCTCATGTTCTTTTATCAATACAACATCAACCTTCTACACCCATCTCTCACACCTAAAACTGCAGCTACATCCTTCTTCACCCTTTGGTTACATCTTGCATGGATTTGTTACTCAAAACAAATCTCTTGTTTTTGTTCTCCCTCAAAAGTCCCTCCATAAACTTGAACTTGTCCAAAATTCTGCTGCTTGTACCATCACCACAGTGAACTCCATAAATGACATCACTCTTATTCTCAGCAGCATCACTGGCACCCCATTCATTACCAAAATGACTTTAAGGGCGTTTTCACACCAACCACATTTAGTGCGCACCAAAGAAGTTTTGGCCCAGGGTTTGGTACGTTAGTGTCAATGTGAATGCAACCACCACTTTGGTGTGCACCAAATCAGCCAGTCCGAGATCTCCATGAAAGGGTGGTCTCGATCCGCTCCGTCTCCCTACATCTGGTGCGGTTTCACTGGTGTGAAACAAAATGGTCTGAAACGATCTACTTTTGATGCATTACTTCCTGTTAATCCCACGGTTGAATCTTTTGCTTACTCAATTTGTCGATTTGTTTATTCTGGTTGAGGATTACAATGATTTACGAGGGTCCAGAAGGTCGCTGATGCTGTCTCAAACATGATACAAAAAACACATTTGAAGGAAAATGTAGAAGAGAGCGAAACGTAAAAATTGGTTGTCTGTTGTAGGAAATGGTTATCATGGTAGCCTCTTCTTCGTTCTCCTCCGTAGCAGGTTTGGTAACCAGTTACGTGCATATCGCCCCCTGCTGTTTCTTTCTTTTTTTTTTTTTTTCTTTTTTTTTTTAAATGTATGTTTTTGGGCATTTTGTGCCGTTATTGATAGGAGAGAGACCGTGGACAGGCTTGTGAAAGGGGGAGAGAGAGCAGGGGAGGACACTGCAAACTGGTCACAGGCGGGATTCGAACCTGGACCGGCAGAAGCAAGTACATGGGGTGCCTGGTTGCTAACCACTCCACCAAACCAGCACCCCGCCCCCTGCTGTTTCAAACTGAGTAAATACATAAGTGGGTCCGGGCATGGTTCGATATTGCCAGTGTGAATGCAAGCCAGCGGGGGAGGGGGAGGGGGGCGAACCCATGATGAACCGCACTGCAGCACGGTTCGAAACAAGTGGACCTAATGTGAAAACGCCCTAAGTCTTGCCCTTCACCTTTAAAGCCATCCACAGCCTCCACTGTACTTTACCGAACTTTTGCATATCAACACACCCTCCTGCTTCCTCAGGTCTTCTTCCATCAACATCTCAGTAAAACCTTCCCGCTTGGCCACCATGCCCGAGCCTAGAGCCTACAGCAACTTTGCTCCTCGTCTCTGGAACTCCCTCCCATCCGACATTTGGAAATTGACTCTCCTTCTATGTCTTTAAATCCAGTTTAAAAATCCCTTTTTATCCTGGCATACTCAGTTCAAGTGTTCTGATTTTGGCTGGATAACTTCACGTTTTAGTCACTGTTCATTTTTTCTGTATTTAGATGGACACCATTTAAAATATTCTTATCAATTAAAAAAAACACTGTTTTATATATGGTGCCGGCTAATGCTTTGCTTTTCTGCAGTTCCATAATGGCTTGGCATTGTTTGCCTGGTGGTCTCTCCTGAATGCCGTGATGGGTTTTGGTGTGATACTTAAGTATGAAGCAGGAGTTCAAGACCCTCTGATCAGCACCATCGTCCTCACCATAATAGCCCTGTGTACGGCAACCTGGTGAGGAAAACAGGCTTAACATTGGAATATAAATGCCTTAAAAATTGAATGATTGATCACTAAAGAAAACTTTAATACTGTTTCAGGTTCATCCTGCAGAACTTCACCTTGAAAAAGTACCTGCGCTACACATACAGCGTCTACACCACAGTGCTCCTGGGCCTCAGTGCCATGTTCACCAGGAGCTTTCGCTACCACGACCTCTCTGCAAACACAATCTATTGTGGTAAAAGTCACGACAAAACAAGATGCACATTAAGCAGCCGCATATGCCTGTGGACTCTCACCCTGCTTTCTCTTATCTTTAGGGTGCCTGATGGTCCTGATGGCTATTTTCAGCATGATCCATTTGATCACCCAGTGTTTGCACACAGATGAATCAAGCAAGCGTCTGACCCTCGAGCCCCATATGACATATGTGCAGGCAGTGTGGCCACCAGAGGAAAAGGAACAACAAGAAGCTCCAACAGTGAAGACAGAAGAACAGCTCGCTGCAATAAAACTGTAAGAATAAAGAGGTGCCCTGCAACACTGATGTGTACAAGTGTGTGCTTTGAGTTGATCACCAATAGAGGGCAGCATACACCAACTTCATAATGAGTGGAGGTACGCTGTTAGAGGATGGCAGTAGTTCAAGATTTACAAGTGAAAATTACTCTTTAAGGAAAAATTATGAGCTATAATCATCTTAAAAGTGAAAAAGAGCAATTCAAGGGTTAGTGAGCCTTTTTTTTGTTTGTTTAATTTACTGTTTTGCATGTCTTAAAAGAATACTTAAAGATATACCTGCACACTTGTGGCAGAAATTACTAATCACATCAAACATGCTCATAGGAATGATGATTGAAATTTTAAGTTTCATTAGAATATTACTCTCCACTATATCCTAAGTGATGCAGTAGAGCTAATCACAAATACTCAAGCTTTAAAGTGCCCTCTTTTTCAAGTCCGCAAACAATTGAAAAGAGCGGTTCGACCTTTGATGAGGACGCTGAGTTGAATGGATGCAGCGTCAGATGAAAGCAGCTGGTCGGCGTGATGAAAGAGGATGGTCCCGTTCATTCAACAACAGAACCGTCTGCATCTGTAGCACGGTTAAGATGGACATGTGGAGAAATTACATGCAAACTTGTTTGATATTTGAGTTTAGAGTTATCAGATAATCTGTAAGGACATGAACATAAAGGTGGGGTCACTGCCTGCATGAGCTGTTTGTGCAGTGTTGGAAAATGCCCTCTTACTAAGCTCTTGTGGGTGTGTGTCTGTGATCATGACCATAATTCACATCAGCTATTTATTCAACTGCATCATTTGAAGGAGATCCGGCTGAATGTTGTTACCTCTAGTGAAAACCACAGAACTCATTGCTGTCAGGGTCAGTGCTAACAGAGGCAGAGTGAGAGCACAGAGGTAGAAAATCACCAACTGCAGATCACATCACTGCAGTTTAGTTTTGATGCTTTTTGAGAGAATGAAATGGTAGACAGAAACATTGATTTGGATGACTTGTCACACTCAGGCCTAACATACATTTTTAGCCGAATCTGCGTATCATCCATACGAATACGGCGGTTTGTGGGTCTGTAAACGATCTTTTTTGTAACCAGGTTTCAGAATGGAAAAGATTTTGAAATGCCATAAATGCAGCTCAGTGATTACTGGCTCTCCGCAAGCAAGGCAATGACAACAACAAAGGCGGCGTACGTGAAGCATATGTGCTGATGTAGCTAGTGACCCTCCTATCCCTGTTGCAGCAAAATCTCCTTCTTCTCAATCACCATCGAGTTGAACAAACTATTATCGAGGACACATTACTGCACTTTATGATCACTCTATCGCAATCTCTGTTTATGACTTTTGCCGCAATTGCGCATGCCCACTGTTTTTTCGTCTGTTTCCGCTTGTTTCCGTCATATCGTTTCAGCGCCCCTAGAGGTCTGGCATGTGTTTTACAGTGTTTTGATGTGTATCGAGTGCATTCATATAGACGCACACATTTTTTGAGATGCCTTCGTCATTATGACGATCGTTTTGGAAACTGTTATGCCTTTTGTCTTCCTGTGGTTGGGGCCTCAAACACTTTGAAAATGCAGGAATTATGCACGGCTGTAGTCATGTGGTGACAACATTGACCTAATCTGTTTTGTCACTCTGATCTAAACTTTTTCTGGGGAGGATGCTCCCAATCTGACAAGCTTAAAGGACTGTTTCAGAAAAATATTGGACAAATTTACATGTCAAACTAGGCAATGTCATAGAAAGAATTTGGGAAGAGTAGGACTATATTTGGAGATGACAGAGCCTGGACAGCAGTTTACATTTGTTGAGCTAGAGTCCCATTGTCCTTTAGGCATGAAGAAACCATGCCCATAATTACTGCTTCTCTGAGAAGGATGCTGAATGTCTTTGGCCATTTTCTGATATTTGACAGTTGTTTCAGCTTAAATTACAACATGGATTTACCCAATGACAGACATGGAACATTCAGCTTTCTTAACGGTTAAATTTCTCCAAAGTTATAATTAATTACCCATTATTTAAAGTGATAGTCCAACATGTTTCTTTTTTGTGTTCGTGTCTTCCCTCACTCCCGAGTCCATGGCAAGCAGACAAACAGCATTCTTTTGATTCAGTGTGCAGTAAGAAGTGAAATACACATGGACCACTCACCGCTAACTAGCTTAGTTCAAATAGAAGTCAATGGGAAGTATTAGCCTGCCTCTGCCTGTTGTGACTCATTACCGCGTTACGCTACGTTAGCCTCTATTATCACCATGTTTTCTTCTTCTACTCTTAAACAGAGGCTTTGCTTTGCTGACCTTTCACAGTGGTTCCGTGAAGTTTGAAATTTTAATCAGAAATACTGTGTCTTTTGTTACATGGAAGTGAAACCATTTGCCATTTGTTTTTGGAATGCCTTCAAAGTGGTGCATTTTGGTTAAATGTAGAGCAAATCTATAATGCAAAGACCAGGTCCAAAGTTCAACTTACAGAAAAGTATGTTTTATTTTTTATAAAAGAGACAATAGAAACTGTCATATAAGTATATTGACACAAAAATTACCAAAAATTAAACTATGCAAGAAGAAAATAGAATATTATATGAGCTCACTAAAAGGAATGGAAGACAAAAGAGCAAAGAAAACTCAACATTATGTTTAATCATTTTTGAGATGCCTCTTGTATGTATGCATATTTATGTATGTGTAAATATAGATATAATGTAAAGTCTGTATATAAATGTTGTTGTAAATCTGTGCATATGGGTACCTGTGTTTCACATGAATAAAAAAACGTTGGAGGTCAAAAAACAAATTGGGTCACTGAGTGCTCAGGGCTCAGGGTTTAGGGAGGAGATTGAGATTCAGCCGATGAAAGGTACAAAGTTAAAGGCCAGGGTCACTGGGTCTTACGTTCATCCATTTCCTGAAGGATTTCTGTGACTCACGCTATCACAAACACCACTCCAACCCCTCCTCTTGCCACATCATTGTACTTTCACTTTCTGGCTGTTGTACAGGTTGTAAAAGCATAAAACTGCCTAGTTTAACACTTATAATATTATGGAATAATTTTCAGGGTTAATTTCCCACGCCTAGTTGCAAGACTACAAGAAATAATAAGCATAAAAGCATAGCTAGCACAGCAGCTAACACACCAGCATCAGTTTTAACGGATTTATTAAATGAAGAACAAGCAACACCACAAACTTCTCCATAGAAAGGAAATTTTTGCTTCAGTTCTTGGAGAGAGTTTGTGCAGTGGCTCACATTCTATCCTTGAAACCTTGGCAGTAGGGTCCTATGGCCTGTAATGTTTGAGATTGACAGGGCAATCGTCCAATCATCTGCTTGATAAGCTGTCAAAAGGTTCTGCCCATTTCCAAAAACTTTCTATGGAATCTTTCAAAGATGGACAAGTGAAATAATTGAGTAATCCATCTGGTGTGTCATGTTGCAGCTTTGAAGGTAAGAGGGATAACTACTCTCACACTCAGGGGCCGTTTACATGGCACCGAAAATGGTCAAATCCGATAAGTTTTCATTGCGTTTTGGCCTTGTGTTTAGACGGAAACTCGTCAAAAATGGGAACTTTTGGGGTGCTGGTTTGGCGGAGTGGTTAGCAACCAGGCACCCCATGTACATGCTTCTGCCGGTCCAGGTTCGACTCCCGCCTGTGACCACTTTGCAGAGTGTCTTCCCCTACTCTCTCACCCCCTTTCACAAGCCTATCCACGGTCTCTCTCCTATCAATAAAGGCACAAAAATGCCCAAAAAAAAACATAAAAAAAAAAAGGGAACTTTTGAAAACAGGCTCCAGGGTGGAAAGTTTCCAAAACGCTCTCCATGCAGCCCCGTGAAACGCATGCGCAGTACTTTTTCAGATGAAGGCTGCGCGCGCATACCAGAAACAACAACAGCTTCGGCTGTCCACCGAGTAACGTGTGAGTGTCTTACCGTGCTCGGTTTGTTTTCCAGTCAAAACCATCCAGACAGATTTGTTGTCCAAACTGATTTGTTGTCCTGAAAAGAAACTCCTGCCTCTCTGTGTGTCTATTCGCCATTGTTGTTTGTGAAAGTTTTTCTTCTTCGTCCGTGTGTTGTTGCAGCGCTGCCTCTCTGCAGACCTACACCGCCATCTACTGAAACGGCATGCACACTACAGCAGATTAACTCGTCCCCGAGCATTGTTGTCTGAACGCAGAAGACTTCTAAAACGCAAAGGAAAAATCTTTGCGTCTTTGAGTCAGGAGTTTCCATGTAAACGTAGCCTCATTCAGTTCATAAAGATTGTTCTGGTGAAATTTTTGTTTCTATAAGCAAACGTCACAAGACTTCCTCTGGCTAAATAACCTGCAGTGGAGGGTAATCTACAATCACCTCTAACAACATAATACATCTGTTCAGTTGACTAAGAGTGGCTTTGGCTTTCTATCACTTTGACTCACTTTTATTACAAGGCGATGGGGAAAAACTTTTCAGCAAGAGGAGAAAATGAGGTTCACTGTCGCACCATTTACCAGCAAGTATCAGATTAAACAAGTCCAATCAAATTTTCTTTAGACCTCATTTCAGGTCTTACCTCTCCGGCAGAAACACTTTCTTAAAAAATACCAACAGGTGCTCAAAGTAATTTGAAGATGTCAGGTGATAGTGTGTGCTCAAGGTGCCTGCAAAGCCCATTAAATTGCTTCATGGATGTGACTCCTTCACATATTGCTCTGTGCTGTTATCACATTTTTCCCTTCAGAGTACACAGGCCAAATCCTCGGCGGAGTCAAACACTCGGGGGTGAAGGCAGACGAGAAAGAGGAAATTGAGGTGTTTTAATGTCTGGCGGGGTTGTAATTGTTTCTAAACTCTCCAAAGACCTTTTCTCCCCATAAAAGAAATAACCTAGATATGCAAATGTGCATTCCCAATTAATTTAATTCATATAATTATGCAGAGAAAAAGAGATTGAGGTTATAAAAGAAAGTATGACCACCTTGTGTCGGCTTGTCCTCCCACTACCCCCCCCCCCCCTCTCTGCAGGGTATGGCTAAATTAGCCTGCCATATTGAAGAGTACTCCTCTATGCAGATGAGCGTCAATTATCTCTGACATTTCTCCATGTGGTCTTCAGCTTTTTCTGAATCAACAAACAGGGAGTTGGTGGTGTTTATCAATAAAAGTAGAGGTTTAAATGCAAAGACTTATCACAAAAGCAAGGCCTTGTGACCCCACTTCCTACCGCTGCAATGATTTCCTTTACAATTCAGCCTTTGTGTGAGGGCACTGTGCTTTCCTTTATGGGATCCGATTTTTTATGTCCCACTGAGCACAATTTATGCCTTTTCATGTGTGGTAAAGAACTGTTTCATTTATTGCTCCTCCAGAAAGTAATATATTGATTTTCTAAGCGAGCAGACGTGTGTTTGTTCTGAACAGCTGAATTAAAAGGAGTGGAAATTTCCAAAGCAATACTAAATTACTTTTGATCAAAATAAATGATTCTGGCTTTTCTTTGGTTCACTCTATTACAGTGGGTATGATGAAAACATTGATTTTTGTCCCTTTGAATATGAAAGGGACTTCAAGTAAGTCTGAAATGAAAGCAACGGAAAAAGAAATGCTGAGAGTGGTGATGAAAAATAAAAGTCTTAAAGGATTCCCCAGTCTGCAGGGTTTATTTGTAAATGATATGAGGAGAATGTGAAGGCTTAAATAGATGTTAAAAACTAAACATTTAAAAAAACTGAATCCATTGGGTCACAGATTTTATCTAAAAAAAAGAGATCAGAAAACTGGGCAAAACTTACATGTTTTTTCATCTTGTGTCGTATACAGCAGTCACAGTTAATTTATAAAATTTATTTTTCTTTAAAAATAATTATGCTGTCCTATTTGAGGATCCTTATATACAAATATTTTTTATTGATTTTTCACAGTTATGCTAGTATAGCATGCTCAGAACATTAGCATATATTCACATATATACAAATAGTGCTCTGGGGTGAGAAGGGGTAGAAAATAAAACAGGCCTAAAAAATGAAATAGCCCAGTAGACAGAGAGAGAGTATGTCTTATTTGTAGCAAAGGTAAAGGGGACCTCAAAATCCAAAAACAATGGTTGCCACATCTTTTAGAAACTTTGGGAGGAATCACAAATTAACGATTGATTATTCAAACAAAAAACACATCAAAGCTGTATGGTATAATGTATGTTTTGGTTTTAAACTGGCTCAAAACAGGGCTCACCATTCAAATGAAACAAGCTTATCTAGATCTGCATGGTTGGCTTCAGACAGAACTATCTCAAGTAGTATAAAAGCCACATCCAAGATATTTATACATTACAATTCCTGTCAAGTAGACCATCATTTTATATGTATATTATGTACAGCTTACAAATTAAATTAGTAGCATTGGTTAGAATGAGTTACAAGTCAGTGTAAACAGATAAGAAATCTGTTAACATAGACTGGCAATGATACCTTGTGGTTGACCCAGTTTTCTGAGGAATCATAGACATATATCTTCATGTCAAATTTATTTCTTTTAATTAAATATGATTAATATAGGGTTTAGAAATGCCAGGTGAAAAGATTTTTTCCTACTTGTATTCTTGTTCTTACCCTGTGAGATTTCTGAGGAAAGTGCAGCATCAAGTCTCTTCCATTTTTTCCAGCTTTCAGACTGATATTTATGAACAGCAGTGCCACCCAGTGGATATAATTGGTGTTGCATACAATATTCAATGAGGCTGATATGGGCCAATATACTTATCAAACTGATAATATCGTTTACAATGATGTAAATGAGTATAAACAGTAAAATATTGGTTTTCAGAGCAATATTACGCTACTCTTCTGATGGCACATTTGAACTTGGTTGTTGAAAATGCGGAATCCAGTTGCCAGCTGGTAGAGTACAGGTGCCTGAAGTGAAACCTTCTGAGCCCTAAGTAGATATTTAAGCAAGGGGCATGATCCAAGTGATGTCTTTAATATGCGTCTAAGACTTTCTTACCCCTGAGGTCAAATGGGACCATAATGACAAAGGTTAGAGTCCTGCAATTGCATGAATGGGCATGTTATCAGTGGATTGTAGACTCACCCTCAGATGTGTAAGGGGGACCATCCGTGGCTGAAGGTTGGCGGGTAGTTAGGTGACACTCTGCAGGCATTTAGCTGTCAGGACTGTATTGTAAACAAGACAAATATACCCTGTTTTTGTTTGACTAACTTATAAACCGGTACTGGCTGTTTTGTTACCTAAATTTAACATCTGAGCTGGCTATCCACACCTATGCCTCATCTTAAAAATACCCTTAAAAAGGTAATCAGGCTGCCTCACTTCCATCTTACAGTATCCTAGAGAAAATGCTTAAGATGGGACTCAAACTGAGCTGTCAGTGTTACAAATCACCCTGTGACACTACCTTTATTAACTTTATATCATGGCTGCTCATCTGTGTTACCGGTGTGGTACTGATTTAGCCTCCAATGAAAACAACTCCATTTGATAGTACCAGCTCCAGTTCACTGCTGTTTAGATTTGCATTGACATAAATAATGACTATGAAAGTGTTCATGCATTGGCTGTGTGGTTAAAACATGGAGCCGAAGAATATGTCTATAATTTTTACTGCTGAACCTGCATACATAACCATTAAATAACACAAAAGGAACTCATTGATCAAATGTAGAATTATACAGGTCACAAGTGCAGTGGTAATATGGTGAACAACTCACAGCTATTATACAAGCATAGTCCTGAAAAAGGATGTTTAAACAAACTGCAAACACAAAATATTAAGAATATTTTCATTCCTAACACATTCATTATAAGTCTCATTGAGCAACTACGAGAAGGTCAGGCTACCAAATACCACCACGCACTCAGAGTAATTATGCAGTCAGTGCATCACTTTCATTACAGTAGGCATAATTTATCACCAACCTAAACAAAGACGCTGAAGGACAAAATTTAAATACATGCTTTCCTATTTGTATTCAAAGTGTTCAACAGCTGATAGGACAACGACACCATGCAGAATGCTGACACATTTGCACTGGCTGGAAGCAAACAAACTTTAACAATGCTCAACATGACTACTGCAGCTCACGTTGCCAATTAGCATGCAAAGACAATTAGAGTATATGTAAATGCTTTGATTTAATTAATCCCATGACACCAATACACTAATTAGCGGGAAATCCCACACTTCTATTGCTCCATATTTAAGTCAAGTCCATATACAGGGACAGCACACACCAAAAAGTGAAGCAGGATAATTACAACTTTAAGATGATGATTTTTTTAAACCAGATCTGACTAATTAGTGCTGATGTGTTTCTCTCAGTGCATCGACATGTATTCTTTGAGGACTCAGAGTGAACCAACAAGGAACTTGTTGATGTTAATCACACGATACAGACTTTAATTTACTCCTGTAATTAAGAGAGTAATAATTGTAGGGAACCAGCTCTCTGGTGGTTTATAAATGATTTTACAGAGACAGAAATATTTCTCTGTGCTTCATTTTAGAGACCATTAAGAAGCTGAGATGATTTCAGACCATGAATGCTGCACTTACAGGTGTTTTCTAATGTTTCAATTCTGTATCTGCTGGGAATGAGCAACTTTTAGTCCAACAGCATTAGTCAGGGTGCCTTGGTCATTAAACACATTTCTATTTTTTTTTTAACAATAATAAATTATGCTCAGTTAAGTCCTGAGAGCCCAACAGCCATGTCCTCAGATGTATAGAGGCTGCTGTCCTTAATTTTATGGAGGGTTTTTTTAATTTGGCCAGGGACTTCACAAAGTCTATCCAATTTCCTCTTCATTCAACAACAACAAAAACAAACAAACAAAAAAAACGTTTTCATTGATCTCAAGACTGCATATTCTGAATGATTAAATAACTTAGTCACAATCACAATCGTGTAACAATCTCTGCATGTTAACAGTTTCAAGTTCATGTCCTCTCATTCAGAGCAGGCACAACCATGTAACAATTTCACTCTAACAGACTGTGTCACACACATATGACACTATTAGAGGCTGTCTATCTGTAATAACTAGATGTTTTGTGAACATTAGGGGTGCACGATACTGGATTTTTACCGATGTCCAATGCGGTGATATTTTTAAATTATTGCTGATAGCGACATGTCTGGTCAAGAGCACTTAAAAACTGACTTGTTTCTTTTAGTGTTACAGTATATTTTTGGGAGGAACAGATGTGAAACAAGAAAAACAGCATTAAACTCTTGCAAAATGAAACCCTTGATTTTTTTAAAAATGTATTTTTTGGGCATTTTGTGCCTTTTTCAATAGGAGAGAGACAGTGGGTAACGGGTGAGAGAGAAGGGGAAGACCCTCTGCACACTGGTCACAGGTGGGATTTGAACCTGGACCAGCAGAAGCAAGCATATGGGGTGTCTGGTTGCTAAGCACTCTGCCAAACCAGCACCCTGAAACCCTTGATTTTAAAATGTACCCATGCAGTGATGAGAAGGTGCATCAATATTGTACGTCTGTGTAATTTGCTGATATTCCAGCCCATGTACCAGCCGTAAAAACCTGCAAAATGTCAATATTACTTACTGACAGCAATACTTAACTTTTTAGGCTGATATGGGCCAATTTATCAAACCGATTATATTGTGCATCCCTAACATTAGTGATAATTAATATACCCTAGCAGTTTTAAAAAATGAATATATGAACCTAACCTTCCAGTGCAGATGGATCATCCTGGTTTAATGTCTGTTATCGGACACATCAATTGTGTCAAGCTCCAATCTACAATGTTTGTGAGTGGCCCAAAGTGGCACAACTCAATTAGCATTCTTTGAAAAAGGAAGAGGTGGAAGCTACAAGCATGACAACAGCAGGAGGTGACTGCTTGTACAGAAATTAGCATGGATGCTAACAGCTTCAATTTCAGTTTTGTCAGATCTGGACCAAATTTCTTTTTGTTAGGATATCTTCGCTCAACTTTGACATGTTCTGAAGAGAGCTGTAGCTCTACCAAGTGGCTCACTTTTTGTTCTTTTGTTGTTGGTTTTTTTTTATTGACTATATGGGACTGATGGAATAATCACCTGCCAAAAAGTCTTCTGAAAGGTTCTGAAATTCCCAAACACTTTCTATGGGCTCTTTTTCAGATAGACTAGTGAAGAATATGGAGTATCTGATGTGTCAGGTTAATATGAACCTGATTGAAGGCAAAATATGAGCTCTTTTAAGAAGGTGCAAGCCAAAGAGGGAGAGAAGGGGATACTGTCATGTTTGTGTGTGTGTGGACAGACTGCGGACTCATATTTTGTGTAAAACACACAAAAAGTGTATTTTGCATGTCATGGTACCTTTACTTGAAATGTCAAGATGATTCTAGACAGTGAAAGAGTCTGTTTGTGAGCCGGCCAAAGTGAAAAATAGATCTTCATAGAAGCAAACAGCGCTGTAAGCAGTGTTCATGTGTCGTACTGGTTAATTTAAAATTCTATGTTATGTTAGATCAAATGAAGATGACTGCAGAATACAGGCTGGGCTGATGAAACCACAGACTTATCGTCTCTAGGATTAACACCTCCAGCTACACAACACAAGTTAGACAGCAAAGGAAGACAGACTCACCTCTTTAAATTAGATGTGTCACTACAGACTTTATATAAGCCTAACAGGGCAGAACGAAGAGCTCAGACACAGAAAATAAGACCCTCATTGTTTGGTGTCTGGCAGAGAGATCAATTTCAAGTATGTGAATCATTGTAACCCAGAGGTCTGAGGTCTCTGATTGCAGCAAATTACAGATTAAAGGGCCCTTCATGCTGTTACACAAGTGCTCCTGATGCTCTGGCTCCTGTCTGCCATGACATGTGAGGTGTGTGTTAGGGATGCAGTGAGTGTGGGAATGTGTGTTATAGGCCGTATTGTTTCATTGCACTATTCATTTTACACACAGCGACAACTGGATGTTTGCATCGAGACATGTGAGAAGGAGAGAAATCAACTCTCGCAGGCTGCAAACTGTACTGAATGGTGAGATGAGAACAGATTTGCAAAGATTACACAACCTCACGGTGTAAAATCAGGCTGCTTCTCGGCTGCAGTGGAGCAAAATTCGACGAGTTATTGCAATTCTGAGCCACACTTATTCATCTAAAATGCTAATACTATTTTAAAGAAATATGAAAACTCAGCCTGTTTTTACCTTGGCCAGTCCCTTGGAGCAGTAGATGGATGACGCCTCTCAGACTTTCCTGGCACATGACCTTGAGTACTTTATTAATTTCCTTTTTTTTTCTTTTCAGGGCGACACCTCGGGCTATTCACCTAAAAGATGAGTCGGGGGATAACTCCAGGCTAAAGATCTCAAATTAGACAATATCCACTTAAAAAGCCCCTGACTGTTCATTAACTATTTCAATTAAAAATTCCTGTTGAAGAATAATTAAATTAAAATGATCAAATTAGCTTTTGTTTTATGTGAATTGTTCAAAGGTTTTTAATTATTTAAGGTTTAGCAGCAGGGGTTTGGTTAACCTCCAAACTGTTTGAATGGTGTTAACAAAAGTGGCAGTGAGCGCATCAAATCCACTCTGTCGGCCGCGTGTTTTAGTTTGAAGCATGATGACAAAGACAGTGTTTTAAAGGATAAATGCAGAGAAGATTATTATGCAGAATAACATGCTGATAACACTTAAATACTCAGAAAAGTCCTTCGTCCTTGCTGGCATTTAACCACTTGAATTAAAAGCTGTATTCATAGAGATGATAAACTCATCTGCACGGGTTAGATACTCCACGAAGGGTGACATTTAACAAATAGGTTCATCTTAGGGCACGGAAGGACATTTGACAGATGTCTATAATGCTGTTAAATGAGCAAAGTGACAAGTGACACATTGGCTCATTGCTTTTTAAATTTTTTTCTCACTGACTCTGTCTTCTCTAGAAGGGCGTGATGCAGAGCAGATTGCTGAGAAGTGAAGAGTTCTCAACAATTCTTTTCTGACAACGTTCAACAGGGGCCGCAGCAGCAGATTCTCAGCTGATGTGAGAGGTCTATAAGCTCACTCGGAGCTTTAACACTCCCAGACCAACTGTGCTGTAGACCAAACTTAAATTAACTGAGTAACTGTATCTTATTCATAAACGCAATGTCTTAAACCTGATTAGGCTATGTATATGTCATTTGGGTTAAAAATTTTGCTAGGAAAAGAACAGTTGTTGCTTTTTTGTTTTTTAAAGGTAATAGTTTCTTAAATCTCCATCCATCCATAAATGTAAAAATCCCTCATTCTAACAAAATGTTTAGGGATAAGATGACATGTTCAGTGTATGATGCTAACAGAGACCTTGCTAAACAGATTCATAAACAAGTCTTGAGGGATAAGATAAATGATATTGAATTACTATAAAAATAATACAAAATATGGTCAACCAGATCTGGGTGTTTATGGCCAACCAGCAGAACTAATTTCAATCAGAGAAAAGTGACATTAATGACTATTTTTTTCATTAAAGAGGGGAATTTTCAGATAGGTAAGCCAAAAAAGGCCCAGATATTAAATGAATGTTACATCCAGAAAGTGTTTCTCAAAAAAGGGCATTTTACTTAAATTTTGTTTTCTTATCACTCTACAATAGGATCACTTCTTCAACTATAAACTCAGCTCAACCATTTGGTAGAGGTCCATAGGCTATGGCAACAGTTTCCAAAGTGGGGAATGGAGTGAGGTGCCTTCTGAATTTCAAAGGGATGTTAAGGGGTACAATCTGTACTTTATTAGAATATTAGTTGTTGTTGATGTTATTATATTGTCAGTGTTGGGAGAGGCCATTTATTGAGAGTGAGCGGCTGGGCGCATCACTATATGTTTGTAAAATGGGCTGATATCCCCCGATACCAATGTTGAATGGATGCTGATGTGCATCCCTGATACATATACATTACATTATAATAGCATATCATTTATACATGCAGACATACAGATGAAGACATTTTGATTTTTCCCTTCCAGCCAAATACCAGCTGAGTTCTAACCAATTACCAGCCAGCTTCGAGCCAATAGGAGTAACCACCAACCTCACTATTTTTGCCCAAATTCCATTTCATTTTTTCCTCGTATTTCATTTTTTTCTGGTTTTAAATGTTTGAGGATTCATTTTTAGTACTGTATTTAATTAAACCCAATTTAACACAGATTACTGTAGAGTACTGATTAAAGTAATGAAATATAGACACTCGCTCTTCAGGTGGTCCTCACATGTATCTTTACAAGTCCAGTCAACAGTATGTTGACAGAATTTTCATAACATCTGATCACCTGACACATAATAATTGTTGGGAATCTGCTCTGCCCTGTTAAGTTAGGAGTTTCGTAGCTTCTTTGCCAACTTAGCCGGTGTTTCTGGCGGCTGCTTTGACATGTTTGCATCTGTTTTTTTTTTTTTTTTAAATGTATATTTTTGGGCATTTTGTGCCTTTATTGATAGGAGAGAGACAGTGGATAGGCTTGTGAAAGGGGGTGAGAGAGTAGGGGAAGACACTCTGCAAACTGGTCACAGGCGGGATTCGAACCTGGACCGGCAGAAGCAAGTATATGGGGTGCCCGGCTGCTAACCACTACGCCAAACCAGCACCCCGACATGTTTGCATCTTTAGTGAGGAGAGGAAGAGCTGGAGGGGAAGTGAAGTGTGTATTGTCCCCATCAGTAGTGACCCCCTCAGAGCATTTTTCTGAGAGACATTCTTTTTAGTCAGAAAAAAGGCTGTCTGCCATTTCTGTGATATGGTGACAGATGAGGATCTATGTTGTCCTCTTTAAATATCACTAATAATAACTTTATTTGTATAACACTTCTAAAAATAGTGGTTTACAAAGTTCTTTGTAAACACATAGCAACATACGGACAGCAAAACACAAGAGCTTAGGCACAAACAGAAATAAAGACCCCTTACAGACAAACACAAAGACATAATGGACACTAATAAATAAAATTTGTGAAGTCAAGTCAGATAATACAAGAACCCTGCAACATAAAATGAAAAATAAGGAATTACTGAAATTACAGCATTTTTAGCTGATTTAAGGAACCTTTCTACAAACTCTCCTCTGATTCTTGTCACAAGTCTGTGTTTTTTCCACTCAGCAGCTAGAACTGCCAAGCTTCATGCACATATTATGACACCAGTGCTCTAAACTGCCTGTGCTGTGCTCACCTAAAAATGAAAGATAGTCGTATAATCCTACCGAGAGTGATCTGCAGTAAATATATGTCTATTTAATCTCTTAAAAGTCCACATTCAAAGTGACAGACACCTGTTTGGAGCCTTATTTATTTCCTACAAAACCCATTTCATCGAAGAAAAAGGCATATTGAGGGTAGAGTCACCCATCTATTTTCTTGAGTGCAAGGCTGTAAATAAATAACAGCTTGAAGGAAAACTGTTATATACTAAAATTTAAAGCGACAGCAATACATCTTTGAGCTCCGCACAAACAACTTGACCATTCTTCTTACATCAGTCTCAGGAGAAAAGAAAACAAGTGCCTCATTCTGTCATTTAAAGCAACTTGAAATTCCCATAACATAACATGCTGCTAAAATATCTCCAATCTTGGCAAGTTCTCTGCACCACGCTGGGTCAGAGCAATTTATCAAGATGATTGCTGAACAATAAGGGAACCTCTGTCACCTTTAAAAAAAAAAAAAAAAAAGCAACGCTATTTAGGGAACATCACGGAGGGGGAACAAAAGACTGCGCTGTCAATAACAGACTGGCAGAGGAAATAAATAAGAACATTTTGATTTATAGAAAAGTTTACAGCGACGCAGTTCTGTAACAACAGACAATACAAATAGCTGAGTCTTTGAGTTCCCATATTTACTTTACTGTCATTTCCTGTTGTGGTGCAGTTTAAAGATAAGATAGAGAACTCACAAATCTACAGTGCAACCAATATGGTTGCAGTTGATTTAGAAAACTCTTTATTTTCTGTTAATTTACCACAGTGTACAAAAGTTTAAGAAAAGTTTGCATGATGATACTATATTGCATTCTAGTAGCTTTATATGGAATCACAGGAGTGCCAATATTAAAAGGAAATACATGTGGATATAAAAACAGAATCAATAAAAGAAGTTTGGAAATAAAAACAGAATCAATAATAGAAGTTTGGAAATAAAAACAGAATCAATAAAAGAAGTTTGGAAATAAAAACAGAATCAATAAAGGAGAGTCAATAAAAAACATTTGGAAATAAAAACAGAATCAATAAAAGACATTTGGAAATAAAAACAGAATCAATAAAAGACATTTGGAAATAAAAGAATTAATAAAAGAAATTTGTAAATAAAAAGAGAATCAATAAAAGAATCAATAATAAAAAATATATACAAACGCAGTCATATCATTGCTTTTGCTTATTCCATTTTGACATTGTCTTTTCCATGTGCGTTTTGTCATTGCCTTTTCCATGTGCCTATTGTCATTGCTTTTACCAGATGGCTCAAGCTGTCAATCAAATGACTGTGGGCGGGTCTTTCTGTCCAGGATAACTAGTAGATACCTGATCGGACGATTCCTGCTTGACAGTGTGTGTCCCAAATAGCAAAGTTCCATACTGAATTACTCAAAATTTTGAGTATAGTGCGTCGAAGTGAAAAAACAGTATGCTTAGTTTGCGAAAAATGAGTATGCAAAAGTACCCGGATGATGTACTCAAATCGGCCCGGATTTTGAGTATGCAGCTGTGGATACTCAACATACTCATTTCCTCCAGCGACGATGGCAGCAGTGAGCTGTGGCTCTGTACTGACTACAGTGGATGTGACTGCGCTGTTCAAATGTAAGTTCTAACACGTGTTTTTTCCACCAAGCACCTTAAGTTGTTGTCCCTTTGAGTGCATTTGTTGTGTACGTTGTTTTTTTTGTTTGTTTTGTACCACGAAAGGTCGGCTATCAGTTATGCTAACACTAGTTGCACTCGTGTTTCTTACTTGGTGGGGCCACACCCCCAGTAGCCCACCAACGGTATGAGGCCCTGAATCCTTGTGGGGCCAAAATGCTGGGCCCCAGAACGTTTAATGCTTTAAAGCTGTTCAGGAGCCTTCTCTAATGCTCCTCATGCTTTTTTCTTACTTGGCCCACAAGGTGACAAAAACTGGAAATGTGTGTGTGAAGTGTGTGTGCTCTCTGGCCCCCTGCAGTTGGTTTGGTGTAACTGCAGCCTCACACACACTTCCTGAAGAGTGTGTGATCTTAGCCAATCAGACGCCTTGGACATGTAAGCATCATAGTCTCGCGGGACTTTATGGGATTTGTCTGAGAGTTGAAACACAATATTCACAACACAGAGCAATGCTGTGCCAGGAACTGAAGAATTTAAAAAAAAATAAGGTGAGTTTATTTTTTTCTTACATTATTTTACTATATAGAGTTTTTGTGGGACAACAAGAAACAAATAGTATTTGATATAGATGCTTATTTTAGCTGCAAAGATTAGCCACAGGTTAATGGTCTTGAGTTAATATTTAAATTAACAACATAAACATGTTTAAATTGATTACATTAAGCAGAGAAATGTTAGAATATGTGAATATAGAAAGCATTTTCCGTGGTTACTAATATGAAAGACAGTTTTGTTATCTTTAGCTTGTTAGCTGCTAACCATTAGCTTGAGCGGCTATGCTTTGCATTGGGCTGGGCACGTCTCTGCAGCATAGCTACTTAAGTCAGTGAATATTCATGAGATGGCGGGCTGGGAAGTAGCGGAGGGATCATAAGAGTGTTAGAGTGTGCTGTCATCGTGAATAGATGTCTGATAAGGTATTTGTTTAATGTGTTGTTGCTGTTTCTACTTAAATACTTGTGTTAAGTTTATTATGGATGTGTTTATTTACGGTAGAAGATGTGGTGCCCAGGTGACGTAGAGCTAAGTGCTAACCATGTTCAAGCGCAGGCTTGAATGGGGCGTCTGATCACACTGAACGCCACATGTAAGGTTAAAAACCTGACATACGACCAGGTACAGCTTTGTAACACAAACTCTGTACTTGATCTATGTAATATGTGTCACGGTAGGCTCCGACCTGGCCAAAGAAGCTACCTGTCGGCCAAGAATCCGGTCCAGTTAGCTAAGCTAACCGTAGCCGAGCTCCTGCCGGACAGGTAAGCCGTAGCCGAGGCTGCGGCCCAGTTAAATAAGCTAACCGTAAACCGAGGCTCGGGCGGACAGGTAAGCTAGCCGTAGCCGAGGCTGCGGCCGCAAATAAGCTAGGCGTAGCCCGCTTCGCCCGGCCCGGATATGCAAGCTAGCCGTAGCCGAGGCTGCGGCCGCTTAAATAAGCTAGGCGTAGCCCGATACTCCGGCCGGACCGTAACCTAACCCTAGCCCGAGGCCCGGCCGGACAGGTAAGCTAGGCGTAACCACGAGGCTAAGCTAGCCGTGGCGGAGGCTCGAGCCTGCTTGGGTAAATTTTTGATGCGCTCGCGCTTGATCCGCGTAGTATCGCGGAAGGGTCTTGCCTGGTCAGGTAAGCTAACTATGGTCCGTGCCCTTCTTGAAGTAAGGCCTTATTAAGCTGTTAAATAGTCATCCGGTGTTATTATTTAGGGGTGGATGATCAGTGTCAGTCACAATAGTTGAAGCAGGATGTTGGAATAGTGTTACTATATGCTGTGCTCTCATAATTGAGAAAATAAATACAGTGAATAAGATAATGTTTAACTTAAATTAAATAAAATGTAATGCTACAGTGATAAATGTTAAATGAATATCATCAACAATGGAACACAAATGTGTTCCTAACATTACTGAATTACTTAATGAGCAATTTGTTTTCTTACATAGCTCAGCTGTTTAATGATATAAAATCATTTTCACAGAGCCATGATGTCCAAAAGGAAGGCCAGGATAAAACCTGTCGAAGATGCAATGTCATACATTCTGTCTGGGAGAGACAAGCCAGGGTTTGCAGAGAAATGTATCAATAATATCAAAGGTATGATCTCAAGCCCATTTGGTAGCTGCAAATTACAGCAGCACATTTTAATTATATTCTTTAGCACAAATGAAGAAAGGTTTAAGCTGTTTTCAAAAGATATGTCATGGAAATATCTGCCTTCAATCTGTTTTGTTAAATTCCAATACAGTTAGTGAAAGATGTGTTGAAAAGTGTTGGATTTCCATCAGAGAGTTTTTTTAGTACACACTAGTGAAATTAAATATAGTAATTTAAAGTTACTGGTATTGTTTTTGCTCTATGCATAATGTCCAACATATTCAGATGTCATTAAGGTAAGTGATGGATCAATAGAAGATTGTATTGAAAATGAGAAAAGTCTGATCACTGTGCAACTGGGGATAAACAAAAGAATAATTTTGAAGTTAATTCATAGTAGTCATACAAAAGAAGAACCAGAATACAGGCTTGTAGGGCATGTGGTTATCATAGGATGGTCCCTGTTAAACAGAAAATCCTTATATTTAAAAAGTCATGGAATGTAGAAACCTTTTTGCATGCTGTATTGGAAAGGTTAAGGCTACTTGGCATGACTTCTACATAAGTTTATTTAATTCTTTGTCTTTATAGGAAGAGGAGTGTTTGCTACTAAACCAATCAAGCAAGGTTCTTTTGTGTTGGAGTACAGGGGTGAAATCATATCAGCAGAAGAATGCCAATCAACGATGTCACTGATGGTGAGTAAATCAGATGCATTTTGGTCACAATTAGGCCTGAAACATGTTCAAATATTTAATAAATGAATAAGTAAAATATTAGACTTAATGGGCTTTGAATCTCAAGTGGCTCTTCAAATAAAAGTTTTAAGATATATTTTATAAATTTTGTATTTTGAGTAGCACAAAGTTTGTCATATTGTTTTTGTTTGTCTTTAGTATTGATGGGTCCAAGGAAGATGGTTCCCTTGGAATATTAGTGACTGACAGCCACAAATCTCCAAACTGCACCATGAAAAAAGTTATAGTAAACAACAGGCCACATTTTTGTCTGTTTGCTGTGAGGAACATAGAAATAGGAACTGAACTTGAATACAACTATGGTGATTCAAAATGGCCATGCTGCAAAAAGTTGAGCTTGTTAGATCATGCGTTGGTTACACGGCATGAGTTTAGAGGTGGTAGTTTCACTTTACACAACTTTTTGTCTATTCAGTGAGAATTTTTGAGTCTTAGTTGGACCAGTGTCCAAATTATATTTGAAGAAAAAATAATAGTGACATGGGAAGTTCCTGAAACTGGCTGATGGACAAGAAACATGTCATGCACACCATTCCTATTGGATGGCTGTATACACTTTCTTTATTATTAAAGAAACTGTCTACACAAGGCCAAAACCAGGGTTCAAAGAGTGGTGTGTTGGTGCTAAAGAGATGCTTTACAGACATGAAAACAGTCCAAACTTCTATGGCCATTTCTGCTTTTATTTTTATGTAGAAATGGTTCTTAAAGACAAGTGTCCTGCATGTAAAAAATAAACATTATTATTGCGCTGTCTGACAGATAGGGTGAGCAAACTTTTGTGACCAGTAATTAAACCCAGTCTGATGATTCCTGTGACAGCTTACGGCCTTCTTCTTTCTGTCTAAACACTAGGGGACATCCAAACAGGCTGCAGCACCTGAGGAAGAGGTGGCTGTGCCTCCTCTTAATCTGTCTACTCGTGTTTCTGATGATGCTACTATTCCAAAGGTAATAAAATCATAAATGTGGATGATTTCTGGACAGGGTAAACTACTAACTTGATTGATCAGCTTCTATTTGGTGTCCATTTGGTCAGATGATCTGTTTCACACATGCACCAGTCCCTGTTGATGTCCTTATGGGGCCCTGTATGGTACTCTTCCTACAAAAGAACTTTTACAACTTTTCTCTTCCACACACACACCAGTCTCAGTTCATGTCCTCATGGGGCCCTCCGTCTGGACCTCTCTATAACTGATTGTTAACCTACAGGACAACACTTGTCAGCATCTAAACTAAAGTATTAACTACATGAATAAAGCCCCTACTGAGCTGCAGTATGATAAAGAAAATATTTGATAGTGACATCCTTTTTTTAGCCCCTTTTATGATGTTCAGATAGGGAGTCTTTTAACTTGACCGTCATAAGGCAACATATTCATATATCTTTGTGATCTGTTATTATATTAAATCATATGATTCCTGTCAGACCTCACTGCCCACTTGTCTGTATCTTAACACCTGCTTTATTTGTTGTCCATTTGGTCAGATGACCTGTTTCACACACACACCAGTCTCAGTTCATGTCCTCATGGGGCCCTCCGCCTGACCTTTCTATAGCTGATTGTTACCCTTCTAGACATCACTTCTAAGCATCTAAACTAAAGTATTAACTACATGAATAAAGCCCCTACTGAGCTGCAGTATGATAAAGAAAATATTTGATAGTGACATCCTTTTTTGAGCCCCTTTTTGGATGTCAAGATGAGGAAACTGTTAACTTGACCTCATAAAGCACCATATTCAGATATCTTTGTGACCTGTAATTAAACCCAGTCTGATGATTCGTGTGACAGCTAACGGCCTTCTCCTTTCTGTTTAAACACTAGGGGACATCCAAACAGGCTGCAGCATCTGAGGAAGAGGTGGCTGTGCCTCCTCTTAATCTGTCTACTTGTGTTTCTGATGATGCTACTATTCCAAAGGTAATAAAATAATAAATGTGGATGATTTCTGGACAGGGTAAACTACTAACTTGATTGATCAGCTTCTACTTGGTGTCCATTTGGTCAGATGATCTGTTTCACACATGCACCAGTCCCTGTTGATGTCCTTATGAGGCCCTGTATGGTACTCTTCCTACAAAAGAAATTTTTACAACTTTTCTCTTCCACACACACACCAGTCTCAGTTCATGTCCTCATGGGGCCCTCCGCCTCTGGACCTCTCTATAACTGATTGTTAACCTACAGGACAACACTTGTCAGCATCTAAACTAAAGTATTAACTACATGAATAAAGCCCCTACTGAGCTGCAGTATGATAAAGAAAAATATTTGATAGTGACATCCTTTTTTAGCCCTTTATGATATTCAGATAGGGAGTCTTTTAACTTGACCGTCATAAGGCAACATATTCATATATCTTTGTGATCTGTTATTATATTAAATCATATGATTCCTGTCAGACCTCACTGCCCACTTGTCTGTATCTTAACACCTGCTTTATTTGGTTGTCCATTTGGTCAGATGACCTGTTTCACACACACACACCAGTCTCAGTTCATGTCCTCATGGGGCCCTCCGCTGGACCTCTATAACTGATTGTTAACCCACAAGACAACACTTCTAAGCATCTAAACAAAAGTATTAACTACATGAATAAAGCCCCTACTGAGCTGCAGTATGATAAAGAAAATATTTGATAGTGACATTCCTTTTGAGCCACTTTTGGATGTCAAGATAGGGAAACTGTTAACTTGACCCTCATAAAGCACCATATTCAGATATCTTTGTGACCTGTAATTATATCCAGTCTGATGATTCCTGTGACAGGTAACGGCCTTCTCTTTTCTGTCTAAACACTAGGGGACATCCAAACAGGCTGCAGCACCTGAGGAAGAGGTGGCTGTGCCTCCTCTTAATCTGCCTACTCGTGTTTCTGATGATGCTACTATTCCAAAGGTAATAAAATAATAAATGTGGATGATTTCTGGACAGGGTAAACTACTAACTTGATTGATCAGCTTCTACTTGGTGTCCATTTGGTCAGATGATCTGTTTCACACATGCACCAGTCCCTGTTGATGTCCTTATGGGGCCCTGTATGGTACTCTTCCTACAAAAGAACTTTTACAACTTTTCTCTTCCACACACACACACCAGTCTCAGTTCATGTCCTCATGGGGCCCTCCGTCCTGGACCTCTCTATAACTGATTGTTAACCCACAGGACAACACTTGTCAGCATCTAAACTAAAGTATTAACTACATGAATAAAGCCCCTACTGAGCTGCAGTATGATAAAGAAAATATTTGATAGTGACATCCTTTTTTAGCCCTTTTTATGATATTCAGATAGGGAGTCTTTTAACTTGACCGTCATAAGGCAACATATTCATATATCTTTGTGATCTGTTATTATATTAAATCATATGATTCCTGTCAGACCTCACTGCCCACTTGTCTGTATCTTAACACCTGCTTTATTTGTTGTCCATTTGGTCAGATGACCTGTTTCACACACACACCAGTCTCAGTTCATGTCCTCATGGGGCCCTCCGTCTGGACCCCTCTATAACTGATTGTTAACCTACAGGAAAACACTTGTCAGCATCTAAACTAAAGTATGAACTACATGAATAAAGCCCCTACTGAGCTGCAGTATGATAAAGAAAATATTTGATAGTGACATCCTTTTTTGAGCCCTTTTTATGATATTCAGATAGGGAGTCTTTTTATCTAGACCCTAATAAAGCACCATATTCATATATCTTTGTGATCTGTTATTATATTAACAAGTCCTCCAGTCAGAGCCAGTTTGAGTCCTCCAGTCAGAGCCAGTTTGAGTCCTCCAGTCAGAGCCAGTTTGAGTCCTCCAGTCAGAGCCAGTCAAGTCCTCCAGTCAGAGCCAGTTTGAGTCCTCCAGTCAGAGCCAGTTTGAGTCCTCCAGTCAGAGCCAGGTCAAGTCCTCCAGTCAGGTCAGCCAGTTTGAGTCCTCCAGTCAGAGCCAGTTTGAGTCCTCCAGTCAGAGCCAGGTCAAGTCCTCCAGTCAGGTCAAAGCCAGTTTGAGTCCTCCAGTCAGAGCCAGTTTGAGTCCTCCAGTCAGAGCCAGGTCAAGTCCTCCAGTCAGAGCCAGTTTGAGTCCTCCAGTCAGAGCCAGTTTGAGTCCTCCAGTCAGAGCCAGGTCAAGTCCTCCAGTCAGGTCAAAGCCAGTTTGAGTCCTCCAGTCAGAGCCAGTTTGAAGTCCTCCAGTCAGAGCCAGTCAAGTCCTCCAGTCAGAGCCAGTTTGAAGTCCTCCAGTCAGAGCCAGTTTGAGTCCTCCAGTCAGAGCCAGTTTGAGTCCTCCAGTCAGAGCCAGTTTCAAGTCCTCCAGTCAGAGCCAGTTTGAGTCCTCCAGTCAGAGCCAGGTCAAGTCCTCCAGTCAGGTCAGAGCCAGTTTGAGTCCTCCAGTCAGAGCCAGTTTGAGTCCTCCAGTCAGAGCCAGTTCAAGTCCTCCAGTCAGAGCCAGTTTGAGTCCCTCCAGTCAGAGCCAGTTTGAGTCCTCCAGTCAGAGCCAGGTCAAGTCCTCCAGTCAGGTCAGCCAGTTTGAGTCCTCCAGTCAGAGCCAGTTTGAGTCCTCCAGTCAGAGCCAGTTTGAGTCCTCCAGTCAGAGCCAGTTTGAGTCCTCCAGTCAGAGCCAGTTTGAGTCCTCCAGTCAGAGCCAGTTTGAGTCTCCAGTCAGAGCCAGTTTCAAGTCCTCCAGTCAGAGCCAGTTTGAGTCCTCCAGTCAGAGCCAGTTTGAGTCCTCCAGTCAGAGCCAGGTCAAGTCCTCCAGTCAGAGCCAGTTTGAGTTCTCCAGTCAGAGCCAGTTTGAGTCCTACAGTCAGAGCCAGGTCAAGTCCTCCAGTCAGAGCCAGTTTGAGTCCTCCAGTCAGAGCCAGGTCAAGTCCTCCAGTCAGAGCCAGTTTGAGTCCTCCAGTCAGAGCCAGTTTGAGTCCTACAGTCAGACCCAGTCAAGTCCTCCAGTCAGAGCCAGTTTGAGTTCTCCAGTCAGAGCCAGTTTGAGTCCTACAGTCAGACCCAGTCAAGTCCTCCAGTCAGAGCCAGTTTGAGTCCTCCAGTCAGAGCCAGGTCAAGTCCTCCAGTCAGGTCAGAGCCAGTTTGAGTCCTACAGTCAGAGCCAGTTTGAGTTCTCCAGTCAGAGCCAGTCAAGTCCTCCAGTCAGAGCCAGTCAAGTCCTCCAGTCAGAGCCAGGTCAAGTCCTCCAGTCTTCCAGTCAAAGCCAGTTTGAGTCCTCCAGTCAGAGCCAGGTCAAGTCCTCCAGTCAGGTCAAAGCCAGTTTGAGTTCTCCAGTCAGAGCCAGTTTGAGTCCTCCAGTCAGAGCCAGTCAAGTCCTCCAGTCAGAGCCAGGTCAAGTCCTCCAGTCAGGTCAAAGCCAGATTGAGTTCTCCAGTCAGAGCCAGTTTGAGTTCTCCAGTCAGAGCCAGGTCAAGTCCTCCAGTCAGGTCAAAGCCAGTTTGAGTCCTCCAGTCAGAGCCAGGTCAAGTCCTCCAGTCAGGTCAAAGCCAGTTTGAGTTCTCCAGTCAGAGCCAGTTTGAGTCCTCCAGTCAGAGCCAGTCAAGTCCTCCAGTCAGAGCCAGGTCAAGTCCTCCAGTCAGGTCAAAGCCAGATTGAGTTCTCCAGTCAGAGCCAGTTTGAGTTCTCCAGTCAGAGCCAGGTCAAGTCCTCCAGTCAGGTCAAAGCCAGTTTGAGTCCTCCAGTCAGAGCCAGTTTGAGTCCTCCAGTCAGATCCAGTTTGAGTCCTCCAGTCAGAGCCAGTTTGAGTTCTCCAGTCAGAGCCAGGTCAAGTCCTCTAGTCAGGTCAAAGCCAGTTTGAGTCCTCCAGTCAGAGCCAGTTTGAGTTCTCCAGTCAGAGCCAGTTTGAGTCTTCCAGTCAGAGTCAGTTTGAGTCCTCCAGTCAGAGCCAGTTTGAGTCCTACAGTCAGACCCAGTCAAGTCTTCCAGTCAGAGCCAGTTTGAGTTCTCCAGTCAGAGCCAGGTCAAGTCCTCCAGTCAGGTCAAAGCCAGTTTGAGTCCTCCAGTCAGAGCCAGTTTGAGTTCTCCAGTCAGAGCCAGTTTGAGTCTTCCAGTCAGAGCCAGTTTGAGTCTTCCAGTCAGAGCCAGTTTGAGTCCTCCAGTCAGAGCCAGTTTGAGTCCTCCAGTCAGAGCCAGTCAAGTCTTCCAGTCAGAGCCAGTTTGAGTCCTCCAGTCAGAGCCAGTTTGAGTCCTCCAGTCAGAGCCAGTTTGAGTCCTCCAGTCAGAGCCAGTTTGAGTCCTCCAGTCAGATCCAGTTTGAGTTCTCCAGTCAGAGCCAGTTTGAGTCCTCCAGTCAGAGCCAGTCAAGTCCTGCAGTCAGAGCCAGGTCAAGTTCTCCAGTCAGGTCAAAGCCAGATTGAGTTCTCCAGTCAGAGCCAGTTTGAGTTCTCCAGTCAGAGCCAGGTCAAGTCCTCCAGTCAGGTCAAAGCCAGTTTGAGTCCTCCAGTCAGAGCCAGGTCAAGTCCTCCAGTCAGGTCAAAGCCAGTTTGAGTTCTCCAGTCAGAGCCAGTTTGAGTCCTCCAGTCAGAGCCAGTCAAGTCCTCCAGTCAGAGCCAGGTCAAGTCCTCCAGTCAGGTCAAAGCCAGATTGAGTCTCCAGTCAGAGCCAGTTTGAGTTCTCCAGTCAGAGCCAGGTCAAGTCCTCCAGTCAGGTCAAAGCCAGTTTGAGTCCTCCAGTCAGAGCCAGTTTGAGTCCTCCAGTCAGAGCCAGTTTGAGTTCTCCAGTCAGAGCCAGTTTGAGTCCTCCAGTCAGAGCCAGGTCAAGTCCTCCAGTCAGGTCAAAGCCAGTTTGAGTCCTCCAGTCAGAGCCAGTTTGAGTTCTCCAGTCAGAGCCAGTTTGAGTCTTCCAGTCAGAGCCAGTTTGAGTCTTCCAGTCAGAGCCAGTTTGAGTCCTACAGTCAGAGTCAAGTCTTCCAGTCAGAGCCAGTTTGAGTTCGCCAGTCAGAGCCAGGTCAAGTCCTCCAGTCAGGTCAAAGCCAGTTTGAGTCCTCCAGTCAGAGCCAGTTTGAGTTCTCCAGTCAGAGCCAGTTTGAGTCTTCCAGTCAGAGCCAGTTTGAGTCTTCCAGTCAGAGCCAGTTTGAGTCCTCCAGTCAGAGCCAGTTTGAGTCCTCCAGTCAGAGCCAGTCAAGTCTTCCAGTCAGAGCCAGTTTGAGTCCTCCAGTCAGAGCCAGTTTGAGTCCTCCAGTCAGAGCCAGTTTGAGTCCTCCAGTCAGAGCCAGTTTGAGTCCTCCAGTCAGATCCAGTTTGAGTTCTCCAGTCAGAGCCAGTTTGAGTTCTCCAGTCAGAGCCAGGTCAAGTCCTCTAGTCAGGTCAAAGCCAGTTTGAGTCCTCCAGTCAGAGCCAGTTTGAGTTCTCCAGTCAGAGCCAGGTCAAGTCCTCCAGTCAGGTCAAAGCCAGTTTGAGTTCTCCAGTCAGAGCCAGTTTGAGTCTTCCAGTCAGAGCCAGTTTGAGTCCTCCAGTCAGAGCCAGTTTGAGTCCTACAGTCAGACCCAGTCAAGTCCTCCAGTCAGAGCCAGTTTGAGTCCTCCAGTCAGAGCCAGGTCAAGTCCTCCAGTCAGAGCCAGTTTGAGTTCTCCAGTCAGAGCCAGTTTGAGTCCTACAGTCAGACCCAGTCAAGTCCTCCAGTCAGAGCCAGTTTGAGTTCTCCAGTCAGAGCCAGTTTGAGTCCTACAGTCAGCCCCAGTCAAGTCCTCCAGTCAGAGCCAGGTCCAGTCCTCCAGTCAGGTCAGAGCCAGTTTGAGTCCTACAGTCAGAGCCAGTTTGAGTTCTCCAGTCAGAGCCAGTCAAGTCCTCCAGTCAGAGCCAGGTCAAGTCCTCCAGTCTTCCAGTCAAAGCCAGTTTGAGTCCTCCAGTCAGAGCCAGGTCAAGTCCTCCAGTCAGGTCAAAGCCAGTTTGAGTTCTCCAGTCAGAGCCAGTTTGAGTCCTCCAGTCAGAGCCAGTTTGAGTCCTCCAGTCAGAGCCAGTCAAGTCCTCCAGTCAGAGCCAGGTCAAGTCCTCCAGTCAGGTCAAAGCCAGTTTGAGTCCTCCAGTCAGAGCCAGTTTGAGTCCTCCAGTCAGATCCAGTTTGAGTTCTCCAGTCAGAGCCAGTTTGAGTTCTCCAGTCAGAGCCAGGTCAAGTCCTCCAGTCAGGTCAAAGCCAGTTTGAGTCCTCCAGTCAGAGCCAGTTTGAGTTCTCCAGTCAGAGCCAGGTCAAGTCCTCCAGTCAGGTCAAAGCCAGTTTGAGTCCTCCAGTCAGAGCCAGTCAAGTTCTCCAGTCAGAGCCAGTTCAAGTCTTCCAGAGGGGACCCTTCAGCTTGCCAAGATGAGCAAAGTTCTCATGGCATTGGAGCAGGGACAGCTTGGAAAATACAACGGAAAGAGCCTGGATGAAATTCACATCAATCCAAACGGTACTTGGATAAATATATAGATAAGTGTATATGTTTTTTTTTTTTTTTTTTTTTTTTCTGTTATGGAAAGACAAAGGTTTGAACAGGGCAATCTTGTAGTTGTTAGAGTTTCTGTTATAACAGCAAAATTGAAATTAATCAGTCTAGTTTATGTTCCCCTTGTTCTGCTCTTGATTGTCAGTGATGGATCACTACACTTTCAACTGTCCTGGTCATTTATGCTCTATTGTCATTTCACCTTCCAGAGACTGTTGAAATTGAGGCTTGTTCCCAAGAGGATATGGAAGGTATGTGTGAATCATTTTTTACACTGGTTGTGAGTAATCAATAACTGGACTGGAATATTTAGGTCTATATTTCCTCTGGCTATTTAATGATTGGGTCTGCACATTTTGAAACGGGGAAAAGGGACAATATTCTACCATATAATATTTAGGGCCCTACATATGTGGTGACTTTTATAGACTCTTTAAATAAAAATAATGTATTTGCCATATTTTAAACCTTCTGTCCGTCAAATTAGAGTGTGTAAAACTTTCTTTGTCACCTTCAATAGATTCACATTAAATACAAAAAATATCATGAAAGAAAAGGATAAAATGCAGCCCGCTTACTGAAAAATCGTTCTGTCTCCTTTTTTTGTAATAAGCAATTTTATGTTACCAGATGCCAGAATGGCTGAAGGCCAGGGGTCAGAAGATGAGACCAGCACCTCATCACTACAAGAAGGGACCCCTACAGCATCTACCAAAAACCAGAGGACATTTTCAGAAAAGAGAGGTGCGTTAAAAACATGGCAGGCTATTTGACTGTACAACATTTGATATGCAACTTCATTGCCTACTGTGTAGTAAGCTAGAAAGATGGAGAACACAGAAAAACTAACTCCCCTCAGACCAAGTTGGCCTGAAAATATCTGTTGCAATCAGAGGCACAGGAACTAAATCCACTACATATATTTCTCAACAAAATGTTTGATTTTTTTAACTCTGACATGTTTCCTCTACAAAATGGTTGATTCAATTTTCTTTTCACTGCAGAAGTCAGAAAATTCATCAGAATAGTGTATGATCATATCTGCAAATCCACAAACTCTGTTAAAGGAAAAGACAGTGTAATTGCATGACAATTTAAATTACAATTTAATTGTCATGCAGTTGTGATTATGACTATATTGTGATTTATAGGCATGGTTGAAGCTCTGGTGTCTGCATCATGATGTCACATAGGCTGTATGGCTTTCTATTATATGATCAAACTTTAGGGCTGTGAAAATCATGGGTGAGGAGGAGATAGCCTAAAAAACTACATATTTAAAGCTGGGAGAATTATGGTGAGTTGTGGGATAAATACATTTATTAATCATCTGTAAAGCACTCCATCATGAAAAATAAAAACATCTTTGAACATTTTGTTCAGATTTTTGATAGATATTAAGAATCTCTGAATTAAGGAAAAAATAAATAAAAGCTCACCAAATGGGTTAAACAAGATCACCAGATCACAATTGAAAGTGAGACCTGAACCATGGAAAACTTGTGATGCTATATTGGGCATGCCCAATATTATAAAATGTCAATAGACATGTTATCTTTACCTATAAAGTAGAAAGAAATGCTCAAATTAGCATCACTTTCAGAAAAATAGAAAGTGAATTCTCCTGATGACAACCATTAATATAAATTATCTGTGCACATTAGGGAAATGCTCATTAGAGTCTCTGTTAATCTGGTATTAGCAGGTTCATCCTTGTTGTGCTTTGTAGTAGCTATAGCACAATGGCAATATGTTAGATTAAAAAGCCAGTTGTAGCAGTTTAATACAAAAGATCCTCAGCTAAGTCCTTACTTTAGCCATAGATGTGGTAACATGTTAATAATCACTTGGACTGCATCACTTTATCAGTCTTATTTCTCTTGATATTTGACATAGTATAGCTTTCTTAAAGGATAAGTTCGCTTCCTTCAGCTGTCACATTGTTTATAGAATGAAGTAGAACAATATACTCACCCAGAAGGCTTTCCTGATCCAAACAGTGCTTCAGGAGATATTTAGATCCAAAATCGAGCAGCGGACATCCGTATAATGGTAGTACATAGGGCATACAGCGCCGCTCCTAAAACTGCATTAATCGTCCAAAAACTCATGAGTTTCACCAATATTCCATCACGGTCCACTCACGCTTACTCCTCCATTACAGGCTGTGTCCCGAAGCCCTGTTTGGCACAGAAAACCCTTCTGGGTGAGTATATTGTTCTACATCATTCTATAAACAATGTGAAAGCTGTTGAAACCAAACTTTTTCTTTTCAGGCCTACGCAGTTTACCTGCCCCACCTACTGACTTTGATTTAACTTTATTTCAATGTTTATTGAATTTATTAATAGGATAAATGCAAAAAAGCAAAAATAATAAATTTAAAGGAGCTGAATAAAGAATCTTATATGATCTGCTCATTTTTTAGCAGACACTTATTAACAATGTAGATAATTAAACACAAATATTTTAAATCAATTAGCTGCAGGGCCAGGAAAGCACTTACTTCCCTCTGTTAGAAACATGGATTCAATTTACACTTCATCTGAAAAAGAAGGTCAGAAAACAAACTGCACAGACATAGATTTTAAATGTTTGATTTAGATTCTTTGGTTTCTTTGTCAATATTGTTCCATCCTCTCTCAGGTCCTACACCTTGATTTTTTTGTGATCAACTTTTCATTAACACTATTCATCATTACAAGTATAATACAGAACAAACAAAAAGTGTCCACCATAGCTGCTTCCAGAACAGGTGCCATGAAAAAAGAAGCCCCAGCCATCCACCTAATTCCCTTAAAACGGGCCTTAAACAACCCCCACACCCACCCCACTGTCTCATCTAAACTTACAAAAAAAAAACGTGTATCACACTTAACTCCTAAATAATCTCCTGTGACACTGAGGTCATTCTTGGAAATCTTGCTTGCTGCATCTCTCCAAAGACTGAGAGCTTTATTAATGCTAGCTGTCCTAACTCTAATTTACAGTCATCGCTTAGTAAATGAATGATTGGATCAGGAGTCAGTTGATTCAGAATCAGTCTGGATATTGCTGAAGCTACCTTACCCCAAAACTCATGTACTTTACCACATTCCCAGAACATGTGTAAGAAGGTACCAATATGAACAGGTTGACAAAATGTACTGTAAGGGCTGGGAATTGCTTTTGTAGTGTATTTCATCTGCTGGGTTCAATAGGTTCTTTGACACATGTTAAAATGGAAAAGTTGTTGGTTAGTATTTTTGCAACATCTCAGATAACGCCTCCTTTCACACAATTATGCACCACAGATTCTAGCACATTTTGCTGTTTCTTTAAAACTTGAGTAGTGGCCCTCTTCCATGTTTACTCCAGTGCTAACGTTAGCTTGCATACTCAGTGATTTCTGAAAGTTATCTGTCAGTAAAGATGTTGATACTGTTTGCTGTCTTCTTGTACCTCCAGGCATGTTAGGCAGTCAAAAGAGTTTGGTTAAAGTTACTTAGCCATTAAATAGACTGATTCAGTAAGGAAGTGGGAGGGTTATGAGAGGAGCTTTAGCTCGCAACCATTGCAGTCAGCAGTCACGTGATCTCCAACCACACCTCAGCTTTTTAAAGATCTCCTTTAAGATATACTGACTCTCTTTTTTGAAATCCTTAAAATCCTTAATTCCTTGATCCATAATTGGTCAGCTATGGAACAATCATTAATTTATATAAAAGTCACGGTCCTAAAATCTACAAACTAAAATAGTATGGGCGCTTAGGACTGACCCTGAGGTACCCCACAGATGAAGTATTCTCTATTGAATTTTATTTCATTTATCTGAACAAACTGTTTTTTTTTCCTAAAGAACTTGCTGTCCATTCACATGCCAGTCGCCTCATACCATAATTACTTACTAGAAGTGTAGTATGGTGTCAGATGTTTTTTGGGTCAACAAAGATGCTTAATGTGATGTTTCTATATAATTTCTATGGACATTTCTTCAGTCAAATCCATTAGTACAATAAATGTAGAATGATTTGTCCTAAATCACACTGACTGCAACCTAAAGTAATGTATTTTCCAGGAAATGCATCTTACCTGGCAAAAAAGTTTTTTTTAATATTTATGAAAATTGTTGAATAAAAAAAAATGGTCTGTAGTTGGAGAAAAATGATTATCTCCACTCTTATGAAGTGGAATCACCTTAGCAGTTTCATGTCAGGAATTACTCCTGTTGAAAAAGACTGATTACATTTATACAGAAGTGGTTAAAGAAAATTCTATCATACTCTTTGAGTATTTTATCAATGCCCTTACAATCAGTTGATCCTATACTTGCACATCTTTTTACATAATACAGTATTTTTTCTTTTCTATAATGCTACCAAGAAAAATATTGTTAACATAACCTCTGAGTTGCCCTCAGCCTCATTTTTCCATTGATTTGGGATTATATATTTTTTTGCAATAGTAGGACCCACTTCTACAAATAATTCAGTTAATTTACTATAATGACTTTTTTCATGTCTTTATTATCTTTACAAAAAGTTTGGGTCTTAACTGTATCTTTTTTATCATACTATTTATTATTCCCCATATTGCTAATACTTTATTTTATTATCATCCATACTAACTTTTTATATAACTATAGCTTTTTATAACTGTTTTTATATTTCTTATACCTATCGTTCTTATTCTTGAAAAGCATCTATATAAATAAATCTTTTTTTAGGCATTTTTCAAACCTTTAATCATCCGTGACTTGTCAATCACATTCTTGGCAAAAGTATTTCCAAAATTTTTCATATGCCTTTTAACATCACTTACATTCACTTCATTACAATTCTGTTTTTTATGTCCTCATTTAATGCCATCACTGCAGCTGGTTACCTGTTTCTTTTGAATATCTCTCTTGATTTCTATATCAATACAGTCATGATTTTTATGAACAGAAAAGAGAGGCAGATAATCACTCACATCTGCCATCAGGATCCCATTCCACTGCCCCTTCTGTATTGTACTGTACTGTATTTCTGTTTGTATTTAACAGCTTCACTCTCTGATTGGGTTATTTTGGGTTATGTAATTACTGGAAAAAAGACTCATACTTAACATTAAGTTCATGAATTCACCAATGACCTCAAATCACAAGGATACTCTAGAGCAGTATTAAAGTCCCCTCATAGAAAAACAGCCTTATAATAAGATCTGTCAAACAACTCCATCATTAAATCTGTAAAAGACTACATAGGTGCCTGCAGCTCTGTGAATGCGACTGTAACGTATGTCTTGGAGACCAGGTAAAGTTTTTCAGGGCACAAAAGTGTCGAGTAAATTGTTTTTTTTGTGTGTGGTAGTGGAAACACTGAACACCTAGTAGGTAGACACTGACATGGGATTAACTTGGTTCCTTTTAAGATGTTTTGTCTATTTAGTGAATTATTTCATGAGTTAATTCAGTGACTTTTGTAGTAACAGTACATCAGTTTAATTAAGGGGGCATATCAGAAATTCTAGAAAAACAACAAGAATTTGTTGTGTTGTAACCCAGGTAGGAGGACAACAGAAACTGAAAGTTTATTTATTTTTTTATATTGTTTGCATGTGTATGAATAATACTTTGCATTTGTGAACATTTATTAGCACAGCCAGTATTAGGGTAGATAATTGAACTCTGGGCTAGACTAAGCCATGGATAAGCTAACTTTTAAAGACTCCTGGTCTTTAATAGTCTTTAGTTCTATGACACCTAGGGTGTTGTGTGTAAAAGAGGTATGCAGTCAATGATTGGTAAAACTGTGTATTTTTCCTGACTGTAAGAGAGTCTTATGGTCTCAACAAGTCTGTTCCTTATTGGATGGCCAGTGGAATCAATCTGATAGTCCTTCAGTTCTTGTTACAATTTAAAGTTCTTAAAACTCTGTAACTTGTCCTTTTGTATGCCCATTTAGGTAAACAAACTGTTGTTTAAAGAAACTGGACACAGGAAGAATGTGCTGCAGTTCAAAGACATTTAAAGAGATTCATTGTGATGAACCAAGTCCCAGGGAAGGAGGACTGTCAGCGCTGCATCACTGCAGAACCTCAAGCCCTGAAGAGCCGAGACTGGAAGGCAGTGAAGTATTTTGTTAAAAATAGAATTACTTCTCTGCGAAGAAAATTAGAGTGAGAGTGATTCACTGAACAATGTAGAGGATACTGTAATGTCTTGTTTATAACACACATTTTTTCCCCTGTTAAACAAGGTCTGATTTTCAGATGTGTGTTTTCACGTGAGTACAAAGAAAATACTAATTATTTTGTCACAGCAACATCAGTTACATTAAATCTGATACAAACTGAAACATTCTCCATGAAACATTGCCACCAAACGTGCATAATTCTGTTTAAACTGACAAACTAGTTTTCCTTTGTGTTATCATAGTTTACTGATCAAGTGTTCCCACTCATCAGCAACCACAGGACACTGTCATTTTGTAAACAAGGAACATAAAATAGCTGTGCTGTGATTGGTTGAAGACACCAGCATGTTGATAGCTGCTCTATGATTGGTCGGTACACTATGAGTGAGCATGCTCAGGCAGAAATGGAGTAACTGCACATGCCTGAAGCAAAAGGTGTTCCCACATCCATTTGCGAGATAATTGTGTATTTGTTTTGAAAATACTGAAATTTCATTGATTTAGATTTTGAATAGAGGTCATTTTTTAGTTACTAAGAGAGTAAGGTTTGGGCAAAGTTTGGGTGTTGTGTTCATACAGTGTTTTTCCTGATAAAAAATCATGAAAACTTGGGGTGTATGTTATAATGGAATAATTCCAGTAGGCTGGTCGGCTTTAATTTTTGAGATGGCCCTACTGGAGGCAGAACAAAACACAAAAATGTTTTTATGTTCTCTAAAGTCTCACACATATGAAATAGATTTGTGCATTATAACAGACACTGAGCTCAGGTCTATCAATGTCCCACTCAGTCTGACTGAATGTATTTCTGAAAGTTTTTAGGAAATGTGCTGTAGTATTGATAAATTTAATCACTTTACAGTTTTTCACGATTGTTAACACACACAAATCTAAACTTTGGCACAATTTGCACAACCTTATCTTCACCTACCTCAACCCGAATTGTCACAACTTCAAACTCCCTTATGACTCCTTAGACTCTGACTTCCTTCTTTACACTCTGACGTCAATTGCACATTACCTTGTTGTCTGAACACTACACACAATGTTCTGTTGTTACACACACTTCTCATGTAACATCTCAGTGGTATCAACCTACAACACACAAGTGTTCAAAACTCGACAAATTCAGGTCTGGTGAGCAGTTAGCAATCAGGACTGCAGCATATCAGGGCCTTGAGCCTCCTCCTCTGTGTTTGGTGAACAATGGAGAACCTCGAAGAGAGCAACCAGAGAGGGAGAAGTTAAGAGTGAGAGGAGGAGGGGGGAGAACAAGGAGGAGAACAAGGAGAAGGAGAAAGAAAAGGAGGGGAGGAGAGAGGAGAAGGAGAGTGTGGAGGAGGACAGAGAGGAGCAGGAGGATAGATTGGAGCATGAGGAGTAGGAGGACAGAGAGGAGCAGGAGGACAGATTGGAGCAGGAGGACAGAGAGGAGCGGGAGGAGGACAGAGAGGAGCAGGAGGACAGAGAAGAGCAAGAGGAGGACAGATTGGAGCTCATTTCTGTCCTCCTTCTCCTCTGTCCTCCTGCTCCAATCTGTCCTCATGTTCCTGCTCTTCTCTGTCCTCCTGCTCTTCTCTGTCCTCCTGCTCCAGTCTGTCCTCATGCTCCTGCTTTTCTCTGTCCTCCTGCTCCTGCTCCTCTCTGTCCTCCTTCTCCTCTCTGTCCTCCTGCTCTTCTCTGTCCTCCTGCCCAAAGCTGTTCTTCTCCTGGCCCTCTCTGTACTCCTGCTCGATTCTGTCCTCATGCTCCTGCTCTTCTCTGTCCTCCTCATGCTCCTCTCTGTCCTCCTCCTGATCCTGCTCCTCTCTGTCCTCCTGCTCCTCGTGCTCCAATCTATCCTCCTGCTCTCCTCTGTCCTCCTTCTGCTCCTCTCTGTCCTCCTCGTGCTCCTCTCTATCCCCCTGCTCCTATCTGTCCTCCTTCTCCAATCTGTCCTCCTGTTCCTCTCTGTCCTCCTGCTCCTCTTGCTCCAATTTGTCCTCCTCCCGCTCCAATCTATCCTCCTGCTCTCCTCTGTCCTCCTGCTCCTCTCTGTCCTCCTGCTCCCCTCTGTCCTCCTGCTCCTCTTGCTCCAATTTGTCCTCCTCCCACTCCTCTTTGTCCTTTGGCTCCAATCTATCCTCCTGCTCTCCTTTGTCCTCCCCCTGCTCCTCTCTGTCCTCCTCGTGCTCCTCTCTATCCCCCTGCTACTATCTGTCCTCCTGCTTCAATCTGTGCTCCTGCTCTTCTCTGTCCTTCTGCTCCTCTCTGTCCTCCTCCTGCTCCTTTCTGTCCTCCTGCTCCAATCTGTGCTCCTGCTCCTCTCTGTCCTCCTCCCGCCTCCTCCCTGTCCTCCTGCTCCTCCTGCTCCTCTTGCTCCAATCTGTCCTCCTCCCGCCTCCTCTTTGTCCTCCCTCTCCAATCTGTCCTCCTGCTCCTCTTGCTCCAATCTGTCCTCCTCCCGCCTCCTCTTTGTCCTCCCTCCAATCTGTCCTCCTGCTCCTGTTCCTCTCTGTCCTCCTGCTCCTCGTGCTCCAATCTGTCCTCCTGCTCCTGCTCCTCTCTGTCCTCCTCCATACCCTCCTTCTCCTCTCTCCTCCCCTCCTTTTCCTTCTCCTTCTCCTTGTTCTCCTCCTTGTTCTCCCCCCTCCTCCTCTCACTCTTAACTTCTCCTTCTCTGGTTGCTCTCTTCAAGGTTCTCTATTGCTCACCAAACACAGAGGAGGAGGCTCAAGGCCCTGATATGCTGCAGTCCTGATTGCTAACTGCTCACCAGACCTGAATTTGTCGACTTTTGAACACTTGTGTGTTGTAGTAGGTCAGTGGCTCCCAAACTGGGGTACGTGAACCCCTGGGGGTACGCGAAGAGATGTAGGGGGTACATGAATACCTGTCAGGTTTCAAACAGTTGTTTCAGTAGTTCAAGTTCAAACTGGTAAATGTTGTATTGTGAGATTTGATAAAGGCCTAAAGTGTTGGCAGAGAGGCTGGAGGATGGATTAGTGAGGCATCATGGAGAAGGAAATGTGTCCTGAATCTAAGATTCTTCTATTAACATACGTTCAGTCAGACAGCCTTCTTATTAGAGCTGTTGTGAGTCTGTAACAGTTTCAAGGTTATTAATGAATATGTTACAGAAATGTTCATTTCTTTTTCAAAAGTGAACTGGCGTTGTCCACTGACATAGCTAGTAAATGTATTTAGTGAAAAATAATACACTTAAAGAGATTTTATTTCTATGTTGTGCATGTTAAATGTGGGAGGCAGGGGTGGCGGTAGCCTTACAGATCTATTTGTTTTTCTCGCCGCTGTAAGTGTGTGAGAGTCGGGGGAACATGGCTGGAGGTCAAGTGACTGAAGGGGTACAGGCTGTGAAAAGTTTGGGAACCACTGTAGTAGGTTGATACCACTGAGATGTTACATGAGAAGTGTGTGTAACAACTGAACATTGTGTGTAGTGTTTAGACAACAAGGTGATGTGCAAACTAGTTGCACACTTCTTTACACTAGTCAGAGTGTAAAGAAGGAAGTATGAATGGTAGGTGAAGTTAAGGTTGTGCAAATTGTGCCACAGTTTAGATTTTTGTTTGTTAACAATCGTGAAAACTGTAAATTAAAATATCTTTATATCTGAATCTATTTCATATATCTGAGACTGAAGCGAACCTGAAAACATGTTTGTGCTCTGTTTTACCTCCAGGAAGGGCAGATCAAATTCTAAAGCCAGCAAAAAGTCTACAGTGTTACCATGTTTTTATGTTACTCTGTTATGTTTTATCAATGCAAGGAGCTGTCACTGTTTTCCTGTTATCAAATCTCACTGTTATAATCAGCACTTGATTTTGTTCAGCAGAGGAAATACAGGGTGTAAAACTCAATGTAAACCTGTGATGTAGTCCTTGTTTTGTTTGATAATAAAAAACAAACTGTTTAAACATCAGATACCTCCATTTAGTTTTTGGTCCCACCTAAGATATAAAGACCTGAAATATCTGTGTGTGTGGAAGTGGACCCCACAAGTATTGAATGCTGGAAACGTGTCCCACAAGTGACCAAAAACTAGTGTAGAGAAAAAACTTTGGAGTTTGGATAATCTGAAGTGACTGAAAATTTTATTTTTTTTATGCTAGCCTGATTTTTTACAGAGGCCTGGGACCATTGGAAAGGGTGGGCCCCACTAGTGGGTCAAAAACTCGGGGCCCCGCAAACTGACAAATACGAGTATGTGTGGACTAGCAGCTATCTCGAATGCTAACGCTAGTTGGGCTAACAGCTGCCGGGGTCCGAGCATTACCCTGAATAATCGGGCAAATAAAATTAACCAGCGGGCTATATCCTGCACAGGGACTATAAGACCAGAAGCACCACTCGGACATCTCTGTTTATTGGTGTATTTTAATTGTCGCGGCGCCCCTCGTAGCTCTCGGTTGCCTCAGTCAGCTGCAGATACCTGTAAACACAGGTATCAGTATAACATCCATATCTGTAACTCTACACCGCTGTTTGTGATGTTGTTAATATGGGATTAATGTTCGCCTTCGCTGCAGAGGATACTGATGTTAGAAGTGTGGGGAGGGCTTTATCAGTCATAAATACTCGTTAGATACGGCAGCTATTAGCTACCTTTAGCTTGGCAGATAGCCTGTGAATAAAGCCAGTATCCGCTACGGAGGTTTATCTGCAGCATGTCATGTCATTACTGTCATGTTTCCCCTTCGATGTCTGTAAGGTTAAATGTTTTGCTCTTTCTAGGGACGGATGAGTAAACCAGGGGCCTGATAGCCTGGAGGGTTTCTGCCTGTTCACGGGGGGGCATAATGCAACAGGTACCCACTATGAGTAAGTGAAAGCTCAGGTTATAATACAACACTATTGTTATGGTTTGCATTTAGCTTTTTGAATAACATCCTGTAGGGGTTTCATTGCAGAAAGGGGGCTGGAGGGGAAATTCACCCCAGCCCTTGTCAGTAAAAAACATGGGAAAACTTTGGTTTGCTGTGATGTGATCAACAAGTGGACTCTCTATGATGTGAGTGTACAGTCATAATTACATAATTCTGTTTTTCTGCATTGTCTTGTCCTTCCTGCACAGGACCTGAAGTACCCAAAAACTGAAGATGGACCTCCACCTGGTCTTTGGGGTACCAAAAGCCCTCTCCACCACACATCTGGCTCTGGACAGGTGACCATTAAATCACACCTGGAGCAGGTTTTGGAGAGGCTGTCAGTAGGGGGTGATGAGGGCAGTGGGCTGCCTGAAGCAGGGGTAGCCCCTATCACCAAGGATGCAGAAGCCCGGCTGAGGATACTTCTGCTGCAGGTAAATGGGGCTGTGCTTCAGCACCCTGTGTTGTGTGCTGATTTGGGAAGCCCACAAAAATGTTCAGAAATTTTGTGATCACACACAGCCTGAAACTGAACTGAATACAAAAATGTCATGTGCAGGTAACATGCTGCATGCTGGGCTGATGGCTTCACCCACACATGGCAGCCATCAATGCTGCCAACAACCCCTCTGAAGGCTGCTGATCCAGCCAACCAGGTGAAACCTGCACCCAGGTGAAGACGGTCCTCTGCTGATGGTCCCCTTGTGTGCCGAGGGCAGCCATCAGACCCCCAAAGGACTCCCTGGTGAGGTGAAGTCTGGCCGCAGGTCACTCTCCCATCGAAGAACATCGGCAGGAGTGTCACTGTGGCGTTAAGCTTACAGTGCAGCCTGGGGTTTGGTGGCTGGGGAAATGCAGCACTAATGTCTTTGAATAAAATTAAATTAATATTAATGGTGGTGTGTTTTTGTTATATTCTTTGTGGTACATTTAACATGCTGATCTAACACTGATGTTTTAATATTAACCCTTTACTTCCAGCTCAACTGCAGAATATAAGACATAAGCTATCTATATCTATATCTATATATTTCATATATATATATATATATATGTGTGTGTGTGTGTGTGTGTGTGTGTGTGTGCATTTTTATGATAACTTTTTGCATATTAAATCCTACACAAAGAAATAATTTTTTTGGTTTGTTTGAAATTCTGTCTGTATCCTAAGACATCGATAGAAACAAATGTTTTTTTTAACACATTAAATATTTTTGAATATATCGACGTCTGCCAGACAGTTGAGCATGGAGCTGGAGGTTGTGATGTCATGGGTGCAAATAATATACCTGTCGAACTACTGTAATACTTTAACTGAACTCATAATACCTTGTGCATATTAACTTATACAGAGTTATCTGTAGAGCGGGAGTGCAGAGAAGAAGAAAGAAGGAACACAGACAGAATTGACTTCCTTTATTTGTCTATTAAAGATGTATTTATTATAACAAGTTTGAGCATCTTCTCATCTCTGAATGCATCATCAAGGTGGTCACTCATTAAGCACAGACCTCTGATTAATAAAATGTATTATTGGTTGAGAGCACATGGTTCAGAATATACAAATGGGGGAGTTTTCAGTTGAAATTGTATGTGTGAGCTTTATTAATTCTTACTGGTGGTTGGAAGTACACAGCTGCCCTGGAGAAAAGACGCCCATGGTTTTCACCTACACCAGGCAGAACTACCTGATGGTTTTGGAAATTATCATTGTTAATGAGAAGAATGTAGTCGGGAAATTATGTATTTGCCAAAGAATAACCGAACAAGGTCATAATAATTCTGTTGTGTGTTGGTCATTTTAGAGCCCAATGCTGCTCATCACACGCCCAGCAGGTGGTGTATAGCCTTATCACCATGGATACACAGGTGTTCGTGTTAATTTTTTTCATCCACTGCCGCTCGGTTTGTGTCATGCAGCTGTTGATAATGAAAACACTTTGCAATAACTTGGAAACGTGAAGGGGGGGCAGCTGCTGCCCGGTGTTTGCGGTACGAAACACCCACCAAGCGGACGCTTCGGTCTCCGAAAACGGTGAGACAAATTAAAAACAGTCACGATTTCAAACAACTGCGCTGCTTCCCGGCCGGCACGAAATGCATTCTGGGGTATTAAGTATACATCTGTGTGTAAATGCTCGGGCAGCCGCGGCATACCCAGATCATCTTTGAGTATTCAGTATGCAGTATGTACTGATTGAGTAGGTAATAGACAGTAGGCAGTACGCCATTTCGAACATAGCTACTGCATAGCCACTGTCATGCAGGAATCGTCCGATCAGGTATCTACTAGTTATCCTGGACAGAAAGACCCGCCCACAGTCATTTGATTGACAGCTTGAGCCATCTGGTAAAAGCAATGACAATAGGCACATGGAAAAGGCAATGACAAAACGCACATGGAAAAGACAATGTCAAAATGGAATAAGCAAAAGCAATGATATGACTGCGTTTGTATATATTTTTTATTATTGATTCTTTTATTGATTCTCTTTTTATTTACAAATTTCTTTTATTAATTCTGCTTTTATTTCCAAATGTCTTTTATTGATTCTGTTTTTATTTCCAAATGTTTTTTATTGATTCTCCTTTATTGATTCTGTTTTTATTTCCAAACTTCTTTTATTGATTCTGTTTTTATTTCCAAACTTCTATTATTGATTCTGTTTTTATTTCCAAACTTCTTTTATTGATTCTGTTTTTATCTCCACATGTATTTCCTTTTAATATTGGCACTCCTGTGATTCCATAGCTTTAGACATCGAAATATGATACTCTGATACATGATACAAAATTAAGTGGTATTTTTTGACATGTTGGGTTGGAATGGCAAACAATACAGTATGTTGCAATATAATACGATGTGATGCAATGTGTCTAGAAACAGTGTGACAATATCTAATGAGGTAAGATTAAAGGTATGTATCAGACTGCAATATTATTAAATTCATAGGGAATCATTTAATTTCGCTTTTGCATTTTAGCCCCTTTCCTCTTGTATCTGTGAATAAAATCATAGAAAGATGCTTTTTTATGTCTTTGTAAGATCAATTTCATATGTTGTAGCTGTAACCGAACAGTGTGTTCATTTCTCTCATGAGTTGTGCGGAGCTGGTTTTAAAAACATCTGGTTTGACTCTTTACAGCAAGTCAACCAAAATTTCAACTATAAAGCTTTAATTTTAGAAGTATTTGTGGATGTTACATGTTTAACATTTGCCATAGTGGCAGAAGTTTCTGCTAACTCTTTAGTCCTCAAAAACAGTTTCTTAAACACTTTTTTGGTTGATTGTTTTTTCATTTAAAAATGTAAATTGTATTTTTAAAAGACATAACAGACACTAATAAGTAAGCCTGATAAGTTACCTTTACAACAAGGTACAGCTATAAAGTATTGTGCATTTGTGGATTGAGAAACACCGCTTTACATGTGTGAAGTGGCCCCAAAAATGTGCCAACATACATTTGCAACTGGAAGCGGGTGTTGCAGTATGCAAAGTGGCAGCATTATTTGGTGTCACTGTTGGTATCATTTTCAAACTTTGGATCAAATTCTGTGAGACTGGTGGAGTGAAAGAAAGACCAAGACCCTGACAAGACTGGGTCCTCACCCTTGCTTCATCCTTGAGGAACCATATGCTTTCTTCCCATGGCAGGGGAATCTGGTACCTATTTTTGGGTCTCTTAGCTGTGGTGCTCATTACACAAATGCACGATCCTTACAAGTTATACCTCACCATAAGGGTTATCAGCCATGCTTTCTAATGATTTATAAAAACAAATGATTGTTAAGGGGCAGAAATAACCAAACAAAAAAAAAAAACATTTCCAAACTTTTTTTGAGGAGCTAACAAAGCAGCATTTTTTCCACTACTTCTATAGCAACTGACAGCCTCAGTTTGCTTCATCAACTAATTTTGCAAAAAAACCTACAAGGTGCATTAATGCACTTTTTTAATTTTATATTTTATTTTAAAATGTTTTTAAGACATTTCCTGCAGTTGTTGTAGTGAAAAATGTCATAAATAGACTTAAAGGAATACTCCGACTATTTTGGACCCACGCACTTTCCCTATCTTTGACAGAGTGAGACAAGCTCAAAAAAACCTTTTTTGTGTCTCTGCGTCCAGTGGCTGGCTCCCAGCTGTTAGCTTCGTAGGTAGCTTAGCTCAATGGCTGGAAGTCAATAGGAGTCAGAGCCGGACTGACGAAAGTGGACAAAATACTCCTTGCAGTGGTCCTGTGGAGGGCGTATTAGCACCTAAAGTAAATCCGAATGGCTATAAAACATTTTAAAAGACATGTTTTCTTTCTTAAATCCGTTAAAATAGCGTTCAGATAAACACATACCTGCGCATGCGCAGTGCTCCGCGGACCGGAAGTAGCAGCCGGACTGACGAAAGTGGACAAAATACTCCTTGTGGTCCAGGGGATGGCTTATTAGCACGTGAAGTAAATCCCAATGGTTATAAAACATTTTAAAAGACGTGTTCTCTTTTTCAATCCGTTAAAATAACTTTTTGATACACACACAGATCTGTGCATGACGTACTCCTTACAGTGGTCCAGGGGATGGCTTATTAGCACGTGAAGTAAATCCGAATGGTTATAAAACATTTTAAAAGACGTGTTTTCTTTTATAAATCCGTTAAAATAACGTTTTGATACACACACAGACCTGCGCATGCGCAGGTCTGTGTGTGTATCTGTGTGTGGCTGCTACTTCCGGTCTTCGGAGCAGGTATGTGTTTATCTAAACGCTATTTTAACGGATTTAAGAAAGAAAACATGTCTTTTAAAATGTTTTATAGCCATTCGGATTTACTTCACGTGCTAATACGCCCTCCACAGGACCACTGTAAGGAGTATTTTGTCCACTTTCGTCAGTCCGGCTTTGACTCCTATTGACCTCCAGCCATTGAGCTAAGCTACCTACGAAGCTAACAGCTGGGAGCCAGCCACTGGACGCAGAGACACAAAAAAGGTTTTTTTGAGCTTGTCTCACTCTGTCAATGATAGGGAAAGGGCGTGGGTCCAAAATAGTCGGAGTATTCCTTTAAAAGAAAGGAGAAAGAATGAAGGATGCATTTTGGTCTTAACCCCGTTTAATGTTAAAGACGAACTAAAAATGTATCTGTGGCTTTGGACTGTTTGTCAGTGTCATGCTTCTTGATTGCCTTTGTATAAAACCATCGCGCTAGGCAATGGTCGATATGCATTTCTGCTATTTTACTAAAGTTTAACATACAGCACTACATACAACATAAACATCATTAAAGATGCTCTGAGGAGTTTCTAAGTAATTACAAAAGAGTCAATTTCAGACATATGCCTGATCGAAATACACACTTAAGATGAGTTTTATAGCATCAAGATAAGTTATCTATAAATGCTATTCTTTAGCTTCGCGGTTGGGTCAGACGGGACAAGGCTGGACTGGACACTCAACTTTGGGAACAAGACAATTAAAACTAGAGCAAATATTATTCGGACAAGTCTTAGAGCACCGGGCTGTAAGTAGTGATATATAGCCGGCTACAAAACTACAATACTAAGTTTTCCAAAAATTGTCACGTCTTTGGTGCGTTCCAGTTGTAGTCAGAAGTAGGAATTTCTGGGTTACGAGGAAACTGCAACTTCACCCGATGTCTGAATTTCCTACTGGGAACTCGGAGAAACCTCGCCACCCCCGAGTTGACAATCGAAGATGGATGCCCCCAGTCTGAACAGTTATTTAGCTCCTGTAATCATCAATTTATTTGCACTTCTGACTGGGGTGTGTCGCTCTAGATCAGCTGTATACATAGTATTGTTAGACTTATATTTACAAAAATGCTGCCATAGTGATAATCACATTCTTCTTGTGATATTTGTGAACAACAACGCAGGGCGTGCTAACAACAGCTAACAATAGCCTGGTAGATTGGCATGTTTTTTTCCGACTTCAACTGGAACGCCAATAAGTCAGAGATGATGTCACTCCCAGTTCCGAGGTTACTGGAACGCAGCGTTACGACAGTCGCCGCGCGTGCTCATGGGTAGCAGAGTCTTTATGTCGCCAGAACTAGAATCTCCTCATAGCACCTTTAAAGAAACATATTGATAAACAGAATCATCCGTGGCAATGTCAATAAAAAGTTTTGGGCGATTCACATCTCTGCATTCCCAATCATTCATTGTTGGTAAAGTATTATAAGCCAGAGCCTTGAGAAAATCATATTCTGAAATGAGTGTGATGCATGGATTGTATATAGACAGAACATTAAGTGCTTTGGTAGTTTATTCAATGACTGTCAGGATGTTTCACTCCAAACCCTTAATGTCAACTTCATACAAGCGCTCGAGGAAAAGCAGGAGACCACAAAGGTCAGGGCATTTTTCCATCAGGTGGTGCTAAAACCAACACAGCTCAAGTTTGACCTTTTGGACTGAAGGGGAAAACTGTGAAAGTCTTAATTTTCTTCATAGCACGCCATTGTTTTAGACTGAACTTTACAAGAGTTAAGAAACTTTTTTCAATGACAAAGTTGAATGAACTCTTAGTATGTGTCCTATTTTCAGCAAAGATGCAAAATAATACAGTTTAACTTCCCTCTGAATATTTAACATGCATAAAGGGGATGCAGGGGATTATATCAAAGACTGTGTTTTCATGAAGAACTGAGTTCACTGCAGTTCCCATAATTACCTCAGGCATGATAAGTTAGTCTCTGGATCACTGTATATAATAAAGTGCAAACATTTTTGGTAGGAGTTGGAAAATACTGTCGAACTACATATTTCATTCAAGCTTCTGTTGCTTTGTTTGTGAAGACAAAAGACCCCAATAAGGACACTTGATGCTCTGATTAAGCTTTTATTGAATGTATAAGTTTTATTCTTAACATTAAAGAACTAACAATATGTATAAATATACTAGTAAAATTACAAATATCTCAAAATTATACTAAAAGTAATAATGGAAAAAGAAATCTTGTAATCTCAGCTACTTAGTTTCCATAATTGTGAATGCTAATACATAATATATAATACAATTTCTTCTTCTTGCTTGGAAGCAGCTTCAGCAACATGCAACCTTTCAGTTTAACAGACTTATAAAATTATTTTTACTCACTAATTTATGGAGAAATAAAGTATTTTTAAACTGTATATCCCCTTAGTTTAAAATGTGTTGTGTGTATTTTAGTGTGATTTCAAGAAAGAAGAAATAACATGCACTGGTAAAAGAGGAAACTAAATGCTGAGTCCTTTGTTGACAGGCTCTATGCTTGACAAACTGGATCATTTACAGGACTCCTGTCATCATTTTTATAATATCAATAAACACAAGCAGTGGTGCTGCTGCTGAATGGACACAATCATCACAAACTCTCAGGACATAATAAACAAGAACACATTTCACCCCTATTACTTCTGTTACATCGAAAACTAAAAGGATACCATGGCTATTTCAAAATGCCTCTGGATGTGGTAATACTGAATTTATATTTATATATTTTGCCAGCTGAGCATGCTCTATAGTTTATTCAAGTTGTAGTTAAACAACTTTCTGCAGTCATTTTTGGGATGCACTCAGTACCTGAGTTTTTTTTCCCCATCGAATAACATTGAAACACAGTCAGGTTTTTTTGGTACAAAGTAGAAGTTGGTATAGTGTTATTCATGTGCAGGAATTTCTGCTTCCTGTGTACTCTGCCAGCCGAGCGTGATAGAAGGCCTCCACTCCCCCCTCTCGACAATTTATTGAATCACTTCTTCATTGCCTTCATCCTGGGGGCCAGAGCTGCTTACCTCAGCACATCACAGCCCAACACCTTGCCCGTCTGAGCGTACACTCCTGCCTTGGCAGCCGCCAACACACACGCTGATGGTGTAATTAGGTGTGGGCGGTTCAGCGCCGACAGATATCATTGACTTTCAGGAACTAATGACAGCAGGGCATGACAGTGAAAACCTTGTCTGCTGAAGAGAAAGGAGGATGAACTCGCAATCCAAGTTCAAACGATTTTACCTCCTTCAGCACATTTACACAGAGTTTTTGTTGCTGTAAAGATGGATGCCCAAAATATATTTTCAAAAGTTAGAAACTGAAGGAATAGCACACGTAGGTTTCTATGCTGAAGGACCACATGTGTGAAAAAGAAACAAGTGAGAAATAAACTGCTGAATAGGAATTTAGTCCTTTTTTTGTCATTCCAATCAAATGAGTCAAGGATATGGTCCAGTGGGCTAAATGATTTCCATTGGGGGGATACGTGCTGCAAATTCAGAAACAGTGCAAACTCCAAAACAAATGCAACACACACAGAAGAACAGCTGATGACAAATAATCATCTGCACGAACCAGAGGAAAACCCTGCTAATATTAGCTCTCTCCTCATCATGATCAGCATTTTATCAGGGGTTGTGCTTCTTGATCAAGGACAAATGAACAGTTATCATCTAACCAACAATGACTCAACGCCAAAGGGAATAGATGCAAATTCTGGTTTAGCATAGTAGAACCACTTAACGTAAATGCTGTCCTTGTTTCATACATTTTATTCACAGTGTAGCACTCACTTATCTGCTTCTCCTGAGTCATGCTACATATGGGTTTCAATCCTGAGCCTGAGAGGGCAATATTTTGCTTATGATAAACGTATAGCTAACAGATTTTATCTGATTATCAACACTGCAGACTGCACTCATCCTGTTTTTTCCTGTCCATGTAAACCTTTTTTTCCATACACCAGAGCTGCTGAAACATCATTTGTTCCTTGTCCCGGACATTTCCTAAAAATTTCACCGAATTCCGTCCATAATTATTTGTGTTATGTTCCTAACAGAAAAAAAAAACAAAAAAACAAAAACAGAAAAGCACTCAGAGAGCGTAGACCTCTTCCAGTGCCACTGTCCTCACCCATAAATCTCATTTTTCGTCATGGTGGATCCACACGGTGATCTGGATCAGTCCCAAAATCTAATCATTTGTTCCTTGTCCCAACCTGGACATTTCCTGAAAATTTCATTGAAATCTGTCCATAACTTTTTGAGTTATGTTTCTAACAGAGAAACAAACAATAAAACAAAACATAACCTCCATAACACATTGGATAATCAATAGAATTTTCAGGGGTTTCCTATAGATTCAGCTTTTATATTCCTTTTGTTTAGTCTTTAGTAACTTAATTTTGTTACATTTAAACAGGTCATATGAACACGAAGTTGGAAAAATTTACATAGTAATGCTAGAAAGCATGTTTGGTTGCTCTTTCTTATAATATCACTTGACAAATGACAAATGATGCCCATTCATGTTTTAGAATGAAAACAGATGGAATGATACTCTTAACACCATATCCAATTGGAGTGATTCAACGAAATGTTGCATCCAAGCAATAAATATTTAAAAAATTATGACTACATGATGCTGACAATGTGCTCCTTCTTTTACATCTGTCCGTAGTCAGAACTTTCTGCACATCAGGAAGTTGTTCTGTGCGCCTGGAAGAGGGACGGCACAAGATCCCCAGAGAGTCATAAGATTTTGTGTGAATTGCCATATCACACAATAACAAAAATGTTACGTACTGAGAATAAAAAATAGTGGCACAGCAGGTAGTGCATGTGCCTCACAGCAAGAAGGTCCCTGGTTTGATCCTGGGTCAGGCAGGGCCTTTCTGTGTAAAGTTTTCATGTTCTTCCTGTGCATGTGTGGGCTCTCTCCGGCTTCCTCCCACAGACCAAAACATGCTTTTTGTGTTAATATGTGACTCTAAATTGTCCTTAGGTGTGTGTGAGCATGAATGGTTGTCTGTCTCTATATGTAGCCTTGTGATCAACTGGCGACTGGTTAAAGGTGTACCCCGCCTCTCATCCAATGACAGCTGGGATAGGCTCCAGCCCCCCGTGACGCCCGAAAGGGATAAGCAGTATAGAAAAAAAATGAATGAATATCAATGAGCATTGACATTTTCTCTCATGTTCTATATATGTTTTAGATTTCTGCGTATGTTTCTAATTTGCACCCTAAATCTCCTCTAAAAAAGTCATTTCAGCCACTGCAGCACAATTGCCCTTGTCGGCCACCACACAATGTACTCTCTTTAACACTCAATAAAAGATGACAGTTCCTCCGGTCTACGAGATGGCCCAGCTTTTACAATGTACAACACGTCCTCACCTCCTTGCATGTGACCTTGTGGGATCATAAAGCAAACAGATTGTGGCTCCAAATGAAATCTGGTGCTTCTCTATGTTAAATATCAAATCACTCATTGCACAATTACCACAAGCCTGCCACTTCACTGAATTTATGTGGCAGGTTTACCAGCACAGTCCCTGATCCAAGACTGCATCCCATTTTTCCTCTCTGGTCATTTGCCAGGACCTATAGGACATTAAGTTATACCTGCTGACAGTGTTAAATCCAAGTTGTATGAGGAAAATTGATGATGGGCTATTCATGGGAATGAAGCCAGTCTGGCGGCACAAGGTCAGACATGTGATTTAGGGATAGTGCCAAGAAAGAAAAGGAAGAAAAAGACCTTTTTGTTTCCTCTAACAATGGAGTAGAGTGAAGGAAGTTTGATGTTTGTATTTCGTCTTCCTAAGTTGAGTCATGGCAGCATAAAACAGCATAGAGTGGGATTTTCACGCTGATAAATGTTGAGCTTAATGAGTGCTCAGACTTTTTCCTCCATTACCTGCATGATGGGAGGCCTTTAACTTTTTTCATCCGACTGTACTGTTACGCATTTCCCTCAATACTGCAGACTAAACAGCTGGAAGTGCAAGTGTGTCATCTGTTTCATTAAGGAGCACTTTGCACTGACACTTAAAGTGGGCTGCATTAAAGCCTTCACAGCCCTATAATTAGCAAGGCACAATTTTGCAAAGCAGGTTATTAGGCAGGGACTGCATGAGCAACTGCTAAGCTGATGTGATTTTGTGCATCAGCATCACCTGTATGAGGGCCCCTGCTCATTCCTTTTAACAGGCAGGGAGTTAAAGAGGGAGGGAGGAACAGTGGCGAGGAGGTGGAGGAAGGCATTACAGCTACTCAGATGACTTCCTTGAGCTGGGGATGATGTGATAAACTCTTCGTGTGCTTCACGTGTGTGCAGCTGCATATTTCACGGTTAGTTACTGGAGCACACTCACACTGTTTGAGCAGATGTTCAAGTAAATCTCCTGAATCTGCAGGAAGTGAGTGTTTGCACAGGCAACAATGGGATAAACACTTTTCACACTTACCAAGGCTGCTCAAGTTAAGGGAGTGGAAGAGGGGCTAGTTTAAGAGTTTCACTGCACCAGTGGTTCACACAGAGGGGGACCAATGGCCCTTAATGCCTCCATGTTTCAATGAGAAACACTGAGGCGTTCATTTTCCATTTTTGGCATTCAGACAACAAGTGATAATGCATAAAGGGATTTTTCAGGAATTTTTGAAGTGAGGTTGAATAAGGTACATGGCATCAAAGTGAAAATAAGAAAAACAGTTTCAAATCTGAAGCTAGGGCTGTACCTTGCCACAGATGGTGCCACAGCTTCTGTCTAATTTAAAGAACTTTGGGTGAGAACAAGCACAAAACAGAGTAGTGCAATTTCACACTATATTGGGCACAATTACAACTTACTTTTCCACTTGTAAAAAACTTTGTACAGGTACTACTTCACTGCACAGCACAGCCAATATGTCCTTCCGACAGTAGCAGCAATCAGGCACAGCCAAGTGGCACCACAAGAGAAAACAATTTCTACAATGGGTCCAAATTTGAAAAATGGAGCAAACGGCATTGGGAACAGGAAGACTGGAGTAATCCACATCACCAACTCTTCAGACTGGATAAAATAAGAGAGTGTCAGCAAGAAATTTCTGGTATCAGAAGATACCAGTGGCTTATTTATGACCTTTTAGTCTGCAGCTCTCATCATGCAGAGCCTCCCTGCTGTAAGGCATATTTATACCTGTATAGACCAGATTTCATAAACTCAAAAAAACAAAACAAACAAACAAACAAAAAACACAAGATGTGACTGAAAGTTAATTTTGAAAGTAAGTATTTGGTCTACACGAGTCATCAGCACATTTTGCCTCAAACTAAGACACACAGCATACAGGGATACTTGTAACTCAAGCACTTAAAGTTACATATGTTGTAGGAAAAGGGCTATATAAATAAAGTTTGATTGACTGACTCTACTGAATATATGTAGAGGCTGAACAGATGTCACCAAAGACGCATGGTGATACATTATGAAATTGTATTGTATGTGAATGCAGTCAATTTTATCACTAAATGTCCAAAATGTATGTTAATTTGTGCTAATTAATGTGAACAGGGTCCAAAATGAATAATTCTAATGGCTCAAAGCTAAAATGTAGCCATTCTGCCATAGGCTATTAGTGCTGTATTCACTGAAATCCCCACCCCCCAGATCAGGAAATATATGAACAAGCAGGAAGATGAATACTTCAGGTGTAAGAATATGTGTCATGTAAGCAGCTAAATGTCTTTACTGATGACACCTTGTATGTGCCACAGTGACAGCCTTTTTCCCTTTACGTAATTAAGCGATGCAAAAGAGTCAGCATATTTTTTCAGTGCTTGGTCCTGATTACACAAAAACAGTGTAAGGGCTATGGGTCATGCCCATTGGATAGTGTAAGGAAATGAATTTTCTGTCAGTCATACATTACAAACTATTCAGTTGCACGATATGAGCTGATATTCCAACACAGCTTAGCTTATGCCTTGATTTAGTGACCTTATTTAAAGAACATACTGTATATTTGTTACTCATTTTATGAAAGGCTAAAACACAACTTGCTAGGCCTCACTGGTTCAGGCGTCTGGAGGATTGTTTTGCCTCCAGCTCTGCCCTGCCCTATAAAACATCACACTATTTGTGAGTATGAAAAGAGTCTACTGGCAGTCCATACACATCACATCATTTAAGATGACAGCACACAACAAAATATAAAGCATGTATTGTCTATTGTCAATGACATCTGAGTGTGGTTTTTATTTGAATATTAGTAACATAAGCTACACAAACAGACATATAAAGGGTTAAAGATCTGCAAATGGCCTTTCTTTTTCTCATATCTACAAACACATCTGACAGTAGTGACAACAGTTTCTACAGTTATGTAAGTTATTATGGCATTCTTTGGTACATCCACCATTAACGTGACTTTTTCATTATTGGGACATGAAGGTAAAGTTCAGTTTCAGATGACTCTCCAGAAGAGAAACATGAATGCTCCCTTCAGTGAGGCTTTCAAGTGCAGAAAATATAATTAAGTTTCATAGAGGGTGGTCGACAGTGAAAAACACACCCTCACTGGGCCATATGGCCTACCTTATATGCTATATAAACAACCCTGTGTACCCTGTGACTAATGCCACATTGTATAGCAGATGTCCTTTTTTTCACAACTGTCCTTAGGAAGCCTGAGTCCGCTGCTGCACTGCAGTATAGCTTTATAGCCCAGTATATGTGGAGTATTAACATGGGACTCCACGCGGGTTGGGCTGTGACAAATGTGGTGGCTTTTGTTCAGTGAGGGTAATGAACAAATCTCCCACAGTGCTGGCTTTAGTCTGACAACAAAACTTTTTTATGTGTACCCATTTATTATCAGCTCCTGGAAGGATTCATGGTGTGTCTACGCTGAACAGTGTACTTTTGCTCTTCACTAACTCTGATGTCAGTTACCTACACAACAACACTCTGTCATTGAAAAGTTTGATAAAGAGTGTGTTTATAGTTTTGACATTTATCCTGCTGCTGGTGAACATAATTAACATTAATTAGCATGGTTTGTTTTCAACATGTTAAAATAGATAATTAATGGAGAGGACAGTCACAGAGTGTTCTGTCCCTGTAAGCAGAGTGACATTGCCGCAAGCAACTCAGACAATGATTTTATAAATAAATCATCTGGGGAGATCTTCACAGGACATTTTCAGCACGTGTGACTCTT